>OY754925.1:5620445-6244939 GCA_963576535.1 Plemyria rubiginata | reverse complement strand
GTACAATAAAGAGTTTTCTATGTATCTAGACCTTAAAATATGTCGTCAGTGCATCGGTGGGCGTCCAGCGCTTTCCACCATCAATCCATCATGAAAATCACAGCTTTATTCAGCACCTCTGCCCTGTATAATAGTCATTATCGAGGGTTCGAGATTCAGTTCGAAGCCGGAAGTACCAGCTACCGGCCGCCGGAAGTACCAGCTACCGGCCGCCGGAAGTAGCCCCCGGCTAAGGTCACGTTGAGATAATGCTGACAAATTAATTGTTTACTATCAAGATGATGGCTCAATTAATGGATTTGGAATGACAATTGATTTCACCTTCAGTTTTGTAACATTGATTTGTGGGGTAATTAAATTAAAATACCTTACCTACCCATTTTTGCATGACGTATCTAAACTAGGTACAACGTATATGTAGGTGTACCATACATCAAATAAAAAAAAGCAAGCATAGCATTTTTTATCCAAGCTAATTTTGTTATATACATTAGTGCAAAAGTATAGATATAGATTTCTATGTATAATAAAAAAATATCTATGTATGTAAGTATTATCAGTTATCTAGTACCCATAACTCAAGCTTTGAGTAGCTTACTTTGGGGCTGGATGGTGCTGTGTGGATTGTACATGCATTATTTAAATATTATTTATTACAGAAGAAAACTATAGATTTATCGAAAAAGGTCTCATCCAAGTCTTCCATCTCATCGTCTATCTCAGGATTACACAATTAACTCAGGGCAGTGCATCGTAGGGCATGTCACTAGGTATAGTGCTTGACTTACGAGGCAATACTTTTAGGTGATGATTACCACTTAACATTCGGTAAGTCATCTGCTTGAACCATCAGCATTTGGATAAAAACAAAACTATTGTCAATCTGCAGTTCATATTCTTACAAAAATAAACTGCAGAATATTTTGAATAAGATCGTTTTTTAAATAAAACAAGCAATTTTTTTTTCTTTCGTGGAACTGACCACGTGTATTACCCCGCCAATTTCGTTTTCACCTCACCTCCTTTATTTATCTCGTCCGGGAAAGAGCGTTCAGAATCTAATAACTTTGTCTATGACAATATTCCGGAGTGAGACCAAAATAGATGGGCCCGAGTCAGGCCGACTCGGTCTTTGTATCAGCCCCTAAATAGAGTGCGTAATAGGAAGGGGAGGCCGGGACCCTTTGCGCGTGCGCGCTCGCTGCGTTTATATCGGTTTTATTACAACGCTTCTGTTGTTTTCTCGCGTTTAATTTATTAAATTCCGAGTTAATTATTTATCAGTTTCAGGTATTCCTTCACTTAACCAGATTTGTGAATTATTCCTGAAGAGATGTATGAAAAACTTTATAAAACATAGCTCAATTTAGACAAAGATCTTATATTAAGAAGTCTACAAAAATGTCTGATCTGATACAATTTTTACTCTACGCTCGTTATGATTGAAAGGAAACTCGCTAAGATCTTGAAAATCCTGGAATCTTAGAAAGTATATTATTGATACAACACACAACACCAAAATCTGGAGTTAGAGCTTGGTACTGCGATTTCTGCAGGGATATTTTCCGTGCCTGGGGACCAAAGTCGTGAAGCTTTTTCAGTTTACCACAAACTTATAAAAAAGGACGGCGAGAACCAAGGCGATTCCTGTTTGTTAATCTGGCATGGTCTCGTGGAACTGGCACGTAGATTCACCTAGCTCTAAGACATTTCAAAGTTATCCTTGTGGTTTTATTGAACTTTTGACTTTGAACCAATTGGTCCAATAATAATTATTAATAGACCATCCTACTACTATTATAAATGCGAAAGTTTGTATGGATGGATGGATGGATGTTTATTACTCTTTCACGCCGGAACGGCTGAACGGATCTGGATGAAACTTGGCAGAGAGATAGATTATAGTCTGGAATAACACATAGTTTACTTTTATCCCGTGGGAATACCGGGATTTAAATGGGCGCGGGTGTAACCGCGAGGCGCAACTAGTATTACCATATACAATCTCCAAAAAAGTTATGATGGTACGTGGATTTTAAAATTCTGATGATCTATATCTTGAATTCCCGCTTTCGTTTAAAATTAAATACGTCATTCGATTGGGGTACCCAGATGAAAAGGGTGCTGATGTCACTGCTCGTTCGGCAGATGTGTGCAATGCGGCACGTGGCTGTACGATCGCTCCCTACCCTAGCACGGCACTAATTAGAATATAGTCTGTGGACCCGCTCACAATGGAACTCAATCCCAATCCAAAATGGCGCCCGGAGAAAATTCCCCGCTCTTTTCACTCGCAGTTTTATGCGAAAGTACCCACAACGGACTTTTGTTTCGAATTTATTTTTCATTGCATTTTATTACCATATTGCATATTTATACTTTTGTAGATGCGTGCTCTTGGTATAAAGAAATATAAAGGCCTATACTAAAGTAATACCAAAATATTAGAAATAAAATTATAAATAAGAGATAGAGTAAATATTGGTGGACATTCCACACATCACTATAGCAACAAATGAAGCCGAAGCTTTTGATCGTTGATATAATAGTTTAAAATAAATACATACTTAATAAATTAATAATCAACGCCTAGACACTGAACAAATACACACAATACAGTATTCATCACACAAATTCCCACACACACAGATTCCATGCGAGAACAAAGCAAACGTTCTCGCTGGGAATCGAACCCACGGTGCAGAAAGCAGAGTTGCTACCAACTGAGCTGTGAAGGTTGTCTGGAAGATTCTTGGGTTATTGAGAAATGCTGACTGTATTGGTTCCAAATTACAAATAAAAAAAACTGTATCACGTCAAAAACAAAATAAGAGTTTGTTTTGTTTACTAAAATAGCATCATAAAAGTTTTTGACATGAGCTGCAAAAGTTCTAAGTCTGTTTCAGACTTAGCCAAGAGAAGTATGGTCCAAGTTATAAATCCATGAATAAACAACTTTCGAAACTGGGGCGGTTTTTGGAGCCTATTTAATTAGGAGTTCGAATTTCGAATCCGTCTCACCAAATACCTTAGGAAAATAAGGATAATTTAATGCGGAACGGAGTAATAAATTATCTATACCTTTTCAACTCTCATAATATTCGCTACATCAAAAATGTTAAAGTTCAGATATTTATATATACTATGTTGAATTGGTTGTGTGACTCACTAATAAAATAGATTCACGGTCACAGCTGTAATTCGCACGGTAGTTATCCTCTGTAGTTTAGCGTGTTTTGTATAGATTTACCTCTGACTACTCTCCTTAGGTATATAAACTGCACATTAATTACTTTAATTCTGTAAAAGAAAAGCGATAAGGAAAGGTGCACTAAAGTTACTTATTTTACTTACAAAACTAAGGATTATGAGTTTAGGACACCAGGTCTAAGACAGGGTAAGACTTGGATAGTATTTGTCGTAATTATGGACAAAGTGGCGAGTAATTAGTAAATACGGCCTCATAATGTTGCTTGTTTTGATGACCCCGGGGTCAATGTACCCTGACTATTAGTTATGACTCTACATCGCTGTAGCACGCGTCCGTGTGCGGAAGATGCACAAGGGGTTCCATCATCAATTTTACCTAGTCGGGAACCCGCAACCACCTTAGTACCTACCTATTTGTTGTTATCCTTCCTATTCTACTATCCTTCCCACTAATATTAAAACTACGAAAGTTTGTAAGTATAGATGGATGGATATTGTTACTCTTTCACGCCGGAACGGCTGAACGGACCTGGATGAAACTTGGCAGAGAATAGGATTTAAATCTGCGCGAGTGAAACCGGGGTGCTAAAAAAGTGGTAGAATCGTAATGCTCGAAATTAAAAAAAAATGCACTGATTTCATTAAAATAAATATTTTATGCCCATTACTATATGAATCTGCTCTTTTTATTGGAAACATATTTTATGTCCACTAGGCATACTAGACAATTTCGTTTGCTTACGAAACTCCAAAAGGTAAAGTTAACAGAAGGTAACTAAATATAGAATCCTTTGTCACCTTAAAAAACTCGGTGTGGAAACAATTCAATAGGAAAAATATTCATAAATAAAGATTTATAAGAACCAAGCCGTACTTAGGTAAGTTTGTTGACTGTTGAAGATATAATCATCATTATCATCATGTAGACATTTACTACTGAACATAGGCCTCCCCTATACTTTTTAGGAGGAATGGTTCTGAGCCTTTTCCATCCATCGACTTTCCGCGATCGCATTGTTGTTGGTCCATCGAGTGAGGACATCCCACGCTTCGTCGTTGTGAGTGCCATCTGAGAACCTTTTTTCACTAGCGGTTGTCAGGCCGGTTAAGGTGAAGACAAGAGCTAATGTGACTCGCTCGCACGTTTTGACTAATTGAAGGATATACTACTCCCATTTTCGAAAAATCGCAAACATCTATTTTGTGTGCAATCAGTGCGCACAGTTTAGTAAAAATTTCATTTTGATCGATACTAGTTTTCGAACAAAAGTAAACTTTTGAGTAGGAAAACATGCATCGATCAAAATAAATTTTTTACTAAGCTGTGTGAAATGTGATTACACGAAATGATTAGTGAATTTATATCTTTCAAAATGTCGAATCGTGCGAGCGAGAGAAAAATTAGGTGTTGACAACGCCTTAACTTAATTCACCTAGGCACATCTGACTATTATCTTTATAAGCTTGTTTGTTACTTTGGTTCATTTCTCATTTGCAAAATTTTATTATACTTAGATCTTTCGCATACCTAAGTAGGTATATTCCGCATATTCGGAATGCTAGTTTCCTTCAGTCACATTACAATGGTGATACCTATTTCAACAAATGCAAAGTAGGTATTCGACATTTATAACGCTGGTCTCAACCACGGCCGCGCCGTCATTACGGCGATGGTCAACCGGTTTGTGATCGCATCAGAAAAACAGCTACCTCCGTACCACGAAACTCAGTTCCACCGCGATTTCAAGCTACAACTGGTACAGCCAGTACAGAGATAGGAGATCGAGGTACATCGCTTGGGTTTCTTGGTGAGGGGTGGCCGATATGCGCGATGGTAGAGCGCCACGAATTCGGTGTCAAAATTTTATGTAACGCTGCGAATAAAATTGATTCTGTTAGTTTTGGACTATGTGATGCTGATACCACGTATGCAGAAAATGCAAATAAAATCTAATGATAGAGCTGATTACAGTTTTTATTCTGTCAATAATCTTTGGAGGTGTATACCTAAGACTAAAGAGGTTTGGGAACTGAGATACCTATGTGTTTCACTCGCTGCAAATATTAATGCAAGACATCCCACTACTGTTATGTACCTATTGGTGCAAGCAAGATCTCAATGACGACGTTAGTTTTTACTACCTACTTGATAGTGGAACAAGCAGATGGCCACCACTTGGTGTTGAGTGGTAACCACCACGTTTCTACGTGCACGTTACCGCCACAACTTTCAAAATTTATTCATTTTTAGGCCTCAGTGACGTGCTAAGGAGGAGGCTTATACCGAGCAGTGGGTGAACGTGGGCTGATTAGATAGATAGATAGGCCTCAGTACCCAAAGTCTAAGTCACTTTTCGTTTTATATGTTTTGTATAAAGACTCGATAATATTATAGTCTCTTAGCGTGCTGAGAACACCCGAGTACAATTAAAACAGCATAATAATACAGAAAACGAGAAACAAAACTCAGACGTCAGGTGCTTAGGTTACAGGACTGTAAAAAATTGAAACAGCTTCAAGACTTTGATCCCTATGCACGGTAGATATCCCCGACTTCAATACGCAAGTTCGACTATTGTTTTTCATAGAAGACCATCAGAGTATTCAGAGTTATAACCACGTTCAGAAACGTCAGTGATGCGCCTGTACTGTGATGAGTAGGCGACCCACACAGGCGATGTTTTTATAGGAACTACATTTGTAAAAAATATTTTAGTGATTAGTTTTGGTATCGGATAGAGATTATTGTGATCCAATTATTATACACCCACGAAATGATTTATTACTGTTTAGCTATGAATACCTAGTCCTTTTTCTCCCACTCTCTTCCAATGGGGAGAGAACAAAATGTGGCGTATAGTCACACTAAATATTCTCAAAAAAAATGGTATAATATTGCTATTTTTTCATTTCCATTCTAAATGATACTGTAAGTAAATAATAACTAAATTATTTCGTATCTGCCGACCGATGCAAGCTATCTAAGATAGCTCAGACGTTCGAATACAGTGCCAATCGGAAGGATCCCAAAGACGCCTCTACGTATCGAGGACGCTCCCGCATCATCGGTACTGCCACGCTACTGAATGGCAGAATCAAAATCAAAACGGTCTTTATTCTGTACAATTACAGGGATCACTCTGAAACGTCTTCTAAACTTGGTGAATCTACCACCAGTTCGTCGAAACCAAAGCCTAGAAGAACTGGCAAGAAACTAAGCCCTTTTTGTATGATCCTCTTTACAAAATAATATGGACCTACGTACATAATTGTTTATTATGTAATGAGTTGGAGCATAGAGCAAATATCTATCTATGTAAGTATATAATGTATTAAATACATCAGTTATCTAGTACCCATAACACAAGCTTTGAATAGCTTACTTTGGGGCTAGATAGTGCTGTGTGGATTGTCCAGCATTATTTATTATTTATGTATTTATTTATAGTTTAGTCCCAAGCTTTTTTGTCATCTATACTTATTCAAATATTTTATAGTAGGTAAGCTCTTGATAAGAATTTTCTTTTTATTGTGTTTTTGAATTTGCTAATCGACAATAATGATTAATGGCAATGCTATGATACACTGAATGAAATATTCACCAGTTTTAAGAGTAGTAGGTAGAGCTCTCTGTAAGGGCTCACCCAGGGATGTACCACAATGCCTATATTTCTGCCGCCAAGCAGAAATGCTGTGTTTTGGTTTGAAGGGTGTGGTTGCCGGTATAATACAGGCACATGATGCTTTACATCTGCAGGCCTCAAGTGGATTGATGCAGGTTAGTGCATTGTAGGGCACGTTCTTAGAGGTAGTGCGTGACTTCATCTTGCCTCGAGGCTCTCTTACCTACCTATCGGTGGTGGTGGTGCTATTTCTACGAGCCATTATTTACAAAGAGGACTGCGCCCCTGATCGTCGAGTGCTTGTTTGGTGCTGCGCCCCGAAATCTTCAGCGGGCGTCTTCGTACTCGAACACCGTGTGAGTATGCAACTTTCTGCATCTTGTCGGATTCGAACCTGCTTTGCAATAGATGATGGTTACCACTTAACATCAGATGTGCCTTATATGCTTTTTCTGTCCGTCGTGAAAAAGTTCTCAAGCGACGGTTCAAAAATAGATTCATAAGGTAGACATTCGCTCCCATCACTTTTCTCATAAATCCGTTAACGTTTATTAGGAAACCGTCAGTAGGAAAAGAGACACGGAAATAAAATCAGGTCAGATGATCGAAAATTAGAAAGCTGCGTGGGAATAGGCGGAACCCGCCGAGCAGCCGAATTGTTAGAAGAGGAGAAAGGTGGGCGCCGTATTCCAAGCAACGCGTAGCGTAGCCTGACACAGAATAACGTTAGTAGCGACGTATGAGGCAGTGGAATAAAAATACGCAAGTGAAGAAGGAAAGAAAAAGTTAATATTTATTAGATCTATTTCGGTATAAAAAACACAGCAACAGATTCCTTAGTACCTATCATGTACCTTTATACTAAGATGTCTAAAGGGGGTAGTCAGACAGAGGTCCAAGTAGTACATTTTGTGGTATTCTCACTTATTGGTATGGTATACTTAGCTATAACTAATCAAGAGACGACCTCAGTGACGCAGAGGTTGCGGGTTCGATTCCCACCTCGGAACAAATTTGTGTACGATCTGCAGAAATTTATTCCGTTGGTCTGGGTGTTTTCTATGTATAATAAAAAATGTATCTATCTATGTAAGTATATTATATTAAACGTATCACTTATCTAGTAGGTACCCATAGCACACAAGCTTTGAGTGGCTTACTTTGAGGCTAGATGGTGCGGTGTGGATTGTCCAGCATTATAAAAAAAATCAAGAGACCACTTTACCTTGAGCTTGCCCAAAATTATCCAAACAAAATGTAACCAGACGGCAATTTTGTAAACTTCAGCGTGCCGCCGAATAAGTCCCGAGTACAATATCTCTGCAAGGGTGTGCAAGGACGCAGGGGCAGCGGGCGTGGGGTCGGGCTGAGGGCACAGGGGCACGCACCCGAGAGTACCCCCGTTCGAGCCGCCAGCACCAAGGGTATAGGGGTGCGACGCGCGTCGACCTACGAAAACTTGAAAACGCGGCAGCGTAGAGGCGTCAAATGAGATGCTGCTATTTAGCAAAACATTACTACATGTCTTATCTGCACTCATCTTCATGTTTATGAAACTAAGAAGAAGGTACATAGTATCCAAATTCCTTGATGAAACTAGCATAAAACGGACACTGGCAGAATTGTGACAACAAGTCACAAAAACCATAAGTAATTCAAGAAGAAGACATTACTACATTAGGTACATTAAATTACAAGGTGATTTCAAGACTTGTACTGTATGGATCTGAGTGTGGGGCAACCAGCGGGATCGGTGAGAAAAAAGTGATCAGATTTATATAGGTTTCTAGTTTATTTGATGCTTTAATTTTCTAGGAAGTGCATTAAAATTTAGTTCCATAGTAAAAAAAGCCGTATTTAGAGCATTTTTCCGTCAAATGAACGGCATTCCACCGTTAGGTATAGGCAGAGATATTCGCTCAACATCAGGCGGGCCATATGCTTTTCTAATTACCTAGGTACTTTTTTATAAAATTTAGACAGATTATTTTTCTCTGTTCTATCCCCTTTTTTATCTTTTATTGTACTTAAAAAAGAACCTTATATTGTACTTAGAAAAGAACCTTATATTGTATTGTTATTTAAGCGTCTCTACGAACTACAGTAGGTAGGTATATTAATATGATGCTCTTAGACATCGTCCTAAGCCGTTTAGAACCACCCACTGCATATTCTGCTTAGTATCATGCTTTAGATATTTTAGAGAAAGTATTTTCTATGTTTTGGTACCTATTTTAAAACTGTGTCAGCTTGTTAGGACGCTGACAACCTTGGGATACGTAAGTATCCATCTTGCTCCCACATTTGAAGATATCAAATCACTAGACGTAGTTTGTGCCGTGCCTCTTTTTGCCGCCAAGCAGCGTTGCTGTGAAGAGTGTGGTGGCCGGTGAGACAGGCGCGTGAGACTCGACATCGGTAGGCCCCGGGTTGATGTACGCAGGGTAGTGCATCGTAGGGCACTTTCATATCGAACGACCAACTTTGTGGTGGTAATAATGGTAAGGTTACCACTTTACATCAGGCCGTCTGCTTTTTCTAAATATAAGCACTTGCAGATTATTAGAAAAAGCAGTATGTTAAATCTTGATAACAATCATGTTTCGGAGAATTACATTACATAGGTTTATCAAAAATAGTACATTGTTCACCGAGAGGAGAAAGTGACCGATTACCGTCGAGGGTTTGAAGCCCGAGCCGTAGGCGAGGGTTTTAAAACACCCGAGATCGGGAATCGCACTTTCTCTCGAGTGATACATAGTGCTTTATACTACACCTACGAGAAAAATAAAAAACTAAAACTGAATCCTCAAACAACACACAAATTGAAAATGGCGCCAATGGCGTCTGCAATTTTCACATGTTCTTTGGTCATATTGTTTATCCTACCGCCGCAGGGTCGCACTGCCAGCCCGACACTATCCAACACACAGCTAGTGGCCAGTGTCATTTTGCGAACTTGGAGATAAAAACTCACTGTAAAAACTTTTTGGCTTTTGATATTTCGGTTACCGGCGCATAGTCTTACCCAAAATTAAAAAAGAAAAACCACGTAAGAAATGGATTTTCATACACTTTTCTCTCCCGCTCAGATGCGTTTTCTCCCCGCATATTTGTTCGATATGCAATGACGTATTTTCTACCGTAAATTTGATAAAGTATCAAGGTACTTTCCAAGCAGGTGTAGTATAAATATCATTTATACTACACCTGCTTGGAAAGTACATATATTTATACTACACCTGCTGAAGATTCAGTTTTAGTTTTTTATTTTCCTCGTAGGTGTAGTATAAAGCACTATGTATCACTCGAGAGAAAGTGCGATTCCCGATCTCGGGTGTTTTAAAGCCCTCGCCTACGGCTCGGGCTTCAAACGACACCCTCGACGGTAATCGGTCACTTTCTCCTCTCGGTGAACAATGTACTATTATTTATGATGCTAACATGTTTATTGTAAGCCTATTTTGTTCCTACCAATTTAGAAAAATTTGGTTTGATTTTGTGAACTATAAGCAAATACTTATAAAAATTTGTACCTAAGTAGGGTGGCATTTACGAAGGTGTACATCTTTTTATTGCTATTATTTTTTGCGAGATTTTCTGACACAGTATTATGTATGCATTTTATGGCATAGAAAATGGTTATAATTAAAACATTACATTATTAGGTTTCTTTTTAGGTAAATGTGCTATATACATCGTAGACTGCATCTTTACTTAACATCAGGTGAGATTGCGGTCAAACGTTTTACGTATAGATTGCAAAAGAAAAATTTTTAATGAACACAGTAACAAAATGGGCTGTAGCCTGTAGGTACTTTGGTTTGGTTATTATTTGCTAAATAAACTATACCTATCTACCTTCGTAACTTTTAAAAGCTTAAACCCCGGTTTCTGAAAGCGTGATCAACACTAATCAGCTGTCAAGTCACTTGCTGTCTCTATCTAATTTAAAGTAAAAGCTGAAATAGCAAGTGACTTGAAAGACGATTTGTGTTGATCGAACTTTCAGAAACCGGGGGCTGTTGTAGCATTCTGCTGCTACGTTCCAAGCAATGTAGTACATAATTAATCTTTCTATCCTTTTTCGGTGGTGTTCTTTTAAGCAACTTTTTTGACGGAACAAGCAGAAGGCTTACTTACCTGATATTGAGCGGTATCATGACTATAACAAAGCATATCATCGTAAGTCACACTTGATCGAACGTATCATAGGATGCACTGCCTAGTTAGTTTACGATCATCATCATCATCATCATCAGCCTATAGAAGTCCTCCCCAATCCGTTTCCAGGAAGAACGTTTAGGTTATATCGAGGTAACTACAACTAACAAGAAAGTTTATGATTCTTTTTGACGGGTATAGCTGCCGATGAATTTCTATCCGTATAAAAGTTTATGGACGTAAGGCAGTGGTGGCAAACTTGGGTTACAGGGGACAAATCTGAAAGGCCGTATGCCAGGCGTCAAGATAGAAGGTACAGAGGACCATAAAATCGGTGTCGTCGGTGACACATCGTTGCGTGAGTCACGTGAGCGTGCACAAGAATCCGTGACGTCAGCGCGCGTCTGGCTCTATCTGTGAATCCACTGTGAATCAGTTAACGATAGCCATAAGGTGGCACTTCACATCGCTATTCGTGGTCGCGTATTCTTCTCACTTTCCCAAATACGTGTACCAACCTTTATACACTCGTGAGCAAAAAAATCGACTCAGGCGACACACCTGCAGTCGCAAGTCACTGGCAAAAAAACTGATCGTGTTAATATTTTTTTCATAGTAAAATCATAAAGCTGCTATTATTAGCTTCAAAATGATATAAAATATTGTAATGTTTCTTGCTCACACAACCCAACAACATGTTGTGATCAGCAACCACCCTTTTTGCGCTTGTTTACAATAGTGCTTATTAAGGGTTACTTACCCATATAAAAGGTTATCTACCTGACCCACCCTTATCAGTTAGCCGTCAAACGTCAATCGATACACATCTCCGTTATCAACAAACAAGAATTCTACCTGAAAATGGACACAACAAGTGATGAAGCTGCTCAAGCGGTCACCCTATTGCGACAAGGCCAGATTCAGCGTGAAGTGGCACGTGCGTTGAACATGAGCCAGTCTGCTATTTCCAGAGTTTACCGTCGTTACCAAGAGACTGGTAACTTTAATCGAAGACGCGGTTCCGGAAGAAAAATGTGCACATCGGAGAGAGATGACCGTTTCATTGTCAGTACATCGCTGAGAAATCGGGCCCTCACTGGCGTTCAAGGCCAACAAGAGCTCAGAGAAACGCGAGGAGTGGCTGTTAGTGGCTGGACAGTCAGAAGACGACTTAAGGCAGCTGGCCTTGAGCCAAAAAGGCCAGCTACTGGCCCCAAATTAACCCCAGCCCACCGAGCAGCCCGCCTACGATTTGCCAGAGAACAAGTTGATTGGACTGACGAACAATGGAGCTCCGTCCTCTTCTCAGACGAAAGCAGAGTGTGCTTGCATGGTAGCGATAGAAGAGGACGAGTCCACAGAAGATCTGGAGAAAGATTCACGCAGTGCTGCATCAAAGAAAATGTGGCTTTTGGAGGAGGTTCCTGGATGGTGTGGGCGGGCATTTCAATGGAGGCAAAAACCGAGTTGGTTTTTATTGAAACTGGTGTTCGAGTGGGAAGATTGACGGCGAACCGATACATCGAAGAGATTTTAGGGGATCACGTCGTTCCCTACGCCGGTTTCATTGGCGAAAACTTCATCTTAATGCACGACAATGCCCGTCCACATACTGCAGGTTCCGTCCGGCAGTATTTACAGGAGGTCGAAATTGCCGCTATGGACTGGCCAGCGCGTCGCCCGGACTTAAATCCTATCGAGCATATGTGGGACGAACTGAAACGAAAAGTTCGGGCTTTAAATCCTGCACCAGCTACGTAATCGGACCTCAAAGCGGCGCTTATTGAAGAATGGGATAGCATCGAACAAGATCAGGTAAAGAAACTTATTCGATCCATGAAGAAGCGATTGGAAGCTGTTATTAGGGCCAGGGGGGGCAACACTAAATATTGATAGTTTAATTTCTAATAAATGTATGTTTTGACGAATTTAAGCTGGTATCTTGTTTACTGTTAATTATCACCCTTTTTCATTGCTTAAGACTCCTTCTCATTCAATAATTTTTCATTACCAAAATAAAAATGTAAATAACAAAGTAGCCACTCATTTTAAGGTTAAAACTAACAGCTTTGAGATGTTAAAATCAGAAATAGAATGAGAGCTTCAGATTTTTTGCCAGAGATTTTTAACCGCGAGCGTGCGTCCTGAGTCGATTTTTTTGCTCACGAGTGTAGTTTACTAGTTGCGCCCCGCGGTTTTACCCGCGCAGATTTAAATCCCGGTATTCCCACGGGATTAAAAAGCAGCCTATGTGCTAATCCAGACTATAATCTATCTCTCTGCCAAGATTCATCCAGATCCGTTCCGGCGTGAAAGAGTAACAAACATCCATCCATCAATCCATACCAATGAATTTGAATATGTACTCAATTTTTATTAGATTTAGGTATAGTGTTTACTACACTTAAGGAAATTACAAAGATTTTAAAATGTCCCATAAGTTCCCGAGCGGGAACTTTTGGGACATTTTAAAATCTTTGAATATGTACTTCCTTGATCCATACTTACAAACTTTTGACACCGCGGGGCGCAACTAGTAGGACATAAAAGATTGCCAGAGCCGAGAAAGAGATGGCTTGAACACTGTTAAAAGCGGAAGGGCCTAAGTTGATAAACGCAAGGTAGTGTCTTACGACGACGACTTACGACGTTCATTAAAGAGCGAAAAACTCCTTTTCTTCCATTCATTCCCTCAGACCATCACGGTTCTGAACATGAGTGTTTTTCATCACAGAAGAGATACATCTGAATGATAAGTAATAAGTAGTGAATATTAATACTAAGTAGTTCTAGATCTCTGTATATTCACTCAGCTCAGCTCTACGTGACTCCCTACCACCACAATGTCCACTGCGGTCGGCACTCGACTCGACAGCGAGCGCTTTGAGAATAACCCGCCTTTACGTAGGGTTACCATAAAGAAATATAGACAAATTGCTGGCTGTATGGAATATAAGTCCAGAAGCTGCAGTAACATAGGTTTCTTTCAAGAAAAATCTTTTCAAAACCCTTAAAATTATTAGCACCGAATGTCCACGGACCTATTCCTATGACGAAAGACTAGTAAAAGCTCCAACGGTGTTTACTCACCTTTGAGACAACGGAGGTAGGGTCGTACTCAGATATTAATATTAGTGTGATTGGTTTAGAAAGTGTGTAAGTTTGTAGTAAACAAGAGGACCAAGGACCAATCTGGTCAAATCAGACGGATGGAATGGTAGGTAGCCCTAGCCTAATGTTCGCGCGTTCGGACCGCAGCGTTTCTATGCCCTTTGTACCTATTCGTAACCTCCAACATTACTAGCCGTCGCGTTACTACTGAGATTATTCGGCTCTAGTCAATTATTTTTTATTGAGGAGATTCATTACCTACTTTCCTATTGTTTTGTCTGAAATGTTCCGATAAACTGAATAAAGTTTCTGAAAGCTAGATTAAAACTAATCGGCTATTCATTCACTTGCTATTTCTAGGTAAATTTTAAGTAAGAGCTGAAATAGCTGAATAGAGAGCATTGGTGGTCTAGTGGGAGTGACCCCGCCTTCCGATCGTAAGGTCGCAGGTTCGAATCCGGTCGTGCACCAATGGATTTTTCTATCGAAAAATTTATGTGCGCAATGCCAGTGCTCTTAAACGGTGAAGGAAAACATCGTGAGGAAACCAGTTACTATTCTAAGAGCGGCGATGGGCTTGCAACCTGTCACGTATGGAATACTAACTACCTACTGCAAAATGTGGGTATGTGCCAAATGTAATTTTTGGACGTACCTACCTCTGACTACCCCCTTAGACATCCTCAAAGAATCTTGAGTTGGTACTTGGTACTGAGAGATCTGAGGGGATATCTACCGTGCCTGGGGATCAAAGTCGTGAAGCTGTTTCAGTTTTTTTTTCTGAAATAGCAAGTGACATAACAGCCCATTCGTTTTGTTTAAGTTTTCAGAAACCGGCCGTAGGTAGGTATGTCTCGTATAGCCCATCTCAGTCTTCTTTGTTTCTTCATCTAATTTAAGACTCACGCTCTTGTCGGCGTAATAAATGCAATTCTCTTCAGGTGTTTTTGTTTTTAGGGCAACCTCCATCACCTCCATAGAAGACATGACGGCAACCTTCGCTTGTATTTGGCTCATGTAGCTTATCCTAGGTCTTCCCCTGCATTTTTCTTACAAAGCTGTCATGTCTTTGTTTAGACATACCTAATTTTATTTAATGGACATACGTGACTGATGGTCATTTTCATATTCTACTTTCTGATGGACCAAGCACCTTCTGTTAAGTGGTAACCACTACCTATAACGAAGCATTGCTTCACAGAGAACATGCCGTACGATGCACTGCCCTGAGTCTATAAACTTGAGGGCCTTGAGGCCCTTCCACTTTAAGCCATCTCTTTCTCGCCTCTGGCAGTCTTTATGTCATGTCAGAGTTATAAACTAACCACCAAAGTAAATAAACTCTTAAAACACGTAAAATGTATTTTAAAATCTTAGATACCTGCAAAAAATGTGGCTTTCATACTAATAGTCCACACTGGATGTGCCGAAGTCGATGACCTCCAGTTACCTAGGTAGCGTTTTTGAGTTTAGTGGGTCGAAGGTCGAAGTCCTCAGTTCGTTTTGAAGTGCTAAATAGATAATTATGGATCTGATTCAAGGAATTTGAATACATCTGATTAGTTAGCCTAAAGGACATTTCAGTTTTTTTTTTTTGAGTGCCTTAGGGTGAAGTAAAGAACTACTTCCTCCTGGTATTGCAGGCGTCCATAGACAAGTCATACGTCCATCAGACCATTGATGCATAGTCTTTATAGGCTCATTTTATGGAAACACGGTTAACACGGCATTCTGGATGTGGTGATACATCGAGAATGCGGTTTCCATAAAATCTATTGTTTTATCCATTTGGAATTATTCTATCCTATTGTGCGTGACCTACGGGGCAATGTTTTGTTTATAGGTGATGGTTACCACTTAACATCAGGTGGGCCATCTGCTTGTTCCATCAGCTAGTTGTATAAAAAAAAAATTGCGATTGAGCAAGTATAGGCCAAAGCCTCTTTTCACCATTTTTTGCAACCTGCTATTTAATTCAAAGCGAAGTATAGATGTGCTAATTCCACAAAACAGAAAAATATTTATCTCTTCTGTATTGTGGTTAATTCAACTGAAAACTTATTTCACCAATCTTGCCCCGGCTACTGTTATATTATAACCTAAGAGGTAACCAAAAATTCAATAAAACACTTGAATATTCTACATCCATTATATTTTAACGTCATTAGTAGTGACAATTAAAATTAACAAATCAAGATTTTTATACAGAATAGTATTATTGTATTGAACTTAAAGTGTCCGGCGACAGCGGCTCGCAATTTCGAGGTGCGATTGCTATTATTTCATTTCGGGGAGGTTGTTTGAAAGAATAACTCTAAAGTGTGTCACTTTAGAGTTGTATTATTTGTGTTCGAACAGTATTTATGCGTGTCACTTTAGAGTTATTCTTTCAAACGACCTCCCCGAAATGAAATAAAATGAAATAATAGCCAATCGCACCTCGAAATTGCGAGCCGCTGTCGCCGGAGCCTTAAAATGTAGTTTTGATTACAATCATATTCATTTCTTTTCAGATTTCGTGGATAAATACAACCATGGGAAGTCAAAAATCAGTCTGACAACGAATGCTCATGCTTCCTTTGAAGTTGGTTTCCGAAAATTCCTTCCCTTTCACCTTAAAACTAAGTCGTACAGGAACCAAAGTTAAAGCTTAAAAAATATAATACCAAAAATTAAATACAAGTCAGTCAAAAATGGGAACACGAGATTCGAATATGTTTCGACTAGATCCAATAGCAGACAATTCGATAATACTATCGAGCACTTTGCAACTTGCCGCAAACTGCCGTAAATTGCCGCAAATTTCATAGCACAAATTAAATACAAAGCGACACTAAAATATATCGGCCGTAATCTCAGTGTGCTTTACCTACAAATCATAATGAAATGAAACCGCTTATTATTGTGTCAATAAATAAACCAAACACACGTAAATGCATTTTTGTGCGCACATAAATAACCACAGCCCCTCCTCCCTTACCAAACGATCACTACCAGTCTTGTCATGTCGGATATCACATTATACCATTTACCAAAACCAACTTCAATAGGGCAGAGTTTGGCAGTGGGTAAAAAAAATCAAAAATCGAGTATTTTATATTATGGTATACACATTATGATAATAATTAAGAATCACATTACAATTAATACTTATTTCAAACTAATACGATAAATGGTTATGTTGTGTACACTGCTGGTAGAGTGAATTGCAATTAATTCATTTACAAGATTAAAAATACGTATACAATGATTTAAGAGTCCGCGATTTCACGAACAAGAAAATATAAAGAGGTGGCGCGGCGCTCGGCTCTATGCAATCGCGGATGCACAAGGGACAAGAAACATCTCGAAGGTATCAAATTGTTTTCCCTAAGAAAGAAACCACCAAAAAACTATAAAATTTCGCTCAAACTACTTGTTCTGCGTTAAAATGCTTTGATGAGATCAGTTTACAACTCTGTCTATCATTACTTTGCAAATAAATTCAAATTTAAATCATTATTAATAATTTAAGCTCATCATCCAATGTTTGGTGGACTCGCCTAGATTTACGATCACACCAAATACTGTGTGTGTCAAATTATGAGATGTTCAATGAAAATCGCAATAAACTTATAAATAAAATTCAGGAATGACAAAATCTTACTCGCTAACAGTTAATTTTACTTACTTCAAGTTTAAAAATTACTTGTCTACCAATATCTAACGACATCAAAGCCTACAGCTATTTACGAAACGAAAAAATACACATTACAAATTTTTCATGGCACATCTTTTTCGCATAGATCTTCGAATTGACACTTCTGTAAATTCTATAGCTCAACAAAATTAACAAACTTGTGGCTTTTCCAAAGTGGGTACACATCATCATCAGAACTAAATTTATTAATTTTAGGGCGATATAAAAGTTCGACACATTCTGATACAGTCAGACACTGGTAGGCAATCTTACAGTACCATATCTACATATAAAATGTTTGTAGAGTCAATCTGCTGTTTAAAGATTAGCTTTTAAAAAGGGAATAATAGTGATTACATTCAGTTTTTTTTTGTCAACAGATTGAACTCGACAACATGAAACACCAATTATTTCTCTGGTCAATACATACTTAAGGAATATTTTCGTCAGCAGTGTACACAAATGACAGTTGCACTGAAGCAAATTCGTTCTTGTCTTCCTCAGATGAAAACCGACAATGCTGCGACTCCCGCCTCTCCGAGACTGAAACCAACGTAAAATAAAACGTTTTAGTTTTGTACTAAAAAAAGTGTCTGGGGTATGGTATTCCACACCGCGGATAGTAGGTACTCTCGATAGAATAGAACTAACCAAAACCATTCTTTATGAATGGTGTTATGTGCGAGAGAGTTCGAAAAATCGGATTAGCTCGCCACAGAGCAAACGCCATAGAAAGCACGTCACTATACTCATACAAAATAACAGTAGGAACCATGGTGTAAGTTTGTTGCTTGTACTTTTAGGCTTGGTCGCGAGGAACGGGCATCTAGATTCACCTAGCGAATAAAGTGATCATTGCGATTCAACTAAATAAATACCTTTTGACTTTGCCTCCTCCTTCGATGTAAGCGTTGTAAAAATGAATAAAAAATGTATTTATTTGTTATTTACAAAAGGTTTGTCATAACTAGGTCCAAGTACTAACTTATATTGCAAGAAAATGTACGATAAACCCCTCGATATAATGAACACAATGTAAAGGCGGCAGTTCAGAATCTTTAATAGGATAGCATAGCCGGCAAAATATTCATTATTGTTATTGACCGAGCGAGCGAAGCGAGCGAAGCGTCTCAGTTTTCACATTGGCCAAAAATGCGTTTGTCCGGATGTCTGTCTGTCTGTCTGTTCTCCTCTACAGGTCGCATTTTTCAACCGATCTGGACGAAACTTGGTAGACAGGTTATATGACTTATTAGAATTTTTTTGTCGTCGGGGATTTTTGATTGGAGGGGTACTTCCCCCAAAAAAAGGGCAAAAAGGGGGCTATTTGATATACTGGATATCTCCACCAAATGAGATCCGATTTCGATTATTCTTTTTTTAATCGAAAGGTAGTAACTATAAGTTGGTCTCATAAAAGTTTGGCGAAGATCTGATAAGGATCTTCAGCATGATGAACAGGATAGCTCATCAAACAATCAATGGTTTTCAATCAAATTTGAGAGAAACACAAAGGACCTCATTCTACACAAGATGATGCAAAAAAAATCAAAAAGATAAAAAAAATCACAAAACGGAAAATGCACTTGCACATTACATTCCTCAAATAGCTCACTTTTAGTATGCTCGCGAGGTCTACAGCTCCCAGAGCCACTAGTTTATATTACGAACTATTACACGACTACGAAAAATTATGTTATTTGTTTAGGTAGCCCATAACGCAGATACTCAATTTGGACTTCTGCAGATAGCACAACTGTACTTGTATTATGTACATCTTGTAAATAAGTACTTGTATTTTCTTTGTAAATAAAGGATGATGTATCTATATCTCGATTCTATCTCTCACACATTAAGCACCGATTATAAGTGTTGTGAGTAGCAGTGTGAACATAGAAAATAAACAGAAGATCAAATTTTAATGAAGGTACTTGTTGAACCGGCGCGCCCCGGCCGCTTTTCGACGGAAGAAGAATTTTTTATGCCAATGTGCCCCCGAGCGATCATTAAATAATTAAATATAATAGAAGTCGAATGTACATAACAAATTAATAGTCGTCGGGAAAATAACAATAATAATATGACGACCTCAGTGGCGCAGCGGGCGAGAGTCCGCCTGCGACGCAAGAGGTTGCGGGTTCGATTCCCGCCTCGGAACAAATTTGTGTACGATCTGCAGAAATTTGTTCCATTGGTCTGGGTGTTTATGTATAATAAAAAATATCTATCTATGTAAGTATATAATGTATTAAATATATCAGTCATCTAGTACCCATAACACAAGCTTTGAGTAGCTTACTTTGGGGCTAGATGATACTGTGTGGATTGTCCAGCATTATTTATTTATTTTATTTATTTATTTAATAGTATACAAGAACTCACCAAATCTATTTATGCTTCCACAGGTTGCTCCATCGGGGTATGTGCCTCGTCCGTAGCGACCGTCTTTACTTTGATATCACGTGTTTCAGCTTCAGCTTTATTGTCGCCCTGGGCATTTTCGATATCAGCAGAATTGCCGTTGGATCCATTAACTTTTTCCTTAACGATCTCTGCTGTAAGACGGGATTTTAAATCTTCGTCTTTGCGGGCATCTCCATTTAGTTTTACGATCGCATCACCGTTAGATTTTCCGTTGACCTGCGTATCTGTGGCTTCATCTATTTGGACATCTTGTGAAGCACCGTTCTCTTGCGCCACAGCTACTGAAGCTTTCTCGGTTTCTTTGTTTTCCGTCTTTGCATCAGTTTCATCTGGTTTGGCCACCGGTTCAATGACTACAGGTATTTCTTCAACCGTTTTGCTCTCCTGTGGCTTCGAAATTTCTTTTGCCTCAACTTGCTTCACTGACTCTACTTTAGCTTCTTCGGTTTCCATTTTCTCGACTATTGGTTCGATAGTGGCATCTTTAGCGTTGTCGATTTTCGGTTCATCTGGTTTCTCTACAACCATTTCAGCATCGGAATTGACTTCCATTTTGTCCTCGGCAACATCTTTAGTCTTAGGAGTCTCATTTGCTTTTTCGGTACCGGGCTCAGTTTTACCAATTCTATCATCAGTATCAGTTTTCATTTCAGTAATTTCCTGAACCGTGTTGAGATCAATCTCTTCAGGCTTCATGCAAAGCTCCATCTCAGTATCTAGGATTCTTTCTACAATATCATTTGAATCCATATTTTCAGTTTCCATTTCTTCGGCTATGGTATGCAAGGGTTTTACTGGCATATAATCTAAGTTGGTGACATCTTGTACCTTTGATAATATTTCATCACATTCCTTCTCGAGTACATCGCCAGCATTCTGCAGCTCTTCCATTTCCTCGAGATGTGAAGGTTCCTCGACAATAGGTACCACATCATCGATAATGTCCGTTACTTCATTGAGGCTTTCTTTATCATCTGTTATATCTTTGACTTCAACAGTAGATAGAATAGTCTCATTGTCAGTATCTTCGTGGCCTTCGTCGGCAGGTTCCTTTGGCTCCACAACAGTGACACCAGCTTCTATAGCTTCAGTTTCCATTTTCTCAGTCTTATTATCTTCCGTCTTTTCCTCGACCCTTTCTACCACAGGCTCAATCGTAACAGCTTGGGCATCATTTGGGTCTTTCTGATCGGGAACTTTTTCTACTACTTCTTTGATAGCTATTTCTGTTGGTTTATCAGCTGATTTTGCAACACCATTTCGCACGGGCTCTGTCTCGATTGCACAAATTTTCTCATCAACAGCAATTCGCGCGGCTTCGGTGGAATCCGATGCGCTAGACGATTCTGGTGTTGAAACTTCTTTCTCTTCAACAGCCGTGCCATTAGCTTTCTTGGCATCCGCTTCGGCAAGATCTTCAACAGTTTCCATAGGTTTAAAGAAAACATTGGAAACTTCCTCGGTCTTTAAATCCGCAGAGGGAGTATCCTCAATTTTTGAACTAGCCGTATCAGCTTCCGTTTTGTTAGATTCAACAACATCGTTGATTGGAGAAGAATCGGCTTCTGTGTCTTTGGATTCAGTAGCAGGCGCATCCATAGCCACTTTAGCAACTTTAGTAGTTGATTCTATGGCAGGAATTACTTCAACTCTGGCCTCAGCAGCATGAGTTTCGTTTATTTTTGGTGTTTTAATAGATGTATTAGTATTCAAATTCTTCGTAGCTTCTTCGGCGTTTGTGGTTTTTATTTCCGCATGTGCAGGTTTCAATTCAGCAGAATCTACAACGGGAGCCTTGACAGATTCGGAAGATTTAATGGTGACGTCAACGTCTTCGGTGATTGTAGCAGCATCAACCATTTTCACTTTCGGCTGTATACCATTAATCCCATCGTCTACCGCAGATTCCGCTACTTGGGGAACGTTTTCTGCGGTGGATTCAGCGGAGGGAACAGTTGCAATTACTGATTCAGAGGCCGCCTTTTGTGCGATTTCTATTGAATCAGTCTTTGACACAGTTGTCTCGACAGGAGGCAATCCGGTGACACCAGGTACATTCACTACAGCATCATCCATAGGTACATCTTTTTCAGTTATTTCCGCGAGTTCTGCAGTGTCAGTCTTAATTTCTACAGCTGTTTCATTCTTCTTGAGGGCCTCCTTAGTTTCTGTTACAGCAACATCGAGAGTTTCTTCAACCTCCATTGTTTCTGGTGCTTCAGCTTTCTCCACAACAGCTGCTGTTTCTATAGCCTCAACAGTCTTAGGTTTATCAATGGTTTTGGCAGATTCAGTCTCAGATTCAGACATTTTCACATCATTTTGGGTCTCAGTCTTTGGCACTTTGGCGGGTACTACCTCGACCTGAAATAAGATATTTATCATAAATATAAAACACTTAGTAAATTATCGTTGAGTCTTAATTCGAAAACAATCATAACGCCTGCCATATAACCGAAAGCAAAATACCTACGTATAATATACCAATTATAAATCAACAAGGCGCAAAACATTTGAATTTGAATTATTAGATATAAATCTCTCCAGTCTTTCTATATGTATTTAGTGTTGGCTTTTATAAACTATGTTACAGAATGATGCAGGTAGGTATGGTAACACCACTATTCCTAACATTTTACCTGCTTGATACCTCTAAACCACACTATTGAATCATTAATGAGAGAGATTATTAAGAATACTTTATTCCGTATTTTTTATATTGGCATGATTCATCACTAAATATTACTAAATTTGCATGCCTCTTAAATTAGTTCCCAATTAGTGGGTTTCTTAAATGGGTTAGGTTGCTGAAGGCTCCACTAGCTAAATAGTCGATAAGTCTATGTATTATTTCTATTTTATTATGGAACATGTACTATTTCTATTCTTCATTCTGATCAAATCATTCCTTGTTATTTAAGTTATTGTTTATTGGAATTATTTGTTAAACAACATAATTTTTTTACTGACATCTTAGGATTTTGAGGAGTAACTAAAACGAAATATCTATGTAATCATTTTATTTATTATTTCAGATATTTATGATACAATACTAACTAAATTGACACTGCACAATGTGAAATACATACATATATATTTTTTACAGCTTCTAATATTACATAACATTGAAATACATACATTCTCCTACAATAGTTAAACTTCATGACGTTTTATAATAATAAAAAAAATATTCTACTTAATAAAATTGCACATATATATATAATATAATACTTGTATATATTTTAAGCCATATACAAACAGCTAGAAAGAAGATTTAAAGTTAACAGAAGCAGAGGTGTAAGAAGGTATTGTATTAGACAAAGTAGGAAGCAAATGCATATATCATACACAATCGCAATGAGATTCAGATATTTTATAGCTGATTTCTATATTTATAACTCATAATAACAGCGCATACCACAGATCATGAAGTAAACTGACTTGACAGACTTTTTAATTATTCACAAGATTAACTGACAAAATATACCAACTAAGACCCGGTTTCCACCAAAGCGGAGAGGAGAGGAGACGAGCGGAGATGTGTTAGAATAAAATAATCCGATTTCGTTATTTCGAAATCTCTTCTCCGCTTAGATTCGATGAAAATTGATCAAAGCGGAGCGCAGAAGTAAGAAGTCAGGTCGAGGGGCCGGGCGGCGCATGGCTTGCGCACCCCGCTGCCTTCGATCTCTGACAGTTCACATCTCCGCTACACACATCTCTCAGCTTTGCTGGAAATAACCAGCCAGCTTTGCATCACATCTCCGCTTGTCTCCTCTCTCTCTCTCCGCTTTGGTGAAAACTGAGCCTAATACCAAATAAGCGCCGCCACGTTAACCTTATGTATAGGCGGGTTACCTATATCAATTTGAAGAATTGGTTGAAGAAAGTACAGCCTTGGTATAATCTACATACTGCCCATATCAATAACGAAGCTCAAACATAAATCCACAACCATAACCAAACCACTGTACCAGTTTTACCAACAGCGCCTGTTAATCAAACTACGTAAGCTACGTCATGTCCACACCGAAAACTAACCTAAACTATACATAAAAAAGCAATGCTCTTTGCATTCTACAAAACTACTGTAAATATGAGTTTTTGAGCAACAGATCATTTGATGATGCAAAGGCTTTTGTCTTTTCTTATTGTTTGGTATCCAGATTCTTAGAAATTTTTATGAGATTGCTCTTGTCAGTACGATTACAGAACCGAACTTTAACATAACTTTTTGAATCCTAAACAGAATACTAAAAAAACAGGAATGGACAGTTTTAAGGAGTAGTCTCATGACATATTTGTTCTACAAGTGTCCATTTAAAGCACTACAAACTGTCAACTGCCGGATAATATTCACTGCCACTGTTACACTAGCCAATAAAATAAAAGTAAAAAGTAAAGTAAAAAAGTAAAAAGGAGTTTATTCACTTTTAAAAAATGAGATAAACCAGCGTCGATGGTTCGTAAGTGTTATAAACAGGGGTTCATAGAATATTTTAACCAGACATTGCAGTTAAAACATGTGTTTGTATAGCATGCAAAGTGTGTTCAGTAATATCATCAGGGTTGCACCTGTTGTTCCGGCTTGCGCTTGTTGGTGATAGTGAGCTGCTCGAAGGAATGCAGCACGGGGTAGGCAGAGGCCTCGGTCGGCAGCGGCGCGTTGCCTTCGCGGCTGACTAGTGCTGCATTGAGACCAGAAGCGCGCGCTGCTTCCGCCTCTGTGAAATATTAAAATGAAAATAAGCTCACAATATACCACTCAGATAATATGTTGGGCCATATGCTTGTTCCATCAGTTGGTTGTATAAAAAAAAGTATGAATTCCTATAAGTAGTGCACCAAAAGTGCATCGATGGTATAGTGTTAGGCGAGCGACCCTGCCAATCCGAACCTAGTCTCAATTTCAAACCGGGTCATGCTCGAAATATTTTCTTTTTGATTCGAAAACGTTTCGGGTGTCCGCAAGTATTTGCCGTAAGTGTTTGCACGGCGCTGGGCTTAGAAAATTGACCGATCACAAAAACCGAATAAAACAAATTTGAACTACTAACCTTTGACAATATCAGTGAGAAACAGTATTTCCTCAGCCTTGCATCCGATCCTCTTAACGATCTCGGCGTAGCTAGCAGCTTCCTGCTTCGCCCCGACAGCCGTGTCGAAGTGTCCCTCGATGAGAGGCAGCATATCTCCGGCCAGCGACTTATTGAAAAGTAGCTTCTGTGCCTGCACGGAGCCCGAAGAGTAGATGTATACCTTCTGACCCTCAGTGGAACGCCAAACATTAAGCGCTGGAGATACGTCATCATAAACGCTGGAATTTAAAAAGATTTTAGTCAGTTAGATTATTCATTCATCACCTTTACACGCTCTAGTGCGCTAGAATAATCGTGTTTAGAGGTGTTGAAGTACCACACGCACATCTGTCTAATGGTCTTTCCTTACTATTTTGTAAGCTCCTGAATTTATTTTTATGGGGGTAGGCTCAAAATGCATCAGTGAACTTTAGATCTTAGTTGTTACTGTTGCTCTAAGATCGACACGGTCACAGACACACCCCGGGAACATTATAAAATGTAGCATGGAACAAACACGTCACAACTATCACATAATATTAGTTTATGTTAACTAAGGGCGGATGTTGAATGAATGGTCAAATGGAGATGCGTGAAATCCGGATGTAAAGTTAAGAAATCCGGGCGCTGATATTCAGTCCAGCGATGTCAGATTGATCTTTTTAAAATGAAGTAAACGTGAGTCCCCCTTGAGTCTTCCTACACAAGACTAGAAAAGCCCCGGCTTTTCTACGATAGTTTTATTATTTGACACCACATTTTTGGAAATCCTATGATCGGGAGACAGTATACTAAGGAAACTAAAAAGTGTTCAAAGTGACGACAGCGACACGAAAGAGGAAGCTCTTTCGTGTCGCTGTTAAAAATTTAAAGCGACTTCGTCCAGTAAGGTGGCTTACCTCCACAGTACTACGAGTAGGTCATTAGGTCCTCTAAGGTGCATCAGGTGGTGCAAAGTCACACTAAAATTGAATAAGTACTTACTGGCCCTTAATTTGTCCGTTATCATATCCAAGTTTCCAAATAAGCCCCTGCAGGCCCTTCAACGCAGAGTTCTTGCGATCAGCCGCCATTTGCCACTTCACGTTCTTTACCAGTCCCTCGATCTGCTCATCTTTGCTAACATCCTGAAATATCATCAAGAAAATACATCATAATTATTCTATTATAAAAAGTGGGATTACTCGTATTTTTTCGTCGGGACAATTGTTTGTCTCGTTAACCCCACTTTAGGGTCATCTGATTGCAGTAGGTCACAATCGCAAGGCAATAATGGCAATGAAATAATGCTGAATAAATATATATACCTATTTTATTTGTACAGTAATTAAAATTCTTCTATTAAAAGAAAGGAAGAGAGAAGAAAATTTATTTATATCTAAGAACAGGCATGATATGAGTACAATGCAAATGAAAAGAAAGCCCTCAGTCTGGTAGGTAATGATGGATAGTTTAATAGGTCCTTGGCTACCTGATGCACCGTGACCTATTTTGCGTGGGTAACAGAGCCGCACTGGTATTCTGCCAGGTATTCAGATTTCCATAGAATCGAATCAATAATCGTACTTTCCTCAGTCGCCCACATTCGTTGCTCAGTTCAGGGTTCTCAGAGTTTTTTTTATTATAAAGGTTGAGCAAAACCATCTGAATCCTAAAAGAAGTTGTACGATTTCCTCACGCCCAGCTACATGACCCCAATCCGGATACCATTCGTTATTATAAATTACATGTCGTGTATAATATCGACCGTAACGTACCATTTTGTATAAATGAAAAATGCATGAAATAGTAGTTAATTATTTTTTTTCGTGTGTTCGTCGGCCATTTATCATACCGGCTATTATTATTATTTTTATTATTATTATATTGGCTACCACTATTCAACATTTTTGGGGATTTGAAATCGCCGAATGCAGTTACTTCAAACAAGCAATTCTTGTATAATATAAAAATTATCTGAATCTCGGAAACGGCTTCAACGATTTTCATTTGGTCAAAATTTGGTATGCAGGGAGTTTCAGGGGCGATAGATAAATCGATCTAGCTAGGATTACTTAAGTACTACTTAGCAAAGCTCGGCTACCTAGATTTTTTTTAGTAAATAAGGTTAACACTATAAATACCCGTGTTATATTCCATATTTGATTTGAGGCAAGCAAGTGCCTCATTTGCCTGTAATTAATTACACCAGCCGGCAACCATACGAGGGTATGGTTGCCGGCTGCCAAACCGAAGCACAGCAACGTTACTGGGCGTCAAAAATAGGCATGGTGGTAGTACCTACTTCCCCGGACGAACCCTACATACAATATTTCATAGAGCCGTACTACCCCATCATCTATAGCCATCATTTCAGTGTCCTTAATATTGGACCTTCTCTCCATATTATTACTTAGTAGTAATCTAGGAAGTGCGGGACGTAATAACGTAACGAATGCTTGTAGTGGTTTGACCCGAAGATAGCCACTGGGTTTAAATTGTTTCATTGTCAATTAAAATGTAGACACGTTTTAATTAGCAATTTGGCGTTGACCATTTAAATCGTCCCATTAATCCCACTAATATCATAAATGTGAAAGTTACTCAATCACGATGAACGGCAGAACGGATCTGGATGAAATTTGGCACAGAGACAGATTAAAATCTGAAATAGCACATAGGCTACTTTTTTACTTTTTTCCCATGGGAATACCGGGATTTAGAGTTCTAAATCCCGGTATTCGCGGGTGAAACCGCGGGGCGCAGCTACCAATTAATGTTTCCTTTGTGTACAAAAGTATTTATGTACCTATAGCTGGGATAGCGTAGGTAGAGGGATTATTGATTTTCTTTGGATGGAGACTGTTCAGAATTATTCTTCCTGGAAATTTATAGGTGAGGGATGCCTATGT
This sequence comes from Plemyria rubiginata, assembly GCA_963576535.1. Taxonomy (NCBI): domain Eukaryota; kingdom Metazoa; phylum Arthropoda; class Insecta; order Lepidoptera; family Geometridae; genus Plemyria; species Plemyria rubiginata. The sequence continues at coordinate 6,216,759 of OY754925.1, read as the reverse complement.
CTAGCGGTGGACTTTTTAAGACGATGTTGGTTAGCAACTTTTTTTTAAACATTATAGACCGTTCTTTGGCCACGATCTCGCCTGGTGGTAAGCGACGATGTAGCCGACGATGGAACAGAACGGTCTAGAAGACACCTATTCATTCTTGCCTTAAAGACACCCAAATTGTAGCAATCAGAAATAACAGACGACGGCAATGAGTTCCACTCCTTGGTGGTTCGCATGATGAAGATAGAAGCAAAACGCTTAGTGCGAATGGGTGGTAAATTAACCAGGTAAGGGTGGTACTGGGCCGTACGTCTACTCGTCCTATGGTGGAAAGGGGATGGTGGTATAAGATCGTGATGTTCCTGGGCACATTCTCCAAAATGTAACTTATAAAATATCGATAGGCAAGCAACTTTGCGACGGTGTTCGAGACTCTGAATCTTAAGGCTCCGGTGACAGTGGCTCGCAATTTCGAAGTGCGATTGGCTATTATTTCATTTTATTTCATTTCGGGGAGGTTGTTTGAAAAAATAACTCTAAAGAAACACGCATAAATACTGTTCGGACACAAATAATACAATAATATAAGGGAAACATGCCCGAATCAGAAATCATTTTGGTATTAGTTTGTTTGGTCTTACGTTTACCTAATACCAAAATGATTTCTGACTCAAGCACATTTCCCTTATATTATTGTATTATTTGTGTTCGAACAGTATTTATGCGTGTTTCTTTAGAGTTATTATTTCAAACAACCTCCCCGAAATGAAATAAAATGAAATAATAGCCAATCGCACCTCGAAATTGCGAGCCGCTGTCACCGGACTCTTAATCTCCGCCATGTGTGAGCAACACATGGCGGAGATTAAGATTCAGAGTATGAGCCTGAAAGCTCTCCGTTCAATCGAGTCTAAGGCAGTAAGCTGGTGCTTGGCAGAGCCATCCCAGAGGTGATAGCAGTACTCCATACCAGACGTTGACAAGACCTAATTTACCTCTCGCTCGCACTATTCGACATTTCAAAAGATATAAAATCCCTAAACCTAATTTTGAAAAATCGTAAACAACCATTTTGTGTGCAATCACATTGCACCACAGATAAAAGAATACTATACTAGTACAGATACCCCATCCCATACATTGAAACGGTCCCGTCCTAAGTCGGGCTATTCTTCGGGCTATTTTGTTTTGCCCGCAAATCTTAGCAAAATAGCCCGCACAGCCACTAGATGTCGCTAAGTTGCGTTGCGAGCAAGAGGCCGGCATCTCGTAAAATGCACTTGCAACCCACTTATGTATTTTTTTTACTATGTAGATAGGACATTGGTAATTAAAATATGAAATATTTCATACATTATTGAAATGCCTGAACGAAACGCAAAAAAAATCGTTAACAGCAAGTAGCGCCATCCATCAATACACAAAACAAACTTTTGGAAGCAAACAACAACGTAGTACAAATTACAGCCACCAGAAAAAGTGAGATCAATATTAAAAATAAAACATTTTCAAAAACATAAAGAATTTGATAAAAGCATAATTCCTCATCTTCCCGTGATTAAGGGAGATTTTTTCACAGTATAACTCAGGCTATTCATAACCATAATTCTTCTTAATTGGACTAATATAAAAACCTATATTTCAATCGAAACCTGTATCGCCATCTATTGAAGTCTATTTGGAACTAAAAAACTGTTTCTAGAGATGGGTGCCCATGATTGCACACAGTTTGCTAAAAATTTCATTCTGATCGATGCATGTTTTCCTATTCAAAAGTTTGCTTATGTACGAAAACTAGAAAAGTAAACTTTTAAGTAGGAAAACGTGTATCGATAAAAATGATTTTTTTACTAAACTGTGCGCAATGTGATTGCACAAAAAATGGTTGTTTGCGATTTTTCGAAAACGGGTTCTGTGATTTTATATCCTTCAACAAATTAAATCGTGCGAGCGAGTCACATTAGCTCTTGTCTTCACCTTAAGAAGCTGTCCTGGTGGGTATCGCCTTACCCTATATAAGATACCAAGCTTCATGGAAGCTGTTTTTGCCCTAGACTCGATGTACGAGCCAAAGTTAGGAGCAGGCGTTAGTGAGGCTCCAAGAAGATCCTGATGGTCCTGTATACTTATAGGTACATTTTGGAAAACAGGAACGCGGAGAAACGGACTTTTCTTTGTCGAGAACAGGCAAGCTTGCGTTTTTGAGGCATTGAATTTAACGAAGTTGGCGTCACCCCAATCAGACACCGCCTTAAGTTTTAAATTCAAGCGCTGCAGCATTGCATCTCTCGCTGGACCACATTGAAACTACTTACCTCATCAGGAATAGCAACTAAGCCGTCAACTTTGTCAATGATGTCTTGATCGGCCTGAGTCCGCAGCAAACCAACCGCATCTTTCACTTCGCTGGTTTCCCACTGGGCCTCCAGGAATCCTTTGACATTCTCCTCTGCGTAAGGGAACAGCTTGTCCTGTAACAATCGAAAGTAGAATTATTTTGTGCAGCAATTATTATGAACGCAGGAAGAGGAATCGTGAGACGCCCGATGGACCGATGACATTAGAGGATCGCGGAAGTCAGTGGATGGAAGGGCTTATAATCGTACTTCCTGAAGATATTTAGGGGAGGCCTATGTCCAGCGTTTGTTTTTTACTTACGCTGTCTGGCCTAGACAAATACAACAGTACCTACCCCAAATCTCTGAATATCGTTTTTCGTAACGTCAGACTTTTTTTAAACGAACCCACAAGTCTACGGTCTAGACATAATAATATGCTATCGCTGATTTATTTGGAGAAAATGATGTGTTCTTTGATATTGTAGAATTTTTTTTTGTTCTATTATCAATAGTTTCCGCAGCGCATGCGATGAAAGACATTTTTTATTACACCTTAGGTACTTATTGATTAGTAGGGATGCCTAATTTTTTCCAGTAATAAAAATGTAGCTTATTTTATTGAGGGATAATGTTAGCTTTCTTATAGTGAAAGAATTTTTGAAATCGGAGTAGGTAGGTACTTAGTAGTTTTTCACCGCAAAAATATTATATTAATCCACCTACTCGTAGGTACATCGGCACATGTAGCAAATGTCATCGTACCTACTAAAATACATACAGCATTTTGGTGTAATAGTTATGATGCTGACTTGTAGTAAAACGACTAAAAGCACATCGAACTATGAAATCTTTTGTACACCAAAAAAACGTTAAACAATAGTTAGAGGGTCGTACTTATCGTACCTACCCATAATGTCTACTCTCAGGTACAAGTACAAGGTATTCAATATCTCAAGGTTGTGTTTTTGTGGCCAAGTCATTTCAGACAGTTTATTATTATTTCAATTTTTAATGTACCTAGGTGCCAATAGATTAGTTTAATATACATAAATCCATCACGCATAATGGACCACCTTAGAGTCTAAATGCGGATACAGGAGTCCAATACAAGTATACACATAAATCCATAAGCAGACTCAGGGAAAACCTCGCTGTTACTGCTCCCTAGTCCCGCCTCGCTCTCCGCCCTCAGCTAGCCGGTAGGAACGCCAACGTTCTATCGATCTCTCCGTAGGTTTGCAAGGATGTTAAGAACTTTCTGTAGGTACCTTGCCGTCTGGCTGGGCATATTAACAGAACAGAAATATGAAGTGAATGGACCGCGGAGTGAAAGTTGTATTAAAGTTTACAACTGCCAGGCAACCACATTTTTTATTGGAAAGTCCCATTTCCACATGTCCTTCGGGAAACGGCACTGGAATTTCTTTGTCGTGGATGAAAAATTAGGTGGGTACTAGACGTATTATGGCGGCACTACACTCAGCCTCACCACAAATGTATTCCTGATCTTCATAAACATTTTGTTCGTTGCGGGAATCAAATCGGTGACTGCGCGCCACAGTCGGCGTTTCGCCGGCTGCTGGAAACGCCTCTGGCGACTTCTGTGGACAGAAGTCGCCAGAGGGATGCCAAATATGAATGCGGTTGTTTCTCTCGATAGCATTCGTTCTTTGTCTTTGCCGATATAATTGTAATTTAATTACGAAACGCGGCAATTCGAAAAGTTGTCCTCGTAATCTTACATTAACAATATACCTATATTGTTTGTTAATTTCTCATCTAGCTAGGCAATTGCATTGTCAACAAAAGCCTGCATTTTAATTCAATCGGGCGGCGTTGGGAACGGTAAAATCGATACGCAGTCTGACCTGTGCGAGATAGGGAGATGTGAAACGGGATGGATGGATGGCCCGCGACCAATCACAATTTAGACATTATTTTAGTACTTAGGTATTTAATTCGTACGTCTGAAGAAGATGATCGTGATGTCTCATGTCAGGTCAACTGATTGAATCATAGGTTACCTAATGCACTTTTTCGATCCAATAAATTAATGTCCTATACCATATCGACTACCATGGCAGTCCTTTTGCACTAAGAAAGATACTTGTCTTTCAACAAGAAAGATCTTTCTGACGAATGGTCCAAAGGTAAAATTGCCTATAATAAATGGGTATTTTTAGCATAACGTTATATCCTGGTGAAACTACATCGTCTCCGACGCGGCAAGTCGGTGGGTGAACGAACTTCGCGCAACGGCCGCGGTGTCCAAACCGGATAGCGAGTCTACCTAGCCGAACGACCCACCACCAGGTCTCTGCCACTCTAAATACCTAAGCTTTCAATCTAAAATAAATGAAATTGGGTTAAACTATAGCTACCCTGGTGGTACCTGAGTTGAGGGTTGGGGATAGGGGGGATGCATGTGGGGGTAGATGGCAAGTCTTTCCTATAGTTCTTTTTTCTAAGAAATGAAAAAAAAAAATTCGTAAAATTTATTCACTTTTTTTCAAAAAAAAAATATCCCTAACCTAATGGGAATTCCTTCCCTTGAGTCTTTTTGTCTAGGAGATATTATTTCCAATTTTCTTCACTTTAGTAAAAAAACCCTAACCTAACTATTAATTTACCTGAAAAAGTGAAGAAATTTTTTTCACTTCCTAGAAAAAAGAACTATAGGGAAAGACTTGCCACCTACCCCCACTTGCACCCCTAATATCCTCAACCCTCAACTCAGGTACCAGGGTAGCTATAGCCAACCCTGAAATTGTTCTGATTTTAGAGCGCATTTGGTGACATCGCTATAACCTATCTATAATCGAGGTGATAGATGCTAGCGTGTGTTAGTTGTGTAATGTTAGCGGTGCTGCTCAGTAATCAGTTGCGTCAAAATGAACAGCAACATCCAGATACGATGGCTGTGCTGCTCAGTAATCAGTTGCGTCAAAATGAACAGCAACATCCAGATACGATGGCTGTGCTGCTCAGTAATCAGTTGCGTCAAAATGAACAGCAACATCCAGATACGATGGCTGTCAGTCTAATGCAGTATCGGGAAATGAAACTTCTCCACATGGTAACTATTATTTGTATTCTATGCCAATACGCCCCAGGGCGCCTGGACATAGCCACAATGTAGCCTAAAGGTGTACCTACACATGATCTAAATTTAGAAAACAGCAGGTAAAACGCTGACTTGTCATCAATAAATAAACTAAAGCACTTTTTCTGAATAGATTCCATAGGTAGGTAGATACCTAGGTATGTATTGTCTGAAATATAAAAATAATAAAATTCTAAAGAACAAGACTTGGTCTTACGAACTTTCGACCTAAAGCCTCGTCTGCCTATCTAAAACTTTTGTCAAGTTTTTAAGACATTGGTGGGTCACTCAACAGTGGACTTAGCACAGACACACACACAGGTCGGGTGTTTTTTGATCTCATTCTTTATTCTTTACTGTACACAGAAACAACATGCAAAAACTTAAATAATAAAGTATGTACAAAGGCGAGCTTAACCCTAAAAAGAGTTCTCTTCCAGCAAACCTTGAAGGAGAGAGACTAGTAAATTTAGAGGTGGGTATGATGTGTACAAGATGAAAGTTAGAAAAAATGAAGAATCTCAGTTTATAAGATCCCTATCCCAACCATCAGGAGCCCTTTTGATACGTTAATCCGTTCGTTAATAACATACCTACGTACCTACGTCGCAGTTAAATCAAGTAGGGGTTCAGTGACAGAGGGTTGTAGGATGTGGCTATTCTCGTAGCTATATTTTATCAGGTATACCAGTGAGTCTGCGCAGATTGCAATGTAAAATAATCGATTTAGGCTGTCTGAATAATAATACCTATATGAATTGAAATTACAACGACATATCGAAGGTATTCTAGCTGAATTCCGGTATTCGCAACACGGTCAAAATGCCTACATTAGTGGAAGCCTTCATTTAACACAGCATTTTACACCACTTTTATTCAATTTAATGTACCTAGGTTCTTAACCTACTTCAAAGTGAAAGGTGAACGAAAAGATGCTAAAATACCAAAATATTATTTTTGATGCCGTCCTAGGTATTTCATGTAGAGATTTACAAAAATCACCACAAAACACACCAAACTGCAAAGGTTTAGGAATAATAGAACCGGCTAGAGAACCAGAAGTCTGTAGGTCGGTACTTACAATATCTATGCATAGGTACCTAGTTACTAATAGTGTAGTGGGTTACTTAGTGTGGGGCTGCTACTAAGTACCTATAGTAGAATCCGTTTATAATGACTGCCTACACTGACCTACCACTTAGGTTATGTATACACAGTGAAGTTTGGTTTTCATGTAAAATTCTGTAAAAAAGTCAGATAGCTAGGTATGACATCCCATAAAGTGACATTGCTTATTGTGACCCATTTTTAATAAATTGTGGCTATGGTGACCAACATGATGCCTTACACCTTCGGCAGTGTTCAGGAGAGCCACATGATGATGAATAAAAACTTACCTAGGTAGGTACATACTAACTAATACAGGAGACAATTTTCTACAAAATGCTTTGTACTTCTTCTTCTTTTTAGTTTATGGCTCGTTTGTATAGACAATCTTACCAGTGTTAAGTTTTGTATGTTAAAAACTTTTGTCAAGTCATGTCATTTGTTTTAAAGAAAATGGTGTTGTTCATATGCTTTTAGGCTGAACTAGTGTGACCTTACCAACCTCAACACCTAAATTATGTACCTAGTCTCATGAACAATAAATATCTTCATCTTTCTTCAAAACATTTGCAACATTTTCGGTCAAAACATGATATCACATATTATCACACTTTCATTCCAAATCCTTACTCTTTGTGCTAAGACCTCAAGTAATGTTGGATAAAATACCTACCACCGAAATAACACCAACACAACTTAAAATAACACTAGAAAAACAAATAAAATTTAAGGGTATATCAACAATTTTTTGTCCGACCCCTGTCCCAGACATTTTAATATTTTTTTCTCAAAAAGTATGGTTGCTAATGCGAAAATTAAACATCTGCCGAATAATTAAGCCAATGTATTATATGTAATAACAAGCTATAGTAAAAAACATTAAATTTTACTTGAATTTATGTGGTTGTCTGAAAGACGTAAAGTATCATTTTATAGTACAGAAATGTGTCCCCAGCCACTACTTGTTTGCAAAACTTAGAACAGTGAAAAAAATTACTATTGGCATATAAAAACTAACTTGCCTACGACATTAAACCTAATTATTTGGTTCTAAAAAAGCTTCAATATAATTTTTATCAGTACTAACCCTACTAGCAAATTTCAGAATTATTTAGTTGTCCCTAAAGCTTAATGCGAATTGTAGGTCCATCGGGCAACCGCTAAAAACTTATAAGTATGATACAGAGATAGCACTTTTAGTCTGCAGCCGATAAAGCAATTGATAATGGGAGCGCGGCAGTAGAACCTACATTATAGTTTTCATTAGAGAAATTTCGAGTTAGTTGGCTCAACAAGAGGGCGTGCGTTATTTATTGGTGTGTCCACCAAACAACCACGCCAGAGTCGTAAGTAGCTCGATATTTTTTATAGATTTAATTGCATTATTTTAGTCGTATTGTAAGAGTAATGTTAAACATGAAAATCATGATATTATTTAGATATTTATGCAATAAAAGTAGCAAAACCTTATAAATGTCCTATGGACAACCGTCACTTGTTATAGTCCTGTGAGGACAAAAAATAGTTGATTGACCCTTAAATGCTATGTTGTTTCACAAAGTGACAGAAAAGAATCAAATGCCTTGAAAGACATCTGCTTACTTTGACATGTTTGTTATTTCCCTTCAATGTAATAAACTGATTCCACTGCAGGTAGGTACTATATTTTTTTATTGTACCTGTCGCCGCGTCCATTATCATACCCATAACATCATGAGCTGATGATTATTAATGAATCGATAAATCATTTAAAGTTTTTTTTTTTTAATAAATAAATAAATAATGCTGGACAATACACACAGCACTATCTAGCCCCAAAGTAAGCTATTCAAAGCTTGTGTTATTTAAATGTGAAGTTTATTCACCATTTTGTAATAATCTCATCTAATTTGAAAACATGATCATTGTTTTGACTTTCAATGTAATGAAACTATAAATCAAGTTAATTATTTTAATTTAGGGTCTTGATTAACTGGTAAATTCAGTAATAATTAACTAAATGTTTTTAGAAATATTTTGGATAATTGATGAACTGTTTTGGTTGCCAAATAACTATTGTTGTTAAGAGCTATCAAAATAACGATTGTTAACGATTGTTATTTTGATTAGCGACTTGATTAATTTTATTTTAGTGATTTCACTAATTGTTAAATATTTAGAAATAATTTATTTTAATTTACGATAATTTTGGTATCAAAACAACGACTTTATTTATCACAAATAAGTCAATTTGTTTTCACACCAAGTTTTAATGGTTTTTTTTTATGTATTCTAAAAAGCCTAGTAAATCTGATAATTATTTAGAAATTTAATTAGCTAATTATTAATGGAAGGTTAAGCATTTTCAATGCCACATATTTTGTTCATATTGGAAGTTCGTAAGAATGAAATATGGTGGCTGAGAGTTCTATAAAACTAAGGCCGAAGTGATTGTTGAGCCCTTTTTTGGTCGAACCAGCAAACTGGAAACATTGTAAGTTGAACTTTTGTGACTTGTAATAAAAACAGGTTAACTTTATTTAGTTTTCCATTTTATTTCTTCCATTAGTTTAAATTTCTTAAGTAGACTAATGCTTTTGACATCAGAGCCGATTTATGAGAAAAGAGGCTCTGCGAAGTATTACGATTGCCATACATTTAACTACTTTTATTTTATAGAAACCCAAATTCTTCGATATACCTAATAAAAAAAATACACTGTATTGATTTCAGTTTTATGTAGTAGGTAGGTAATTCCCAATCATTACCAAAAACTAATGTTTTTAATTTTAACCTCAGTAGGTATAATGGAGAATGTCTTTCAGACCTACCTAAACAATGCAGGTAGGGTAGGTACCTACCTTAGTAACATTACTAGTGCAATTTTTTCACACAATGGGGCTAAATTATTCTATGTAGCAATCTCAATCCACATGTAAATTTTCTTTCATGTCTTTGTCCTTGGTAAACATGTATGCCACTTATGAGTATGACAAAGACAGCTATAGTAACTTGATGTTTATTGAAAGAAGACACTGGACAAGCCTACAGCTAACTGTTCCACATTTTTTAGCAGCCAGCTGCTTCGAACAGCTGTTCAAGCCGGCATTGATAACGCAATTCAATGAATAGGTAGGTATACTGAGAGTAAGCTGGTTTAGAGCCTGCATAAAAATATGGAGGTACCGATCTCTCTAATAATCGGATAAGTAGGTACATAAATATTATATTGCGAATAAAATGATATACCTACAAAAGCAACGCGTTTCGTCCGTGGTTACAAATTTAAACCTAAATGATCAATAAAACATTTAGCCGAATTTCACTTCAGCTAGCTTAGCTAATTATAGAATACTTTTCAAGGGGATTTCGTTCGGTTCTATGTCAACACGTGGTAAAATCGACAATGAAAGTGGCATGAACCGGGGTACCATTTTGATTTTCGTCCTCCATGTTGCGCATCCGAAAACGCGAACATTTTGCATGCCCAAATAACGGGATTCACCATCGAAACATAAAAAATAGGCAAGACGAACCATTTCCGCATCAAATTTCCTGCAAACATGCATAAAAACCAAACACCGGCCGGTAAATCATAAGACCTACCTTAACAAAGCTGATCGATGTTGTTGTCCCTTCAATATCCAACAGAAGAATTTTGCACTTTTTGACTATATCGCAGATTTCATTGTTTTCCTTCGCCATTTCGATGTTTAATTATGTACGTCCTTTGGCAGGAGTACTATCGCGTTTATTTACCGATTTTTAATTGACTAGAATGTTGCGCGAACTTTCAGAGCCACAAGAAATAAGAATTGATTGAAATGCCGACGGGGAACGCCAGCCGATTTTGCACGCCGTACGGCACGGGGAGTAAACGACAGAGATGGATGCGGAATAAAACAGCTGGTTTGTTGAAGGTTGACAGGGACAGAAATACGAAACAAAAGAGCAAGGGGATGGAGAATTTTCATAAACCGGACGGATGTATTCATTTCGCAACAACACCAACATTATAAAGCAAATAGTATTGCCATAGCGTAGTATTTATATTCATCGGCACTGCACGGTTCTCTATTTACAAAGAAAAATAACAAATGATGTACATAGGTACTTATTGAGCTACCTATCTGCGATCTAAAGATAGGGCAACTGATCTAACTAGCCGCGATTTTGTGTATTACTTCTTTTTTTTTTCAAAATGCGTCTTCCTGACTCAAAACACTCAATAGGTACCTACCATTATTATTCAAATCGGAAGATGATATTTATCTACCATCATGTACCCTTATTTCACCTACTTTTTGACACATTATTTGTTTTCTTGATCGATCGAAAATCAAATTACCTTTAAACCAGTCTTCCTTTTACTCCGGCTAACTGAAAAATAATAAAAATTACATCTTTATATATATAAACTCACAAATTCTAATTCACAAAAATGGGGTAGGAAAACTTAGGAACACTTCTGAACATTAACACTTAACTAGATGCGCCCCGCGGTTTCACCCGTGCAGATTTAAATCCCGGTGATCGGAAAACATTTTTTTTTTTTTTTTTTTTTTTTTTTTCGAATGGACTATAATGCTGGTATAATCGTATGACGATTGCCGACAGCGTTACCGGACTACAAAATCGGAAAACATTTATATCTACTTGCTGATATCACTCATTGCTCAAAACGCAACGATAGCGCGTGCTAATCTTTCCTGTGGCGACATCTAGTTATTATTTAGGAACTAAAAATGTATCAGATAGTAGGATCTGGGTGACCGAGCTTCGCTCGGTTGCTTAACAATGCTATTTACTGGAGTAGCTTAGAAAAAATAGTATTACTAAGTAAGTACTCGCCAATAGATGTCAGGAAGTCATATTTTTTCATTTATGTTTATTTTTTCATTGCCTGGAACTACGGATAAAAAAACATTTTCCAGATATGAATCTTACCTAGCTAGATCTATTTATCGCTCCGTGCATTCATGTCCGTGTTTTCTTTGCTACCGTCTCCAAAGATCCAATTTTAGGATTTCTTTTTACTGGCAGCCCCTAACAAACTACTACCAACTTAAAGAAAAGATTCGCGGGTATTTTAAATTCCATCCGCTGACTGCCACAGCTGTTGGTGGCCGGCCGGCCGAAATTCTAGTAGTAATTCCCCGGCCGAGCCCTTCTTCACAAATACTAAAAAAAACAAAATAGTCGTTATCTTTTATACAACAACCGTGATTTTTACCATTTCTAATTCGTGGTAGGGGAATAATATGATCTTAGGGCCAACCGCGATCCCTTAAAGCATTCTTATTTCAATATACTTTTAGGCCAATGTCATAGATCGTTTTCTGGTTTCGTTAGTTGCGCGTAGTTATTGTAGTATACTCTTTGAGTTGCGGAGCAGTCCATTACCACATGTTCTACCGTTTTATTTAGAGAATACACTGTTCTTTGACTACTATCTCACCTGATGGTAAGCGACGATGTAGCCGACGTTGGAGCAGAACGGACAGCTACTCACTCTTGCCTTGAAGAAATTTACAGAGATTTTTTATTTCCTGAAGATAGCCACGACAGAGGTCACTATCTGCCGCTCCTATCTTAAAAAGATGGTAGTTGAGGTCGCAATGGCCCGTGATGATGCCGATCATCAGCCATTTAGGTATTCACGTTTTAGCTTCAGCACAGCAGGACGGTTGTTAAATGCCTATTCGTAGCTGGAAGCATTGTTTTTGTATGTTTGCAGTATGTTCTACGCTCCCATTGCTTTTGGTGTTCCTTCTGGGAATGCTTGTTCAGTTTGTTTTTTTATCTCTACCGACGTACATAGAGCTATGCCATCTATTGTTTTTGCCGTTTTTTATAGATAATGGTACGGAACCCTTCGTGCGCGAGTCCGACTCGCACTTGGCTGGTTTTTTTTATATACAAACATACAAAAATGTAATTGCGCATGAATCCTAAATTGAATTAAATGAAAATGAATAAAGATATTACCCTAAAACTTAAAAAAGCTAAAGGTACTAAAAGGTATTTAAAAACTACCTATTCCGCATAATAACTTATGGGATTTCATAAAAAAAAATAGTTACCTAATGATTAGATACTAGGTAAATGTTAACTATTAAAACCACCAGAAAAACTAAAAAGAATAATTTATTTTTCTTTAACCTAAATACTTATTTACTACTAAGTTTAGTTATTGTCACCTATACATAAGACTTTTATTGTCTCGTTATAAAATAGTACATATTTACATTTTACACTTTCATATGATCTAATAATCTACTCTTATTGTTCTGTTTTTCCTCAGTCTTCATTTTCTTCACCAACGCTGGAGTCCCTGGATTCGTCACCGCTTTCCTTTTTATCACCTGAAATTCAATTTAAATTATTTATTATAGGTACCAAAATTCGGAACACTTGTCAACGCTTTTCGGCATTCGAAGTGTCTCTCTATTGGTCTATGTTTTCCTATTTTCACGAACAAGACGAGTTCGCAAATACACGTTGTACGGTGTGTTCCAGTTAATTAGAATAATAAAAAAAAGGCGAATACACCCCTATAAAAACACAGAAGAAATAAATAGTAGTAACTACAGAAGGCCCGCAGATTTTTTCAAATAAAAATCGACCTTTGCTGCGATATAATAAAGCGCAATTTAGCTCGCACAGTGATACCTGCTTTACCTCGATAATCGCTTAAATACTCGCATCCCTTTCTAATACGTAACTCTATCTCGCACTTATAACACTACGACTTATTCTTGTTGTTAGTATTTCACCAACGCGCTGTCAAACTACATAATATTTATTTCTTCCGTGTTAATATAATTTAGATTTTTTTGTTGCTAAGTGAAACGCTGTAAATTTTCACTGCAAGAAAAATGAATTTGAACTCTTGCTTTTCAATTAATAGGACGTTACAGCAGCAAAATCAGTACCAAATTGTATGTCCCATAGACTCACCTTGGGTGCTTCAGGAGTCAAGGTAGCAAAGACAAAGTTTCTTCTACTGCTGGTGGCGGCTGATTTGCCCTTTGGGGCGTCGTCATCGCATGCGAGTGGCGTCGCCAAAGCAGCCAATCGCGCTAAAGCTCCCTTCCCGCGGTTCAAAATAGACCCTTGATAATTTTGCTGAAATTATACAAAAACAAATGAACTAGAAAAATGTGCTTTGACGGATGGTGATTTCAAAAGTTTTTTTTATTATTTATTACAAGGGCTTTGTCGCTGGGTGACCACACTGCCCTATAATATTTCAAAAGATGAATATTTATGTACTTTTTACAAGTACTTTTAGGGTGTGTAAGAAGAAATAATTATTGGTGGTAGAAATAGGTACAGTGGAATTGCTTCCTCGACTTAAACAAGGAGCTCTACACGAGATTATTAAAAGGCGACGTCACGGCGCTTAAATTTTTTGCATTTATCGTCAACTAAAATATAGTTAAATTACATCTGGGTGTTACATAATATTATAAGTATTTACAAAAAAAAGTATAATTTTTGAAACTATCAAGGTTATGAGCATAACTTTCATTAAAAACGGGATATTTAAATGAAAGTTAAGTTAAAAAAGAGTGTACAAGTAGTATACCAGCTATCTGGTTCCCATCTCAAGCTTTGGCTTTGTTTGGGGCTAGATAGTGCTGTGTGGAATGTCCACCTAAATTTATTTATTTACCTGTAGTAAAGAGAAGGGTTTGGTCGGACTAGGAATGTCTTTAGCCTTCTTTTCGAGTTCAACTGGGCTTTTGTCTGTGGTGGCAGACTGATTCTGATTCTCTTCTAGTAACATAGACACGGTCTTCGCCATCAGATTAGCCTTGATGAGGGTAGTTCTGTTGATGCTGACATTAAGGCCATCTTCGATATCTCCGTTACTTTGCTGAAACAATATCAAATTGTGTTTTCATAAATATTGAAGCCACTTATAACTAACACGCGCATTAGCTAAATATAGGCACACCAATCTGTATTTTAGTAGCGGCGATGGGCTGGCAAACTTGCAACTGACAAACAAAGTCATCATCATTTCAGCCCAGTGCAAAGTATGGAATAAAAACTATTGCAAAATGTGGGTATGTGATGTGCCTAAGTGCCTAATATTTAGTTCGAAGCACTATCAACAAAGGTGTTGCCTTGATTTTGAATGGATTTTGTATTATGTTCATATAGTACTAAGAATATAGAACCTGAAACCATGAAAATATATATTTTTTTGCACACCCGTTTTTTTATTAATTATTTTAACTCTCAAATTTTATTTTCGTTGGCTTCCCCAAGAAACATAAATACTACTTACAGGCATCCCTAAAACGAAACAAAAATCCGCCTTACCACTTTTGAAATTGATTCGTTTAGCAAGCTGTTGCGTTTGCAAGGCAGGGGCACAGCGGGCTATCGGCTACTAAGTCACAGGAAATGCGCCCTTAAGGTTGTAAGGCGGAACTTTTGTCGATAGTACATTACTTGACGATGAGACGAGACGATTGACTGACGAGATCAGCCCCTTGATCACGTAACTTTTGTTGCATTCAAAATCCGGTTGCATATGTCAATTTTGGCAGTTTTGCCATCGCAAATCTGCCAAAATTGACATAAATATGCAACCGGATTTTGAATGTAACAAAAGTTACGCGATCAGCCTGCTGAGCTCCCTGTCTAGGAATTGAAGTCGTGGTGCTTTTTTATAGGCACAAAAATACTTTACTTAAAAGGGTTAAAGACTGCCAAGGCACAGTCTGCACCCCCTCAGATCTCTGCCCATCTGCATTGGGGAATTCAACAGATAACTACTGTGTGCTCACCATCTGTCTGAGAAATGTTTCACGTTCATGCCTCTGCTTCCTCCATTGCTCCTCAGATTCAAACTCTTCCTCTGGCGTGTCTCTGAACACATCTATCCCTGTACCAGTCTCTTCGTCGCCATCTGAAAAACGAAAAGTTAATCGGCTGTCAAGTTACTTGCTATTTCAGCTTTTACTTCAAATTAGATAGAGATATATATTTCTATTTTATCTATCTTTGATCGAGGTTTCCGAAACCGGCGGTTAAAAATCTCTTTGTTGCTGAGTTATCAGGGTCATACTTATGCATGGTAGAAACCAAGCCGTAAGTTTGTTGCCTGTTCTTTTAGTTTGCCTTGCTCTCGCTGAAATAATACCTAGATTATCTTTTACTTAGGTTATCATATAAGTGAATGGGGCTTTGTAGGGGTTTGTATTGCATTTATCGAAAACTTCCGTGCCAATTGTACAATTTAATACAAGTTTAGTTTCAAGATTATATTTGGTTACCGAAGTATTAGCCCTAGAACAGGGAGTTAGTATGACAGCGCTCACCGAGGTTTTTCCATTTAAATTTGCGCTGTCGACCACCAGCGCCTAAATCGCCATCTTCGAATAAAAGCTCTTGGATTATTCTCACTTCTCTCTTATCCTGGTCAAGCACGTCGCGCCTGAAAGAGAGAGAGGTTTTGTTTATTATTATTATCAGCCTGCGTCGTCCCACTGCAGGGCAAAGGCCTCCCTAACCTCCTTCCACTTTTCTCTGTCCTGTGCTATGGACGACCAATCCTACTAATATTATAAACGTGAAATGTTGCCGCCCTCTCAGTCTTCGAGGTCGTTTGCTGTTGTTAGGGGCCGCCACTCCGTCGATGTTCTAGCCCAAAGATCGTTCGGCATGCGATTATTCTTAAAAAATATCAGACGAACAAATCAGGCAACAGACACGACAAGGGCAAGTTTTACACACCAGGGGCATTATTCTCTATGACAGACAGAGATTCCTTGCCCCAAACCGTGTGAAGTCACAACATGTTCTTGGACTTTATTATTTATGACATAGGAGATACTTTGCCTTGACCGTGTGACGTCACAACGTAATCTTTACGCAAACGCGATTGAATTGGTCATAGTGAATAACGCCCCGGTAAATGAACTTGGAGTTTTGTTGAGTAAATAATATTAATATCTTACATGTGTATTTGTCCCAGTTCCCTTTGCAGCCGTCCCTGGTGGAAACTCTCGTCGTCTCCCGCCTCTCGCTCCATCCGGTCCAATCCGGCTTCGTCTTCGTCTCCCGAACCTGCCCATTCGTCTTCAGACGTCAGCTCTGCTTCCTGCTCGAAGAACTCCGTGCCCTTGCGCTTCTTCTTTAGAGGCTTTTCCCTTTGGGGCTTTACTTCGATCTGAAATAAAAATCAATGTTTCATTTGTAATGGCGGCCACATACGTAGCGGTATACCTGAACGGTATACCGGAACTGAAGGCTTGTGCAAGTATACCTAACGTCCATAGTGACCACACACGATTCAAGTATGCCTATGCAGTCTCAGTTCTGCGCCTGTGACAAACCGAAGAAGTCGTGTTGTGCAATAAGTATTAGGTGAAATATGCCACCGGCACCCACAAATGATGCCGTTTTGGCTATTGTTGGTTTGGTGCTAGCTACGTATGTGTACACATATGTGCCACATACGTAGCGGTATACCGAAACGGTATACCGGAACTGAAGGCTTGTGCAAGTATACTGGAGCGTGTGTGTGACAAAACTTCCACAAGTTTCCTGACCTGCAAAAGTCTGGTAGGCAGATCAAAACTACGATCTGTATACCTGCGCAAACTAGGTTGTGCAAGTATGCATGAGCGTGTGTGTCGGAACGTTTTCAGTCCCACGCGCGCCAATGCTTCGGTCGGTTTGTGTGTTTATTTTCGCGCCAAAATGTCTGTCGATTCACGCCGCAGTAATAGAGAGAAATTAGAAGAGTTTATAGATTTATTTCAATTCATTTTTTTAAAAGGTTGATGTGGGAATACTTATTTCTTTTCAGTAACCATTCTTTACACCATACAGAACGTTTCTTCTTACACTTCTCTTTTTTCTTAATAGCTAGCAAACCAAACCAACAATAGCCAAAACGTCATCAATTGTGGGTGCCGGTGGCATATTTCACAAAATACTTATTGCACAACACGACTTCTTCTGTTTGTCAAATGCGCAGAACTGAGACTGCACAGGCATACTTGAATCATGTGTGGTCACTATAACGTAGGGAGCGTATTTTTTATTAGTTATATATTGTTTAATACACTTAAGGAATCACAAAGATTTTATGATGTGTTTATATAGGTAATGTTTTATTCTCCGGGCGGGATTTTCAATTATTCGTCGAGTGTGATTGGACTCCGATGGCACAGTTGGTAGCGTAGCCCTTTTATATAGGGGAAGGTCACGAGTTCAAATCCCGGTCGGAGAATAACTTTTAGGACTTTATAAAATTATCAAAAAAATAAAATAGCAAAGAAATAAAGAAAAAACAAATTGAAGAAAATTTGTATCGGGTGTAAAGTTTCTGTCATAATACCAATTTCTTTCTGTGAAATATGATAGCTATGTGTTCTTGATTTACCTCATTTTCTTCAGAGTCATACTCTACGAGTATTTCTTCATTTTCCTCCTCGATCTCCGATTCGTATTCTTCTGCTTCGTGTTCGGAGATTTCTTCGTCATCTAAAAGTAAAAACAATAATAACGTTAATCACTAAAATAGCTAGTTGGTTTATGGGATAGTATTTTGAATACGTATATATTTTGTATCAGTTAAACAATGTTTACCTGAAATCTGCAAAGCTCTTCTCTCAGGCTTTTTCTTCTTAAACTTCTTAAGTTTCTTATTTTCACTTGCGTTCGCATCATTAGTATCATCATCGGAATCGATTATGAACTTCTTCTTGGTTACTTCTTGCTCCTTCAGCGAGTTCTCTGTTTGCGTCTGTGTTTTAGCACCGCAAAAGAACCTATTCGGTCTCGGAGTATCGAATTCTGGATCATCCAACTCTTCAAGAATAGATTGGAGGTTATCATCTATTTTATGGCATGGTCTGCCTTTACTATTTGATTCGGTAACTTGTTCTTCTTTATCTACATTCTGATGGGCTTTATCAATCACTTTATCGTTTACTTTTTCATTTATTTGAGTTTCTAAAGGATTATCTTGCTTAGTCATTTGTAGTGGTGCATGACCTTTAGCATCAATGACGTCATCTAAAGTTTGACTATGTTCATCAACAGTTTGACTATGTCCATCTGAAACTTGAGTATCGTATTCTTGCGAAGCGCCAAGCGGCGTTTGGTTGTTGTCCTCTACCTGTGATATGAACTGGTTGTCGTAAAACTTTCCGGTGCAAAGCGCTAAGATATCTTCTCCGATAGCTTGGGACTGGGAGAACTGAGTTATAGGCAGAGGAGGCAAGCTTTGTGAGAAGGAGCCAGAGCACATAGCAGCTACCATGTCTAAGTTTTCCTCCTGAAAAATAAACAACAATCTATTACATCTGCTACTGTATTTTAGAGGCCTATACCCGAGAGGGGTCCTAACATAATCATTTTTTTTAATTTTGAATTGTATTTTTAAGTGTATTTTAATTTTGTTTTAATTTTGTTAATTGTTTTATTGCTTTTTTATTTTATGTTACTGTGTTTCAAAGAAGCAGCAAGAAATTAATTATGAATATGTTTTATATTTTGATCTAATATGGCGATAATATTTATCATTTTTTTTATGTTGATTACTGAACTTTTCTTAACTCACATAGGGCTGTGGCTGGCTTTCACAAACATCATTCAATTTTTCCGTACAGATACTCGAATTCAGGAACTCGGCAGTCGCATTTTTAGTAGAATCTAGTATGGAAAAGGTTTGTGTCCCCAAATCTATATCGCTTTCCAAATTTTCGGAAACCGCCTGCAATTTTGCTTTTTGGGATGCAAGCAAACTGCTTTCTTGGCTTGTGAATAGATCTTCCGATACTGATTTGTGTCTTTGAGCTAGTGTGAGGATATCATCTGAAATTATAAATATTGATAAAGTTGCAATTGGCAAGTGGTTGCCGTCTTGGTACAATTACGTTTTTCTTAGGGTGAACCAAGGAATTTGAATATGTATATTCCTTGGGGTGAACGGTAAGGCTAATGATCGCTCTCACTCGCACGTTAACAAACCATTTTTATCATGAACGAGAGCAAACATTAGACTTACCATGCACCCTCATAAGAAATTATATTTTGTATTATTTACTAGCATCAAACCGAGGCTTCAATCGCTTATTATTGGTGATTGCTACGGCTTTTTTCCCTTTGTCATGTTATGATCACATTCCAAATTTTTTCGTGATATAATTAAAATATAGTAATCGAGGTATTTTTTTGTTATACACTATCTGATGGAACAAGCAGATGGCCCACGATGTTACAAGTTTCATCCCGATCGATTCATTGTGGTTAGGGCGTGATTGAGCCTCTACATTCTGTCATCCGACATCATAGGAACTTTCATATTTATATTTCACAGGTAGTAGAATAGGATGTTTCGAAGCGAATATCATAAGTAAACAATTTTAAATCCAAAAACATACCCTGAGAAGTCAGTTGGCTCCCCAACAAATCAACACTTCCTACTGATTTAGTTTCTTTCATCTCTGCTTTCATGTCTTCATCATCTGAATCCTCAAACGCTTTAAGTATCCTGCCTTTCCTTGCAGTTGACTGTTCTTCTTCTGATTCCGACGATTCACTATCTTCACTTGATTCTGCATCACCATTTTCATCATCGTCACCTTAATTAAAAAATTGAATATGTCTAAATACTACAAAACCTTTGATAAGATACTTGATACTATATTACTTGAGAATGCCATACAGGGCAGTAGAAGGTCGTCCAAACATAACATGGTACACATGCTCTGTTTGCAAAAAATAGTTTTACGTGACTTTAGCAAGTCTATCGCCAGTGATACAAACTGGTTTCCTAGAAATAATTTCATTGGTATAGGTCGCGGCATGCAAAAAGAACGCTGGAAGCAGGGGAGGGGGTGTACTGGCGTGAGTGTTTCGTATGCACAAACACATCCCCTCCACTGGTTTCCAGCGTTCTTTTTACGAGACGCGACCTCTTCTTACAAAATCAATACCAATTTGTTAAAAACTATTTACCATCGTGTATTTCAGCATCTCCTTGATAATTTTCCTCATCTTCATTTTGTTGAACTTTATTTCCCTCTTCATCATCACAGTCTGATTCCTCAGCTTCGTTTTCTAACATAGGGTTCTTCGTCCTTGGTTTGTCTTTTATTTCAACATCATTTTCAAGCAGTTCTTCTTCACTATTGTTCCCAGATTCAGCGGCTTCATTTTCGTCATCTCCTGAATTTGTTTTGAATTAATCTACACTAATATTATAAAGGCCACGAACAGCAAATGATAGAGGAAAATGGAAGGAGTTGGAGGAGGCCTATGCCAAAGGGCACACAGGAAAAAAAAAAAAAAAAAATGAATTGTTATAAATAGTGTAAAAAAAAAAAAAAAAAAAAAAAAAAACTTTCTGAATAAACGGCTATTATTATTATTATTAATATTATAAAGAGGAAAACTTTGTATGTATGTTTGTATGTTTCGAATAGGCTCGAAAGTACTGGTCCGATTTCAATAATTCTTTCACCATGAGAAAGCTAAATTATCCCTGAGTAACATAGGCTACATTTATTACTAAAAAAAATTAGGGATCCCTACTAAAACTTAAAAAATGTAACCCGTGGTGGAATATAAAATATCTTACACCGCATGCGCTGCGGAAACTATAGTCGATAGAACAAAAAATGTTTTACAATATTAAAGAACACATCATTATCTACAATTAAGTCAGCGATAGCATATGTCTAACTATTGTAGTTATGTTACTATAACAACTTTTCTGTATTTAAAATGTTGATAAAAATGCCGACCAAAAACAGACCATGTTATCTATACCTTTATATTAGTCCTTATCCAAATAAATCCTTTTGTATGCAAGGCTGTTTTAATACCTATCGATTACTTCTTGAATTTTTTAAATCGGACATTCCATTCAAAAGATATTACGAAATTAAAAACTTAAGTGCGCCTTAGAAAGCGCGAGAGCTAGGCGAGTTCTCACTCAGCGTAGGCACAAAGGTGAAAATACACATGCCCGTAGCTGGCACACTTGCATGCAAGCTACAGACACATACGCTAATTGGCATGCCTGTACTTGGCATGCAAGTAGTTAGCACAACATTCTATTTTAGGTCAGGTACTGGCATCCACGTGACGGAGGGGACTCGGGGGGGGGGGGGGGGGGCTACGAAACCGGCATGTGTGAACATCGCGACAGGTATAGACATGCCAGTACCTGACGTATTGGCATGCCACGTAAGCGAGAGGACGCAGGGGGCTACGAAACCAGCATGTGTGAACGTCGCGACACCTGACCTGACGAGTTAACTTGCAAATGTATCCACAATGTGCCCGTAAATCCTACATGCCTGTAACTTGCATGCTCGCTACTGTATCATTTTACTGGCACGTGTATTTTCACCTTGTGTGTTACGAAGCGCGGGAGTCTGACGGGACTGTTACGAAGCGTCGGAATGTTGAAAAAAATTATGTCCACCCATGCGAATGGGACAGGCCGCTAGTTATGTATAAAGTACATGCTAAAGTAACCTATGATATAAGCCATTGATGATATAAAAAACTGTATTTGTTTGTGTGTACTGTGTGCTTTGTGCGGGTCACTGTGTGCGTCATGGCTAAAATGGTAAGAAGATGGGGGGGGGGCACTGTGGGCGTCAGTGTTGAGTTTGATGGAAAAACTACGTTTTTCCATTCAAGACACGACATAAAACGTTTTAGCACGTGTTTAAGGCAGATTACTAACCTTCCTCCAGCTTGGCTTCAAGCTTATCAATATCATTATCGTCATCAGAGTCTTCTCCTCGTAATTCTTTCAGCTCCTTCTGTTGTTGCTTCTCGTATTCGAGACGTTTAGTCCAATCAAGTGATCTTCGTTCAGCCATTTGCTCTTCGAACTCATGCTTTAGCCTCAAATGTTGGTTCCCTGGTTTTATTCTGGAAAATATATTTCTTTATGTTAAAATCCTACTTCCTATTACTATTATAAACGCGAAAGTTTGTAAGTATGGATGGATGGATGTTTGTTACTCTTTCACGCCAGAATGGATCTGGATGAAACTTGGCAGAGAGGTAGATTATAGTCTGGAATAGTACATAGGCTACTTTTTAACTCATGGGAATACCGGGATTTAAATCTGCGCGGTGAAACTGCGCAAGCTAGTAGTGATAATATATAAACCATTTAGTGCAGGACATGTGAGTAGGTAATACCTACTGTACTGAGTAGTAGATCTACTACTAGGTATATAATCATATTTTTATGGTCATACATTCATTGGTCTGTGCTAATTGGTGACGCCGGGGACGCGTCAACATTATTTTTATTCATAGGTAGGCAAGATAAAATTTAAACTATTTCTCTTACTGTCTTTCTTTAGCCCGCTCCAACTCTTCAGGAGTCTTCAGTTTGGTGAAGAATGTGAACCGTTCCTTTAGTAATTCAACACCAGACTTCTTGGGCAGGGTACCACTCTCATCCAAGTCAATCACCATTCCTGGCGCGCCGGTTAACTTAGGGTTTAGGTTAAGCGGCCTGTCTCGGATAAGTACTTGGGAATTAACTTTGTCTTCAAAATCTGGAGAAAAAAAATACTATAATCAACCAAATACATGAAACTGAAAACTGAAACAGCTTCACGA
The DNA here is from genome assembly GCA_963576535.1 of Plemyria rubiginata. NCBI lineage: Eukaryota > Metazoa > Arthropoda > Insecta > Lepidoptera > Geometridae > Plemyria > Plemyria rubiginata. Next base: position 6,193,614 of record OY754925.1, on the reverse strand, counting down.
CTTTGATCCCCAGTCACGGTAGATATCCCCTCAGATCTCTCAGTACCAAGTACTAACTCAAGATTCTTTGAGGATGTCAAGGGGGGGGTAGTCAGAGGTACATCCAAACATTACATTTGGCACATACCCACATTTTGCGGTAGTTAGTATTCCATACGTGACAGGTTGCAAGCCCATCGCCGCTGTTAGAATACTAACTGGTTTCCTCACGATGTTTTCCTTCACCGTTTAAGAGCACTGGCATTGCGCACATAAATTTTTCGATAGATAAATCCATTGGTGCACGACCGGATTCGAACCTGCGACCTTACGATCGGAAGGCGGGGTCACTTCCACTAGACCACCGGTGCTCCACCAAATACATCATACCTATAAATTCTGCGAAATACTAATGCCTCTAATGAATAGAGGCATGGATTAGAGTCTAATCCACGGGAAAGACATTAATACGTGCGTGCAGAGCTGTATACCGCGCCTTTCCTCACGATGTTTTCCTTAACCATTATAGCATAGGTATAGTTCAATATGACTAAGGAGGTCCATTTATCAACACAACTTCATACTCCATCAATTTGTACTCTAACTACACTAGAAGCTACATACTCACCACGAATTATTTCAGCATTTTCAATTATATTATCAATATCTTCAATATTCATTATATCATCATCTGAAAATTCATTGTCCACATCCATCAATTCAGTTTCTTTATCAATATTTCCAATATCATCAAGAGTTTTTTCAGTGATTACTTTGGCAGATTCAATATTAATTTTTTTTTCTGACTGAGCAGATTCAGTGAAAACATCAAGTTGTTCAGAATCATAATGCAGAGATATTAGTTGACTGCCTGATTCTGTATTAATTTCAGCAAATTCTGAAACTAGTTTGTTATCTGTTGTTTTGGTAACACTGTTTTCAATTATTCCAATTGCTGAATCTTCTCCAACATTATTTGTATAATCTTGTTTATCACCAGCAATTAATGTTTCAGAATCATTGAAAACTAACTTCATGTTTGTTTCTGAGTTTTGCTTTTCAGTGACATTATCATCATTTGTTGATTCTACTTGGACACTTTCATTTTCTTTAGAAGAATCTGTTTTATTATCTTCAATTACACTTTTGCTTAAAATATCATCAAAAAGCTTATCATTATCCGCAGCTGAGTTATGAATGTTTATATCTTTAGAATCTTCACTAACTGATTCAACTTCTTTTGACTCTACAACAGTTTTAACTTCTGGCTCTGGTCTTGTATCATCATCATAACTAGCTTTTTCACCTTTCTCATCATCCGATTTCTGATCATCATTTTCTTCATCTGTATCACTCTGCCATAGTTCCATCATTTGTTTTTGTCTGTCTTCAAGCATTTGCCTGTAATAGGAAGATAAGTTACTTAGTTTATTTTACCAACATTAGCCTAACGAACCTAGCTATAAAATTCTGACTAGGATAATGTTTAATTTGTGTTGTACATAGGGTATTAAAAACTACAGAAATGATTATATAGTTGTGCAATTATTTTGTTTATTAGATTTCAATTACTTACGCATATTGTTTGAGTTGTTCTCCATTCATCTTAATTGGCAAACATTTTCCATCAGAAGACACTGCTGGCTTTCTTCTGCTCATGATATCCTTCAGTGACAGAGCTTTAGGTCTGTGATAGGGTAGTGAAACCTCTTTCTCTCTCAGCATTCTGTTGGATTCACTTTTGATTTTTTTCATGTTTTCCATTGCTTGTTTGGCAGACATCTGAGTTCAATGCAAAAACTACTTGTAACTTTACTTCTACACTCAACAAATTAAAACAGTAAAGAAATACATTTGTAAAATTCAGTAGATTTGATCAAACCCAAACAATCCTAAAGTTAGCTTATTATTTGACTACTGAAATCTAGGTAGGTACTGTAAATTCAAGTTTTTCTATGTATCTGGAATTTTACTTTACTTTGAAATTACTCACTCTTTGGGGTTTTGGTGATGTCAGTTTGATTTTTCTCTCTTTTTGTTGCTTTGGTATTGATTTTTGGTGATTGCTTGGAGAATCATCGTCAGATGTATCAGGGTCACATATAGATGGTTTGTAGGACATTCTCTCTTTAATTTTCTGAAATGATAAATTATACTTGTATAAAACTGAAAATGAAGAATTATTATACTGACCAAAATGTATTATCTAAGTAAGATTTAAGATGGAGAACATCATGGGCACATCTGATCTGGTGAATTACTCATAGGGATCAGTTAATACAGTGCATAAGCAACTATTCTTCATTGAAGTTCACCTACCACCCCCTTGGTGTTGTTGATGTCTATGGGAGATGGTGACTGCTTACTTACTATCAGGTGGGATGTTTGCTGTTTGTCTATCTTTAACATAAAAAACCTTACCTGTTTGATTTTTTCAATGGATGAAACATCATGGCTGTTGTCAGACTCATCTGAGCTATTGCTTTCCCATATTTTTTTTCCCTCTCCAGTTGGTAAGAGCTCATCCCCTCGAGAACTTATCAAACTTTTAAACTTATCTTTCAACTTATTCTTTTTATTTTTCATTCTCTTCTGTGTTTCTTCATATTTTACTGCTTGTTCAGAATCGGTGGAGCTTTCATTGCTAACTTTGTGCAACCTGGATTTGTGTGCAATGCTGGTAGTTGGATAGTTATCACTGTCACCACAAACAGAATGTTTAGATTTCTCTGTCCAGTGAGGTTTCTTCGCTGCTTGGTCTGAATTCAATTTTGATAAATCTGAATCAGAAGAGCTTCCATCACTTGCTTCCATAGCACGAGATTTTTGCGGAATCCTTTTGAATGGTCCATCAATATCACTGTCACTATTTTTATGATTTATGCGTCCTTCTGGGAAACCTAAGCAATCACTTTTAAGCGTTACCTCATTATCACTTTCAGAATCAGAAAACTTTTGGATACGTCTTCTGACTCGTTTTGGCGCTTCTTCTTCACTTTCATCGTCACCCCTAACTGGAAGGTTATCTTCAGAACAACTCAAAATTTTGCTTGCACTCATTTGTAGCTTTTCTAAGATCACAGGGTCATCATTTTCAGATAATTGTGTCACGTTTGCGAGTTTTAAAACTTGTGTCATGATGGCTCTTTTTTGTTATTTTTCGCAAACTAAACGACCTCCACGTTCATATTAAATGGTGATTTCGCTTTTCAAAATAGAAACTAATGTCCTATATTTCTTCAATAAAAGTGACAAAAGTAAAAATTCAGGCTAATACATCAACCAAAACCAAACCAAGTTGGTACCTTGAATCTAGAAAGAAACAAAACAAACAATGTCGGCAATGTCCCGCCAAATTTAGCGTCAATGTCAAAATCGAAAAATCGAGTGCCATGTCAGTGTCAAAGCGGCGATCATGAAGCTTCAGTCAACAGTGTATAATATGTATCCGTGTGCGCATCCTATTATGGTGTGCAGTGTGCACAAGGAATTTGATACTTGTATTCAAATTCCTTGGGTGTGCATGGATCACAGATCTAAGTTGTGTCACTAACCTCTATTAATTAATCAAAGACCTTGTACTTTTATCTTACTTCGTTATAAGAGTCTAAGTCTAAGGCTAAGAACTCACGAAGCGGTTTTCACCCGTGCCCGCCGCGGTTGCGGTTGAATATTTAAGTAAAAAATTAAACTACATTTCACGACGCGTTTTACGCCCGCGGCGTGTGCGATTGTTTGCAGCTCCCGCTGCACCGGCAGTCATCTTGTACCGGCGGGCGTGTGTACGGCTGCGTAACCGCACAAAACTCCGGTCTCGTGAGTTTTGAAAATAAAACTCCATTCCGCCACCGCGGCGGGCACGGGTGAAAACCGCTTCGTGAGTTCTTAGCCTAAGAGAGTATGAGGCCAGTTTTACAGTAGTAAACTCGTCTAACGCATTACGTGGTCTGTACCTAATGCTAAATAAATTGAATTTGAAATTTGAATAACGTACCAACACGAAAGTGACGTACGCACGTAGTGATAATGGCAGCATATTTGAAAAATGTAAAAAAATCTTTAAATAAAAATTCCGACTACTTTCACCTGTCCCTGTCGCTCTACCCACTCTCAGCGCATGTGGCGATTGGCGACTTATTTGAAACTAGCGACCCGCCCGCGCACCCCTGCTTCGCACGGGTGCACATATCATGCATGTTTTATACATATAAACCTTCCTCTTGAATTATTCTATCTATTAAAAAAACCGCATCAAAATCCATTGCGTAGTTTTAAAGATTTAAGCATACAAAGGGACATGGGGACATAGGGACAGAGAAAGCGACTTTGTTTTATACTATGTAGTGATGATGTAAACATACATTGCAAATAAAATTTCGTTCCGAGTACTTTCACCTGTCACTCTGCCCTCTCAGCACCAAAATGGCGATTATAAAATAGCAAGGAATATCTTGTATTGAAATTCCTTGTCAAATCAAGTCTTAGAAACGCCGACAACATTATATCCCAAGAGTAGGTATATAACGCTACGATTGTATTTATCTATAATTGTTGTTGCGCATTTCTATTTTTTATTTAAAATACATAGGTAGGTACCTACTAATAAACTAACTAGCCATAAAAACCACACAATAGAGACAAAATAAAATTAAATTACCTACTTATAATTTTCTCTAATAGTCAACTAATCCAGGTATGTCTGGAGACGGTTTTTCTTTCTGTTTTATGGCTTCACAAATAACAGCTTCTGCTGTAGTGAGAAGAGAAGCCACTCCACTGGCATCGGTCAGCGCCCTTCTGACTACTTTGGTAGGATCGATAATACCTTTTTCTATCATGTTAACGAACTCATTGTTCAACGCATCGTAACCGAAATCATGACTCATGTTCTCCACTTTTGAAACCACGGTCGACCCATCAAATCCAGCGTTACTTGCAATTGTTAAGCAAGGTGTGCGTAGAGCTTTCTTGATGATATCAATCCCAATAGCCTGATCTGCGTTAGCTGCTTTTAACTTTGAAAGAACAGGAATGCATCTCAGCAATGCCGACCCACCTCCAGGAACAATACCTTCTGCAATAGCAGCCCGAGTAGCATTGAGAGCATCATTAACACGATCTTTCTTTTCATTTACTTCAACTTCACTGCAACCTCCAATCCTTAAAACAGCAACTCCGGACTGCAGACTAGCAAGTCGCTCCAAAAGTCTTTCTTTATCATATTCACCAGTCGTTTCTTCAATCTCTTCTCTGATTTGTTCTATGCGCTTATGAATTTCGTCTTTGTTACCTTCACCTTTTAGCAAAATAGTTGAATCCTTAGTAATAATAACTTCAGCCACCTTCCCGAAACTCTCAGGCTGACAATCTTCTAGCCGTATCAGGTTATTATCGTCTTCAAAGATCACACCCCCCGTTGCGGTCGCCATATCGATCAAAGTATTCTTACGCAAGTCTCCAAATGCAGGAGCTTTGACTGCCGCTACTTGAAGTCCAATTTTCAACTTGTTTACTACCAGGACTGAGAGAGGTTCACCGTCGAGTTCCTCAGCAATTATAATTAACGGCTTCTTTTGTGTGTTGGCAATTTCTAGGGCTGGTAAAATTTGTGTGGCATGAAATATTTTCTTTTCGCAGAAAAGAATCAATGCGTTGTTATACTCTACCCTGGGTCCCTTAGTTGAGTTTATGAAATATGGTGATATAAAACCACGGTCAAACTTCATTCCTTCGATGATTTCTAATTCATCTTCTAGGGTTTTCCCGTCTTTAACGGTAATGACTCCATTTTTGCCAACTCTATTCATTGCAGCTGCAATCAGCTTTCCGATAGCTTTATCTCCGTTTGCAGATATTGTAGCCACTTGCTCTATTTCTTCCGAGGTACTGACTGGTTTTGACATTTTCTTAAGATTTTCTTTTACTGCTTCTACTGCCAACATGACTCCTTTTCGGATTTCTATAGGATTGGCTCCTCTTGACATGTTTTCAAATCCCTCTTTTGCAATAGCTCTAGCCAGAACAGTTGCTGTTGTAGTTCCATCACCAGCCGCCTCATTTGTTTTGCTTGCAACATCCTGAACCAATTTAGCACCAACATTTTGGAATTTATCCTTTAGTTCAATACCTTTCGCAACAGTCACTCCATCTTTAGTGATTTTTGGAGGCCCAAAAGATTGCTCTAGAATTACGTTACGGCCTTTAGGGCCCATGGTAACTGCAACAGCATCAGCAAGAATATCGACCCCTTGAAGCATTAACGATCGTACATCTGCACCAAATCGTATATCTTTGGCATGTTTAAGAGAGGTGTGAGAGAAATACCTTTTGTTCTTCACGATCAATTGGGAAACATACTGCAAGCGAAACATTTTTAAACAATTTGAAAATAAAACACTTTTCTTCAATTACAAACTGACAGCTTTACATGATCGATAAGCATAAATTCAAAATATTTTATTGCGCCAAACTGGATTTAAATTAAGAACATTGTATTTTGTTCATGGAAAGAGACAAAATATTGATATAAAAACTTATTCAAGACCAAACTTAAGGCCTACTACACTCAAGGAGGGCGTACTTGCATAAAACCACTGGATCTGGATTATACACACTGACCTCATTAGATTATACAATAGAGATCTTTTATCAATAGAGATATTTTGACGACTTCTGTGGCGCAGCGGGCGAGAGCCTGCCTGCGACGCAAGAGGTTGCGGGTTCGATTCCCGCCTTGGAACAAATTTGTGTACGATCTGCAGAAATTTGTTCTGATGGTCTGGGTGTTTTCTATGTATAAAAAAAATATCTATCTATGTATGTATATAATGTATTAAATATATCAGTTATCTAGTACCCATAACACAAGCTTTGAATAGCTTACTTTGGGGCTAGATAGTGCTGTGTGGATTGTCCAGCATTATTTATTTATTTATTTATCACACTGACCTTTCTACAATGAGGTAAGACCACAGAAACACCCAAGGAATTTGAATACAAGAAACACCCACTGATTTAATTGAGGTCAGTGGAAACTGCAAGGAGTTTTTAAATATGTAGAGCACACTGACCAAGGACACTGACCTCTATATTTATTTGAGGTCAGTGACCAAGGAATTTGAATACTGCGTACATCAGTGACTGAACAGCGAAGCAGCAAGGAGTTTATAAGTGATTCACTGATCTCTACGATCTCTATTAGTACGTAGTATTCAAATTCCTTGGTACGTACCACCTACTCAAGGAATTTGAATACCTACATGAACACGAAAAAACTTGGAGATTATAGTTATTTCCAGTAATGAATAACGTCTTTAAACTCAAATATATGATGTAGCCTACAGGTTACTCATGGATAATATTATGTAGTATACCTAATTGACCGAGCGAGCGAAGCGAGCGAAGCGTCTCAGTTTCCACATTGGCCAAAAATGCGTTTGTCCGGATGTCTGTCTGTCTGTCTGTTCTCCTCTACAGGTCGCATTTTTCAACTGATCTGGACGAAACTTGGTACACAGGTTATATGACTTATTAGAATTTTGGGGATTTTTGATTGGAGGGGTACTTCCCCCAAAAAAAGGGTAAAAAGGGGGCTATTTGATATACTGGATATCTCCACCAAATGAGATCCGATTTAGATTATTCTTTTTTATTTGAAAGGTAGTAACAAAAAGTTGGTCTCATAAAAGTTTGGCGAAGATCTGATAAGGATCTTCAGCATGATGAACAGGATAGCTCATCAAAAAATCGATGGTTTTCAATCAAATTTGAGAGAAACACAAAGGACCTCATTCTACACAAGATGATGCAAAAAAAATCACAAAACGGAAAATGCACTTGCACATTACATTCCTCAAATAGCTCACTTTTAGTATGCTCGCGAGGTCTACAGCTCCCAGAGCCACTAGTATATGTATAGTATAATCCTTGTGTAGCATTATAATGGTAAAAGAATTTTTAAAAATTAAATCAGACCAGCAATTTTTGAGCCTATTCGTTGCATACAAAATCCAAATGTTTCCTCTTATTGTATGATTGCAAGTTGAAGTGGCAATGGGCGTCATATAGCTCGAAAAACTGACAAAAGCTCTACTGGCGACCACGATTAGGAAAGCGAAGTGTGGGACGCCTGTACTTGTATTCAAATTCCTTGGGGGCGCCCTCCTACCCGATCTTAGAGCATTTATAACGGGAGATGCCAAGCGCTACTTTTAGTACTAAAATCTTTCTGCCGGTTTTCGCGGGAGGCGGGGTAGTACGGTACAGAACACATTTACATAATCACGCATACTAATGCAGAAAAATTAAGCGTCCCTATAAACGCACACGCAAGTAAAAGCTGTACACCAACACAAAAACAATAACACAATTAAAGAATGACTGTTGTTACACTTTTGTTTAGTTACACACTAACACAAAAAAGTAGTGATGGGTTGTAAAAAGACCGACAAAATGAATGATTTCATATGAATGAAACAGGGTGGTATTTTCGCAAGTAGTAAGTAATCTTTCAAGTAAGTAGTCTTTCATGAATGCATTTTTAGATAAATATTTTGTTTCTTTATTGGTATGATGTGTCCAGCAGTGGACTTACATAGGCTGATGATGATGATTGGTATGACAGGGTGAAAAAAATGAAGAGCAGTAGAAGAATAGCGGCTGTTAACAAATGCTAATAGCCCATGTCCCTCTCCAGCTAACATACTACAGCTATACAAAAATCACGTTTATACGATTCTGCGTTCAAAAAGTAGAAAGAAAATAGCAATAAACCAACGACACAGCACAACTAAAATTTTAAGGGAGCTCCATGAAGCGACGTATTGAAGGCAGAATGACAGAGACAGTTTTTGTAGAGTCCAATACTGAACATCCTTTTTTTAAATCGGTTAAATATGGGTACAAAAAACACATCGCATTTTATTCTAATTTTACGTTCATTCCATCATTCATTCAATCGATTTCGCTCAACTAGTCCCCACACTACGCCTTCTACCAAGGAATATAAATTCACCGACACCTCCTACCAAGACGTTGGCGTCGTATTAAAAACTGTCGTAACTGGTATTCCATTAAATATAAATTAAACGTAATTACAAAAACAATTGACTAAAATATCACTTACTTGTGATAGGAAATACCGTGTTCCCTAAAGTTTGATGTCTCTGATCTCCTTTTACACCGAAATACCGCACAATTCACCATTTTTACTGAGCACTACTTCGCGACACGAAACGACAACTAATGGCCGCGCGGTGATGAGTGAAGTAGTTTTATATAACGTGCATGGCCAAGACGCGTCTTATGGCCGGCAGAGGGGTACGCCTTGCGTTAACATCTCCAGTTATAAATGCTCTAAGTACCCGATGGACTGACGACATTGTTAGGATCGCGGGTAGTTGGTGAATGGAAAAGGCTCAGAATCGTTCTTCCTGGAAGCGGATAGGGGAGGCCTATGTCCAGCAGTGGACTTCTGAGGTTGATGATGACGATGTATGTACGATTACTTATTATATGCTCAATGCTTGGTGTTGATAACTAATTATTAGTTCTTATGTAAAGCACGGACCAATGCATGGTAAGTAGGTAGGTACTCATATTTAACAATGTATCAGTCTACCTCTTCTACCTACAATGTTTTAATAAAAAAAAACGGAATACTGTTTACACATAACACGTCCAACGACGACGATTGAAATTGGTACGTAAGTCCCGAACAAGAGGTCCTCTTATGTGCCGACATTAAAAAACTTACTTTATTTACTTACTTGATTTAGGCTAGGTACATATGAACAAGAAACAAACTCGAGCTAGGAAATGAACCCAAGCTAACTCGAAACAACTCAAGTTAACCTGAGTTAGTATAGTTACTCGACTATAGTTAGTCGATTTCATTCAGTCAAAGAGTATACTACGACCTCAGTTGACACATCTCTAAAAGTAACTGTTCGTCATTTTCAAAATTTGTTGCTATTAATTTTTACTGATTACTTTCTTTACTATGAATTCTGCCAGTGCTTCGAAACCAATTCTGATAGATTTGAGTATTGGTGACCAGATAACATCGATATCTTGCGGACACATAGTGGTAGAGTTTGTTAAATTCATAGCATATCACAGACACCAGATTCCATACACATATCCATGGTTAAAACAAGTAATAAATAAAAAGAAATTGAACCAGGGTAACGAGGACGAAGTAAGGGAAAGCTTCAATTCGGAAAGACACTTTCGCATTGCTTCTACTGCGCTAGAGAATTTGGATTATAACATCAAAGTAAGTAGGTACCCAAGTAAAAAGATGCATTATTTCTCAAACCCTGGCAGGAACTGTTTCTCTAACGATAATAAATATGGGGTTGGCTATAGCAATCCTTGTACCTGAGTTGAGGGTTGGGGATAGGGGGGATGCAAGTGGGGGTAGATGGCAAGTCTTCCCCTTGAGTCCTTTTTTCTAGGAAATGAAAAAAAAATAATTTAATTTTTCAGGTAAGTTACTAGTTAGGTTTTTTTTTTTTTTTATATGAAAAAAATTGGTATTAATATTTCATCTCTATGACAAAAAGACTCAAGGGAAGGAATTCTCATTAGGTTAGGGTTATTTTTTTATTTTTTTTTTAAAGTGAAGAAATTTGAAGGAAATTTTTTGGAATTTTTTTTTCATTTCCTAGAAAAAAGAACTATAGGGAAAGACTTGCCATCTACCCCCACATGCTTTTCCCCTATCCCCAACCCTCAACTCAGGTACCAGGGTAGCTTTAGCCTTACTCAAGTTTTACTCAAGGTAGTTTAACCTAAATATGTATTTTTGTAATTCTTCAGACTTTAGAAACTTTATGCCAATATAAAGCCTAACACATAAAGATGATAACAACATAATGATTTATTAATTTTCAGAGTCTGCTGTTAGAAATAAATGGGTCTTCCATCCCTGATGAGGTGTGCATAGCGTTGGGTTCTACTCCTGTGGCTCTAAAGGAAGTATACAGACTCCTTCTGCCCACAATGTGTCACAAACCACAATGCCATTCAACTTTGATAGCTACAGACCAGAAAATCCAGAGTATTTTTTTCAAGTTAGTACATCAAAAGCCTTTTTATGAATATTGGTTAGCAAGCCAGGTTTAAGCAAACCCTTTAAAGAGTAGTAGATCTCTCCGTAAAGGGCTCATCCGGGGAAGTACTACAACCACCCCTTTTTCTGTGTTTTGGTTTGAAGAGTGCAGTTCAGGTGTAATAACAGTCATATGAAGCTAACATCTGTATGCTGCAAGTTAATAGACGCATGTTAGTGCATTGTAGGGCATGTTCTTAGCATGCATGACTTAAAAGGCAATTTGTTATGTGTTGGTTACCACTTAACATCAGGTGAGCTATCTGCTTGTTCCGTCCGATAGATGTATTAAAAAAAACCTACAATACATATCTTCCCAAACTGTGTCATCGACCTTTAGAAGAGAAGGCTGTCAGAGTGATTAATGAATCAACTGTTTTTAAAACCATTTTTTTTTCATATTTATTGTTACTTTTATTCTTTATGGATCCTAAGGTTTTGAGTCATGCACCTATGACTTTCCTATTAAAAAAATGTATTTTCAGTGCTAGTTCAGTTCAGTAAATTGAAGCAATTTTAGAAAACCGGCATATCCCAGACAAAAAAACTTTAAAAACATTGTCATGTGCTTAAAACGAGTCTCTTTATACTTTAAATCTTTTTACCACACCAATTTGAAAAAATCACTAGACTGTTCCTTCATCAAAGGTTCCTTCACTTGGCCATTGAACTATGTTAATTACCAGCAATAATTTAAGCCAATCAATAATTACCATCAATAATTTTGTTTTAGAGATCTTGTTACTGCAGAGAAATTAAACCAAGTCATCTACAAACCTTTACCACCAACAAACATGTACATTTTCATGAAGAAAAAGACAAATGCCAGTCATGAGACTGTCTGCTGCGAAAACTTCCAACGGACAAGCGGCTGTAGGATACCACGAAGCTCTAAAGTTGTAGTTGTGGACTTCCGGAGTAAAAACCTTGATGGTGTTGCATGTTGTAGCGAGATTCAAATATTTAATGATGGTGTTAATAACTCTCCTCCGGAAAGAACAGAAGCAGATCAGGAGATTGAGCTCCATGTAATAGAATCAACAGCTACTGCAACATGGTATCAATCTTCTTACATTATGAAGGGTTTCAAAGACTCAGTTGTAAATGGTTGTTCGATCGTTAATTCTTGGCTAGGCTCTTGACATCCAGTTTGACCTAGCAACTGCAATACGGTTGGGTTCCTTAATACTTGTTAAGTATGGGATCCTTCTAGCACAATTTTATAGTTTTTTATTTCTCATGAAATTTTCTCGTTAGATTTCAGTTTTTTTTAGATAAGTTAGATTAACATGTACTTTTTATTTGTTGCTACTGTTAAGTTTAAGGCATAATTGATATTTTTCTATGATGAATGCTATACTTAGTTGTAAGTGACTTAATTCAATTCTTTAGCTTTAATCAATTTAAGCTAAAGTTAGTAAAATCAAGTGTATGTAAATTAAGTGCCATATCTTGTTGTTCCAGTAGTTTTTATTTTAAAACATATTGCTCAAGTAATAAATCAGATTTGCTATCAGTATTGGTTAATATTTTAACATTCAATAAACTTTATCTAACAAATTATTACTATTATGAAGATAATATCTTTTTGGGCGGCATAACATCACAGTTATTTTATCAAATATAATAAAATTAACGCTATTTGTCTTAATATGTGACTTTACAACAAAGACATTGAAATAGGTAGTGGATAATCAAAGAACGAAGGTAATTGATTATACAATCAATGTTAATTGTTCTTATTTTACAATTTAATATGTCGTATTTCAGCTGCTCCTTCACTAAAAATATTTCTTTCTCTGTATGCAACACAAGATTTCTTCAACGGTCTATCTTCTAATCTTTTTGTACAGTTTTTATCACAATTTCTTAAAGCGTCGTTAAATTCGTAAATTAAATTGTTTCTATTGCCATTTGGTCCAACCACATATTCACACATCACATGTGATTTTATCATTTCGCTTATGCAGCATTCTACTAGCTCATAGTATTCTAGCCAATATTTATCAGGCAAATGTCTTAGTTTAATATTTAATGATTCAGTTAGTATTCCAGTGACCAAGATGTCATCTATCCAGAACTTGGGATGGTAAACTGCTTCTGTGCAAAGTTTACCTGCCACACTTGGGGTGGTTATATAATACCATCCAGATAGATATGGAGGATATTCACTTGTAGCATATTCGCTGAAGGTTACATACCACTTGTTCTGTTTGCTTCTTCTAGGTTTTGTGTTGTTCAGCATGTAACCTAGCATGGTGTTATCAAGATTTTCTTTTAAAAGTAAGTTATAAGTTCTTTCTAAATTAAAAACTGTATCGTCGTCAATTTTTAAGATGAAGGATGCATGACTGCATTTTGTTGATGCCCAATTAAGGCCCATTAGGTGTTTGTAAGTTAAGTTCTTATAGTTTTCTGTAAAAGAACCTTGGAGGATATCGCCAAATGCGTCGCTTTCATCTGCTATTGCTCTCTGTGTTATGTACCTGGAATGTCGATAATGGTTAATTAAGTAGGTACACCACCACCAAAGTAGGTACCTAAGTACTCTGTAAAGCAAACTTATTACAAATGTAACCATACTTTTCTCTATCCGGTATTTTGGCCAATAAGAACACTCTGCTGGCATTCATTGTCTTCAGTAGTTCGGAAGGCATGGCCCTCCTATGGGCACTCCTCAGCTCCACATGCCCTACGTAAGATGTCACTATTATCACCAGGAATATGTGACCTGAAATTTTAAAATAGGAAAGCCGTTTATCGTTATGTCAGTCATTATAAAATTTTTGTGTACCATACCTACCTACCATGTGAAAAGTGTTTTAGATAGTAGGTAGGTATGTTGCGTCCATACCTACTAAGTACCTAGGTACTAAAATTATTTATTTGGGCCATCCCTCAAACCGCACCTAGGCGAAGCGCACCCGCTTCGAAGAAGTACCTAGGTACTTGGATGCGCTTCGCCTAGGTGCGGTTCATTTAGGTGCGGTTCGAGGAATGCCCCATTTATTTTATGCTGTGCTAGGTATTATGTAGGTTCCTACGTAGTTTATGAGCGAATTATTTACCTACAGGTTGAGTTTAAAACATTGGGTAGGTACCTACCTATTTTAACCAAACTAATAAGGTATTAATTTACATACCTACCTACCTACTTACTAAGAATTATTTAAGTAGGTAAGTAAGTGGAAAAAACTGCATTAAATTCTTTTTAAGTGGTAATTATTTTTAAATTGAGTGGTAAGTAGGTACCTAGGTACCTACATAACTTACCTAGACATGTTGCATTAGTTGGATAGATGAGTACATTAGCATTGATCAAATTGCTATTCTCTAGAAATATTATAGCGTTATTCAGTTCAGTATTGGAGCTCCAATATATCCAACTAACTAAAACAACAACAAAAACTCCTAAATAACAATGCACTTTCTTCATCGTGATTTCTACATTACCTATTAAGATTTTTGTTTATAAAAAAAACATGCTAACTGAAAATAACAGAACCCGTTACCAAACCCGCTACTACAAGACAAGGAAGGTTGAACTGAGGGAGAGTGAGAAGAAAGAAACGACACTGGAATGCTGTGTTGCTAGGTTATCCTAACTTCTACCATTTTGAAAATTAAAGATGCAGTACCTAGGTACTTAGTCCACGTCTTATTTTTATTTTTCTATTTAGTTTTTGTAACATTCGTCAGAGAAACAAGTCGGCAAATTGAAAGGTTTTTGAAAATTGAAAGGTGAAAGCTCAAAAACTAAGGTTACATTATGCGTGACAGTTTAAGTATAATGATGATTTAAAATAATGATTTCGAGAACAGAAGAAATAATTATTAGTAGGTAGGTACCTAGGCTCTAGGCTACTATTTATTTCTTCTGTTCTCGAAATCATTATTTTTATGTTTTATTATTCACGTAAAGTTTAAATCGACTCACCATACCCCTTTACGAAATTATTCATTTTAGATCCTTAGCACCCAATATCGATCGATTTTGTTAATAAACACCCACGCACCCACGACAAGACGGTGGTGCTGGAACACTATTCTGCCATTACGTAGGTACATACTACGGGAAACTGACGAGGTCAAGATCACCAATTTAGAAAGCAATGTTTATATTCCGCTTGACGTAGGCTGCATCGCCCTCGGCGTCTGGTGCGTTTACAAGCATGTAATTTTTATCACTCGTAATGAGTTGTTATCAAGAGCCCGCCTACGCTACGGACGCACGTCGCAGGAAGCTCAGTCAACAGTCGAGCGATCACCGATTGCTGGGAGGTACGTCGCGAGCGCAACATAATTCGCGAAATAAACGAAAATGAATTTGAATTTCACCACCGACCCGGCAGCATCTACCGGCGATGCGTTGATGGCCAAAGTTATCACTATGGTGTGCCTCTTCGGCGTTTCCATGATAGCGGGGTGTGTGCCGTTGCTCCTATCTCTGAAGTACGACTGGTTCACGAAATCCACTGACTCGAACCTGCGTTCTTCAAATAAAATGGTGATGGGCCTCCTGGCGTTCGGAGGGGGAGTTCTCTTCGCGACTACGTTTATGCATCTCCTTCCTGAAGTAGATGAGAATATTCAATTGTTGCAAGGTGAGGTTTATTAATTTATTTATAGGTAACTAGTGCCCCGCGGTTTCACCCGCGCATATTTAAATCCCGGTATTTCGCACGGGATAAAAAGAAGCCTATGTGTTATTCCAGACTATAATGTATCTCTCTGCCAAGTTTCATTCAGATCCGTTCAGCCGTTCCGGCGTGAAAGAGTAACATACATCCATCCATCCATCCATACATACAAACTTTCACGTACCTTATACCTGTAATATTCGTAGGACTAGTAATTTACCACGATTCAAACCATCGTTGCGTTGGTTGGTAATCTCTGGAAAGAGCATAGGTATACCTACCTAGGTACCAACATACTTAGGTACCCCTGCCTTGGATTCGGACCCATGATTTCTTATTTTGTTTGTGGGTGCCAACAGCTAAGTCGTGGGCAGGAGACCATTATCTATGTACCTAATGTTCTTTGCACCTTGTACCTAGGTACTTGTAATGCCTATAACGGTAGGTAGGTATCTATTTATAGTTCAAGACCAAGACAGCAAGTGTGTAATATTTTTACATTTTTTACATTACCTTACATAACATAGGTGTACAACCTACGTAACGTTAGGTACCTAGGTTTGGAATAATTAAGTGCGCCAAGGAATAGTAGTTTAAGAAGCTGACAACCGTCCAACAACTTCTCGCTTGGCCACAGTTTAAACATTTTTGTAATAAACTGAAATCACTGAAGTCACTTACTTATGTTTGAGATAGGTATTTATTTACATTTTGTAGGCACTCGCCCTAATAATTTAGGTATTGTAGTAGACGTATTATTATGAGCACCGGTGGTCTAGTGGGAGTGACCCGGCCTTCCGATCGTAAGTTCGCAGGTTCGAATCCGGTCGTGCACCAATGGATTTTTCATCGCAAAAAAATTATGTGCGCAATGCCAGTACTCTTAGACGGTGAAGGAAAACATAGTGAGGAAACCAGTTAGTATTCTAACAGCGGCGATGGGCTTGCAACCTGTCACGTATGGAATTACTAACTACTGCAAAATGCGGGTATGTGCCAAATGTAATGTTTGGACGTAACTCTGACTACCCCCCTTAGACATCCTCAAAGAATCTTGAGTTAGTACTTGGTACTGAGAGATCTGAAGGGATATCTACCGCGCCTGTTTCAGTTATTCAGTATTATTTATTTATCCTGTGTTGTTGCTGTGGAATATCCATCAAAAAAATGTGTTCTGTGGGTCTTTTCCTTCCTTATTTTCAATGGCTTATTCCCAAAGGTCCATGGTTCTATTGATTTCAATTTCCCAACGGGTCCATGAAAAATATTTATAGGATTTTAATATTCGTACATTAATTCCCAATAGGTCCATGAGATCTACCTAACTAAAGTAGTACCTCTATCTAATTTTTTTTACCTAAAGTCAGTAAAAAATGTGTATTTCAACGTTCTTTAATAGTTTTATGATCAAAAACCTTTATTGCTCACAATTCGTTCAAACAATTTCGTGGACCCGCTGGGAAAGGAAATATTTATAAATTCAAAATATCGTGGACCTGTTGGGAATCAAAGTAGGTAGGTACCTATTCTATTACCTTTTATTTTATGAAAACAATAAAGTCGTGGACTTCTGGGAATAAGCCTTTATACATATTAACTCGGTTGAAGCCCTCACAAAATTAATTTGATTCCTAAGTAAAAAATATGCAAACTCCTTGACGTCCTTGAGGTACGGAAAACATTACATGTTATTATTATTGACTCACCATTTGTATTCAAATTCCTTGGACTCAACAATCATGGTTTGTCTCATTTTTACAATGACATGCTAATGTGCGCAAGTAACATATAGGTACGTTTACGACGATCAGACTAGATTGATTTGGCTTTAGTTCCGGAATCGAAAGTACGTACCCATAGGTACCTACTAAGTGCGCGTCAACAAAAAGAAACGCTGGAAAACAGTGGAGGGGATGTGTTTGCGCTTACAATATACTCGCGACATCACCCTCCTCCCCTTCCTTCTAGCGTTATTTTTACGTGAAGCGTATACCTAAAATTTAGATACATTGGTTTACAAGGTGTAACTTAAACACCTCGTCAATGCAGTATCTACATAATATGTACTTCTACGAATAAATAATTTATTCTACTATATTCTATTCTTATTACATATTTATATTATATTCTTATTCTATATCTATAATTTATCTACGAATAAATAATTTATTCGTAGATATAGGTACTATAATGTAACAGTGTTCGTAGGGAATAGTTGGGATGTGTATAAGTAATAAGTACCATACCCATATTTGGGCAACTTTCTAGGACGCGACACGTAACCAAGTTAGATTTCAGGGCTGGATTTAGTAACTAGGGTTTAATAGTATTTAAAAAAAAACTAAACAACCTATTGATTGCTAGGTAACCTGTACGTCACTCCTAATCTACCTATTGAAAAGAATTATTTTTTACATCCAGGGTATTTTGGGCACACCGCAGAATATCAAAAACAAAAATAAAGAGTATATAACAAAACTGTGTCATGAAATTGGTGACATTATAACAAGAGTAGTAGAGCTCTTTGTGAAGGGCTCGTCCGGAGAAGTACTACCTACCACCACGCCATTTTCTGCCGCCAAGCAGCAACGCTGTGTAACGGTTTGAAGAGTGTGGTCGCCGGTGTAATTACAGGCACATGAGGCTTAACATCTGTATGCCTCAAACTGATGGACGCAGGGCAGTGCATCGTAGGGCACGTTCCTATTGTGCGTGACCTACGGGGCAATGTTTTGTTTATAGGTGATGGTTACCACTTAACATCAGGTGGACCATCTGCTTGTTCCATCAGCTAGTAGTATTAAAAAAAAAAAAAAAAATCATCCCATTAGCTTCTTTAGTTACCTACCTATGTACTTTTTGTGAAACCACAACATTAGTGCGACGGACAACGCATATTCACCTGCCTAATTGCAACTTGTTCTGGTTCCGTGAGTTTGGCCTAACTACTGCGTGTTTTTCCAGGGCCAAATTCTTTGTGAAAAATGGTGGAAGACCAATGGGTACAAATTTTAATAACCTATTTTTTGCTGTTTGTCTTCCACAATTTTCTAGCTGCGCAATCCGTTTCCTTGCCTGGTGCGAAAACTAGCCCTCTTGATAAAAAAGTAGATATATGTACATATAACGATAACTAGCACGTCATAAGAATGCAGAAATTGTTTTTAAAAAGCTAAACATATTTTTTTATTTTATATTGCGATACTCGATGCGAAACTTGTTAAATAATAGCTACTTGTTAAAATGTATGAAATATTATATTTTTCGCGTTCAAAGTGTTTTCTTTAGATAAAGTTATATTCATATTGTTGGTTAAGGCTGCGGCGACAGCGGCTCGCAATTTCGAGGTGCGATTGGCTGTTATTTTATTTCATTTCGGGGAGGTTGTTTGCAAGAATAACTCTAAGTGACACGCATAAATACTGTTCGAACACAAATAATACAATAATATAAGGGAAATGTGCTTGAGTCAGAAACCATTTCGGTACTGTTTTTTTTTAAATAATATTTTTAATCATGTAGATCGTTTATTTGTATCTTATATCTATATAATTATTTCTGCAACTTATCGTAATGCGCACACTTACTACAGATCACACACTTCACATACAGGCGTGGTGGGCTCTCTTGTGCTTCCTGGCTCTTAAGAGCCTTGTTTAATCGAGAGAGCTCACTCCTCACACAAAATCACACATATACATACACACACTGACACTGTTCTTCATGGGGTTCAATGACTGTACCAAGGTATCGGCAGAATAACAGCGCTGACCTGTCTTCGGGTAGTGAAGCATAATGCTGAGCCGGGACCTTTTTGCTGCTGTAGCACACATCACTATTGTTAGGTAAGTAAATGTTAATGTAATGTAAATGTTAGTGTAGGTAGGTACAATAATTTTTATTGTACCTACCTACATTACCCTAATTGTATGCTGTGTGTTCTTGTATCCAATAAATTACTGTCTATGTCTATAAACTGAAATAAAGGTACCTATCTTGTGATTGTCATTGTTTTATTAGGTAAACGTAAGACCAAACATACTAAAACCATTTCTGATTCGGACATGTTTCCCTTATATTATTTGTGTTCGAACAGTATTTATGCGTGTCACTCTTTCAAACAACCTCCCCGAAATGAAATAAAATGAAATAATAGCCAATCGCACCTCGAAATTGCGAGCCGCTGTCGCCGGACCCTTAATTTTAAGCCTCCGCAGTTTTCACGAGTGGTAATTTTCACCCTGTATAGTTTATTTTTTTTTTATTGCACAAAAAAAACTATACTTAAAACATGTGTTAAACCTGGCAAAATATATAAATTAATTGCCATCTCTGTCTACCTACTCCATGGCAATGCTTGATGAAAAACACCTAAACCTAAACAATATAACGGGGTTTATTGATTAATGATAATGACCTTACATACTTAATACCCTGTCAAAAGATAAATTATTATTGCCATTCATCTCTTGCCTGTGTGCCTGTTCATGAACCTGTGAATATTTTGTTTTGGGTAGTAGGTGTTAAACACAGTACCTAATGTATATAGTTATAGTAACAGTTGGTATGAATCAAATCAATGCAGTTTATTTTATTACCAGATATAATTTGGTTCAAGGTATCCTCTGCACTCACCAAGGTGTTATTATTCCCACGAACAGTCTAGTGGTGTCTGGTAGTTTCATTTTGATGGCACTTATTTCGTGTTTGGTCTTTTCACACCCTGTATATTTTTTACCTTTTGATAATCACATCTTGCATTAGGTAGGTACTTACCTGCTCAAATTAGTAGAAACACATCCTTACATAATAATTGACCGAGCGAGCGAAGCGTCTCAGTTTCCACATTGGCCAAAAATGCGTTTGTCCGGATGTCTGTCTGTTCTCCTCTACAGGTCGCATTTTTCAACCGATCTGGACGAAACTTGGTACGCAGGTTATATGACTTATTAGAATTTTTTTATCGTCAGGGATTTTTGATTGGAGGGGTACTTCCCCCAAAAAAAGGGCAAAAAGGGGGCTATTTGATATACTGAATATCTCCACCAAATGAGATCCGATTTCGATTATTCTTTTTTTATTTGAAAGGTAGTAACTATAAGTTGGTCTCATAAAAGTTTGGCGAAGATCGGATAAGGATCTTCAGCATGATGAACAGGATATCTCATCAAACAATCGATGGTTTTCAATCAAATTTGAGAGAAACACAAAGGACCTCATTCTACACAAGATGATGCAAAAAAAAATCAAAAAGATCAAAAAAATCACAAAACGGAAAATGCACTTGCACATTACATTCCTCAAATAGCTCACTTTTAGTATGCTCGCGAGGTCTACAGCTCCCAGAGCCACTAGTGTATGTATAAGTACATAGAGAGGCAATGCTTTATCATTGGTGATGGTAGGCTTTCTCTATTTTAGTTTTCCTTGGACCTATGATATCTGAACAAATAAAAAAACCTTGTATTTCAGATGCGGGCGATACTCCCGAAATGCCGATTTTTCTGGCCGGGCTGATCATGTGCGGAGGATTCTTTATGATGTACTTAATCGAAGAGTTGGTGCACCTCTATATCAACAGCCGAGCGACAACGCCCGAAGACACAAACCCTACGCGCCCGTTTAGCTTGCGTAAGAGCATCAGCGAAGAACCCGACACTCAGGTGTCTTCGAAGCAGTTGGATAAGAAAACTGGGCACAGCCATCTTGTGGTGGAAGATGACTCGGTGGTCTCGGCTTTGAGAGGATTGTTGATAGTGTTGGCCCTTTCTGTGCACGAGCTGTTTGAAGGACTGGCTGTCGGCTTGGAGTCATCTGTTTCTAATGTTTGGTAAGCACTTAAACAATTTATAACTAAATATGTCTAGGTACTATAATTAATTTAGCTAGGGCTGTGAGGGTATTGTGCGTCGGGGATATATTATGTTGCTCTAAATTAATTGACTCAGCGAAGCGAACGAAAATCTTATGAATGAAGAAAATGAAGGAGGGGGAGGAGATGTGATGGTGCGAGTATTTTTGTATGCGTAAACACATCTCCTTCACTGTTTTCCAGCGTTCTTTTTTGTTGACGCGCACTATAGAGGTAGTTTGGTAAGGCTTATTACCAAGGTCCACGACATTTTATAATTAATAATATTTCCTTTCCCAGCGGGTCCATAAAATTGTTTGGTACAGTAAAAAATATTAAAGAACGTTGAAAAATATTAACCTCACCTTAACCTATTTTTTTTTACTGACTGTACTTAAGTTAAATCTCATGTACCTATTGGGTATAATGTAAGAATATTAAATATCCGTAAATATTTTTCATGGACCCGTTGGGAAATCGAAAACAACAGATTCATGGACCTTTGGTAATAAGCCTTTGGTATATAAGTCGAAGCTTGTGCTCTAATGAAAGCCTTTTCCACTGAAATGGATAGATGTTGTATTATTAGGTATATTAAAAAAAACTAAAAAGCTAAAAACTAAGCCAAAAAAAAACAAAAAAAAAAAAAGCTAAAACTAAGTCTACCTATTTACTATTTCATCTTTATAGGTACTTACCTACCTACTTGTAGTACTTACATAGGTAGGTACTTAGGTTAGGTACGCAGGTGTTATTTTAATTATTTATAGGTAATGGATAAAGGTGTAAAATAGAATATTAGGTAAATACATATTAAATACCTACCTACTATTTATCTTCCATACTTCGATCAATTGGGCAATTGACCGATTGGCTGCATGATAAGATCAGATTAACTCACCATAGGTACCTACTTTGGTTCTAGATATTCGACGCCTCTATTAGATCTTTTTAACAATTTGTTCGCTATTTGCGATAAAATTTAATCAGCTTGATGTCAAATGAGTTGAGGGCAAGAGGACAAGCAACTTGAATACCTACCAGGATATGCTACCTACCTATATGTTTAGGCTAAGAAGGTACCTACTGATTGATAATGATAACCTGAATAATTTTATGATTATGTAAGCACGTACCGATCTACATACTTGCAGTAGCAGCAGTGTTTTTGTGAAAAATGAGAACATTCGCTTGTTTTTACAAGAAATATTAATACCTATTATCGCAAAGAAGACGTGCCTAAGTAGGTTATTACAGCTGTTCCTAATTAGGTACCCAAAACCGGTAAAGTAGGTCACATACCTACAACTTTTGGAGAGCTCCGGTGCCGGTGGTGGTCTAGTGGGAATGGCCCCGCCTTTTTTTTCCCTGCGTACCTACCTACCTACCATTTATTCATTTAAAAGCTTTGTTAGCTTTACAAAAATCCGTATAGGTAGGTACCTAGGTAAGCAGTCGTTCTTGATCTCATATTAGTTTTGTAATCATTAAATAATTTGTAATTTTTATTTGTTTATGTGTAAATTTGCTTTTATTTTTTGATTTGTATTAGGTATTAATTATCAGTACCTTAGTTTTGAATCAAGTCAATTATCAGTATAGCATCAGTCAAGTTTAAGTAGGTATGTAGGTACCCTCTCTTATTGCAAGTTTTTGTCTGTGTTAATGAAGAACTGTGTAATTTGTTTTCTCCTCTTTAAAGTAGGTAGTAGGTAGGTAGGTATCTATTGAATATTGTCTTAGCATCTAGTTGAATTTGTTTCAGTATTTTAGTTGTAAGTTAATCTAATTGTTCAGCAATCACGTCCACTTAGGTACCTATCTAATTTTCTTACTTACTCGTTCCTCAATGGCCCCCACGGAAGACCAGCGTATGTTTCTATAGCTAACATAGGTACTTAATAGGTAGGTATGCTGAGTTGGGACCATTTTGCAATGCCTTTGTTTTACTACTTTTGTTAATAGTTTGTTCTGTTAATAGTTGCAAATAAACATTATTTGATTTGATTTGACCGTAAGGCTCGTTTGAATCCTGTCGTGCGCAATGCTAGTGCTCTCATTATTGACAGCAGCGGAAAGATCAAAGACCGCCCCAAAACACGTGTGTACGGTTGAGGTTTCTACCTACCTACCTTCACATCCTTCACAGCTCAGTTGGTAGTGGATCTGCCTTCTGCGCCGCAGGTTGGATTCCCACCGGGAACAAACTTGTGTGATGGATGATAGGTACCTAGTGAAGAATTAGTGTTTGTTCTGTCTGCGTCATTGGGTAAGAATTCTAACTCAATGGTCTGCGTGCTGTACCTATATAAAAGTACCTAGATAATTTTATACCTACTTAGGTACCATAGTACTATTTACATAAAAAAAGTATTTATTTATTGACCGAGCGAACGAAGCGTCACAGTTTCCACATTGGCCAAAAATGCGTTTGTCCGGATGTCTGTCTGTCTGTCTGTCTGTCTGTTCTCCTCTACAGGTCGCATTTTTCAACCGATCTGGACGAAACTTGGTACACAGGTTAGGTATATGACTTATTAGAATTTTTTTGTCGTCGGGGATTTTTGATTGGAGGGGTACTTCCCCCAAAAAAAGGGCAAAAAAGGGGCTATTTGATATACTGGATATCTCCACCAAATGAGATCCGATTTCGATTATTCTTTTTTTATTTGAAAGGTAGTAACTATAAGTTGGTCTCATAAAAGTTTGGCGAAGATCTGATAAGGATCTTCAGCATGATGAACAGGATAGCTCATCAAACAATCGATGGTTTTCAATCAAATTTGAGAGAAACACAAAGGACCTCATTCTACACAAGATGATGCAAAAAAAATCAAAAAAATCACAAAACGGAAAATGCACTTGCACATTACATTCCTCAAATAGCTCACTTTTAGTATGCTCGCGAGGTCTACAGCTCCCAGAGCCACTAGTTAGGTGGGTATACCAGCTATTTGCTGCCCATACCTACCAATTACAAGCTTCGGCTTAGCTTGGTAGGTACGAGATAGCGCTGCTGTGTGAAATATCCACCAATTTATTTTACTACCACCGCAGTCAACTATTTAATTGATTATCATTAACTCAAAAACAATTTCCTCAGGTACATGTTTGCTGCAGTATCAGCTCACAAATACATAATCGCATTCTGCATCGGAGTGGAACTGCTCGCAGCCGGCACCAAGCGGTGGCTGTCATTGGTCTACATATTTACCTTCTCCTTCATGTCGGCTTTGGGTATCGGCATCGGCATCCTACTGGTCGGGGGAGCAGGCGCAGCGGACGCAGGATTGTACTCTGTTGTGTTACAGGTATGTTTGTTAAATGAATTCTCTTATAATCATAAGTTTATCATCAACCTACCTATCTAATCTAAACAAAGAAAAACGACTGACACTTAGAAACTTACATTTAAAAATTATTTGAATACCTAGATGAATAGGTATAAATACCTATTTTTTTTTCTACTTATGTACTAAGGCTAACAGAAAATTTACAATAAGAAAGGACACACAGTAAACAAAAAAAAACTTAAATAATGGCACCACTGTGTGGGTCTGTGGGAGAGACCTACCCTAACCGTCTCTTGTATTCATGTTTACTAGGTAGGTAACTACCTACTAGTTGCGCCCTACGGTTTCACGCGCGCAGTGCCGCGCACATTTAAATCCCGGTATTGCCACGGGATAAAAATTAGCCTATGTGCTATTCCAGACTATAATCTATCTCTCTGCCAAGTTTCACCCAGATCCGTTCAGCCGTTGAAAGAGTAACGAACATCCATCCAAACTTACACACTTTCGCGTTAGTAGGTATAGTAGTAGGACTATTAGTAGCGCCCTGCGGTTTCACCCGCGTAGTTTTAAATCCCGGTATTTCCACGGGATAAGAAGTAGCCTTTGTGTTATTCCAGACTATAATATATCTCTGTGCCAATTTTAACCAAGATACGTTCAGCCGTTCTGGAGTTATAGAGTAACAAACATCCATCCATACTTACAAACTTTCGCCTTTATAATAGTAGCAGGATAGGATATCAAACAACGAAGTTGCCTGTGACATTGCAGACCGGGACGGCATGGCAAGGGATTTTAATTTTTACTAATGGACATTCAACCGTACTGTTACAGAAATCCGACATAAATTGCTATGCTTTAAAATGATGGCTCCCGTGGCCGCGGTATCTAAGCGGCCAGTGTGCGCTGACTCACGGCAAAATCCCTTGCCATGCCGTCCCGGTCTGCGTAGGCCCGTGTCTAATGGCACATGCGGATAAAAGTTTTAAATCTGGAACGGAACGGAATTTGGATACCCACCTTTATTTGATGACGACCTCAGTGGCGCAGCGGGCGAGAGTCCGCCTGCGACGCAAGAGGTTGCGGGTTCGATTCCCCCCTCGGAACAAATTTGTGTATGATCTACAGAAATTTGTTCCGTTGGTCTGGGTGTTTATGTATAATAAAAAATATATATCTATGTAAGTACCTATATAATGTATTAAATATATCAGACATCTAGTACCTACCCATAACACAAGCTTTGAGTAGCTTACTTTGGGGCTAGATGATGCTGTGTGGATCGTCCAGCATTATTTATTTATTTCCAGGGTCTGGCATGTGGAACCCTGGTGTACGTGGTGTTCTTTGAAGTGTGGCGCAGAAGCAGCGGGCTACTGCAGTTCGTCTGTTCGCTTCTCGGCTTCTCAGTTATGCTGTCCCTTGAAGTTGCGGTTGAACTTAGTAAGTTAAATTTTACTACTCATCATCTTCCACTGCTAACGATTAAGCCTTATCCATCCACTTTTTACGATCTCATCGTTAGTTTATGGGTTTCAAATTCTGCAGAGGTGAAAACAATACCTACCTTCTCATACTGTACTGTACTGTTTGCAATAAATAATTTCATTTCATTTCATAAGTTACGTCTGCACCATTAATGGGCAAATCAATAGTGCAAATGTAGGTAACCGCGGGACTTGGGGTACCTACTTCTACTTATGTAATGAAGTGCATTTACTTAGGTATTAGTAGATACCTACGGCACGATATTAGATTTTCACAAATATGTACCTACTAATGGGATTCTCACCTACTTACGTTTAAATTTTACCATAATTTATGTTATTTATTTGTAATAAGTTACATATTCTACAAAATCTATTCAAATGTAATTCAAATTTTGCTGTCAGTCACGATAGATTACAAGAACTCAAGGTCATCTAATTGCAGATAACAAAACAGACCCGTAGACAGAAATTTCTGTTGTTGAGAATAGTTAAATAGTGTAGGTACAGTACAGTTGGCTGCACTATGATGTACTAGTTGCTCCCCGCGGTTTCACCCGCGCAGATTTAAATCCCGGTATTCCCACGGGATAAAAAGTAGCCCATGTGCTATTCCAAACTTTAATCTATCTCTTTGCCAAATTTCATCCAGATCCGTTCGGTCGTTCCGGCGTGAAAGAGTAACAAACATCCATCAATCTAAGCTTACAAACTTTCGCGTTTATAGTAGGTACTACATTCTGCCAACCGCTAATTTAATGTAATCCTCGCTCGTACTTCACTAAGCGTTGAAACTCAGCGTCTTAACTAGTTACACGCTGACAACCGCTTATTAATTAGGCATTCTATAAAAGTTTATAATTCAAAACTTTTTCTCTTGACAGCTGTGTGAACACGGAGTATAGAAGACTGACTGAAAGTTCAAGAAGAAGATACAAGTGGAGTTAATTAATTTTGATTTATAAAAAATATGCGATATTCTTAATACTGCTTGACATTCCACAAAGCACTATCAAGCCCCAAACTAAGCAAAGGTAGGTACTGCTGATAATTATTATAAGTATAGATCGCGTCAACCAAAAAGAACGCTGGAAAACCGTGGAGGGGATGTGTTTGCACATACAAAATACTCGCGCTATCACACCCTCTACCCCGCCTTCCGGCGTTCTTTTTGCCTGACGCGCACTATACCGAACTATATTTTTTGTATAAACATATCTGCCTATAAATTAAAACAGCTAGAGAGAGAGGATAAAAATCTTTACTTGTGATTTCTCGGTGGGAATCGAACCCACGGCTTACAGAGCAGAGGGGTTATCATGAGTTTGGTGCCGACCGCGATCGATCGTGGATCGCAACGATCTACACCGAATTTCAAGGAAATTAAACAACGGCATCTAGCGTATTCTTTGAGTAAGTGAAGCTTCTCAAAGAATGCGAATAATATATTATATTTATAATAGGAATAATGATAAAAATAATAAGAGTTTATTAGGAATATAAGAATAACATATAATATTGAATTTCCTTAAAATGCGGTATCTATCGGCGTGATCTACGATCGATCGCGGTCGGCACCGGAACTCGTAATAGGCCCTCAGAAGACAGAGAGGGCTGCATAATGATAATGACTGTGACATTTCTGTCAAACTTTACCCTCATAGTGGTTTGTATGATGCAATTTCTATCATTCCACCCCTAACTAATATATCATAGATATAAAATATAATAACACTGCAGTGATATAAGTCTGTCTATTAAATATAAGTTTTAAGCGTCCGGCGACAGCGGCTCGCAATTTCGAGGTGCGATTGGCTATTATTTCATTTTATTTCATTTCGGGGAGGTTTTTTGAAAGTATAACTCTAAAGTGATACGCATAAATACTGTTCGAACACAAATAATACAATAATATAAGGGAAATGTGCTTGAGTCAGAAATCATTTTGGTATTAGGTAATCGTAAGACCAAACATACTAATACCAAAATGATTTCTGATTCGGGCATGTTTCCCTTATATTATTGTATTATTTGTGTTCGAACAGTATTTATGCGTGTCACTTTAGTTAATTCTTTCAAACAACCTCCCCGAAATGAAATAATAGCCAATCGCACCTCGAAATTGCGAGCCGCTGTCGCCGGAGCCTTAAGCATTATAAAAACCGACTTCAAGTAGGTGCACCGAAACAATATTAAAACTTATTGAAGTTAATCATAAAATAAAACTTGTGTGCTAAGTAGATTTTTTCAATAAGCACTGAATTTATTTCATTAAAGTTATATATAGTATATAATATAGGATCCCTTTAAGTATGATCTACCGAACAAAATCATTATAATCAATTCATATTTCCGGATCGCGCAACATGGCGAATAAAGAACATCCTCTGTTTTGAAGTAAACAGCAGAACAGCGCGGCCCGATTACTCTAATGTCTGGCAATCGAGATGGCTTTCAGTTTGACATTTGATTCCCATAGTGAAATAGAAAATAAGCTGGATGTGATAAATAGGCTGGATGGGAATCAAATGTCAAACTGAAAGCCATCTCGATAGCCAAACATTTGTTTGAAAAGACAATGCTACTATGTACCCCTTTGTGTTATTTGTCAGGGTTTTTATATTTTCTGTTAATTACCTACCTACATATTAAGTAGGTACTTGCTTATGTAATTGTCGTTCTATGATTTTTAAATGTTGAAATTGCCTAAGTCTTAGTGCAGCTGATTGTACGTTAAATCTACTTATTGTATATTTTTTACTGTAGTTTTACCGAAAGTATTGTTACCGTGTTATCATAAATTTTGTACAAATGTTAATAATGTAGAGATAGGTATATTACGTTGTCAATAAAAAACGAAAAATGACTTGGTATTTTAATTAACATCAGTAAGGGTCCTTAAATAAAACGGCATTGTAGTTGAACAAATAAATACTGTAATTAGAAATTAACATTTTATGCTATAGTTTACTATTTTTTAAAGAAAATAGATTATCATATTTACTATAAGTAGGTATTTATTATTTAGGCTGATTTAAACAGACGTAGAATACGCAGGCGGTTATTCATAGAACTATTGTTATTTTGAATAGCAGATATAAAAACCATTCTACGAGTTGTGGACACATTATAGTATGACACAGTCATAATCAAAGTTTCATGAAAGGTATAGCAAACAATGTATCCACAGCATAAATACAAGATAACACCATTAAAATATGTTATGATTTATTAAAATATTTACTGAATATTATTAACTCTTACTAACTAATATAGAGAGAAAAAGACAAGAGAAATTTTCGAAAACTTAATGCTATCTGGTACATACTCGAGTAGGTACATTCTTTATGTCAAGCCAAAACTTTTTGCCTTTTAACATGTACTTCACTAATCATTTACTCCTAAGGCCGGTACACATTATTCGTCATACTTACAATACACTTTAAGTAATATGTCATTAAAGTTTTTAACGCTCAACTATTAATATACTTTTAATATACTATTGCAATTTTGTAATCACATTACAATAAACAAATTTATAAGCGTTGTTTCGCACGTTTTCGCTTTTTAATTCTAGGGACTTAGGCGATGTTGAACTAGCCTTATATTATTTCAACAGTGTGAACAACGCTTAGAAATATTTTTAGCTACGATCTTCTACAGATTATTATACAAGTAACCAAATATAAATTGAAAAAAAATGCATGAAAAAGCTAACTGTTATTAGATGGGCTTGTGAATAAAATCGTTATACATAAAACCAAACTACACGAATTCAGGCACCGTTATCTTAATCTAACAAATAAAAATAATTCGTAATGTAGATTGCGACACTTTTTTATATCTCATCAAACATTTTAAGTGCAGTATCACTATTTATAAATTCAATCCTACTTATATAATGTTTACCTACATTTAAACATGGCAGTAGCCTGTTTTATGGTATTTGTTAGATAAAAAGTTGTCTCTACTTTTACACTGGTCAGAAACAATGTTAATATTAATTATCTAACGGATAGCGCTACTCAGAGATGGTGAAACAGGCACTTATTTAAATGTTTTTATCAAGCAAGATTTTTCCAGCCACGTTTATTTGCATTCTACGTGCAAAGTAATATAGTTGAGCCTTTGTACTTTAAATGTACTTATTTCTATATTAAATTAGCGTGCTCTTAACAGCTGTTCAGTGCAAAACTTTTATTAAAAGTCATTAACTAGCACAATGTATACAAGTTTCAATCGTTTCAGACACAGCAAAGATTACTTTTCTAAAATAGGATATTACATTCACAGCTTTGAAAAAGAGTAGAAACGGAACTAACTTGACATACAAGTGTTTCGTACAGGTGCGAGCAGGACAGCATGTGAGTGAACGTTCAAAATGTATGGACAGTGGCGCCACATTCTTTTATGTCAAGCCCTACCTCCTGCTCTAAAGGTATCAACATCATGAGATTTCATAGAGAACTTTTTAGGTTGATAGAAATAAAAAAGCGTGCTTCCAAAAACGTACAAGGAGAAATTGCTAATAAGTAATCATAATTTTGGCACATTACTAAAACTAACACATGTTACTCAAAGCAAAACCAATAAATAACTATTCCGTATTTTAACATAAAAACATAGACCTATGTTTTTTATATTCTTAAAAATTCTAAGCTACATTGTCAAAGTTACCTGTAAGTTTGGCATCTGTAGCTTAGAATTTTTCAGTTTTAGTAGAAATCAATATACATACCAATTAGTATAAATTAATGTACTTAATAAGTAAGCATGATAGTTGTGACTTAGGCAAGTTATAAATAAAGCTTAAAAATTAAGTTGCTGAAAGGTATCACAATCTACACCTTCATACCGTCACAATAGACCGAGTTCTAGTACCATTATTTTACCACAGAACACGACTCACCAACACAAAAGAAGAATGGTCATTTGTGACCCAGGCCCGGCTCAAGCATCTCAGTTTTTTTTGTTATTTCATGTATATTAATAATAACAATTTTTTTTATTTTTAAGGCCAATTTAGTTAATTGCCTTATAAGGCAATTTAACTAAGGTAGCAACTAAAAAAAATATAAAAAAATACTGATTTTCAATGTACATAAAATTTCAAAAAAACTGAAATGTTTCGTTTGCGCCGGGCCTGGGTGAATTTTGTATGAATCTTGATATGATTATACCTACTTATAATCTTTATTTCATTCTCTTATACCATGAAAAATAATAAATTTTTATCAATGTAGTTGGATGACAAAAAATATGCAATTAAATCTTTAATTAGGTTTGTAAAATTTGCTCACGAAGCAGATTTTCTAGTTTTAAGAAGAGTTCATAGAAAAAGTAAGTAAAGGTAAACTTTAATATTTTGATGAGGCATCAAGAGTGCCGGAACTATTTACTCATATTTATCAAGAGCCATAATCGATAAACTGGAAATCGCCTTCAAAGACGGTATGCGATACACCGAAATGTGGAATTAATATAAGAAACTTCCTATTAATTCAGACCTTAAGACATCATTTATCATCTCACTACCTCACATTTAGTGTCTATGCTGGGGGATACCAACGGGCAGCCTAAGCATTTACTAAACTTTAGAGGGTAGCTTCATTTAATGATTTTGAAAGACATTGGGATATGCATTCGATATCAACGTTTACAATCATTATTGCTGATTTTATTACTGCACTTACCGTTTTAAATCTAAAAAACCCAACTATCATCCCAATGTCGATTCTCTTAGAAATAATGTGCAGAGGTTTTATTGTCACATCGAAATATTAGAAGACCAAAGAGTATCTTTATGATAGATTTGAATATTAAAGATTTATAACTGATTACGGCGAATACAAGAGCTAATGTAACTCTCGCTCGCACGTTTTAACTTGTTGAAAGATATGAAATCACTAAACCCATTTTCGAAAAACCGCAAAAAAACATTTTGTGTGCAATCACATTGCGTACATTTTAGTAAAAATTTCATTTTGATCGATACATGTTTTCTTATTTAAAAGTTTGCTTATGTACGAAAACTAGAAAAGCAAACTTTTAGGTAGGAAAACTTGCATCTATCAAAATGATAATGTTACCAAACTGTGTGCAATCTGATTGCACAGAAAATGGTTGTTTGCGATTTTTCAAAATAGGGATCAGTGATTTTATATCTTTGAAAATGTCCAGTGTTTGGCAACAGCTTTGAAAATGTCCAATCGTGCGAGCGAGAGGTACATTAGGTGTTGTCAACGCCTTAAGGACAAATTGATGATAATTGGGTTTTCAGGTTATTAATTTTTGATGGTGTTTCTAAGATTTGAGAAGTTTGCCTGCTCGTTGGTTGGCAACAGCTATGCGTGTCTCGTTGCTCTCGCCCTATAAATAAACAATAATTAACAAACTGGAATAGAATATAATGTACAGTACTCGGTAATTTATAAGGCATATAGGCTGATGGTATAAATATGGCCAAAGTAAACGTGTGTTTATATAAACCTTTCTAGCTCTTTCGAATTAAAAAAGTGAAGTGAATTACTTTTATCAACACAATTACCGAGAACTGTGAGATTTTTTTAAAGTAGCCTATGTGCTATCCGAGACTATAATCTATCTCTATGCCAAGTTTCATCAAGATCCGTTCAGCCGTTCTGGAGTTATTGAGGAGCAAACATTCATCCATACTTACAAACTTTCGCGTTTATATTACGCGATGTAATACGCGTTTTGTTTAGCTTTGTGTAGTTTGATCTGTATCCGTGTGTACAAGTGAGACAGGCTTGTACACAATTTTAGGTATATTTCGTTCAACCTCAAGATTACAAAATTAATTCCATTATTTGTATAACAAATGTTTCATTACAATATTTTTGCACGTTTATTGAAGCAATAAATTCAGCTTGAGCAAACAGGCAGGCAACATACCACTGTTTGCGCTCACAAAAGCTTTATATACACTAAACGACAATGTTAGAGGTCGAATCACACTTGACGTGTTTCAGACTGAATAGGTACTGAATTTATATCAGAGGCATAAGTTAGTCAACAATTTTGAGGATTTCTAAATGACTTTTTTTATGTAGGTAATACCTATGTAAAAATTCAAGCATTCTTTCACCACACTGTACACCAATTATTTCAGATATAAAATAATATGGAATTAGGCAGTGCATAGTGGATTTTATTAAATCAAAATCTAACAAATTTAAAAAACAAAATGAATTATTTTTGTCAACTAACTTATCTTCTGACTGTATCTATGCTTCGTCAAGTGTGACTGAACCGATCCAAACGAATGACTCCTGCACTTATAGGACCATTAAGGCGGCAGACGGACGTCCAAGATTTCAGTACACCTTGAGTAGTTTGCTATTTGAGACAGATTGGCCTAGGTGTGCAGGAATCATTAAAAAATATGTTTTTTTATCTCACGCAGTAAATAACAAAATATACTCACGGTTATCACCGGCGTGTGTGTGTGTGTAATTGTGAGGTAGTCTCGTGGTGTATGCACTGTGTCAACTACAACTTCTGATACCACTACCACTACTATCAAGGAATCGGATTGTAGATCCGTAGCGAACGAGATTTGGATATGTGCCACCAACATTCCTGTCATTTACCACGAAACTGAATAAGAAAGGTAATATACATCTTGATATCCATTTTAACAAGCTGGCTTCTCACGGCGCGAGATATCACGAGTCGCTCCGCGCCAGCTCGAGCCCACTAGCCCGTTCGCACCAGGCTTGCAGCGAGTAGCACCTCCCATCACGGTATTTTGGTGTTATCAGCCAACCAGTGATCACGGACGTGTGCTACTCGCCTCGCTACAAGGCTGGTGCGAACAAGGTATACGCGCCGTGTTTTGGCACCTTTAGCGGTATGCAACTTACACCCGAATACTCAAACTCAACTCAGATTTGAGCACGTGCTCAAATCTGAGTTGAGTTTGAGTATTCGGTTTGAGTTACGGAATTACATTAAAAACTCGTCACATGAGACGTGCTTAAATCTGAGTTACGTTTGAGTATCCGGACCTTAGCAGTCTAATCCATTTTAAATAAATTTAACTTAGATATAGCTTGTGCTGTAACGAAGTATTGCCGAAATTGTTAAGATAATTCTATAACATTCCTATTATGATTTCGTGATAAGACTGATCTTCAAGAACTAATGACTTCATTTCGCTCATCGCACCACCGATGATGGTGCGATGAGCTAAATGAAGTAGTAGTGGCAGAAAAAGTATCAAACGTGTCAAAAGTTTGAAACAGCACTTGGCGATCGGTCGACGATGACTTCATTTCGCTCATCACATCATCGGTGGTGACTTTTACATTTTCTGCCACTACCCATACTTTATCGTATATTAAGTTTGAGCTGTGAAGACCCACAATCCGATTCATTTTTAGTACATATTTATTTAAATTTTTCTATAATTCATTGATAGTAAATTTATGGCCATGTGATCTATGTTTCAGATACGCGAACTTCTTAAATACTAGTTGAGATTTTTACTATCAAGTGCCATCTTAAAGCGAACTTTGTGTTATTACTTAAAGTATATTGCCCTAGCTACTTACAATATTTTTTAGCGGTATTACCAACGTTATTGCTATCATTGTTAAATTAAATTTAAAGAACCATAAATTTACAAAAAAAAACATAATGGGAAAGAAAAATAACATAAAATTTTCAATAAATGACGATTTATTCATTACACAATATAAATAAAAATTACTAATAGTACATTACAAATCAAAGTTATAGCTATAGATTAATATTTTGATACAATTTTAGCTTTAGACTATTCCATAGAAGCAGATATGTATGCAGTTTTAGATATGTGTCTTAGCCAGACAATGAAATAAATAATTATACAGATACTGTTTATCCTAGTATGTAATATTATATTTTATTAGATATTTATACCATCGATCGAGATATATGTTTTCTATGAGAAAACGCGAAACGATTTCGACTAGCATCTTAGTCGCACAGTTTTAATACGAAAACTAACCTCCGGTTTCTGAAAGCGCGATGAAAGCTAATCGGCTGTCAAGTCACTTGCTATCTCTATCTAAGTTGAAGAAAGCTGATATAGCAAGTGACTTGACAGCTGATTAGCTTTGATCGACCTTTCAGAAACCGGCGGTACAAGTAATATTATTAAACATGAAAATGTTTGTGATATCATAAATGCTCCTATGAAAAAGTTACGTTTTATACGACGCAAATGAACAATCCTTTCCACGGTCACGTACCATTCCGCGAGCTAAACACTATTTCCTCTTATTTTCATTCTATTATCACATATCAACTCATACACTATCGATACATTCACAAATCCCATTTACACTTCACTTTTGCACAAGAAAACTGGAGTACGCTAGTTTTAAATGAGAATAAGATTAAGATTTTATTTTCAAACAAAAAAAGTGTAGGTAAAATGAATGTCAACAAAAATTGTTCCTATATGTGTTATTAATTTTAAATATTAGATACAATCCGTGTAATTGAAAAATCGAGTTATTTGTGATTTATATCGGATATCTCAAGCGATTTAACGCCACCATGAACTCCAGTTGAGTTTAATTATCCGGTTCCGCAGATTATTTATTATTTATTTATTTAAAAACACTCAACACTAAGATAGTTAGCGCTTTAAATTAAATCTTTAGCTAAGATAAATAGGATTTAAATAATTTAACATTTAGCTATAAGCTATAATACATTTAAATCTAGCTTCATAAACGTTAACACTACACTAGTAACAAGGGGTAAATGCATATTCTCAAAATAATTAACCATTTAGGTAGTTATTTCTTCTAGACAACATTATTTGGAGGAGGGTTACGAAACTAAACATTAATCGAAATTAGGTTTTTGATCGTATTATTGCATGAGCACCAACATATTATTATAAGAAGTTCCAAAACTACAGGTTACAAAATAAATTTTAAATCAATGTTATTATGTAATTTTAGGAAGATCTAATAAAAAAGGGTTAATAAAAAAACAACACCTACTTATAAAAAAAAACATACATTATTATGTAAGTTTAGGAATATAAATATGATTATTTTTATATTATTGAATATAAAATACAGCAAAGCTTCTGCAGTACAGCTTCTATGCGATATTTTTTTCAATTATAGCTCCAGTTATACTTTATTGAAAATGATGTCTTTTTTAACTTCTTAACGAAAGTTCCATTCAATATAGTAACACATTTTATATGTCACACATTAGATAGATAAAGTAGTTAAGTACCTAAATATGTTTTAAATTTATTTGAAAACCTACTATAGTGGATATCGAATATTAAAAGACTGGTCGCATACTCTAAAATAATGACTTACGTATAAATAATAATAGAACTGTCAGTTCGTTTAAGTTTAAAAAACTAAACTAATGAAAATATACACTCCAAAGAATTCGTACAAAAAGAAAATGAGCGCCTTTTATAAAAAAAATACTAGAATAAAAAATATACTCATCCATATACATATGTACAAGTATACAATAAACAATAAAATGGAGTTGAAATAGGAAAGATACATTTTATTTTTGGATAGTTTATAAATGTTTTTGTAATTTAGCAGGCCATATGTGTCAACTGTCGGAAGTTTTATATTGGCCTACCATCAAAGGATTTGATAGATTTTATCTTTGAATACGACATAAATTATATAAGTAGTATATTTTTATAAACGTAAAACAAAGCGATGAATGTTTCAGGTTTGGCGCCTATAGATATTGCTTTTTATAACATGTGTACTCATGTCACGAAATAACTAACAAGTACGTTATTCCGTGACGTATGACGTTCCTGAATACCTATTTCTTAGTAACAATGCAAAACCATTAGTTCTTAGATTTTTTTGAAAAGCGATAGGTATAATAAGTTGCAAAACGAACTAGTTTCAAGCTAGAATTGGACCGATATTGCCGTTTTGTATCGCTCTCTTCTGAATTGTTAGAGGGATAAAAAACGTAGTCCTACTCTAATTTGGAACGTATAATGCAAATAACCACGAGACTGTGTGTGTGTTTGTGTGCCGCTGTTGTTTACTTCAGCAACTCGTGGGCACGCTGGTTTGCCACCGCTATCCTCGTTTCGTTTGATTCGCCCTATGATTATAAACATGTTGCGTTTCCAT
The DNA here is from genome assembly GCA_963576535.1 of Plemyria rubiginata. Taxonomy (NCBI): domain Eukaryota; kingdom Metazoa; phylum Arthropoda; class Insecta; order Lepidoptera; family Geometridae; genus Plemyria; species Plemyria rubiginata. The sequence continues at coordinate 6,156,092 of OY754925.1, read as the reverse complement.
TTCTGTTCAGTAAATTATACAGCGACTGTGGTTGTTATTATCAACTCTATATGTCTGTATGCTAGAGTTAAATTTGTGAATGTGGTTTTAACAACTCTATACATTTTTTTAAGAGTTGATACAACAAAGAGTTTAGTGTCACAGTCGCTGTTTTCAACACATGTAATGTTAACTGAGGCGAATGATAGTGTTAGTGACATGGTAGGTCTGGAATTTTAGTAGGATGAGTGAATATTGGTCAACACTGTTTGTGTCAATGGACGGTACAATGTTTAGTACTGGGCATGTGTTTTGTAGTCTGTAGACTGTACAACACAGATAATTTCAAACAGCCAATTGATTCTATAATTCTACAAGGCATGAAAGGGAGGGCGACAGGACATGCACCAGAGGTAAGCCAGATAGAATTTTGAATGCCGATAAGCTTGGAAAGTCTGGATTTAACACGATCACGGCTAAGGTGACAGGCATACACACACAGATGGTGAGAATGTCAATGAAAAGAAAGCGAGACTCATCAAGATATATTCAAAATAAATTTTGAAGGTCTCACACACCAGAAATCAGAAAAAAATTAAGGAAATCACAATACAAAGACAATAGTATTGAAATAAAAATTATTTTATTTAGGAATTTCAAAGGAGCACGCGCATTTTAACAGAAAAAAAAAAAGTCTAAAAATCGGTAAAATTTATAAGCTTTTTATGCGCATGAAAAATTCAGAACCACAATGAGAGAGAGAGAATACTTAGATGTTTGAATTAATAACAATCGCGTGCTCCAAAAACATACAAAAAGGGAAAATCTGTCTGCGGTTTTACCGAAGAGTAGAACGAACTGGACCCAAACTATGTTAACGTCATACCAGACCAGTTTTACAGTGAAACCTGGATGTAAATCAAAACTGGTGACAATTTTAGTCTTCTTTAAATCTTTACAAGAATCTTTTAGAACTTAATATTGTGATGTTTTTAATTATGTATCAAGTAAATTGTTACCGTTATCCTATCAATTTAAACAGTTTTAAATGTTGAAACTTTACAACTTTCATCCCCAGGCACGGTAGATGTCCCCTCAGATTTAGTTCTAGTACTATTTGTACTTATTACTAAATATTGTTGTATCGTAACAGATATCCGCAAAAATAAGTAGCATAAGTTATTATGAAGGCATTCTATATTAGATTTATTGACCTTTTTCAGGTATAACAAAATGTATATTTCTATTCAGGGCTTTAAAACTTTTTATTTTTAAACTTAAGCAGGTGATAAAAATGTCCACCAAGTTTCAATTCTCATGTCTCAGGTTTCGCAGTAATACGAATAATAGCCTAGGTAACCAATGCCGTTAACCGTGCGGTTTATGTCGTCTTACCTTGCGGTTGATGCGGTCGACCTGGCGATTCTGGTTCTCGAGCTCAGAGCCCATGTCGAGCGCCATGTTGCGTAAATTGCCAATCATAGTGTTCACTTCGCCCATGTTGTTTTCCATTTCGTCTTCGCGCGCGTCATTTGTTATTCTGAAAGTAACGCGCTAGCATGAAGAACTCGGCAATTTTTTTTGCACGTGTCGGGTAGTTGATAAAAAAAAACACTGTTTGGGCGTACAATGGGGTTCCTCATTATCTTCGTCTCTTACCTATCAAACTCTTTATCTTTGATCTGATCTTGTTCAAAAATATGTGCCCAATGACGTACTCTCAAACGATGAAGGAAAATGATGTTTTGCTCGAAAGGAGCTTCTTTGCAACGCACGTGAATAACAAAGACAATATTACCATCTGACGTAAATATTACTTAGAATGGTGAAACAGGACCTTAACATATTCTTATTCTACTCTCCGATTTGATTAATTCGACTAGAGTGGCTGACGTATTCATGTCTACATAGACTCCATGTTTAGATACTTTTACTCACTGAGTAGGGGTGTAGGTACTGACCTGCCGATATAGCCGGCCTGCGGGCCAATGCCGTTGCGCTCGTCCATGACTCGCTGAGGCTGGTTGTTCACCACTTTACCGTCGTCATTGCCCTTCCATGTACCGTCGTCTTCCTTGAACGACGCTCCCCTAGAAAACGCACAATCAAATAATTAAAACCTTAAAAAATAGCTCGAACAGTACTATAAGAAGTTAGATCCTGTTGAATCAGCTCAATTCGAACTTAAATTTAAGTTAACCTGCGCAGAAGTAGATTATGGCACAAAAGATCAAATATTTTTACATTATTCCAAAAGTTGTTATCCGACTGAGATTGGAACCCACGACCTTCCCTATCATTATTTCCATTGTCGTTGAAGCTTTTGCTACCTTACATTCTATAATTGGGCACATACAACATAATAAAATGCAATAATGTCATTCAGAATGCCAATCTTTCTTGAGACCGTAACTCATTGGTCGTACAAGACATCGTACGCCCAAACCCTCGTTCTGTTTTTTTTCTATGGTTCGCGGCATAACGTGGCTGCAATTTATAATCCTGTGTCAAAGGGCCAGAATCAGAGTATATACGTACTTGTTGCAAGGCAAAACGCAGATCCCGCAACATTTCTCCATACCCGATAGGTTCTTCTCCGCCTCTCGCATGTCGGCATTGATCTGATCCATACCCTCCTCAATCCTGTCCAATTGCTCTGTCACACACAAACATAACCTTTAGAACTGCCCTTGTCATCAAACGTGCCAATGTGTTGAAAGCACCTAGCGATTTCGATTTTACAAACGTTAACTTTTTGACTTTACTTTTTAATTGAAATTGTAAATTCTCAACGCTCTCGACAATAACCCGAGCTAAGTGTAAGACACATTTCGTGTAATTCAGCTGAGTTTTACAACGACTATGTAAGCTCATGCAAGCTCTGTTCATAACTAAAGCAATTCTAGACTTTCCCAATCCTATCATGCTCATTTTCATCAACTATCACTTATAATACGGCGCAGTCAACGCCCGCTAGACTGACAGGACTATGGAAAACTATGACATTGACAGGCATGAGATGTATCTTGCAAGACACACCTAATGCATAAAGTATTTTGGGTTGGTGAAAAAGAGGATTAATATTGTAATCTCAAAGCAACAACAGGACTTTATTGGGTTGTGTTTAAATGGGTGTCTTACACTTCATCGGGTTAAAACTATTTAAAATTCTTTAAACTTGATACAAAATGATGTATGTGCTGGACTATATGATATTTAAATTACTTTAATTTAAATAATAACTAACATTTAGATTTGTAAGTAATTCAAACTTCATAGAATACTAATAGACATGCAACCAACAGCAAGATTGAAATAGTCGTGCATAGCTCTAGATGCGTGAGAATAAACGAAACAAAATAACGCTGTTTAACTCGATCAGATAATCTCGTCCGAATCACAGTGTTGCATTCAACTGCGGAGGGAGAGATCAATTGATGCAGTTTATCATTGTATATTGATTTAACCTAGTGATCATGACAAATTGTTTTACCTTCTCGTTTTATCCATACTAATAAACTGTTAGCACATTATCAATCAGTTACGTTTAGTTTCAAAATTCATCGCCATTCACCAAATTGTATTAAATTATCTGAACTGGCATTTCAGATACAAGCTGTACTAAATTATGAGTGATGCAAAATATTAGGTACTACTGGATGCTTACCGCCCTGTTCATCCAGCATGACCAGGGTTTTCATGCCCACCTCGTGACTCTACAACACAATAATGATGTCACTATAGCTCGCCAAACGAATGCGTGAGGAGTCTGGAGCCGCCCGCGGCGCGAGCGCCTGCGCGATCGCCGCATTACTCCGGGACAACTCGGAACTCAACACAACTCAAACTAATCAAACAAAATAAAACAATACATGGTCATAATGCCGAGGGCAGGCGTGTCGGATGGGCAACGACGCGCGCCCTCCGCGGTGGTCATGGATCAAATAAAAACAACTTAGCAAATGAGCGTTTCCATAAAGCCATTCCTAAATGAAACGTGAAAATAGCAAAGTATTGATTAGTTGAAGAAGATAAATGAACAAACTAATATGTAGTGACGAGGGGCGGCCTCACAGACAGACACAGATCGCACCGAACTAACAGTTACAGACCTACATCTAACATTAACAGTACGCTGCTATTGCATGGAAATGAAGGCGTACACCATTTAAACTATACGTCCAACAGACATCGGTCAACGCGCATTCAATTCAGTACCGCAGAGTCATTAGAAGAGATTCGGAAAGATAAATAAATATACCTATAAAAAGCATTCCAGCCGATAAATTTTACCGACGGAAGAACTAAAGAAATTGCGCAGCTCATTCAAATTAAATCTTTAGCAAAAGATAGAAACAGTCTTTTGCGACAATTAGCAACGAACGGCCATCGGGCGTATCTATATACACTATACTCAAGTCATCCCCATCGAAACATAGAATACACACGCAACATCGAATCAGATAAGTCGTTATTCAAGAGAAACGTCAAAGAAAAACAAAGAGATTAATTTGTTACTGCACATTCAAACACAGACGTTCTCAACGACTACCCACGTGTCAAGTTTAACTCTTACCGCCCTGGTGACTCAACATATGAAGCGCTTGCCCCCCGGCGTCCTCGCTCTATACATAAAATACAAATCAAAATAATATATCGGTAGGAGAGAGATATATCGGTAGGGGTGTGTGGGTGGGTCAGATGCGGTGCGCCAGCAAGGGAGCGCGCACGGTGTGACTGACTGCGGCGTGGCGTGGCGCGCTACGGGCGTGGCGTGGCGTGGCGTGGCGGTGGCGTGCTCACGTGCTGCGGCGCGTCGCCCGCCGCGTGCGACTGCCGACCACAGCGACGTCACAGCGTATCGCGTCGCACGCGCCGGCCGCGCGCCGCCTCTAACACACACTACGCATCCACAACGACATGCATGCAGTAAAGCTTGCAAGTAAAACCAGATTCAGTTTCATCTGTGCTCAGTTTAACATGATTCATGAATTTATCTGTGTGATGTTAAGAGTCGTGCGTTGAGGAGAAGCGTTTCGAATTTACTTTGCTCGTTCATTTAGATTCGTTTTGTGAATTAGGTAAAGTAAGTAGTCGAATAAGAGTCGAGTACGAACATCTGAAATGCAGAATGTATAAGTAGCGGTAAAACCGGATTAACGGTTTGTATCATGTCAACTCCTGCCTGGAGTCGGGGAAGATAGCTCGTTGTAAGTTGTGCAAGTGGTGTATATTATCTACATTACGATCAAATATACAAAGATGTGGGTTTTCCTGCATGGGTGTTATCATCCGTGTGTGAATCGTAAATGTCGACGGTTATTACTGAGGATGCCCGCACCTTTGCATTAAATTAGCTGTGACGTTGGAATACGTAGCCGACGCGTTACCCCTTATCTTCTACATCGGCAGGCCCTCTTCGGGTCGGCTGAAAACCCTACGATGCTCAACAAAGTTAGCGAAAAGGTAAAATAGATAAAAATGTAAATAATGTAGTGTTGCAAATTTTGCAGATCACTCACCTCCCTGGTCATCTAGCGCGACCAGAGTACGTATGCCGGCCTCCTTGCTCTACGCCGCAGAAACAAAAAGTCAGAGAGTATGTTAGTTGTGAGGGGTACAGTGGAGTGGAAGAGTCTCATTGCTCAGCCGACGGGCAGCTGGTGTGGGTTCGTGTTGCTTTCGTTCATGTTCAAGTAAGTTTTGGACAGACACAATGTATCACAACAGTACCGCTAGAGATGATGACTATCGTCTGATGACATCGACATACAAGATGGTAATTTAAAAAGTAGATGTCAGTTATCATCTCTTGGGCAACATCCTGTTGTGCGAGTAATGTATGTAGGAGGTATTGTGTTCAATCTTGAATGTAACATTTTTGACATAGATACATATTAGCGCGGTTAAAATAAATACTGTAACTAAAAGAAAAAGGATACCAAAACATAAATAGCTGTGAAACTAAATGTAGTTAGTATAGGTTCAAAATATATATAACTCAGTAAGTATAAATACAAATAATTATGTGAAAATTTTGATTTGTATATAGTGTGAGAGTTTGCATAGGTGTAGCTCGATCTATTTGTTGGAGTAAAGTGGCAGGTATGGGGGTGTGTACACGCCCACTATTGACAGTATTGTGAATGTTCAAGAAGGCATGAAATCATACAACATAATAGATACAATCCACAACAGAGAGCAGCCACTACACAGAGACCTAAGATACAAAACTAAAACAGGATAGAACATCAACAAAAAACTGATCGCCTTCCATGACCAGTGACACGCAGATCAGTTCGTGCTAGACTAGTTATTGATGTCGAAGAATTCATAGGAGAACGGTTGTTGTAAAGAATTAACGGAATTTCAACAGAAAGGTAGGAGAAAAGTAGAAAGTGCGTTTGAAAGAAGTGGTCCCACCTGAGAGGCGGAATCCGTAAAATCAGGATACAGATTTCTCATTTTGAAGCAAGCCCAAGCACAATGGATTGACTATTTCAGACAGACAAGCGCACATTTTGTTCAAATTACACTAGGGGACACTAATTTCCGAGAAGTATTCATACTATAGGGGCTTTGGAGACTATAGTGGTCGATGATGGGCTCATGCTTTGGAACCTAAAACAGCAATCGGGCCAAATTTGGGAGCTGACGGTTAAATTTAAATTACAATAATTTTCAAACTCATTGAAATGTATATTTAACGTGGAGTAGCTTTTGATTACGATTAATTAACTGTCAGTTCCAAGGGCCGGTCCGCCCGTAAGGTTTACTCACAAAATATACAGTTCACTACGAACAACACAAAGGGCTATATAGAGGTCTAACATTGTCGGACACAAAGGCACGGATCATGCAACACCCATATATTATGTATGGTTATATCAACAAAATGGTTACATATAAAAACCCAATGAAGGACGTGAAAACCAAAAAGGAACATGAACGGATAGCTACAATAGATACATACACATTTAGAAATAGATAAAACAAAATGATAAGTAGCGACATCGAAACACAACAGCCAGGGTTAGCAGAGGCTGCGCCCTACGGGGTCGGGGGTGGCTTCGGAGACCAACCGAGCTTGGGGCTATCCAGGACACTTCCGCTATACCCCTCACTCCCTCGCATCGAGAACACCTCTCTCACAGATGATCATAAATAATCACAAACAACAGAACAACTAAACATAATTAAAACTATGGGGGAATCTATTAAAACGCTCAAGATGCGTCCGCATAGTTTAAACATTTTTTAAGAGACTTAACAGGGGGACTTCCACATATCTCCGACGCTTGGAAAATCAATAAATATCACACATTTCAGGTTATATAATTAAATTAGGTTAGGTTTATTGAAATTGATATGAAAATTAGAAGGAATAATAATGCTTTCATAATTATCATCAAATATTTGAAAAGTTATCTTTATATTTCTTTTTTCATATCAAATTCAGACACAAGAAACATATTTCAGCTTGTAGTTATTTTCAACAATCATTTAATTCCGATCCCAATGAATGTTGGTACTGAACAAATCAATTACTAGTAAGTATGTGTTGCTGGCACACACAAGCACCAAATTAGTTTATTGAATCATACTGGACACCAGGTTCATCACATTATCCATGTTAGTTTTTTTTTTTTTTTTTTTTTTTTTTTATTCTAGATTGTTCCGAAATACGAAGTATCACACATACCTCTTCACATAGTTGCATCATGCGCCGGGTAGACTCCAATGACTGAAATGAGGAAGGTAACTAGGTCAGAAACAGACAAAAAAAATCTAAATCTAAGGAATTTTTTAAGGTTTCATTCAGTGAAATATCGCCTGTGCACACGCACAGGCGATATTGCAAAAAAACTGTCAAAAAACTGTATTTCTAGTACACACTAGAAATACAGTTTTTTGTGTACATTACACAGTCTGAGAGAAAAAATTACATGATTAGATAATACTTGAATGTAGAAATTTTCTGATGAAATGATATTTGAAAAGGGACATCTCCACTTTGTAGGTGATTGAACTCTAGGTATAAAATAACGTTAGCAAACCTAGAGTATCTACATCACAATGCAGAGACAATGAGAGACAATGTAGAGTATCTATTCAATGCAGGGTCGTCTGCATTTCGGTCTACTAAATGTATGATCTTTTAAAAGTGAACAATATATCAGAAAAACTAAGCTATTGCTCCTAGTGAATCATTAAATTAAGAAGCTGAAATGGCAGTAGGCCGGCCATGTTTGCCGTAGAACCGACAATCGTTGTAGAACGGATACTTGAGATACGCGTTTAGGTAAGCGTAGTGTAGGACGTCCTCCAGCGAGGTGGGGCGACGAACTGCGAAATGTAGCTGGCAAGCACTGGCTGAGAAGAGCCGGAGACCGGGCTCAGTGGCATGTCTTGGGAGAGACCTACGTCCAGCAGTGGACTAATATAGGTTGACTAGCTGACCCGGCAGACTTCGTACTGCCTCAATCGATAATTCCGTGCACTTTAATGTTTATTCACATTTTAAACCTTCTCTGGACTTCCACAAATAATTCAAGGGTAAAATAAGCCATATCGGATCAGCCGTTCTCGAGATTTAGCGAGACTAACGAACAGCAATAAATTTTTTTATGTATAAATGATTATGAATCATTTAATTTCTTATCTGTGCTAGTATTACAAATTAAATTAACACTAACATCATCGGTGACTTGTCCGGCGCGCATCTGGAGCTGTTCCAGCTCGCTCCTCGGAGCTCCTGCGCCAGCTCCATTCTCAGCGGGGGGCGGTGCTGCAGCAGGCATTCTGGAACCACACAGGTATACAATTAATTAACAGAAAAAAATTGTAGTTACAGGCACATGAGGCTTAACATCAGTATGCCTCAAGTTGATGGACGCAGGGCAGTGCATCGTAGGGCGCGTACCTATCGTGCGTGACTTACGAGGCAATGCTGTGTTATAGGTGATGGTTACCACTTAACATCAGGTGGGCCAATGCTTTGTTATAGGTGATGGTTACCACTTAACATCAGGTGGGCCATCTGCTTGTTCCATCTGTATATAAAAAAGCTTCACTACTTCTGTTCCCAGACACAAAAGATATCCCCTCACATCTGGATTCTATGTAACCATCAGAGTAGCTTTACTAGCCGATTGGCGAAGTCTGAAAGATAACCCAGCGAAAGCGAACCTTAACAAAATGTCTACAGTATGCCAGCTAAATAATAATATTTGAATTCTGGCACATATGTATACGCACAATAATCTATTTCATCATTACTATTCAACTAGTAACGATAATGTATTGTACCTATTAATTGTAATTCAAATTCAAAATTCAAATTCATTTATTTTACTAAAGTGTTTAAACATTAATAATTTTGCCATTGGCACTAGGACAAGCCTGTGTCGCGGGAGGCCGAATACAGTAAACAGTTTACTTAGTTTGAACCACAAATATGTTACAGTAGCAGAGCAAAAACAAAAAGGGAGATTTAATTTATTCTACATGGGCGATTTTATAAAAGAATTAATTTTTTTTTGCATGCTAGGTTAAGATTCAGACACGATTGGTAAGAAAATTGTTAATGAATAAATGAATTTGAATTTAGATCGCCGCATCGTCTTTTTGCTCTACATTATTTCTTTAGCTTGGGTTCAGGTTCAATTATTTGCTACTGTCAAAAATAGATGAAACTAAACTGTAACCTTTGATACAATCTATGATTTCGACTCCAGATGACGTTGATAACGAAAACAGTAATTAATGTCTCATGTTTTGAAGCAGTTACAATTTTCGATATCAGATCAAATCTTTGAACTACGGAGGCTAGACGATACACGCGCATTAAAATAACCCTCTGAAATAATTGCTTATTTTAGCCTTCACAGCTCAGTTGGTAGTAGTTCTGCCTTCTGTGCCGTAGGCCGTGGGTTCGATTCCCATAGCATAGATAGCATAACATAGAGATGTTTGTTCTGTGCCTGGGTGTTATATAATATAAGTAGGTATGTATTACAAAAAAAAGTATATAAGTATATATCAGCTATCTGGTTCCCATATCACAAGCTTTGGTTTAGTTTGGGGCGAGATAGTACTGTGTGGATTGTCCACCAATATTTATTTATTTATTTTTCTCACAATCTATTTCATAGTTTAGTTACGTAACCCCATGTTTATTGTGCAGTGGGTGACTGGTGACCTCGACTAACATCACGTGTGACCTTGCACTTTCATTACACTGGGAACTATCTAATAGAGCTAACTTGTGCGAGACTTGCAAAGTGAAAACTCGCATTATTATCATGACATTGCAGATGTAAGATATTGTAACAAATAATTACACCTAGAAGACCTAAGCTGGAGGTTAATAACAGTATGGCGTCGAGATCAAAATGATCACACTGATTTAAAACAAAAAAACCGTGATAATGGAAACAAAGCACAAACATGGCATTTTAAAAACGATTGAGATTGTTTTCATGATATTTTAACATTATAAGAAACAAAGACATGAAAGAATGTAATAAGAATGTAATGTAAAACAGATTCCCAAAAAATACCAAACCCCAAATAATAAAACAAGGTAAAACGTTTTCAGGATAATGTCACAAAACAAGTGGGTTCTAACCGTGTTCGTCCTTAATTCAAAAGGACTCACATTAAGGTACTTAACGAATATCGTAAAAAGTTATAATCCCTTACGGACAATATCTATTATAATAAAAAAAACCTCGAGTGGCTCCATGAAAAATTCCAAGCCTTTCCTTTCAGTAGTGTCATTATAAACAATTTAAATATGGGGTACCTACTATTATGCTAACAAGCTTAATTTGTTATAGCTATACCTATCCACTACACACTACTCTAAAACTATTTACTGGGATCGACAGCAATTACACACAAAAATGTAGATAATATAGGTTTCATGACAAAGGAAAATATTTCAAATCAATAATTCACAATAATAGTAGGTTTCGTTTGCGGGAAAGTAGAATTTTAGAAAACGTTGAAACAGGCTCTAATTCATCTAGGAAGCATAACATTTTCAGAGAATTAGAGAAATTTTCATTAAATATTCAGGGCCTGTTAATTTTATAGGCACTGGTAAGACGATATTCGTTATCAAATTATCAAAGGTGAATGAAGATATAAAATGAACGGTAGAATATTGTTCACGAAGTCTGCGAAGATAAAATCAGGGCAGTCGCAAGAAAATGTGATTCGTTTCTTCAGCATATCACTACATAGTTTAAAACAAAGTCGCTTTCTCTGTCCCTATATCCCTGTCCCCATGTCCCTATGTATGCTTAAATCTTAAAAACTACGCAACGGATTTTGATGCGGTTTTTTTTAATAGAGTGATTAAAGAGGAAGGTTTATATGTATAATACATGCATGATATGTGCACCCGTGCGAAGCAGGAGCCCGCGGGCGGTCGCTAGTACAATATATTCGTATTCTTTAAAGTCAAGGTCCACGTAAAAGATTTTTGTTGTAATTTGTGTAAAAGAAGCCATTTTAATCTCGAAAGCCTTTATCTCCTTGAGGTTCTTTTTTCCTAAGTGGGATACCTGCTTGAGATCTCATCATGACGACGATAAAAAGATTTGTGCTACCAACAAAGCAATATCCAGGACCGTTTAATCTACCATGCGCAAACAGGCCAGCTTGCTGAATATTTTAAACGTAGCCCAGTTTCTCCGGCACAGCGAGTAACAAAAGGCAGGTAAATTTGAAATGCTAGCGAGCTGTGCCTACGGAAACTCATCATTGTTCTTTTGTTTTCTCAATCGGCAGTTGGACAGCCGCCCATATACTTCCGCCCATGAGTTTCACATGAGGGTATCTGCAAAAGCTTCACGGCCTACCTAAAAAAACGGTTAAATAACAGGTCCGATTCCTTTACGAATTTTAATTTCGTAAATTTAATGTACGAATATACCATACGCAGTCTTTTCAACATAATTTTCTTCAAACAACGAATGACGCAACTTCTCAAGTGCTGCAGACAAGCAAACGTCGAGATCATTTTGATATTTATAGCTTCTAATTCCGCTGTGCCATGAACTTACAGCGCATCGTAAATACGCATCGAGAGCCCCCAGTGGGCGCCCTGGGTGGCCCGACCTTGAACGCTTCGGAACAAAGGAAGGGGGACCTCGTTTTCACCACATCTTTACGGGCGACAGCCAGGACTGTTTGCCGTTTGCGATTGCGGTTAACGAGCTCAGTTGTATGCACCTATGGTTGTATGACATGACCGGATCAACAACATCGCACCATGGCTTCGTTTGTTTTTTCCTAATGGCAGAATTTATTCGGAAGAGAATCCATAAAAGTTCATAAGTGGGGAAAACATAATGCGGATGAATCGATGATGCGGGTAACTTAGATAGGGTAAAGTTGGCTCATCCGTTGCTTTTGGCTGATAACGGTTCGCTACTTAAAACTTATATTATGTGCTTTACTTTACTTTATGTATGAAGTTCGCATAAAAACTAAACAGGAAAAAGTTAAAAACTGAGAAAATAAGCCATTTTATTTTCATCCTTGTTCATCGGACTCTTTGCTTTGTTATACCAAGTCGTAGGCCTAGGTATAGACCTTCTCATTATTATAACCGACGCGGCGACGTGTGCTCATAACCAAATAAAAATTAATAGTAGCGTCACAACTTGGATGTCAATGATACCAGATTTGGAATTACATATCATCGTATAGGTTATTCGTGGTTCTAGAAAACCCGTTAAAATATCGATTCTATTCAGACTGCGACACTCAAAAGTACTTACTTCCATATAAATACTCCCTGCAACACTGCATAAATGATTCTAGAGACAAAATCTGGAGAGTTCACAAGCATTGAACTTTGGCAATGTTTAAGTTGGCAATATTCCCGTAGCAGGCTGTCTGACCCACTTCTAATAGCGGTTTGATTACATTCGAGTGTCTGAGGTCTGCCGTCGCGGATGACTTCACATGAATAGTCGTCTGCAGCTGGCGGAAATTATACTAGGACATTACATGATAGCTTAGATACGCTGCGATTCCTATAATATATCGAGTTATCTGTTGCCTGTTCTTCTAGGCTTTCAATTCGAAGAACTGGCGCCTATAGGTTCGCCTAGTTTATAAGAGATAGAAATGCAGACCGTTTTGACTTCGATTTTCTGCATGTATACAACGAAGTTATCCTATCGTGAGTACCTACCTAGAGAGCACCGAAACTTTAAATAGATGATGCTAACTTTAAAATTGTATCTTTGATGTATGCTGATTATCACGGTAACTTTTATAGCCGTCCCGATCTATACTTGTGAAGGGTTAAAAGGCATTGTTAGGCAGATTATTTGAGCCTTCAATTTCGATTGGATCGCGTGATTCCCATGTTAATTATACTGTCATTAATTCAGTTAATTTCCTGATAACCAAGGCAAATTTTTGCTGTCATATTTGAAATGACATAGCCTGTTAATTTTATTTGTTTTCTAGTGTTATTTTAGACTAAATTTTTTGTATTATGATGTTTTTTTTCAACGATAGAGAACGTACAGCCTTGCGATCTGAAGGCGGGGTTAGTTTACAGACTAGACCACCGGTGCTTTCTTTTTCTTTAGAATAGACAGTTTTATTACAAAATAGCCCCTATATTATATTATTCTCAGAGCATGTTTTAGGAACGTTAAGAGCGCCATAGCCTACGTAAAACATGCTAAACATGCAATAGGTATTCTCATTTCTCATGTCGAGTGCTGACCTTAGAATTTCAATCATGCCTTGGTACAGAGGTTTCCTAGAACTACCTTAACTGTATTTTACATGTCTCCTCCTGATACCATTTATTTTATGCAGCGAAAATTATGGGTAAGGGTATGAAGGAAGTTTAAATATAGTGAAATACCTATTCTATCCTCCTTCATATATAGAACCAATTTATTATCCAATCTTTCCAATATTGTAAAGCGAAATATTTGGATGTTTTTGGCTTAATCACGCCCTCACTTAGAACTTATAAACAAACAAATATAGTAGACTGGATGAACATAACATGGATACATAAGCTACCTGATTTGTGTCCAAAAAAAATCCGAGTTTTTATTCTAAAAAACCTATGAAACCTTTCGAGCATATTTTCTAATAGTATAATAGCTATATCAATAGTATAGTAGCTATTCTAATAGTATAGTAGTAAAAAAACCACTGCGTAGGAAGACCGATTTGGATGAAACTCGAAATAACATTATCTGCGGGCTATTTTTTATACCAATACTACGCGAGCGAAATAACGAACCGATGTTAGTATACGAGTAATTAAAACTATTCATACGAAATGTTAATCAATTTACCACCGCCTAGTACAATTAATTCAAGCAAAATCCAATTCTATCAGTAAAATTTTACAGTTCAATGAGCAGTTAATCATCAGAGATCTATACAATAGTGCCAGGCTTTGATTTTCTGCACGGATTTGCCGGATCCAACCAATAAAGGGTGGATCTAGATTTATTTATTGTATTAAATTTAGCTTGGGTCCTATAGTAGAAAAAAAAGTAGTTTGCAAAATTACGAATTCATCATTCATCTTAACTAGACACGAAACCTTTTTCCAAAGGCGGGGTCATTACCAATAGGCCACCGATGCTCGGATAAGGATACGAACATATTTATCTAATATACATGTACGTTTAGTAACTAACTAGTTTTTAAATATAAAACAGTCTTCGAAGAGTTCCGGATTAGACCTCTTTTCGTTACAGCTAAAAAAAAAAAAAAAAAAAAAAAAAAAAAAAAAAAAAAAAAAAAAAAAAAAAAGCTACAAGTTCTAAAGAGGACCATTTCTGGCTTTACCCACTTATTTTTAGGTCGCCTCTGTAACGGACAAACTGTTCTACTAGCAAAATTTATAGTCGACCTAATACAGAATGACTGACTGGGCAGCCACTATAAAGCACGTACGCCGCTACTGAGTTACTGTAATCGTTCTGCGCAGACATACTTTCCAACTTTACCTCCTATATGCTCGAGGAGTTGGAAACTATTGGAGACGTAGTTTTCAGAAATCTCAAGACAAGAATACTATGAATATATTTTCTAAATAGAGCATTTTGTTCGTTTCATTTTAAAAGCATGATCACATCAACGCTTTGGTACGTAGTTTGGTACGGATGGAGTTCTATTTCAGAATCATGAATTTACAAGTTCCTTCCTAAGTGCATAAAGCATAATGTCACTGAATACCAAATTAGTACCAAGATTTCTAAGAAAATGTCTGCCGTGCCTGGTCGTAAGGTAACGTTAATGATCATTTTTATTTAGGTAAGTATCTATCAGAAAAACTTCTGATTTTACTCAAATCGGAATAATATTTTATCGCTTCTGAAATTCGAAATTTTGTATAATCTGATCTTAGGAGTAAGAAGATTACTCTTGTTTGGACGTGTCTCTCACTGAAGATTCTTGAAAATATCTGAGGGTTACTTATACTTACCCTTAGGTCCATCCATCATCTTCAAGGATCTTGATATCCAAAAGATGAGAGGATGTCGTACTACTTTCATACTACGTAAATATTTGTATTTGACATTGAAAATATAAATATAAAAATAGAAGTAACCTAGGAGTAGTATTGCAAAATTTATGAACAAAACAGTTAACTCAAAACAAACAAGCGTTACTTTGAACGTAACCTACTCAAATTCAAATTCCTTTTTCAATAAAAATACACAAAGACACAGCAAAACAAAGAATGTCAGCATGAAATTGATTTTAATAGCAGAAGTAACAAATCTGACTAAAGGTTACATTTTATAGACATATTTACGAGTGCAAAACTTAATCGCGTTCTGCACCCGGGTATTTCGATATTGGGGATAAAGTTTCTGCTTCGAAGGCTACGTTGATACGTTTTAGTTCTCGCTTGGAAGTTTCCAGAAGAAATAGCATTACTAATACCTTTTCTGTCCATGAATAGAGAAAGAGGAAATATTCGGCGATACATTTCCGATTTAATCTTCTTTACGCTTCCGTTCCTCGGAACTGGATTTTCTCGAGGAATTCTTGACAAATAGGTAACATTTCTACAGAAGTCTGACTGTTTGATATATAATCATAATCACTAAGTGTCACGCGCAGACCACAACCCACAACTCAATTTTCTGAGCTTTTGTATCTCTTCAGTTAGGTACACTCATTTATTTTTTCGTGAGCTTGTTAAATCTTCATATTTCGTTATGTTCATTCCATGGTACGGATACAGATTTTACAACATTTGACAGCATTACCTACCTAAGTACCTAATTTAAAATTTATTTTTCTTTGAGAGTATCAAAATTTATTGGGGTTAATAAATAATCTTACTTTCTTTAATTGGAAAAAAGTAGATTTTTTATGTTAGACGTATTTTCGTATTGTATCTTTCTTCCTGAAACATTTCATAACATTGTAAAGACTGCTTACGAATAACTAAATTGTAATTTCCTCGAACAAAAGCCAATGGAAAATAGCGAAAAGATGATATCAACAGTCAACGATTAGCTTAAAATAAACAAGCGAGCTCATAAACGCCAAGTCGATGTTTATCTGGAACTTTATTTCGTACTTAGTGCATATTACGTTGGTAATGTTCTGGGGACCAGCTACGAACAAGTCCTCGAGGCTTCGAGGCTTCAGCGGATAGCGGATCGATAGACGCGCGCATCCCCCGTCACGTCCCATTCTACCACCCCACCGTTTGCAACTTCAGTGTTGTGTTTTAATTATACTCATCTTATATGAATCATGTATTCATTACCAATTTCTGGTCGTCAAATAAATATATTTATAAGTATGTATTTCGATCTGTTAATTAACCTGTGAAGACGGAGAGCGGCAAATTTTTGTTGGTAAATTTAACATTGCTATATAGAACTACATTTTTGTAACGTAAATAACTTATGCGAATATCCCCTGATTCGTCGTGAGTAGCATCAATGAATTAACTTTGGTGGTTAACATTTTTGAATGACTTGACCAATCAGGTTGTCATCCAAATACTATTAGAAACTGGAAAATACTAACTAATATAAAAAAGAACCCGCAGGTAAAGAATTAGGGTCTGAATACATACAAAAAACGAGTTAGATAACATAAGAGATTCCATCCATCGCGCGTTGCAAACTCGGCTCGAAAACGAGATCAAAGATAGTCCACAACCACATCACACAATTTATGAATTCTTATAAGCTCGCGAGATATGAAAGTCTACCCCAGTCTGTTATGGCTTAAGGCTCCGGTGACAGCGGCTCGCAATTTCGAGGTGCGATTGGCTATTATTTCATTTTATTTCATTTCGGGGAGGTTGTTTGAAAGAATAACTCTAAAGAAACACGCATAAATACTGTTCGAACACAAATAATACAATAATATAAGGGAAATGTGCTTGAGTCAGAAATCATTTTGGTATTAGGTAAACGTAAGACCAAACATACTAATACCAAAATGATTTCTGATTCGGGCATGTTTCCCTTATATTATTGTATTATTTGTGTTCGAACAGTATTTATGCGTGTTTCTTTAGAGTTATTCTTTCAAAAAACCTCCCCAAAATGAAATAAAATGAAATAATAGCCAATCGCACCTCGAAATTGCGAGCCGCTGTCACCGGAGCCTTAATACATTACTTTATGGATAGTAAACGTTTAATCGAGCGTTGTGTTCTTTTTGCAAACATTAAAGAGCGTTGAACCCTTCAGTAGAGTTTGGCGGAGACACATTTTAAATAACCAAACGATTTGGCTTCATACTTTGGTTTTATACAAGATTCAACTGAAAGCTTGACATGTATTTTGTTAAGGTAATAGGTAATATCTATTGAGTCATAGCCAATAAGTCAGCGCGTCTTCCGAAGACTCGAAGATGGAAACACCACTAACGGCCACTCATTGTACTAGCTAGCCGAACCCAATCACCATACAGACTAGATCAAAGTTTGTACAGAGTTGTAGGTAGCTAAGTACTTGAGGTACACAAATAATTTGACGCGGCATGCAAAATGAAAGGCTTTGACGTATCAATAGCTCAATTCTACATGGACGAAATTAATTAGTGCAAAAGGAATAAATTTAAAAAACAAAAAATTATATTATTTGAAACATCTTTGTTGTGGCTTTGAAGTGATGTTCACAAAGCTACACAGGTTTTCATTTAAGTAATTAATAAAAGGCTTTTACGTACAAAAGTAATTGTTAAAAAAGGTAGGAGCGGAGTTAACAAGGGATGCGTGTTAATTATCGGCTGTGTACGACCGAGGTCGGATATTGATGCCGAGCACGTAGGAATCTAGCAAATTATACCTAGTTTGGAGTTAGCTGGGTTTTTTTGGTAACTACGTTTGTGAGTGCGTGGGGAGTGCAGAGAATTGTCCAGGATAATTCGAAATTCAGTTAAAATCCATTCTTACTTAGTTTAGACACAATTTCGTTGGCTTAGTGCTTGAAGTCAATAAGCGACAAAACTAAAAGTGTGGGGAAACGCAATTGAAGTTTTGATTTATGCCAATTGTTGAATAATGCCATATCGGCGAACCTCGAACCTCCGTTAATATCTATGCTTAAACGTGGAAATTGTTTCGCGGATATACTACGCACGCCGGCCGCACTACCGACGTTGCACACAATGACGTAGGCTGAATGACTGAATATATTGGGCAATGACGTCACGCAACGCAAACAAACATACGGAGATAGTTTAGCTTAGATACCTAGTATGTCCCTATATAAAACCTTTGAATAAGCTTGGATGCAGCGAAGCGTTGGTTGTATGACATTGTTGTCGATGCCCTCATCCGATCTGCGTAAATTTAGTAGGTCAACAGATTTTCTAAAAATATTTCCTTGTACGAGTTAAATTGGGATGCTAAGGTATTGGAGTCCATTCAACTGGAAGATACTATTATCTTCCTTCTGTTTTCTTTTATTTCAAGGACACAGGTCCTGGGAAACATCATCCTATATTTGACCGAGCGAGCGAAGCGTCTCAGTTTCCACATTGGCCAAAAATGCGTTTGTCCGGATGTCTGTCTGTTCTCCTCTACAGGTCGCATTTTTCAACCGATCTGGACGAAACTTGGTACACAGGTTATATGACTTATTAGAATTTTTTTGTCGTCGGGGATTTTTGATTGGAGGGGTACTTCCCCCAAAAAAAGGGCAAAAAGGGGGCTATTTGATATACTGGATATCTCCACCAAATGAGATCCGATTTCGATTATTCTTTTTTTATTCGAAAGGTAGTAACTATAAGTTGGTCTCATAAAAGTTTGGCGAAGATCTGATAAGGATCTTCAGCATGATGTACAGGATAGTTCATCAAACAATCGATGGTTTTCAATCAAATTTGAGAGAAACACAAAGGACCTCATTCTACACAAGATGATGCAAAAAAAATCAAAAAGATCAAAAAAATCACAAAACGGAAATGCACTTGCACATTACATTCCTCAAATAGCTCACTTTTAGTATGCTCGCGAGGTCTACAGCTCCCAGAGCCACTAGTATATATTCCATGGTACTTTTTATTTTTATTCTAGACATAGTGTAGGTAACTATGTAGGTTGTAGAAAATCGTTTCTGAGGTAAAATTTTGGAAACCAACGTAGTGAGCAGAGCACCCATTGCTTTTAGTGTAAAGAAGGTTGGATTTGCTAATCAAGAGCAACTATATCGAATAAGAGCGAAACCTCTGTTTGGGGCAACCCCTATTAGTATCACTAGTTGCCAAAGAGGCAATGAGTAATCCTACTAAGTACTTAATACCTATTATAAACGCGAAAGTTTGTAAGTATGGATGGATGGATGTTTGTTACTGCCGGAACGGCTAAACGGATCTGGATGAAACTTGGCAGAGATAGATTATAATTTTAAATCTGCGCGGGTGAAACTGCGGGGCGCAACTATTGGTAAGTTGTTGATGCATGCTGATGACTCAGCGCCTAATACATGACTGTGCAGGTGATACAATCTGATACAAGATTTCTATTGTTTCATCTCAAGGTTTACTCAAAATTCCAGTCAGAAATCATGGTATCCATACTCACCTTTGGTTTCAAGAGCTTTAAAAGTTTGTATGTAGTTTGAGTACCTAACCTAATACAACACAAAAAAAATATAGTGCATTAGCACTGAGTTTTCATTTATCAATGGGGAAGAGGGTGTGTTACGAAGGGATTTTGTAGAGAAAAAGCTGAGAATTTTAGCAAAGGATGATTACCCAATATTTATACCTAGTAGGTAGGTATAATACACATGATTTACTCTTTATGATAGGCACTTTACCTATGTACTAGGTATATTAATGACTTTAATTATTATCTCATTTCAAGTGTTGTTCAGGAAAATTAATATAATAATGGGTTATGTACTTAGTACTAAGAGATTTGATTTGAGGCCATGCATAGAGATCAGTCTTGAAGCTGCTCCAGGTTTTTTTTTAATATGGTGTAGGTTATTCTTCTCAGAAAAAACTGTTGTGTTGAAAGAATTGACTTCCATTCCAGGCTGCACAGGTACCTATTTAGCTAACAGGAAAAAGTTGAAACAAATGCAACTCTATCTACCTATACCAATTTACCAAACCATTACGATAACCGAATTTTTGAAATTACCTATCACATTGTCTAGGTATCCAGATAGATCTCTAGATAATACAGAATCAGATAAGCATGAAATAGGGCTCTTTAGTTGACTGGCCCTGAAAAGTAACAAACTAATGGTATTAAGTTGACTGGACCCGTACACCCAAAATTGCAAGTCACTACGTCACTACAGAAACTACTCTACTATAAAAAATCATCATAATTACACCAACTAAGAAAGAAAAACATTTTTTGTAACTAAGCAATGGAGTAAGGGACCTGGCTCACCTGATATGGAGCTATATAATGCTATACTTCACAAGGCAATTCCATCAAGGATTTGCCCCATGACCCTTGACTGCACAAATACCTACCATACTAATCAGAACACATTAGAAGAGTAGTAGAGCTCTTTGTGAAGGGCTCGTCCGGGGAAGTACTACCACCACACCTTTTTCTGCCGCCAAGCAGCAACGCTGTGTTTCGGTTTGAAGAGTGTGGTCGCCGGTGTAATTACAGGCACATGAGGCTTAACATCCGTATGCCTCAAGTTGATGGACGCAGGGCAGTGCATCGTAGGGCACGTTCCTATTGTGCGTGACCTACGGGGCAATGTTTTGTTTATAGGTGATGGTTACCACTTAACATCAGGTGGGCCATCTGCTTGTTCCATCAGCTAGTTGTATAAAAAAAAAAAAAAAAAAATTAAGCAAGCCACCACTTAGTTGAAATAGGAGTTTGTTTGTTTGTTTGTTGTAGACTGTCGGCCCCATGACGTGTGTCAGTTTGGAGGACTTTGTTAGTGAGCATGGTACCTGTACTAACTTGTGGCGGTTCCGGGTGCTGTAGGTATGTACATCTCTGTGCTTTGCGTACATGCCCTGGCCGGTTCTTACATATATTGCGACCTGATAGATCAGCAAGCAGGGCAATGTGAGAATTCCTAAGTCTTTAAAGTGCGGCTTCGCTGAGACGTCACTAGGAATTCTCACGATTGCGCGTAAGGCCCTTTTTTACATTCTGAACGCGCGCTCCTAGGAACCAGGGGTAGTCATTTCAGTAGGTTTGTGAAAATCATAAAGAGCTCACCTGCTGCTGCTAGTCTACTCCTGCGTACCAACCAGATAGGTACAGATTTATATAATTAAGAAGGTATGGGTTGGCTATAGCGGTTAAACTATAGCTAC
Source organism: Plemyria rubiginata (assembly GCA_963576535.1). NCBI lineage: Eukaryota > Metazoa > Arthropoda > Insecta > Lepidoptera > Geometridae > Plemyria > Plemyria rubiginata. Next base: position 6,134,315 of record OY754925.1, on the reverse strand, counting down.
CCTGGTACCTGAGTTGAGGGTTGGGGATAGGGGGAAAGCATGTGGGGGTAGATGGCAAGTCTTTCCCTATAGTTCTTTTTTCTAGGAAATGAAAAAAAAATTCCAAAAAATTTCCTTCAAATTTCTTAAAAAAAAAAAAAAATAACCCTAACCTAATGAGAATTCCTTCCCTTGAGTCTTTTTGTCATAGAGATGAAATATTACTACCAATTTTTTTCATATAAAAAAAAACCCTAACCTAACTAGTAACTTACCTGAAAAATTAAGTTATTTTTTTTCATTTCCTAGAAAAAAGGACTCAAGGGGAAGACTTGCCATCTACCCCCACTTGCATCCCCCCTATCCCCAACCCTCAACTCAGGTACAAGGATTGCTATAGCCAACCCCGAAGGTATCTCTAGGAAGGTAGCTGTATTTTGTAATCCAGATAATCAGCAAATTACATTGTGGGTTGGCGAGATAGTACGTAAAATATGCTGCTTTATCAATGAAGACTCGGGCATGGTAGGAATTACTCATTGTAATTTACAACTTCTTGAAAATAGGTGGGCGTAGATACGTCGACAAGACAGAAATGGAATGGAATGGAAATTGAGAAATGATAGATGGAAAGGCTATTCGGACCCGGTAAAATAAACAAAAACCACTCACCTGAGAATTTTTTTGTTACTAGCACTTATGAAGGTACAACCAAACAGCCGAAGTCACTCAGCAAACCCACAAAGCACCAAAATACAGCACAATGACGAGATCAAGAGGCTTTTTTGCCTTTGACAGCTGCCTCCTCCCGTCGCTGGTCGATGAGGTTAGCCACGAAATGCGCAATCCTTTGACTATGCGCATTGACCTTCGCTTTAAATAGTCATGCGCAGTGTAAATAACATTAACTGTTCATTAATCTACAAGAGCAGTTTTCAATGAATAAATAACATGAAACTAAATACCGAAAAAAATCCCGGTCAAGCAAGCAAATTAAGCAAAACAGACAGAGTTCTTTGTCACAAACAAGTTACTTTAGGATTGCTTTAAGCGCCATCTGTAGAGAATAAATATATATTGGGATTTGGGAATGTTGACTGAAGTGTAGAGTAAAACTTTACATAATAGCTTTTGCTATTCCCCACTAGAGGGCTTGTATTTTATGAATAATTATAGGTACTTTTAGTAAAAAAGCGCTTCCCGCCGCTGTCTGTCCCTATCTATGCTTAAAATATCTTTATACCCAACTACGCAACGGATTTTGATGCGGTTCTTTTTATTAAATAAGGTTTATAATAAATAATACATGCAAATAACCGAAAAACACTGTGCAACCGTGCGAAGCCTAGCCCGGGCGGGCCGGTAGTTTATAAACGACATCCATATCTTTGTTTTAACTACGATCAAACCTACACTACTTACCGCCGGTTTCTGAAAGCTCGATCAAAGCTAATCGACTGTCAAGTCACTTGCTATTTCAGCTTTTACTTAAAATTAGATAGAGATGGCAAGTGACTTGACAGCCGATTTGATTTGATCGAGGTTTCAGAAACCGGCAGTAATTCGAACGTTTTTATACCTATGGGTACTCTTACGGGTGGTTCGACCAAAATGGTAGGTATTCGACGTCTCCTTCGTGGCATCCTCTCGTTCGTCTCCGTCTTGTGCTTTTTCTGCCTATTTCTTTAAAGTCGTATTTCGTTTGACTAGCTATCTTGGGGTTACCAGGATTTAAAATCATATAACTTGGTCCGGTAGCGTAGGTACTTCCTCTCGTAAAAGAAGTTGGTAGGTAAGCTTAATAAAGGTATTAGATTCATCTTCAACATAAACATAACGAAGCTGCACACACACAAACTTGGGATTCTGACTCCCATACCTCAAGTACGAGTTCTAGATACCACATTTCGTTTTGAGTTCCCGTTTCAAGCTCCCGTTTGAGAGTACCAAAAACTGACCCGATCTTTGAATAACCTAAATATTGTTTACAATAAAAGTCTACAATGTTTTCATGTACGTATCCATCTACATAGCAAGCTAATAAAAAATGAAATCATCTTACGAAATAGGTATTAAGAATACGAATAACGCGGAACATATTAACTTATTATAACGAATCGTTATAGCGGCTAACGACATGTCGCGCCATAACGCCCTTGAAGACCTTGAAAAACGATTTAAACGTTTTTACATCATTGCTTTTTGGCGAATGCTACACGCTCGATATTTATCGTGATATTTGACGTGATATTTATCGAGTAATATTTTGGTATACTACACATATGATACGAATCGCGTCAGTACGACGGTAAATTTCATTGAGTACACTTGTGCGTTTCATATTGTTCGTTTCGTATTGGGTCCAAATATTATAAACTATGAGTTATATATTAATAAAGATTGCGTTGCTATTATATTAGCGATAGCATTGAAAAGACGTTCAAAGCGAAAAAATGGACGAAACATTGGTTTACACAGAGAGAAAAATATACACATCTGAATTTATTAAATCAGATTCTGGAATACCAAGAAACGGATGACTATACGAAAATTATTTTCGCATGCCATGAATACTGACGCGATAAATATCGACCAGAGACTAGACGCTCGATATCTATCGACGATACTTGATACAGATCGTGGATTTCTGGATTTCTAGAAATCCAGCGATCCGTATCACGATACGTGATACGCGTCTCTACACACTCGATAATTATCGTGATCCTGGATTACGATCCAAATATCACGATAAATATCGAGCGTGTAGCATTAAAACATCTTAGGTATGAATAGATGTAAACCTTCAACTGTCAAGAATTTATTTATACGCGTTATTTCCGCGACTTCGCTGATTCAAGGTTAATAACGAGGCGCATTATTAACACATACGCTACGAATAATAACGAAAATTTAATAGTTTTGGCCGTTAGCCGTAACACAACTACACAAGTCATCAACAATCAACCAATATCATCATCACAATCATATAAGCCTGTAGAAGTCCACGTTGGACATATGCCTCCCTAATTACACATTTCCCGACAAAATATTAGGATTATTTTTAGGCTATGTGTGTGTATATGTTATGCTGACCCATACTTCTCAGAGCAACTTTGCACTCTTGTATAACAAATAACTATTAATTACAGGTCACTATAGAAATATAGGTACCTAGGTATTGGGTATGCAATATATGAAATCAAGCGAACGAATTTACGGGAGGAGATTTAATCAGAAGGAAATGTTCCATGCCAGGACAACCACTTGTTTTCCATCATAATAAAATGCTAAATTAAGACTTATGGACACACCCCCTTTTAACAATTTACAGGTGTTCAAAAGCAGAATCTAAAATTCCTGATACAAAAATCTCGCTATTGAAAAATCTCATGGCTTGTTGCTAAAACTCTTCAGCGTCACATCATAAAAGGCTTGAGGATGATATTCTATTATCTCTTGTCAAATTGCTATCTAATAATATCTACCTAAACCTATTGATATACTAAGATACTGTAGTCGCTAGTCAATAACGCTTGGCGAAGTCCATGCTTCCATCGCCTTTATTTCGTCACTTTTTCTATAAATGTTATCTATAAATGTAAGGCTTATCGATAAATTCTATTCAAATAGCTATTGTGCATGAAAATATGTTATCATTTGCACGCGTTTATATAATCCAATTTGAGTGTAACGGCCGCTACGATAGCGGTCGTTATGCGTTGAACGTTATTATCGCTCGTTAGGTATATCGCGATCTCACTGATATCGTGAGCTGTAGGTTTTCTTTCCAACTGCCATATCATGATAAGTTATATAAAAATGTATTATTTTTACTTATAAGTATCTAATACGTACCTACTTACGATACGTATCGGCTTATTGCCAATTACTTACAGCGATGAGATAAACATTAGGTCGATAGTTATCTGAAGCAGACTTTTCAAGGAGAAAGTACTTTTAATGTACCAGACTTAAAAAGTATTGGATAAATACTGGACTGTGACGATTGGAAATGTTCCACGGGCCTAATCAGGAACTTTGACGTTAGTGGCGTAAACAATCGTATCCCTAAAGACAACAAAACACGGTTGAATATCGGTAGGTACGAAACTTTTTAACTTTTTAACACACACATGTCAAAATATAATTCGTGATAAAGGCCCAGCGGCCCGATTACGCTAATGTCTAGCTATCGAGATGGCTTTCAGTTTGAAACTTGATTCACTTGGCTTTTGACTTTTTGAATGACAAATTGATCACCGCATGACACTTTTTTTTTTTATTTATTTAAAGGGCTTTGTCGCTGGGCGACCACACTGCCCTATAATAAAACATCAAAATACAAATACACATATCAAAACTTAGTCTACATACCTAATTCTGCCAACCTATATAGCATCTTGGCTTGACTCGACAGGGGATTCGCATGACACTTTCATTTTATATTATACCTAGGTTAGTAGGTATTAGTTTGACATTTTTCATTTTATAAACAATTTTTTTTCTATATAGTCATGAATTTTAATTATTTTAATTGATTTTGTTTTTCCTTATTTTTAACTGTGTTTTTTTTTGTATAAATGTTTATATGCTGTTAGGCTGAACTAGTGTGACTCTGTAACAAATCTCAACATCAAAATGTACCTACCTAGTTTCATAAACAATAAATAGGTATCTTTATCTTATCACATCCATCCAAGGAATTCAGCATCCATCCCAAGGAATTCACCATTCATCCCAAGGAATTTAGATAGGTGATAGATCCTACTAGATCCATCCATATGTTGCTATTACACTATGGGAATCAAATGCTCTCGTCAGAGAGTATTATATTCCAAATTTATATTATATTTGATCAAATATCAAACTCAATCATCTCGATAGCCAGACATTAGCGGAACCGGGCCGCAGTAACTGATCTGTATTATACAAGTGCCCAGCCTTCTTCTTATTCTTTTGCTGCGGAAAAACAGTCGATGGATCACCTGCTATCCTGTCCCCTGTGCCCAACCATTACCCCGACTATTATACAAACTAGTGGGTATTAGGTTCAATTTTTGCCTAGACTGAGTTGAGTCAGACCGGTGTGCATCAATAAAGACTGGGGCCGGTTCACACGCTCAATAGGGAATACCCAACGCCTTAAATATTATTTGTATGACGTAGCTAAGTACCTACTTGGGTTTACTGTATGTCCTCATTGGTATGCATAGCACGGACTTGGATTACATCGCGGAGGAAAATATGCAGCCTGGATGTCACGTTCTCTAGCTAAAATTACATTTCAAGCTACGTTTTTATGCTAAAAATATTCGATTCAATACTGAGTAGGTAGGGTAGATTGGGCACGGTTGTGCCAATTTTCATTTGATCGCTTTAAGTCTTATTTTAACAGAATCGAACGACTTTCGCGAGCTGTCCGTCCGAAAAAATATATCAGACTGGGTGCGTGGGTTTAAGTTAATTACACTAAAATTATTTACTAGATTACTTCATGCAAATCTACCACGTACTACCTAGGCACCACACCATCTACTTACATACATATTACTTATACATATCCAAACAAGTAAACCTATCGTGGAATTTGAAGGCTAATTTCGTTTATCAGTATCGTTAGGACTGACGCAATTGCTAAGCTCTTGACGATTTATTAGGATTATATTTATTTTTATAATAACAGCTATTTATTAGGCAATGTAAATTGGGATTTCGATATGATGTTATCCAATCAAGATAATAATTTATTTACTCAGAGAAAATTAGCAATTTTATATACTTTTTCCGAACATTCCATCAACGATATTGACAAGGCAAAATGGACTTAATCTACTTTGAGTTTGTTTACCGTTCTAACGAGATTTGCGTGGACGCAAACTGCCTATCTTTGTGATCCGAAGTTTTCCCGCAGTTGGTCCAGCTATAGTTTTCTGAGAATCAGACATCGTCATTCATCGTCTCTACAGAATAACGATAAATACCTGAAAATGGTGAAGATCACTGCTGATGTACTTCTTGCTCGCACGTTTCAATATTTAGAAAGGTTTTGTGTTGGCTAGCAATATATCCTTGGTTAGGGTAGGTTGAGGGTTGGGGGTAGGGGGTTGCAATAAAAGTTATGATCCAAGTGGGATTTGAACCCACGACCTTCCCTTTATTCTACCTGTGTCCTCTTCATCATCATAAACCTAAAGAAGTATATACGTTTCCAGGAAAACGATTCAGAGCCCTTTCCATCACCGACTTCCCGCGGCAGCAATGTCGTCGTCAGTCCATCGGGTAGGAGGGAGTCCCACGCTTCGGTTTCCGTTCGTGGTCGCAATTCGAGAACCTTTATTCCCGAGCGGTTGTCAGTTCTTCGAGCTAAGTACCAATACCTAATATACCTTCGAGATAGTTTTATTCTAGGTTTCGGAATTCGAAACACAGTTATTTTCAATAAGTCCACCCACGATGATGTGAATCATTTTCTTACCGCTGTCAGACCACATTGACGGTGTCCGTTTGCTAGAAAAACAGGGACGTAGGCACTTGTAGATCCAAAGCGGCAGCGACATTGTGACATTTTTATTGCCATTGCTTTCTATGTTAGTTATTCAGAAATGACCTAACTTTTATCTAATGCGACGAAGTGTGTTTTTTTTGCATTTTATTTTTGGAGATATTTCGTGAAGCGCACCTAGATGAAGCGCACCAAGACGCAGGCACTCGTATAAATGTTAAGTTTTTATTCCTCGAAGCGCTCCAATGACAAATGTAGGGTCTAGTGATGGGGTAATACATAAGGTAAAAAGTATAATTAAAAATGTGTATGTTTGTTTGGTTGGTATTGGATTTATTATTTCGTAATGAGAACTCACATACTTAGTCATAAATTTCTTGAATCACAAATGTTTCATTTTAAAAGTTCTTACCTCCGGTTTCTGAAAGCTCGATCAACACTAATCGGCTGTCAAGTCACTTGGTATTTCAACGTTTACTTCAAATTAGATAGAGAAAGCAAATGACATGACAGCCGATTAGTGCTGATCGAGCTTTCAGAAACCAGGGGAGCTGTGGTTTATGTTGTTTTGTGTGGAAATAATTAAATACTTTTAAAATACCTATTGCACATTTCTATTTTTATCTATGGGTGCAGCGTATTTTACACCGTATGTACATGCGAAACGCGCGCGTTTATGTCTTATGTACAGCGCACGCGGGGAATTCGTGGGAATCGTATTGGAGTGGGATTGAGCATAGACTTTCCTTAATAGCCGCAGTGAAATGTCTGATAGAACTCTTCATCTACTATATCTTTCGTCAGAACGCAAGTTATTTTAAAAACCTGTCATAAAATGAAGAGGTGACAAATAAGGCAAATTTTTAAATAATTAATTACTAGTTGCGCCCCGCGGTTTCACCCGCGCAAATTTAAATCTCGGTATTCCCACGGGAAAAAGTAGCTTATGTGTTATTCCAAAATGTATCTCTCTGCCAAGTTTCATTCAGATCCGTTCAGCCGTTTCGGCGTGAAAGAGTAACAAACATCCATCCATCCATAAGTATGGATGGATGGATGTTTATTTGTTTGTAAGTACAAACTTTCATGTTTATAATATTAGTAAGATTTAAAAAGATAAGTAAACTTACAAATTGCAAGTTGTTTTTGTTTTTTGATTTAATTATTAAACGTTATTAACAAATTATTTACAACTAGCGACCCGCCCGCGCGCCCCTGCTTCGCACGGGTGCACATATTATCATGCATGTATTATACATATAAACCTTCCTCTTGAATTACTCTATCTATTAAAAAAACCGCATCAAAATCCGTTGCGTAGTTTTAAAGATTTAAGCATACCTAGGGACATAGAATAGAATAGAATAAGTTTTATTTGTAGCACACAAAGATATACATAGAATAGTTTTTAAAATTAAAAGGCACATAATTATATAGGCATGCATTATTTTACACGAAAATATTGCCAGCTAATAATTTTATTCTTTATTGTACACAGTGAAAATATACAGTAAACTTAAATAACAATACATGTACAAAGGCGAGCTTAACCCTAAAAAGAGTTCTCTTCCAGCAAACCTTGAAGGATTGTGAGAGATTGAAATTAGAGGTGGGTGCGTGTACAAAATGAGAGAGAATAAATAAATTATATTAATAACTACTACAACTATTAAAAAACAAGATAAAATAAATACCTAAATCTACACAAGACATATGTACTTAAACATACATATATTGTTTATACTTATATACAAAATATATAATATATATACCTACTTACGATATATATGATAAATATATACATATTATAATATACATACTCAAAGGGAAAGATAGTGCTCTTTGACTTTAGCTTTAAATATACCAAGCGAGGGACTAGCGCGGATAGAATGAGGGAGAGAATTCCACAATTTGACTGACTGGATAGTAAAAGAGCCACCATAGCGACTTGAAGAGTGAAGAGGTGTTTTTAGTAAAAGAGATTTGCATGTTCTGCAGGACTCACCATGTGGGATAAGGAAATCGAAACGCTCACGGAGATAAGAAGGAGAGAGAGGGTTGTTGAGAATGTTAAAGAGCAGAGACAGGATGTGCAGATCACGTCGACGACGGATAGGCAGCCATTTTAGCTGGGCCCTAAACATTGAAACGTGATCATACTTACGCAGACCGAAAATAAATCGGATGCATAAGTTCTGAAGACGTTCCAATTTATTGCAGATCTCCTCCGTAGCGTCTAAGAAACAGGAATCTGCATAGTCGAGATGGGGTAACAAAAGAGTTTGCGCTAGAGTGACTTTGGTCTCGTGGGGTAAGAACTTCTGGAAACGCTTAAGGGATTGAAAAGAAAAGTGTACTCTTTTGCTGATTCCATTGACATGACTTAGCCAAGATAGCTGAGAGTCAAAAATCACACCCAAATTCTTAGCGTTAGGGGAGTAAGAGATGGGGGAATCAGCATACAACAAAGGAGGAGGGAGAGATTTGCGAACCATTTTCAACATATAGGGGCTACCGCAGATTAAAGCTTGAGACTTCGATGGGTTAACCAGGAGACCAAAAGCACTTGCCCACGAGTGGATATTTTGGAGGTCAGCGTTAATTCGGTTAATGCCTAAGGAAATCTCGTCGACTTTAAAATGAGTATAAATTTGCAGGTCGTCCGCATAAAGGTGATAGTGGGAAGAAATTACTTGAGAGATAGCATTAATGAAGACAGAAAAAAGGAGAGGGGAGAGAACACCCCCTTGTGGTACACCCGCAGTGATGTCACACCATTCAGAGACAGACTCTTCAGACCGCACACACTGCGAGCGACCCGACAGATAAGAGCTAAACCAGGAGATTGCTGAGGGAGAAATATTAAGAGAGGAAAGAATGGATAGAAGTATGTCATAATCAACCGAATTAAAGGCACTGCTAAAATCAAGTAATACCAGAACAGTGACCAACTGATTGTCAATAGCCCAACGAATATCATCGGATACCTTTATCAGGGCACTGACAGTGCTGTGGCCGGGGCGAAAACCGGCCGAAATAATTTTATTAGGTATATTAATACAATATTTGATAGGATAGACATATCGGGACAGAGAAAGCGAATTGTTTTATACTATGTAGTGATTTAAAAAGATAAGTAAGTAAACTTACAAATTGAAAGTTGTTATTTGAAGATTTTTAAAACATTCCAAAAGTTATTAAACGTTATTAACAAATTATTTACTAATTTTAACCGGGGGTTAGTCTAGTAGAGAGAGTCTAGACTCTAGTCAAAGTCTAAATGTCTTTATTCTATAAAATCACAAGAACACTAAACTAAACAAAAATTTTCTTAATTCATCACGTTAAAACTTAAAAAAACATAAAAAGTGATTGGCCCCAGACCCAAGCTGACCCGGTTTCTAAACATTCGCACAAGTATAATACAAAATCGATCACAATATTTATTATTCAGTAAAGAAAAGTTTGTCCGATTCAATCTCGAATGGATTCGAAATCGCTGCGGCCGGTCTGAACTACCGACACATCAACATAATTGGCATGAGCTGAAGCTGAGAAAATTGGAATGTTGGAGCGGTAAAACTTCACATAGCCTTCTATTTAAGGCTTCGTACAATTGGAGCTATTTTTTATTATTTTGATCGCAGTGGGCTTTGTAATTTCTTTATTATTTGGCGTCTAGCTAAGGGTATTTTATTTTGTGCATTTTACCGATTGTATCATACGGAAACGGCAATTTTTGTTAATTAAGGTTTTTAATCGTCTTAATGTTCACTCAAATATTTTTATTATTATTATATTTATTGTTTTACTGATATTTTCCACACTGCATCGTAGTTGCAACTGTACCAAACTATCGGAAAACAATTGAATTCATAAACTATAACCATGATGTAGCAACTAATATAAATATAGCAAAACTCGTGATTAGTGATTACCTATACCTACTGAAAATATTGCATTATTTTTTGACACACATAAAAACATGGAAAGAGGCTATCCAGTCAGCTGTATATTTATTTTTCTAGCCATACGACGCAGCATTTTAGCAGGCCCGCCCACCCAACCATTTTAATACCCCAAACTACAAGAACAAAATTTTCTCGAAGACCGGTTGCAGTAAATTGGCGTATTCTTGGAATCTCCAACAAAACATTAACTTGTGCAGATTTGAGATGAAGTGAGAAAGACATGTAGGTGGAAGCTGCGTAGTAATTTATTTACTTACTAGCATCACCAAAAAAAATAAACGATTATTTATTTATTTCAACAAAAAAAAACCTCAACTACTTAGTTTATCAGTAGCGTTCGTCAACTTATAAATTTTATTCTCCTATATAATAATAACCTAACATTTTTTTTTAAATCCTAACCTAACAAGTAATTCTAAAGAAGTTCTGCTAAAATAGGTGGATGCATTGGGAGGGGCTGGCAACTGGTGGCACGATATGGAGAAGAGTGACGGTCTCGTGGAAGCCTAACGATGAAATAATGATGTGGGCAGATGTATTAGTAATTTAAAAAAAGAGAATATAAAGAATTGGCGTCATTAGTTTTTCAAAACTTCTTCGAAAATACCAAAGAACAGTGACCATAATTCGGTACCTATATTGCAATGCATGCTCTCTTAATTCGACCTTCATTGCGTGTTTGTTGGGCAATGCTGCCGTCGTTGTTGCCTCGTCACGAGAGCCGGAGCTCCAATGTCATTCAGGGAAATTAATGGCTTACAAAATAATACATAATGTAGGTACCTTAACTACCAAATACATCTAGAGGTACGACGAATATCGTATTACTAGCTGACGTTTTTACTGGTTGCGACTGATTCTGATATCAGTTACTGATCGTGTCTTGGGAGCTGTTCCCCTATGGGTACGTATTGAGAGCTGTGTCCCTGGATACGCATTGATGGCTCTTCTGGTAGCGGGTAGCGGCTCCGCCTTCCGGTCCCTAAGTCTAGTTTCAAATCACCTCGTAGTGTCGTTTCAAATCGGCCGTGCACCAATGAGTTTTTCTGGTCATAATGTAGGTGCACAAAGCCAGCCTCAATCGGTGAAGGAAAACAACGTGAGGAATCCAGCGTTGCTTACCTATACCGCAGGCGCATGTAAAACACACACCATCGTGTAGTGAAAAGATGTTTCTTACGAAACTAGTGACTCGACAAGAAAAACAGCGTTCTTTTTCATAGAAAAAAAACATACGGAAGCTGTTTATTAGTACATAGTTACTACTCCTGTAATCTGCGATGCATCGATAACAGCAACGTAGAAGTGTGTGGCGTCATGTTAGTTTAAAATACAAGAATGGAGAATTCCGACACGATCGATGTGACTAATACTAATACAGGTTTCGTTTTCTCAACTCGTACTAAATAAATAAGTTATTTGTTACAAGTAACACCAATAGAAACAGGACAGTCTACTCCAGTACAGAAAAACCAGCATGTTTAGAATCACGATATTTACTAATAAAATGCCGACCACAGTGACAGAGAAGTAAAGTGGTAATAGGTTCTTCCCCTGACAAGCCCTTCACAGAGCTTTACTACTTCATGTAACTCCGTATGTGCGTTCATCAAAACGTGAATAATATTTTGTAAAGTGGGTTAGTAGTGTCTACGAAAAGGCACTCGTTTCCCGGTGGACTTGAGGTGTCAAATCCAGTTGGTAAGGTTTTTACCCGTAAATGTTAATCCCAATTTTTGTAGTCAGAGATCGTCTCTGCGCGTTTGACCTTCAAAACTTATTTTCTTGTGGCACAAAAATAAATATGTACCTTTATCAATAGTTTTTTTTATGGCTCAGATTGATTCTTAGTAAGGTTCAAAGCATTGATTTTTTGATGGTTTGGTATTATTCTTTTATGTTAAGACTGAATAGGATCTGTTTTGTTTATATAAACAGGTAAGTAATATAGCTGAATAAAAATAAGTGATATCTGCAAGAAAGTAACTCTTAAAAGCAGTATTACTAAACCAATAAACACATCGCTTACAATCACTGGTAATGCAAGAAAATAATAGCACAACAAATTAGCGAACGGTAAGGCTTTGACGCTGCCACAGAAGAACTAATAGACGCTACGAAGGCTTGCGCGGGAGTGGATTGCACCGCGCTTGCCGGCCGGTGCGCATAGTAAACGCACGTCGCTCTCAGACGGCGCACGCGCAGACAGATAAAACAAGCGAACCGCGTATATAAACCTCCTACGGGGACGCAAGCTCCACTTAAGTTCCTCGCTCGAAACCATTCGGTTCCAAAACCAGCCAAAAAAGTGACAATGTCGCTCGAAGACGTAGCACCGTTCATTGATCACAGGCATGATGATGAAGATGACACGGAGGGAGTCGTCATGGCTAAAGCCGTCTCCATGGCAGTCCTTTTTTGTGCTTCCATGATCTGCGGTATAACACCCTTGCTTCTGGCCAAGAAGTTCAAATGGGTCTCCGCTGAAGAGGCGGGCGATCTCAAGTCAACCAACAGGCTGGTGATGACCTTGCTTTCGTTCGGAGGAGGTGTCCTGCTGTCGACCACGTTCATGCACTTGATGCCAGAAGTTGATCATAACGTGATTTACCTGCAGAGTGAGTACTTTTTTATATCTGAAAATTCTACAGACGCTGAGCTTAAAATAAAGTAAAGCAAAGCTTCAGACTGGTTCAAATGTATTATAATAATAGCGTAGATAGCAACAACTGTTTTGCAAGTATTTAGAGTACCTATTATGAAATGTCTGGACAACATTTATCTAAGATGTTTTGTGATCTTTAGTGATCTTTAGATCTTTATGTGTACGGCTGCACCTTGCTAGCATTACAGTGCGTGCGGTAATAGGTACATTTTCTGTGCTCTTTCAGAGAATATTAGACACCAAATTCGTATTTGCCGTAGTTAGGTTTTCGTACTTATGCTGACCTTTGTATTACGTTAGTTAGGTAGGTACTTATAAAAACAAACAATATAATTTTGAGTATCTATGTAAATTAATTACTTACTTGAAAAAATACTAACAAGTAGGTTTGTTGTGATTGTGGCTCGTTTACCTTTGTTCTTGATTTAATAACGTTAGTAGATATTATCTACTCCTGTTTCCGGTGATTGAATTTCTTACGTACTTAGGGTAGGTACATTACATGATACATAATCGTTATTACATCAGTAAAATAAACCTTTATTTACAAAGAAAATTACAACTAATAGTTACAATTATTTACAAAATGTACAAAATACATATGAAACAGTTGAGCTATCTGCAGAACGTTGCAAATGATAGCTGAACTGATCCAAATCAGATTAAATTGCATGCAATGTTAATTTGAACGGACGGAATTGTGGATGGAATCTTGTCAAACAAAGAAAATATTTTAAAACAAAAAACCGGAATTGTAGGAAATTAAATGAAAATTTTATTCGTGATGGCCATCTTCTAAGAATGGAATAATTTAATAATTTTTTACCAAACCTTTTAATGGATATTTTGATAGACTGGTTTGAATCGTCACGCGGAAGGAGCGCCGGGGGAGGGGAGGTGGGTGTGATGCCGCTAGTGTTGTGCATGCGCAATCGCGAGGGAATCCTCCACTATTTTCCGACGTTCTTTTTTGCATGACGTGACTTATACATTCATAATTATTAGCATAAGTGTATTTACCTACTTATTTATACTATCTACCTACTATAAATATTAATTTTATGTTTATGTTTTGCAACAGCTCGAGTCAGTGCCAACATCGACACAAACCTTGCTAGGTTTCACGATGTTGTATTATTAAAACTGTTATTTAAGTTTTGCTGAATAAATGAAAAAAAAAAAAATGAATAAATATAATAATTATTTTCCAAGAGAGTTGAAAGTAAAAATTTGCTTAGGAGTGGTTATTGCAAGCATGTTTTTCAAGTCACGTACCCATGATAAGTTAAGGAAACCGAGCACAGTGCTCTTCAAGTAGTAGATACATAAGGCACGTTTTCTTTAATAGTAGGTATTAATGTTAACTTATTGGCTGCCAAGGTATTAAAGGAGCCCAATATTAAAAAAGAAATATTTTACGATATAACTAAACTTCTTATAGTAATCTTTATATAATCTTTATAGTAATCTAATTAGCTTAGTATTCATTTCGGTCCCGCACCTTCCGAACCATTCCGAACTCATGCGCAAGAACAGATGCTGCCCCTTAATGTACACAGTATAACGCATGGAATTATTAAAAATAATTAATTGCCACATGAAAAAAAAATGCATTAGAAATTCATTTGCGCCACTAACAAAACATAATACTAACGGTAACACAACTTAGCCAATATTTAGGTGAAAGAAAAATGAAAAAATCTGTCGTGCTTTTCAGCGAAATCTTTAAAGTTTGTTATTTTTTTTCACATAGTATATACCTAAACAAGTCAAACTTTCTTTTGTACATTTTGCACATAAAAAGGTCAACGAACGACATATTTTTTTTTGACGGCATAAAATATATTAGTTCCTCTATGAGGAGAAAGCCTCCAAATTCAGTTCCTACGCCTGAATCAGCATAAATACGGGATGAAGCAATTTTTTTTACTGAATAATATTATAGGTAATCAAATTTTGGTCACGTTTTATCAGACAGTACAATATATATATAGGTTAGGTTTATATATGTATAGGTTAGGTTTATGCCTGAGTAGTACTTGTTTGATGTGTGTAGTGGTATTTGCAATAAGACTATACAAACAACAAATGTACGTAAAGATTTTCCACTACTCTCTCTATGTATAGATATTTTTATTGGAACCTGAAAAAGTATGCTCTACAGTCTACTACGCTCTACACTAAGTATGAAGATAAAAGTTTTCAAGCTGTTATGAATAACGGATTTAGTAATGCAACATGGCTTAGTATATTTAAATATTGTTTTAACAAAGCAATAAACTATGCCGCAGGCTATTATTAAGTATTTACCTACGTTCATTAGAATGTGTGAACGGGCGGTGTTCAAAGGACATTATCTTATATATGTAGTTATGTTTACAGATTGCGCAAGACCGACATATTAATGAAACTAGTACATAACGGTTTTGATATACTAATACGCTAATACGCGTAAATCGATCTACTTTAGAACAATACCATGTTCTAAAGTAGATCGATTTACGCGCATTTCCACTGTCCCCATTGACCACAGTTGATTATATATAGAGGTACTTATGTTACTTTCCGCCGGAAAATTTATCGATGATGTTGCAATTCCATACAATAAGTAAATAATCCCCAAGGGAAAGATACTGCATGCATACCTAACCCCATTATACTTGTGTTTGTTTGTCTTTCTTTGCGTTATCATAATTATTATCACAGTTAATCGCTGGACGGATCTCGATGAAATTACACAAGCCGTATGAGTTTACCTACTTATGATTTAGAGATTTATGAAGATAGTAAAAAATAATATTTCATAAAAAAAAAAACAGCTTCACGACTTTGATCCCCAGGCACGGTAGATATCCCCTCAGATCTCTCAGTACCAAGTACTAACTCAAGATTCTTTGAGGATGTCTAAAGGGGGGTAGTCAGAGGTACGTCCAAACATTACATTTGGCACATACCCACATTTTGCAGTAGTTAGTATTCCATACGTGACAGGTTGCAAGCCCATCGCCGCTGTTAGAATACTAACTGGTTTCCTCACGATGTTTTCCTTCACCGTTTTAAGAGCACTGGCATTGCGCACATAAATTTTTCGATAGAAAAATCCATTGGTGCACGACTGGATTCGACTGGATTCATAAATAAATAACATTATCATAAAATAAAATTTGTAAGTAAAAGAAAACAAATTCATACGCCTCAACTACATTAATGATGGCAAAATTTACCTATCTCCTAATTCATGCATACGCTCGATATTTTATTTCACCTCCCCCTCATTAAAATTCTAAGAGCATAATGCCTCACTTTACCTTAGTAAGATTAGTTTCCAATTTTTTCTTTGCATCAGCGCATTAGTAGAGTAATTGTTTATTCTGTGGCAGCTGCAAGTCTGCACCGGACACGGCCAAAACAATTAACTAATTACCAATTCAATGAAGGGAAACACCAAGAATCGGAGCAGTAGACGCTCGTAGAATAATATTTCAATCCTTTTGCACGTGGTAGAAACCTATTTGAAAATATAAAAAAAAAACGAAAACAACCTCTTTTGAACATTAATAAATGACATTTGAAGTAATGTCAGTAAATTGAAAATTTTAAAAGAGAACGGCCTAACTTTTTATAAGTTTGAAATCAGAACACCACTGTTTACTATTGATATTATTTGCAAAGTTCTTTAATTTCTTGTGAACTGACTAATAGAACCACAACTTAAACCCTGTTTATATAAAAAAACTGGTAAATATGATTGAAATAAAATATAATCCAATCTATTTTGTTGCGTAATCAAGTATTGTGTGTTGTAATAATGGTCTGGTCAGGTATACCTACTGCCACTGTCGAGACGATAACTCTGAATTATGATTATTTTTTGAATTATTTATTTTACAGGTCTATTGTTTCGACTCGTAGTCATGAAATTGACATTTATTTATGCAAACAGGTACATAATACGATTGTTTGATTATTCAATTTATATACATATCTACATAATAAACAGGTAGACACATGCTATAGTTACTACCATAGTTATTTAGGCACCTCATTGTCATGATGAGTCAGGAGCATACCTACTACATTAAGTAGCTATGTATCATTTCAATCTAGTCTGGTCAAAATCTTTAAATCTTTTGTAGGTAAATTGAATCGGGAATTTCTTAGCTAAAATCAGAAAAACCTGTCTTATTTATCATCATATTTTTGCCTATCTTCTCTATTCTCTAATAATATTATTATCCTCATAGAAAATCAGACGTTCAAAACCTTTCAATCGTCGCGTCGTCGTTGGATCGAGTTTTGACGAGGAAACTCGTTGGTTCCGGAAAATCACCGCTTATCAATTCAGGTTTAGATAAAATTAAACTGACTTATGTACCAACATATTATCTGATTTCTGTATTGCATAAATTCCATAGAGAAAGTACTTACCTGGCGCCTATGTATTGTCATAATTGTAAATAATAAATTAGGGAAAGATTACAGGTACTCGTATACATTTCAGAGATTTGCTCTGAAAAAAAAGAATAATTTTGTAAAATTTTCACTTAATGCCGGGTCTACTTGTACAAAGATTGCTTGAATTAATTACCTAAGGCAGGGTTTTCTAAATGGTGGTCCGTGATAAAACGTTCGTGGAAAATACTCATAACCGTGAGCATCCATCGCGTCGCGTCGTATCGCGTCGATATTTTGCAATACTTGTAATAATTATTTCTCATTTATAATTTTTTCTTTCTCCCGAGTCTAACCTACATAATAATATATTCAAACTACAAGGTAAATATATCAAAACCGCCAGCTAGGGTTCCGCCAAAAAATGTATGCTTATTTAGTGTTCCATGGCCAAATAAAATTGGGAACCCCTGACCTAAGGTATATTTAGACATTATGATAATATTATGAGGGACCTTTTTTTAATATAATTATTCGCTATAGGTATCTTTAAAATTTTAATCTGAAACAGCCTTAGCCTAACCTTAGATACAAGTTTTTAGAATACATTGAAAATGATTACTACCACAACTGCTTATAAATTTTTATAGTTAATAAAATCAAATAAAAGATTGAATTAAATTAATATGAAGTTGGGTCTTAATTTGCACGTGCAATATACTCGTACAGCCTAAATACGAGGGTTGCCTACCTACGTATATGAATACATGAATATGAATGTTATAGCAATGAGGAATCCAGCCAGAGTGGCGTGGCGTGGCGATAGACATTAGGCCATCCACAGAACGAATGAATTATTCAATACTATAGAATAGAAATAAGCCTAATACCACCGCAGATTATAGTATGTGATAGTTAAATAATATATTAAAACTTAATTTACATAATATTCTTTTCAACAGGCTTGGAAGCTTTTAGATGACTCATGTCCTCTACACGGACGAAGATTGTTTCTGCTTTCTAGATAGATAGGTACCTAAATCGTGATTGTGAATGAATTATCTAGCTAAAGTTGAACTATTGCATCGCGGAATTTGATTACGGATTTAGATGATTTATTTGGCTAAATGTACTACAGCATCAGTTAGGATTTTGCTCGTTTTATCATCATAATCAATACAAAAATCAATTCCGTCTTTATTCAGCACAATCACAAGAATCATTTTGAAACGTCTGAATCTACCAGTTCACCTCGCGACAAAAGGGAAGAATTGGCATTACTACATTACATTACATAAACACTACATTATTGAAAAGGTTCCTGCTCCTTAACCTTCATAATATCTGTTTCATCGATTCACTGTTCACGATTTTTTTGAGTGGACTTTATTTTTTTGTAGACAGATATAATAATAAGTAAGGAGTCAAAAGGATCTACCATACCATCATAGTACCTATATATTTATTTTTTTCATTTTTAGCTTATTTGTTATTCGTTCGTCATGTTTTTTTTTAAGAATAATTGGCGAGTGTGAGCTTGTCATATGTTACATGGGCGCCCCACGGATATGCCAATGTTTTCTTTCAGTAAAATGTTCCATCTACAATATTCAAGGTACTTAATTTCCCTCCATGTGGCATATCTGTGGGATGCCCTGTATAGATGAGAAGAGCCATAAGTCATGTCTTGGGAGAGACCTACTTCCAGACAATTTATGTGGTTCATCACATCATTGATGATGAATGAAATTAAGTACTTTTTTATAACAATGACTTGCAGAATCCAAATATAGACTAGTAGACATAGACATAGACTAGTGAATCAAAAACGAAAAATAAACCTCACCTTGTGCAATGATCCGCAACATTTGTATAAAACCTTGCGCACTTCCTAATGTTTCAATGCTAGTGTCGCGAATGGAAGGAATTCGTGCTGACAAACAATCCTTTCAATCAATCATTAAATCAACTATTTTGTCATTGTGGTCAGCCAGCAACGCCCACACAAAACACTTAAAAAACTTTCCTTTTTTGGACCTTGCTTGCGAACGGAATGAACATTCAGTCCTTATATGACTAGGCTCAGCACTGAGTTAGTAACAAAACCGGAATAGGATACATCCTAAAGAATATAATTCCTAGGTTTGGAATTACTGAACCTATTAGTTGCAGTCAATTTAGGTCATCATCATCTTCTTGAGAAGTTAACTGCTGGACACAGGCAATTTAAGTATATCTGTGAAATACATTTTATTCAGAGGTATTCACGAAATGTACACAATACCCACACATTATACAGTTGAGCTATCCGCCGGCTATTGCAAACGAACACGAGATAAAACATGAAATAATCATAAATATATAATTACTAGTAGTGCCCAGCGGTTTCACTCGCGTAGTTTCAAATCTCGATATTTCCACGGAATAAAAAGCCTATGTGTTATTCCAGACTATAATATATCTCTGTGCCAATTTTCACCAAGATCCGTTCAGCCGTTCTGGAGTTATAGAGTAACAAACATCCATCCATCCATACTTACACACTTTCGCATTTGTAATACTAGTAGGATATCATAAATATATTATTATATCATAATAATATAATGAAATTAAATCATAATATACTAGGCTCTTACTAGTAGCTACCTACTTACTTAGCCTACATACCACCATTATATTGGATATTCGTAACGCAACTCACCCACTAAACTAAGGCTCAATAGGTACAGTTACTTTGACAGTCTGCCTTAAAAGGTTAGGTTTTCTATAAAACAAAAGCCTGGGTTCATTCCCTTTATTTATACTACTATTGGATGGAACAAGCAGATGAACTCAGATACCAAAAACAAAGCATTGCCTCGGTAAGTCACACTCGATAGGAACATGACCTACGATGCAATGCCCTGCGTCCGTCAACTTGAGGCATTTAGAAGTGAAGCCTAATGTGCCTGAACATTATTATTTGAAAAGTTTCAATAATTCTAAAACCAGCACATGAAAAGTTTTAAATAAAACCTTTTGCAAACTGAAATTTATACATTCCTTGCAAAGATTATCTGAAAACATACCTACGTTTGACAACTGTAACCTATTATTTATTATGCTGCAACAGACATCCATAATTAAGCAATAGGTAGGTACTACTTACTTTTCAAATTATAAACAATGTATTTTGTTATTGTCTTCCTTTATCAATGGGTTATGCAAATGACAAACAGTGACGGCTAATTTATATGCAATGTTTTAAATAGGTAACGTTTTAATACATTTCAAACTTCACATTATCAACGCTAAATACAATTAAACTCTATGAACGCCATATGAACGTCTTTTCGATTAATTTTTAGAATGAACGATACTTGAGCCCTCTCCATCAACATCCCGCGATCCTTACAATGTAGCTGGTCCATGTGACTTGACTCCGGATTAGCTGTGATCGAGCTTTCAGAAACCGGCGGTTGATATATTAATTTGCGTAGGCACCTACTCCATTTGTCTAGAGACAAAGGCTGCTTGATCATGCATCTCAAAACAGGACAGCTCTAGTATTTATTGGTTGCATGCTACCTGCATGCAGGCTGCTCAAGCAGGCTGTGTTGTCCTTACTAATATTATAAATGCGAAAGTTTGTATGGATGGATGGATGGATGTTTGTTACTCTATAACTCCAGAAGGGCTGAACGGATCTTGGTGAAAATTGGCACAGAGATAATTATAGTCTGGAATAACACATAGGCTACTTTTTATCCCGTGGCAATACCAGGATTTAAAACTACGCGGGTGAAACCGCGGGGCGCTACTAGAGTCTCAATAAATCATTCATTAGTAAAGGTCAACGCTCTCGTCCTTTAGAAATCTCTCGGCTTTTACATAATAGCAAGCAATGAATAATAGTTTCACATGTTATTGGAACATTTGAACTCACCTCACCGCACTTTCGGCTTTCGTACAACTATCGTAAAACAATCGTTAATAACCGACTAGTTTGAAAAGAGGTTTGTTTTGTCCGCACCCGCCTAGCCTCTAGAAACTCTTTTTAACCAACTCACTATATTTACATTTTTTTTTTCACTACTTAACATTAGTCTGACTCTCTATGAACTCCAATGCATAAGTTCTTATTCATATTTTATAAATTCATAATTATCTTCCGTATTATCCTACTAAATACATAATAGGTACATATAAATGCGGAAAAGATGTTTGGACTCCATCAAGCCACAGACAATGAATCCATTGAAAGTAAACTAAAAAAAACCTGGATTAACATATTTTTATCACGATAACATAATATTAGTAACGAGATTTGAAAAAAATGTGTTACAAGTGAACTCGCTTTATTATACTGACGTTTAGCAACATAATAAGGTTAAAATGTAAAATTAAATTACCGCCGATAGAGAATGAAAATTCCCGGGAACATCAAAATTACGTCAATCGATCGGGTGTGGTGCAAGGCCGCCCTACGCTTCTCTGTCGGTTTTGTTCGCCGTTCGAAACCTTTGTTCCTCAGCTATTAGATGTGTTCTATGAGCGTATGGCATCATACATTGTCTAATAAGTAATAACTTACATAAGTACGTATGGAGGTATAGTACTGACTGACGTGTGTGTGGGTAATTATCAAGATAAAACATTGATGTTCATGCATCACTGACTTTGCGAACAAAGGTTGTACCGAGGTATCCTTCCATTCATAAACTTTTTTATGTTAAATTCGTTGTTTTATGATAATCAAGAGTTCAATTGTTATTCATTTGGATCGGTTGAGCTGTATCTTTATCATTCAACGGTCTGAAGATAATATAGCTCCACTTATACCAGGGTTACTGGTAACTCGACGTATTCCTTGCAGAACGTCATAGTAGGAATACGTCGCGTCGAGTCCTTCAAAGAATACACTTATCAGTAACCCTGTATTCCGTGTGCATATTTTGTTAATACTTTTAAGAATTATTGATTTTCTTTGTAAATATTGAAACAAGGAAACACAAACCAAAACGAATCGCAAACTCGGTTCTTGTATAAACAACAATATTCGTAAAAAACACCTATAATACGTCAGCAAAACGGTTATTTTAAAACCAATCAACGGATAGTGATTACGGACAGAGATCGTGAAATTCCTCGAAACTTTTAACGACAGTGTGAGGCCACACGGGCAGAAATTCTGTCGCAGAATTATCCTCCAAAATTACGCGACTCAGAACTCATTAAAATACGCTCATGTGAATCAAACAGGACTTTTGAACCGTAAAACTGAATTCAGCAGAATCTGCAGCGAATCTGCGCGAATTACCGCAGAAATTCGAAGTAATTTTTTTTTGAGTTTGAGTCTGAGTCTTGTTCTTTCAAAATATCTGTGCGAGAAACTCGACATAGGGGTAATAAAAGAGAGACATCTTTCTAAGGCTCGACGTAAAGGGACTTTACATAAAGGGAACTAAAGGGAAACTCGACATATGGGGAACTTTGTGAAACCAATAATTCTGTGACCGAGATTCTGCCCGTGTGGCCTCGCACTACCTATAAACTAAATAAATTTAAAAGTGGAATCTTCGATCGGCTCTCACTGCGGGTTTTCCAAAAGCGAATAAAACGTTTTGAGGAAAACAGCTAGCTTTCGTCGAAAAACGGGGGCGTGAGGCGCTCGACCTTAAGAGCTCTCTAAATATAATAAGTGTAATGTCACCTACGGCACGATGGCACGTGTTCTGCAAGGTAATTGTATTATGTATGTTGGGGGCTCAACATTATTGGGCCTCCTGAAATTTTTCCTATTAAAAAATAGTATATTATATGCAACAGGTTATTTCACAAGGACAGACGGATCAGGCTATTTATTACTCGTTCTTAGGTCTTTGTAGAAAGGTATCATTTTTCTTTGGCTTTTGTGTATCCGTGTACAAAGTTCATTAAGTACATAAAAACAAAAAAAAAATAATAGAACCATCACATTGAAGCTATCATAATCTTATCAACTAGCCTAGGCGTTCGTTATCATGCACTTAAAGATAACGGCCGTTACTTACGACCGTTTCACGACAGCCAGACGCCAAGCCACAGATTAAACTAAAGTAGGTATAATGCCATATTATTATGTACCTACGCAAGACCTATTAAGAACATTAACCATTCATGAACCTAACTGAACGAATACCGCCTAGTACGATAAGTAGCAGTAAATCCAAGGCCAATACTCGTAAATAAATAGTCAAAACCAACGTTTTATAGTCTATAAATTTACCTATAAACTGGCATGTTAACTTACCTAAACTAACACATGGTTACATCGATCATCTGCTTGTTCCATCAACCCGTTGTATATAAATGTATACTAGTGGCTCTGGGAGCTGTAGACCTCGCGAGCATACTAAAAGTGAGCTATTTGAGGAATGTAATGTGCAAGTGCATTTTCCGTTTTGTGATTTTTTGATCTTTTTGATTTTTTTGCATCATCTTGTGTAGAATGAGGTCCTTTGTGTTTCTCTCAAATTTGATTGAAAACCATCGATTGTTTGATGAGCTATCCTGTTCATCATGCTGAAGATCCTTATCAGATCTTCGCCAAACTTTTATGAGACCAATTTATAGTTACTACCTTTCAAATAAAAAAAGAATAATCGAAATCGGATCTCATTTGGTGGAGATATCCAGTTTATCAAATAGCCCCCTTTTTGCCCTTTTTTGGGGGAAGTACCCCTCCAATCAAAAATCCCCGATGACAAAAAAATTCTAATAAGTCATATAACCTGTGTACCAAGTTTCGTCCAGATCAGTTGAAAAATGCGACCTGTAGAGGAGAACAGACAGACAGACAGACATCCGGACAAACGCATTTTTGGCCAATGTGGAAACTGAGACGCTTCGCTCGCTCGGTCAATTAACATACACAATACCTTCCCCTGGTTTCTGAAAGCTTGATCAAAACTAATCGGCTGTCAAGTCAATAGTTTACTATTTAATTTGGAGATACCTAGCAAGTGAGTTGACAGCCGATTAGTTTTGATCGAGCTTTCGGAATCCGTGGGACAATCATTCAGTTTCACGCAGCATTGTGATTTTATGGATTTTTCGGTAGAATAGTCACAAAATTTTTCTGTCAATATCGTTTAAATTAGGTATTTATTGGATGGCAATAGTTTTTTGTTTACAGATTTTTTATAAGCGACCTTCATCTGTCTTAATTTTTTATTAAACTAATCAGGTACGGTCTAGCTACTTTGTTGTGATGTGTGGAGTAAAGACCTATTGCATTTTTCGATTTATTAACAGCTATTTTTTTTTATTTTATTATCAGTTATACTGTATTATTATCCACCTCGTTACGATTTCAATGACATCTTCAGTTTAAGGACAGGACAATGCGGAATCAAAACATACAAAGAATTACGTCACAATACAGCAGACTTTACTACCAGTCCATAGTAACCTAAATAATACAGTTGTCTGTCAGAATTACAGAGATGTAGAATGATAAGAATATGTAAATTAGGTGTTACAAAAATCTTTTTTTTAACTTTATACCGATCTGTGCTGTGACTGGCAGACTGACATATTTTATCCAAAATCGAACGTAGGTAACACCTAAAGCAAAAGGTAGGTAGCTAACTAATTAAAAAATTGTGTAGGCGTAGGTAATTAGCATGGACGACTGTGTTTGATGTGCAAATTATCTACGTAATCTGAATACTTAGATAATAAACAAAACATTACTACTCAGATACGTAGGTAGGTAGTAAGTACTTCCCTATGCGTTTTACCTACTTATCAAAAAAATGTTTTTATGTCCAAACCCATCTAAGTATATAAATTACCAAAAGCGCCCTGCTTTTTCACCCGGTATTCCCACGGGATAAAAAGTAGCCTATGTGTTTTTCCAGACTATAATATGTCTCTGTGCCAATTTTCACCAAGATCCGTTCAGGCGTTCTGGAGTTATAGAGTAAGAGTAACAAACATCCATCCATCCTTCCATACTTACAAACTTTCGCATTTATAATATAAGTAGGATAGAGGATAGCTGCGCCTCGCGGTGTTATACCCGCGATTAATAAGTATGGATATTTCCTCTATGTCCTTTTTCGAACCCCCTTTCCCCAACCCCTCTATTAGGTTATTAGACCAATAAAAGACAGGATTAGGTGATGTTGCTCAGGTGAGGTGTGTGTCCTAGAGAGTTTTCGTATTTTAGGATATCTAATCGTGGGGTTTGACGATTATGACATAGTTACTAAGGTATTTAAGAGCAATCAAAAGAGGTAATTTCATGTATATACTTACCAACTTACTTACAATAAATCGTGCACATTAAAATTATTTCAGTTAAATAATTTATGCTTGATTAAATTCACTGTTGTTCAAAAACACAATGTTGATCAAGATCATTCGTCACCCGCATATCGATTTACGAAACTTAAATATTTATTTATACTAACTACAGTCGAAAAGCGAATAAAAAACAAACTATAATATTATAAAATTCAGAGTTATTATACAAAAGAGCTGTTACAACTAATGAAATGTGACGATATAAGGTCACCGAATCGAATCGAATCACCGAACGAAACCGAAAAAACATTGATGCAAGAGCACAACACTTGTATGAATAAATAATAAATGTAGCGATTAGTAAAATCGTAAGCGATAGGCACATAACAATGTTTTTAATTTACACAGCTGAGACTAATTTGCACTAAACTTTTATACAAACACTAGCTGATCCCGCGGCTTTGCTCGCGCTCGTTTACTTTGAAAATCTCATACAAATTTTCATCCCCTTTTTTATCCCCTTGGGGGAAGAATTGATCAAAATCCTTTCTTATCGGATGCCTACGTCATAACATCTACCTGCATGCCAAATTTCAGCCCGATCCGTCCAGTAGTTTGGGCTGTGCGTTGATAGATCACTATGTCAGTCAGTCAGTCACCTTTGAGTTATATATATTTAGACTAGCTGAACCCACGGCTTTGCTCGCGCCAAGGAATTGAAAGTTTCATACAAACTTTCATCCCCTATCAAAATCCTTTCTTAGCGGATGCCTACGTCATAACATCTACCTGCATGCCAAATGTCCGCCCGATCCGTCTAGTGGCCTGGGCTGTGCGTTGATAGATCACTATGTCAGTCAGTCAGTCACCTTTGAGTTATATATACTTAGACTATATTAATTTCTGGTGATCTGTTTCTGTTAATTTTGTGTTCTCCATTAATGTCAAATACACAATGGATTTGAAACACATTTTTATTATGTTTTAAACTCCTGACCATGATTTTTGAGGCCCAAATCGGGCTTCAAAAGGCTCAAAAGGCTAGTCTATCTGTCGGTGGCTCTTCGAAATGAATCTCAGACTTCAATGTGTTTTTGTCAGTAAGTCAATAACTGAAGTTCTGAAGTCTCCGCTGGAAATAGGCTTTCATAATTCAAGTGCTTGTCGTAGTCAAAACTCTCGCCGCGGGGCGGCGGATTACTTGAGCTGTATTGGTGCATTTGGTGCTAAGAAAGCTTTGTCTCAGGAATATATCTCCTGAGTTTTCAATGCCAATTTCATGGCGCGTTCCCATGGTTTTGTTCAGTTCTGGGACCACCAGCCAAAACACAGTCAAAAATAATCATACAAATCACCAGCCGTCATGGGTTTACTGAACGGTAACCAATTCAAACTCACGAATGACTCGGTACGAATAAGTTCGGTAACGGCAACACTTTTAAATCGATGTTTGTTTATTTTGTTTCTCAATTTCCGATTAGATAATCGAGTGGCCCACTTCCGCAGTTCTCCTCGG
The DNA here is from genome assembly GCA_963576535.1 of Plemyria rubiginata. Lineage (NCBI taxonomy): Eukaryota > Metazoa > Arthropoda > Insecta > Lepidoptera > Geometridae > Plemyria > Plemyria rubiginata. Next base: position 6,107,019 of record OY754925.1, on the reverse strand, counting down.
CTTGGTGACCGTGTTATTTGCAAGTACATACCACTTACTTTCTTACATTCTAGGAAGGAGTCATCATTGGGGTAGGTAATAATGTGCAAACCAGGCGAAAAAACTGTTAAATCTTGTGATTTTTGCATGACTTATTTTCCTTGCCAATAATTTTGACGCAAACATGACAGTTGATGATATTGTTTTCGTGGTCTACTTATTATGTCATCGTCGTAGCCTCACATCTTTTGGCCACTTTGCGAGACGTGGAGTCGACAATTTAGAAAAGCTGTCGGCCACGTGGAAGAGAAGCGATCCCGTGAAAGACGCATGCCCACATTAGAGAGAAACTCCTTTTCTTCCATCACCTCAGACCATCACGGTACTGAATATGAGGTGTTTATCATCACTGAAGTGATACATCTGAATGATTATTATGCCAAATTAGACCAGCTTGGCCAGACTGGTTTACCTCGGAGGGCTGACCCCACTGTCTTACGACGTTTATTTCATTAGGAGGATAAAAAACCGCTGGAGACAGTCCTTCTTCGCCTACAGAACCACACATGGTTGATCACGATCTTCAGAAATGAAGTACCGTCCACGAAGAATGGAATTTTGTGGTAAACAATCAAAAGTTCTAAGATACTTCTCTAAAGGGGGGGTTTAGCCATACAGGAAAAAAAAACATCAAGGAACTTATTTATTTTTAACACCAAATTACGATGGTAAAGGTTGTATAAAAAGAGTCATAAAATGAAATAGGACCAGACCAGATCACATGAACCAAAACGTTATTCATACCTGCTTCATAATAAATTAAAACTACGTTAGAAAGTTCAACCACCTAGCGTGTTTAGCATAGGAGCAATCACATCACTTCATTTTCAAGGCTATGGTGCCCGACCTTATTTATGGGCTCAAGGCTGCTTAGCGTGCTTGTCGCGATCTCAGTGCAAAGCGACAATATGAGCTTTCGACTGGAACTTGCGACTTAATTTATTCCACATTACATATTAATAAAATATAAAAGCCCACCTACCCTCGCCCCTCTAAACAAGGAAAACTTTGATAAACGTATAATTTTTTTTTAAATTTTGATAAAGTCTATAAACTAAATTTTGAAGAAAAAAACTATTTCCAATGCACTGGAAAACACGAAACTTTTGCTGAAGAGAACGTTATTAGTGTATTTATTTTTGGGTTTTGTAGATTTTTCCGAAAAAGAGCTGTCTGTACATATCAATTTCAATAATTTCAATAAAACTTAGGCCCACCCACCTCAGGGCCCGTACCACCATCTCTTGAAGCATTCTTATTTCAATATTACTTTTAAGTCAATGTCTTATATTGCACAGTCTACTTTAAGATCAAAAAGTAAAGTAATATTGAAATAAGAATGCTCCAAGAGATGGTGGTACGGGCACTGATTAACTTACAAACAAAAAATCACCAAATCAACATAAACATAAAACTTTTGGTCATGACCTAAAATTATTGAAGTAAAATCCTACTACAGACAAGTTCATATTTCCTTATTCCAGCATGGTAATCCCACGAATGTTGAATGACTGTTCAACCTTTTCATATTTTCCTTAAACGTTGTTGCTGACTGACTTAGGTTTTGCAACCTGTTTGAGGCTAGAATGGTGCATGCTAGCTGCGGTCGGCTGAGAGCTTTGAATGCATGCATGCATAATGACCAGTCAGACCTACTACAGTCTGAGTTTTGACTCACGTATTATGTTATTCGTAACGTGAGGCGTTTTTAAATCGACTTCAAAAAAGGAGGTTCTCAATTTAACTGTTTTTATATGTTTATTACTTCATAACTTTTTACTGGGTGGATCTTGTTCACTTCCTCACCACCACCCTGAACAACACGCAATCTACTTCCCCTTTTTGGTAATTTGTTGACTGGGACTGAAGGGAATAAATTCAGTCTAATGCTCATGAGAATAATGATTTTTGGCTGTTCGTTGACACTGCTAAATGTCCCCGTAATTCAAACTGTGACACAAATTTTCGTACTAGTTATCATCTGAGTAGTAATCCTTTAGATAGGTAACAAATATTTTACTCGGGTACCTATGTAATTCCCCGATTTGAAGATAATCTATAATGTTTCAGATGTGGCAAGGTACCTACATACTTAGATATACCATTAAATATAAGACCAATATGTTTATCTACTTTCATCGTTCATAATTTAAATGGTATCTATAGGTAAATGTTTCTACAGTCTCTACTCACTTTATTCTTGCCGTTTTCGCTACTTTATCTAACGAATTATTTTCGTTAGATAAAAAAGTAGCGCATGTTACGTAGGTAGGCTCTTGTAAATATAAGTAGGTACCAAAGACGATAAGATTGTGTCACATACACCTGAATACCTATAGATAGGTACATAAATCCATCGAAGGTGAACCACTTTTGAGCCAGTCTGATTCAACATGGTAGGTATACCTACCTACTGTAGAACCTACCTACCTACTACCCAACCTGGTCCGCGTAGCTACCGAGCACACATACCTACCTACATTTGTTACTATTTGTCCTAAGTTATTTTTTGTCTGTCCACCTCATAGGCTGGTAGAAAATGTAGAATGTAGAGAAAATTCCTAGTTATTTAATTAATACTTTACTAGCGACCCGCCCGCGCGCCCCTCCTTCGCACGGGTGCACATTGTTTTTCTACTAGCTATATCATGCATGTATTATAGTCATAAACCTTCTTCTTGAATCACTATCTATTAAAATAAACCGCATCAAAAACCGTTGCGCAGTTTTAAAGATTTAAGCATACATAGGGATATAAGGAAATAGGGACAGAGAAAGCGACTTTGTTTTATAGGTACTATGTAGTGATAGTGATGATAAAGTCATTTCCTACGTATTGTTAAATTATTTAATTTACCTATTGTAAAATTTACATTGTGTGTAGAATAGCCCTATTGGTTGACATTATACATTATACTCTGATTCAGCCTGTGTTGTAGTATAGGTAAGCACCAGTAACTAAGGTTGTATAGGTATCCATCACCCAGTAAATTCGAAAAAAAAAAATATTCGCACTTTGCAGTACCTCCACTCGCTTACAAAAGTTAAAAATAAACAAAAGGAGGCAAACCGACCGACCTCGGGTCGGGGCACTTGCGCAGATTCCTGCGGACCCACTTTCTTTGCCATTGATCCAGTATACCTACTCTTCACGCAGCGCAGGCTCTTTACTTAGCTTCTGTTAAATAACCTTGGTTTTCAGAAATCTAAAAAATCCAGAAACTAAATCTCTTTGAACAACGCTTTTATATTATACCTACCTAATAATGTACATCAAGCTCGCGAGCGACCCTTCCCGGCTTCGCATAGTGTTTCATTTCGCTAATAGAATATCCATGCATGTATTATACATATAAACCTTCCTCTTGAATCACTATCTATTTAAAAAAAACCGCATCAAAATCCGTTGCGTAGTTTTAGATCTAAGCATAATAGGGAGTAGGGACAGAGAGCGAGAAGCGACTTGGTTAAAAAAAATGGCAAACAAGTAAATTTCACAGTATAAAATGTAGTTTCTGAAACATAATATCTTAATTTAAAAGAGTTCAAACTAATTTAATATGTAATAATTATATAGGTAATATTAATCACTATCGACATAGTATAAAACAAAGTCGCTTTCTCTGTCCCTATATCCCTATGTCCCTATGTATGCTTAAATTTTTAAAACTACGCAACGGATTTTGACGCGGTTTTTTTTAATAGATAGAGTGATTCAAGAGGAAGGTTGATATGTATAATACATGTATGATATGTGCACCCGTGCGAAGCAGGGGCGCGCGGGCGGGTCGCTAGTATAACACAAGCTCTTATTTACTCAAAATATTTATCAAGACTACGATATCTTTGATATTTTATATAATAGAAGTACATAACTACGTAGATTCGATCTTCTACTAGGCAGTCTAGTACTCGTCGGTACCTCCATCATAGGTACGAAACACCGGATAGATACCAATAAGAACAAGACGTTCTCGTTCGCGGAATGCGATTGTTGCAACATGCCAGATAAAAAAAATCTGATAACCATAATGATTGCTAAATGATTTCATCAACGCTGTAATGACAGGGTTTTTCTTTAGTACATATCTACTATACGATAAAGAACATAACATAACATATACCTAACCTCGTCTGATTCTTCTTCTTTATCGACCGACTGTATGGTACGACCATGGGAAGTCGGTGCATTAAGAAGGCTTAAAAACGATGAAAAATAGCGTTCGAGTCTTCGAGAAGAAGATCGAGCAATCCAATCAGAAAATAATAGCATTAGTATAATGGATATTCCACACATTTATGTAGATGATGAAGTGCTCATTTCATTACATAGTGCTTTTTTTTTCATTACATCCTGTTTTTCACTTAAGACCTCTTTGATCATAATTGTTTTTTTTTTTTTGCAGATACCGGAGCTCTGCGTAGCTTCGAATTCTCCCTAACGCCGCTGTTGGCATGCTGCGGTTTCTTCATCATGTACCTGGTGGAGGAGCTAGTCCACTTGTATATCCACCACAGAGAGAGAAAGGCGGGCCAGACCGCTCCTCTGGTCAGGAACCTGAGCGTTAGGAAGAGTAATCATAGAAGCTCCAGCAACGGGGAGAGCGTGACTAATTCTACCGCTGATCTGATTGAACCTGATTCTATCAAGAAGGGAAAGGTACTTACATAGTAGATTAAAAGTTGAATAAAGTTCCTTGGTAGGTAATATACAAAAGCATTTTTTAATAAAAGAATACCTAAGTAGGTAAAAACAAACAATAAACTTACCGCCGGTTTCTGAATGCCCGAACAAGAGCAAATCTGCTGTCAAGTCACTTGCTATTTCAGCTTTTACTTCAAATTAGATAGAGCTGTTGTAACAACAAAACCGTGGATAAATTTTTAGTCCTCTGATAATGTACCTGGCCTATGTATTTTCCTACAAATATTATTTAAATTTTACAGGACCCCGAAAGCGACACCCACAGAGGGCACGGACACTCCCACGGCCCAGGAGGCCATAGCCATATGCCTGTAAACACCGGCGATGACGTCACATCAGCTCTCAGAGGCTTGCTCATCGTCCTGGCGCTATCCATCCACGAGCTATTCGAGGGTCTTGCCGTTGGCTTGGAATCCAGCACGCACAATGTTTGGTAAGAACTTTTGTTAGACAACATGGTTACTTAGAACTGACAGCGCCATCTATGAACAAATAGAAATATTTTTCGAAAGAGGTTTAGGTTTTTCGCATTATTACTCGAATCGTCGAATCCCACTATCAGACTGTCAGTATTTCTGCTATTCCCCAATAGATGGCGATAAACTACATTATTCGTATCGCAAAGTTGGTATCCTGTTTTAACTTTTTTGTAAAATATACGTACATAATTATATACGACCTGTATTAATTAGTATAGCAATATTCACATTATCCTAAACATCAAAAGAAAATAAATAATATAAGTACATATTAAAAGTAGTACCAGCAAGCAGTAGAGCAAGACCGCATGTTAGTGAACGTCGAAAATGTATGGAAAGTGGCGCCGCGTTGCCCCTATTTATTCTTGTATTTATTTTACACTCTTGTGTCGCACAGTACATGATTCCTTCCAAATAAACTGGGGTTGTGATTCCAGCCCCGTGACTTTATTGTCACGGTAGATATAATATCACGGTAACTGTCAATTTCCTATTGAATTTTGACAGTTACCGTGTTATATATCTACCGTGACATTAAAGTCAATGGGCTAGAATCGGCCCCCTGAGCCTCACCGGAAATAAAGCCGTGCCTAGATGTGCGTTTTGAGATTGACTCCAAGATTGGCTCGGCATGATTGTCGGTAAATGAACAATATTGGTAGAGACAAAACCAGTTAGGTCATCTGATACCTGTAGAATGTCTGTATCTATATTATGTACAATATGAATTCTTATTTCTTTCAGGTATATGTTAGGAGCTATCTCTGCCCACAAACTTGTCATCGCTTTTTGCATCGGCGTCGAACTGATTGCTACCCGTACAAAGACTTGGCTGTCCATCGTTTACATCACAACGTTTGCCATTGTGTCTCCCCTCGGTATTGGAATCGGAATCATTCTCGTCGGAGGTGCAGGCGCTGCAGCGGCTGGCATACCATCAGTAATCCTTCAGGGGTTGGCCTCAGGAACTCTGCTATACGTCATCTTCTTTGAGATTTGGAAGGGCGACAGAACTGGCATCCTTCAGTACATTGCATCGCTTGTTGGATTCTTCCTTATGTTCGGACTTCAGTTACTGAGTAAGGATACATCATGTTTCATTTATCATTCTCTTATAACATACCTAAGTACCTTTATTTAAGTCATCCACTGTGCCTCATTTACAAGTCAAAAATTGCATTGTTGGTAAAGATGGAGTGCTATGCTGCATGGATTGGCTGGCTGGCTAAACTTAGAAGATTAGGGGTATATCCAGAAGTGGACTTCTTCAAATTGATGATGATTTTACTTACGTATAATATCCAGTATAACGTTGATTTTGTTGTTCGTAATTTTATGTAGTAATCTTTTAAGACTGTTCTGGAGACAATATACCTAAACCTCGATCTATCTATATGTCAATGATGTTATGCACGTATTTGTTTTTGAAAACCCATGTTTCTATTTTTTACAGCTCCGCACTCACACAGTCACGGAGACGATGGTGACCACGGTCATTCTCACGGAAAATAAGGCAATATCAACCCTCTGTACGGCACACACCGACTTTTCCACTTGCAAGTATTGTGCGGAACAAATCGCATGCAGTGACATTTTAATTCTTGGTGCAAGTTGAACTGATTATAAGAGTAGACCAAATATTTTGTATTCTTGCTGCTAGAATAGGTTGTTATTTATATAGTTTCTTGTGATATTATATAGTTCATCGAGATGAGCTTCAAATTACTGGAAGAGAGAAGGGGGTGGAGCGGAGTCACTAATAATTATTATGTTATTTATGAGTCGGGCAACGCATAGGTAGGTACCTACCTAAATTCAAATACACCTTTGTAGATTACTATTCGGGCTCCGCTCTTCTTGGCATTATTTCGATGGCGGTAGATTTACCTAGAGAACGGACAGTTTAAATAGGTACCTAGTACTTACCTACCTAAACTTTGTAAAAAATCTTGTTATGTTGGTAAAAAATACATATATAGTAATTAATGAACTAGCATAAGATAGATAGCATAATGATAGCTGTGAGGTAGCATCACAAGATGGGTACAAAATATAATAGGTACGATGTTTTGATGTGCCATTAGGTTATTTAAAAATATAACCCTGTTTTGCAGACTATAACATGTCCACTAAGATTGCTAAAGCATGTGATTAGCTACATTAGGTACATATAGGTACCTAAAAACCTAAATCTATTATATATTAGGTACCTAAATCTAGTCAACAGTCATTAAATCCACTCAAGTGGCGAAACATTTTTCTCTCAGCTAAGTCGACACTTGGCGCAATGGTACCTACGTATTTGTATATTATTATTGGTACCTATGATTATGTACCTAAATATTATTGTTTTACATTTAAAATTGCAGCCTAGGTTTCTATTTAAAGCACGTCAATCTTTTTGTACTATATTCCTCATTTTTCTTCTTCATTATTTTTGGAAAATAAATAAAAGAACTGAAAGACTGACGTAGGTTTTCTCCAACACAGCTTTTCTACAAGGTACCATTAGGTACCTACCATCCTATATTATGTTTGCGCTTAATTTTATTTTTATGTGATCTATTTAGGTAGGTACATAGTTATAGGTTTTTTTATTATTTTAGTTAATGTTAACGACTAAGTAAGTATACCTACTAAAGGTACCTACAGTAAAATGAACATAAATATTGTCTTGACTTTTTACAATAAAGTTTAGCCTACTTTTTAACCATGACTTTCATTACGTATTATCTGCATCAAATAATCTTATTATTGTAGTATCCAAATTCCTTGATCTTACCAATACTTGCTAGGGAGAAAATAAAATTATACTGTCAGTGTCAGATTTCGTCAAAATCGAGGAATTTGATCTACGGGAAATGGAAATGTCATTGTTGTCAAGTGCTGCCAACTCAGTACGTGAAGGAGGATTTACCATCAGAATCATGCCCCCAATTTGAGGGCAAAATACAATAATACTAAGTTATGTTTAGGTACTATATTCATTGGATTGTGTTTATTTACATTCAGCTAATTGTGTACTAGTGGAACTTGTATGGCAAAACACCACGACTTGAAAAAAAAATTAGGGTAGGTACATATAGGTACCCCGCCCCGGCCTGAGGGTGGGTGCCCAATTAAATATACAGTTGGCAGCACTGATGAAAGGCTCTTTACAAACACACACAAAAACAAATCAAGGAATTTACATAAGCTACCTACGTGCTCGACTTCGTGGTGTCGTCGTCGGTCGTCGATCGTCTCGATTCTCGATCGGGTCTGGGGGCCAATTCTAGCCCAGTGACTTTATTGTCACGGTAGATATATATCACAGTAACTGTTAAAAATTCAATAGGAATTTGACAGTTACCGTGATATAATCTACCGTGACAAAAAAGTCACTAGGCTAGAATCGGCCCCCTGCTGTTTAGAGCTGCTGTTAAGTTACAGTGCTATGGCAATTGCCGTGTTCTACGGCTTTCAGGCCAAAGAATCACGAAATCCACGGCCTACGTGGGCGGCCGCGGCCGCATCCTTGTGGCCTTAGCAGATTCTACGGCTTTTTACAAATTCTACGGTTGTAAATTAATGCACGGGTTGATAGGTCCGAAGAGTTACTCCGATGCACGGTTTATGGTTTATGACGGCGCAACGGCGCGCGGCGCCGGCCGTTCCACTCACCCAAATTTTGTTTGACAGGAGGGAGTTCGAGAGTAACCGGCACTATAATATCGAGAAGTAACAACAGCAAAAATTATTGCAGAGAACCCAACACTTGGAAAGATTGGAGAGGTTTTATGAAAATATTTGTATAATTTTTCCTAACAAATAGAGAGAATTTGAAAACATTACCCAAATGGCACTGTTTTAAGATTTTTAGTGTGAAAACGTCAGCAGTGCTACGGCGGCCCTCGCACCGTGGTCTTTTTCCGCAAAAACACGGCTTTTTCACCTCATGTACACGGCTGCCTAAAAATTTTCATTGGCAAGGCAACACAAACTGATAGTAAGTAAAAGTTAAAAGTTGTGTTGATTGTGAATTTGTGATTAGTGGTGTTGGAGTTGAGTTGTTTATTCAGTTGTTTTTTGTTTGTGTGAAAAACAATTTCATAAAAGTATAATACGTAAGTACACACACACGGCTATTCTAATTCGTTACCTTTTAGCCTTTTACCCTAAACTCTCAGAACAAACAATGAGCTCTTGAACCGAAAACAAAATGATTTATACACCGCCCCGCGCCGTTCGCGTACTACATTTTGTACATAACACCAATACCATACAAACTTAGGTTGTTATTCTAGCGCCCCTCTTTTTTTATTACCAATTACATAAATTGAATGAAAATGCTAATCAATGGATAGAGAAAGTGATCGTATAACAAGTTGAAAGGTAAAATGAAGTCGAGTAAGATAAACTTTCGTGCTATGCCGCAGTTACATTTGTGTTAGCGCATCTAATGGTACTTTTCTCGCTGTTTTTGCTAAAGTAAAGCGGTAGTCAATATGAGTTTGTTATTGGAAACTGCTGTTTGTTTGTCTGGGTTTGCAGAAAGTAAGTTTATCTATATAATTACTTATCATTTCTATTAGTACTTACAAAACCAACTTGTAGCTCAAGGTCTCATTAGTATTGTTTCTGAACAAATACAAATAGGTAGGTACCTGTAAATGTGTAGTTCGATCCACAGAAAATTAAAGAGTTCAGAGTAGATACCTACCTAGTTATTTGTTATCTGCAGAATAGTGACTCAAGCAAGGCCAATTTACCAAAAACTTACCTAAACTATCAAGACTTGTCCAATAGCTAACAATCATACCTAGGTATGTTAAAACAGACAGATTTCCTTATTTATTATGTGGATCACAGACAACAAAGACACTATAATATTTCATCTTAAGATGACATTTTAAAATAATTACCTTTCCTATACCATCACTATGGACCAGCATCGTAAGATACCGTAATATGAAATCTTAACTGTCTGTGATGGCTCGTAGTGATTGTATGATCATGCTCATGCAATCAATATTTTATCTTAAGATGACATAGGTATTATGGTATCTTCTTTGTCTGTGATGCACAATTAAGGATTAGGATAGCAGTTGCCCTGAAGTGGAACAATGTAGGCTAAGTTGTTAAAATAATTAATTCCTTTGTAAACAATTCCATATCAAATTTTCAAAACAAGAATAATTTATTAAAGCGATAGGAAGACCTAGGCCAGTAGACACTGGTATCGAGTCTGTTGTTACAACTGAAAACTTAATCTGATAGCTTTAAAATTAAAGCTGTCCTTGTCGTTTTGGTCTTTTAGAAAGGGATGGCAATATTTTTAAACCTGTCAAATTATAATAAATTAGAAACTAAACAACAGAATTGACACCAATGTTATGGAACATTGACCATGATGTCTAAACAAAAAAGATAGCTAAATAAAATTACGAGTTTTCTGTTTGTCTCTGTAGATCTTTAAATGTGTTTTAGTCTATTAATTTAGTTGTTTATTATTTTCAGGTGATTATCGCCCATTCACACGCACAATGTCAGCTCAAGGCCTAACGTCGGAAGCGCAGTTGCGTTACTTGCTGCAATGGTTCGGGGAGTTCAGTGAGCTGCAGAAAGAGGACTTTCTACCTGTGCTGGCGGCAGCTAGAGGTGATCAACCTGACCTGTTAGCCGCCTCACTGGCAGGCTTGACTTGTGAAGATAAGCCGGTTAGCTTATTTCAGTGCCGTGTAAGTATTCATAACTATTATACTACCTTTCTAAAATATACTTGCTACTATTTTACTTTCTAGCTGGTACCCGCGACTTCGTCTGCGTACTTTTAATCTCTTCATCTCTTTTTTTCGCAATAAAAGGTAGCCTATGTTCTTTCTCAGGGTCTAAAGATTGTCTGTGCCAAATTTCATCAAAATCGGTTGAGAGGTTTAAGCGGGAAAGCGTAACAGACAGACAGACAGACAGATAGACAGAGTTACTTTCGCATTTATAATATTAGTTGGGATTAGTTGGGATAATGAGAAATAATAGGTGCAACAAAAATATAGAACCAAAAACAAAGTTAATAGATTCTTCTTAACTGCATAACTACTACACACTTGATACTTACCGGTTTTTGAAAGCAAATTAGATAGAGAAAGCAAGTGAATTGACAGTTTTGATCACCATACAAAAACCGAACAGTTATCTAATAATATTTACAAGTCAGTGATAAGATTCCCAAGCCAGGCTTGTGATTCTGGAGGAAGATCAATTAGCATTACATTTACTATGTGACCTATGGATGAGACTCGCAAGGGACCGGAAAGAGGGGGCCTATACTCAGCAGTAGGTTCCAAAACAAAAACTTTGCTTAGTATGTCATCAATGAGTGTAATATCCAGTAATTTTTGTTTATTCTTAAATGTACTTACTACCTACTGCTAAGTATGTTAAAGTAACTTTTATTGTTGTAAAATTTTATTTTTGTTAAAACATAACAATATGACATTTTGATAAGAACCTTGGATCTCTAGATAATAATGCATTTTGCAGATAAAACTCTTCAATGAGTGGTACCCAACTTGGACTGAGGATCATCAAGACCGCCTAGTAAAAGGTGTCTCCGAATCAGACCCTGACTTTGGTAAGAAACTTCAAGACCTGATGGAAAATGGACCACAGTTGATTGAGAACGGACTTCAGTTCTACCATGAGGAACACCATCAAAATGGCACTGGAGAAGCCCAGTCTCCAAGAATCGAGGAACCGATGAATGGTGATGTGGGAAATGATGAGGGTGGTGATACGGAAGAGCCGGCTGTGCCTGCTATAGTACTAGAGACAGCACCGGTAGAAATTGCAGCAACATCTTAAGTAAGTTTTAGACTATTAAGTCGCAACGGGCTTGTTATTCTTTATCTTTAATAAGAATTTTTTAAATTTGTAAAAGATGAAACAACCCTAATTTTGAGTTTGGAATGTTGATGAGATATTTATATTTAATGGAACTGAAAGAACCAGTGCCAAGCCTATCACATCGAAAATGTTTATACATGTGTGTAGGATTTATTTATACCCCTATATTGTATCTTCGTGTTGCTAGCAATTTTGCCACATGTATGGGCACTAATACTAACTAATATAAACTAATAGTAACTATTAGTACTGTACTTTCTTCATTAATATTTATATTATGAAGTTAACTAGCGGTAGCTAACCCTTAGTGTATTATAAAAAAAATCTAAAATCGTAATTAAATTTAATTAAATAGCTGATAGCGAGGCTGAGAAAATTATGTTGAAACCCACTGATTAGATAATTCTTAAATTATCATAAATGAAAAAATTGTAGGTAACTAATTGTAAACTAATTGTATTTGTTTATATAATTTAATTTCTTTATTGAAGGAGATATGAAATGACTGAATGGAACTTTTCCTAAATTTAAAACTAGAATCTCAAATTATTCCCGTTGTGTTGCTGTAAAAGAACATTCCATTGTTATTTGTTTTAAAATATTTACTTATTATAAATAATTTTATTTACCTAATTTTACAAAATACATTCAGTAGGTACCCATTCAAAATATGAAAGCAACTAAACATCTTTAAAGCTTATCATTAAAAATCTTTAAATATTACCACAGTGATGACATGACATGAATGTTATGAAATCAATTTATCTGGAGTTGAGAATATCAGAAAGCAACTTATTAAATCAGAATGTTGCATAAGCACAAGCAATATTTTTGTGCCAATATTTATTTCGAGTTTATAACTTATTCGTTATTATAATATTAGTAAAATATTTATGTAATATTTAAATTATATTTTAATTTATGTAAGAGCGGGTTTTGCCATCTCTGAGTAACGCGGGTTGTACCATCTCTGAGACTATCTGTCAGTTTTTTTTTGTTTAGTAAGTCTAAAGTATACTGAGATATTTTTATTCTAAAGTTACTCTGTTACTCTGTGATTTTAAAACCCGCCCTAGGATGGCTAAGTATGCACAGAATAGTGATTGAAAGGTGCTGGCAAAATCTGGTATAGCATGATGAAAAAGGCCATAATATAATATGTACCTACGTTTATAAGTTTATAATTATATACTTACCTAGTATTTAACTATTTAAATAGATTTTAATATATACCTAGTAAATCATGAAATCAAATACAAGTTTTATTTATCACAATTTTATTTTGAATGAAATATTTGAGCTATGATAGTGAGTATATTTCATTGACTTGGCAAGAAAACATAATAATATCATGGCACATTATATGTGATTCTTCATCACAAATTTTATATGATAGTAATTAAATATAATATATGATTGTCCACAAACATTAAATGAAGTTTGCAATGAATGTTAATCAGCTTATGAGCATAAAGAGCTGCAAAAATATTGATGTGGACCTTAATTTTAGTTATAAACAGCCAATTATTTATAAAATTAAAATAACTCAATGCAGAATTCAAAGTCGTTGTTTCAAGGTTGTAATTTTGACAGGATCCAATCTACGTAGGCTCCCACTCTTGTATAGACTCCCGGCCATCCTTCAGAACCGCACGGTGAAGGTCCGTATGAGACTATTCCTACTGCGATCCAGTTATTGGCTTGTCGGGCCTGGCCCATGAGAGGACCACCGGAGTCTCCACGACAGGAATCCCTCCCGCCAACGCCACCAGCGCAAATCTGGGTGTCTTTCACTGTTCGGTTCACTTTTTGGAAGACACTTGCGCACCGACTTAATGAGACTATTGGTACGCGCGCTTTCAATTTCACATCCGATTCGCTTGCTAAAATATTAACATAAAAATTAGGCACATTTATAGTGTTCTATAATAACTATGCAGTAGTAAGTCTACTTCTAAGTATTAAATCTAAAGTGTGAATTGTCTAACTACTCGAGCGGGGTGTAATTACTAATTAGGCATATCCTTAGCACTGTCACCTTTAATAGCTGGGAATGGCGGGTTAGTATTAAAAAAACTGACACTGTAACAGTTTTTTAAGAACGGAATTATATTTTGATCATGGAATTAGCTTCGTATATAAATATGTATTGGTTTGAGTCTATGTAGTAAGGATTCTAACCAGTAGTCAAAATGCATTTGCAAAATATGCATGCAACAGCGCAGCGTTGAACATTTCATATCAATAGTAAGGGTATTACGCTGGGAATGCTAAGCAGCTAAAAACTTAAGGGATGCTGCACACCTGACCACTCGCCGGGGCAATAGGCATAGCCATACCCGCAGTTTGGTTCTGCCAAACAGAATTACACAATGAAAGAAATTGCAAAACGTTCGGAATTCCTAAAAACTTAAGTTAAAATCTTATACTTAAAAATACTATTATAAACGCGAAAGTTTGTAAGTATGGATGGATGGATGGATGTTCGTTACCTACTCTTTCAACGGCTGAACGGATCTGGATGAAACTTGGCAGAGAGATAGATTATAGTCAGGAATAGCAAATCAGCTACTTTTTATCCCGTGGGAATACCGGGATTTAAATCTGCGCGGGTGGAACCGCGGGGCGCAACTAGTATGCTATAATTTTGTGATGCGCCCGCGGCTGTGTTCGCGTGGTTTAATTAGTTTCAGATGAAAAGATTTAGAAGGTTCAGCTAATCTCCTAACTAAATGAAGCTCTTCTCCTTCTGGTGCTGTGTGGATTGTCCAGCATTATTTATTTATTTATTTATTGCAATACTACTTTTTCTATTGCAAGACTGGGAAACTTCTGGCTTGCACATTGACCTAATTGACATTGACCACATAGATCACTTAGCCGCACGCTTAGTGAGTCACGAGACAGTAAAGAGTTTTTCTCGTGCCTCACTAAGCATGCGGCTAAGTGATCACGTAAGTTCATACATATCTGGCACCGGCGTGACAGTCACCCATACATAACCGTTTAATGTAGGTATTTAGAAGATGATATGAATGGCAACATTTGGGCTCAACTTACTGTTCTCAGTCTTGCCCCATCCGGCGACTTCCATGTCTTCTCCAAGAAAAGTGTTCCGCTTCAATTCTTCGGATAGAGGCAGGCAAATTGGTTTTACAAAATCTGCAGAATAAATTATTTAATTTTAGCTGCTAACCTCGGAATAGGGAGCTCATAGAATACTCTTCTGTACCCCTGAGAGTAGTAATTCTGGCTGCGAATTTTTTTATACAACTATAGCTGATGGAACAAGCAGATGGCCTATCTGATGTTAAGTAACCATCACCTGGTGATGGTTACCACTTAACTAGTATAATGATTTTTTTTACTAAACTGTACCTACGCAATGTGATTGCACACAAAATGGTTGTTTGCGATGTTTCGAAAATGGTTTTATTGAATCTTTCAACATGTCAAAAGGTGCGAGCGAGAGTCATTAGCTCTTATTCGGTGTGTATGTGTAAGTGCAAACGAGCATACCATTGTAGGTCGCATTTCCCGCGAGCCTGAGAAGCGCTATGTCGTTCAGTTGATTGACTTCCTCTGGGTCGTATAGCTCGTGCGGGATGATCCTTTCCACCGGTATGTCCTGAGGGGCCGGACTGCAGTCGTCTTCCACGCAGTCCAAGGCGGTTGCGGTGTCCCACTCGCCGAGACGAACTGCGGTTCTAAAACAAAGGTTCTTATTCCTAATCGTTCTTTCTTTTTTTCAATGGCTCCTGTCTATCTATAGACAATCTTGCCAGTGTCAAGTGATTCAGAGATTATACTCTTTGGAGATAAGTTTCTAGTCACGTCAGTCCAAAGTCGAATCAGTCATTTGTTTTGAAGAAAATGGTGTCGGTTTTCTTCAAAACATTCGGTCAAATCACGGTATCACATAATACACTTTCATTCCAACTTACACTTTGCGATAAGGCCTCAAGTAATGTTGGTTAAAATAACATCGAAATTAGGTACACAACAAAACTCAAAATAACACTAGAAAAACAATTAAAATGAAAATGCTAGGTTGCTACGTAAAATGACAGCAAACGAATCCCCTTCCTAATCGCTGCTGCATGAGCGCTTCAATCGCTAATCATATCAATCAAAGCCAAGGAATATGAATACAAGTACATTATTCAAATTCCTTGATCAAAGCTGTCTCGTTGGTATGAAAGTGACAGTGACAAGGATACTCTTTAGTGCCGCTATAAAATGGCATGAATTATGAAAGAGGGTAGGTAAGTATATTTAAGTTACTATATGGACTACCTCAATGGCGCAGAGGGTGAGAGTCCGCCTGTGACGCAAGAGGTTGCGGGTTCGATTCTCGCCTCGGAACAAATTTGTGTACGATCTTCAGAAATTTGTTCCGTTGGTCTGGGTGTTTTTTATGTTTAAATATCTATCCATATATTAGTGCTGTGTGGAAGAGTTATATGGGAAAAGAAGTCCCATCAATATGCATTAGAAGTTTAGAATAGAAGTTCTATTCTCCTTTATATTTAAAGCTTACTGACGTCATCCACCGACTTCTTGCGACACAATGATGTCGGTCTAGGAGTCGACCTATGAACTACTATAATCACTAACGAATCACTATCACTATATAGTATAAAACAAAGTCGCTTTCTCTGTCCCTACCACAGAAATATTCTCTATTCCGTGGTCCCTACATCTCTATGTCCCTATGTAGGTATGCTTAGCTTTAAAACTACGCAACGGATTATGATGCGGCTTTTTTAATAGATAGAGTGATTCAAGAGGAAGGTTTATTATGTATAATACATGCATGATAATGTGCACCCGTGCGAAGCAGGGGCGCGTGGGCGGGTCGCTAATAAAAATAATAAGTAGTAAGACTTATTAGGTACTTGCTCGTAGGAGTCGAGGAACGTTTTGACTGTAATTTATTGTATTGTGTTTACAAAAAAAAGATGGTTCATTCTATCAGCAAGTTCATTCTTCGGGACTAGAATTCGCCGCGCTTTGTGAGATTTCCACCAATATTTATTATTTATTATTTTAAAGTAAATAAATTAAACAAAGCGTGGGGCAGACTTACAACTTCCAACCTGGAGGCAGGCCGTCAATACAATGACCTGCAGTTAAAACGTATTTCGGAGATATGAGAACACCACCACAGTAGAAACCCGAGCCGACCGCTGAAATAACAAAGTCATATTTATTTAAACAGCAGCCAAAAAAACGACTTATTATTTATTCGTAGACAACAACCATAAAATTCTCTCCGGCGGGGAATCGAACCCCGGTCTCCCGCGTGACAGGCGGGGATACTTACAACTATACTACCGAAGACTTGATGCAATGTGTTTAATTTAATCGACACCTATGAAGTACCTACCTACGAAGAGATATAAAAATAATTTTTTTTTTATTGACAGCTGTGACCTACACAATCTCGTAAAAATGTTATGTATTCGAAGAAGTTGAACGCTTCAGGTCAGCCTTACCTATAATGAACCAGGATTATAATAATAATAATTATAATGCTGGAAGCAGGGGTCATGACGATCGTGTCGGGTAATACCGCTCACTCCAATAACTTATTGAATAAGGTGCCTTAAAACACAGTGAGCACGCTGCAGCGTAGGGGTCGTAACGCTTGAGCAGGCAGTCTCTAAACCTCAAAACTAACATAAGACAAAATGATGGTTATATATTAATGGTTGTTTGAACAAAAGCAAATTCGTATGCGTGTATTTTTTTAGGTGGGTAGGTCTGTTTTAACACAGTACCTACACAATACACATGCAAGCAATCTCTGTGTCAAATTTTTATCGATCGATTTCACAGTTAAAACTAATTATAATTTAACGCTTAAAACATTTAAACCGAATAAGATTATTATCCTACTAATATTAAAATCGCGAAAGTTTGTGAGTATGGATGGATGTTTGTTACTCTTTCACGCCGCCGCGCCGGAACGGCTGATCGGATCTGGATGAAACTTGGCAGGGAGATAGATTATAGTCTGGAATAGCATATAGGCTAATTTTTATCCCGTGGGAATACCGGGATTTAAATCTGAGCGGGTGAAACCGCGGAGCGCAACTAGTTGATAATATTCTTGATTGCAGACAGACGACGTAGCGTAGTTATTCCTTAGTTCCTTCTTCCTTAGTTTTTTTTGTCTTTCATTGTCAATCCTAAATAAAATAAAAATAAAATAAATAAATAATGCTGGACAATCCACACAGCATCATCTAGCCCCAAAGTAAGCTTCAAAACTTGTGTTATGGATACTAGATGACTGATATATTTAATAAATTATATACTTACACAGATAGATATTTTTTTATTATACATAGAAACACCCAGACCTACGGAACAAATTTCTGCAGATCATACACAAATTTGTTCCGAGGCGGGAATCGAACCCGCAACCTCTTGCGTGGCAGGCGGGCTCTCGCCCGCTGCGCCACAGACGTCGTCATAAATGAGAACAACTTACGTTTAGTATAATGAAGGAGTGCCATCCAAGGGTGTTCGTCGATATCTGTTCGCTGTCCCCCAGTGATCCTGTCGTTGTTCTGTATACCGCAGAACTTGTTGCTAGGCAACAGAGATAGGGGGTCAATGAGAGGCTTCGCAAACTCGGGCGGGCAGCAAATCTGAAAAAAAAATATCACTATCATATATCACTATCACATAGTGTAAAACAAAGTCGCTTTCTCTGTCCCTATATTCCTGTCCCTTTGTATGCTTAAATCTTTAAAACTACGCAACGGATTTCGATGCGGTTTTTTTTTAATAGATAGAGATTAATATGTGCACCCGTGCGAAGAGGGGCGCGCGGGCGGGTCGCTAGTAAAGAATGCATGGTTCTCTATCTTTATTTTTAATTTGTATGAATGTAATTGATTTACTTTTACGATGTTGGAGATTCAAATAAGTAAATAAATACAAAACAACGAAGGAACCAAGCCGTACTTGACATAGTTAATTGTCTGATCGTCTTGGTCGCGTGGAGCTGAAACATGGGTCGACCCAATTTCAGAGATATGTTCTAATTGACTGACTTATTTTAAACTGTCCCCAGATATCATCAAGTACAGGCTATAAATAAAATAAACATTCGTTTTATGTATAGCCCGGGGATTCCCAAAATGTTTCATTTAGCAATCGACCCAGATGCCTCAGCCTGTAGAGGTATATCAACAAAACCAAGTGAAGATTTTAATGACATTATCTAAACTTCTTTGCAAATGTTGTTGATCCCTACGAACAGTCCAAGTCACCTTATCGTTGGTATATTCGAGTAAGCGGACTGGTTGGTACTAAGAGCATGACCAGCAGATCCAGACCTGCAGATCTCTTAGTACCACGGAACTGTGCTAAGTACCAAGTAACTTACCTAATAAGACTAAGAAAATATTACTTGCGTTCCTTATCCCACTTCATGTACGATCGGAACCACAGGTTTTTCTCTACACTCTCGTCCAAGGAATATAATCGTAGTATTCAAATTCCTTGAATATAATACTCTCTGACGAGAGCTCTCGTCTATCCGCTGTCATCTCAACCAAGGCATTTAAATTGTAGTACACAACAATCACTACTTTCTTACTCATTTAATCTCTCACACACTCCGTAGCAAGGAATTTCCTCGGTCCCAAGAGTATTATATTCGTTGCACAGTCCATCCTTCTTTTCTTTAGGAAATACGAGTACTATTAGAATACAAAATAGATATCTACCATGGGCAAACCATTTGTTGCGAACCCGCAGTGAAGGCTCCTCAACAGTTTAACGAGCTGGGGTGAGGCACCTTGTTGCAATTGTCCGTATAGACCTCTGCAGTTCATAATTAGAACGCACTCCGCACCGCCATTGCATCCCCCTGAAATTAATTAATAATCAAAGCATTTAATTCAGTTATAATTAATATTAGGTTTACAAGGGTTATTTTTTATATCGACAACCAAAGCACGGTAATGGAGATATAATATTACCGTGACCAAAGGTCAATAGTGATGATCAAAGTTTTTTGTCTCTTTTCGTCGACATGAAAGTGAACGTGACAAATACCTATGCCTATCCCAACTAATATTATAAATGCGAAAGTAACTCTGTCTGTCTGTCTGTCTGTTACGCTTTCCCGCTTAAACCTCTCAACCGATTTTGATGAAATTTGGCACAGACAATCTTTAGACCCTGAGAAAGAACATAGGCCACCTTTTATTGCGAAAAAAAGAGATGAAGAGATTAAAAGTACGCAGACGAAGTCGCGGGTACCAGCTAGTACTTTATAAAGCCTCACAAGATGGCAAAGAATATAAATAAAGGCCATAGGTTTTTATTTTCATATCCCAATTCATATAAAAATCACTACGTAGAATATAACAAAGTCGCTGTCTAATGACTGTTTGTCCTTCCCTATGCGTGTGCTTAGAGCGGTTTTTTAAAGAAAGAGTGATTCAAGAGAAAGGTTTTTAATATGTATAATATTTAAACCCGTGCGAAGTCGGGGCGGGTCGCTAGTAAGTTATACTTGCTGATGGAACAAGTAGATGGTTCAAATTAAGTGTTAACGATCACCATTGCAAAGCATTGCCACATATGTCACGCACGATAGGAACGTGCCCTGCGTCCATCAACTTGAGGCATACAGATGTAAAGCCTCTTGTGCCTGTATGTATACCGACAACCCACTCTTCAAACAAAACACAGCAACGCTGCTTTAAAAGACAGGATTGCATGCCTAATTGATGTTACTTTTCCTTATAAACATACATCTAGTATTCAAATCGAGCAGAATGAATCGTTTTATACATAACTTAAACTTAATAGGTAAGGTACCATATTTTTCCTTTGGATAAGTCTGGCTCAACTGAGACTGAGATAATAGTATACGAAGTGTTAGGCAAGCTTAGTCCATCTCTATAGTGTCCAGCTAGGCAAGTTTCCTTTTCTAGTTTTCGTACTTAAGCAAACTTTTGATTAGGAAAACATGCATCGATCAAAATGTAAATTTCACCAAACTGTGTGCAATCTGATTGCACACAAAATGGTTGTTTGCGATTTTTCAAAATTGGGCTTAGTGATTGAATATTTTTCAAAATGTCGAATCGTGCGAGCGAGAGGAACATTAGGTGTTGTCAACGCCTCAGAGTGACTGCTGTGATAACGCGGCTGATAGAGGAGAGGGAGGAAAAATACCTGTAGTGACCCTACATGAAGTGGATAAGGGCAGGAAAATGATGGTGTGGTTGCCGGTATAATTACAGGCACATGAGGCTTAACATTCTGTATGCTTTGCCTCAAGTTGATGGACTTAGGGCAACGCATCGTATGGCACGTTCCCATTGCACTTGCGAGGCAATGTTTTTATACGCGACTAGCGACCCGCCCGCGCTTCGCACGGGTGCACATTGTTTTTCTACTATATCATGCATGTATTATACATATAAACCATCCTCTTGAATCACTCTATCTAATGAGTTGCTGTGGCTAAACTGGTTATTTGTGTTAATGCTTGCGGTGGTATTTGATTAACTGAGCTGTAGGTATTATAACGAAGTAAACCCATTATCCCATCTATATAATACTAGGTTATGTTTGTGTATTTTTTGGATGACTAACGCCCGTTTTCTGAAAGGCCGATCAACACTAATCGGCTCTCAAGTCACTTGCTATCTCTATCTGATTTGAAGAAAAAGCTGAAACACCAAGTGACTTGAGAGCCGATTAGTGTTGATTGAGCTTTCAGAAACAGGGGGACAGGGTGTTAAAACATCAAAACACCATCATACCTTATATGTGTAGTTATAAAACTTATTATTTCTGTAATCCCTGTTTTGAGCACATGAAACATGTTTTTCGAACTTTTTAGGTTATTAGTATCTTCCTTTCACCACACTATTTTATAAGAAATTTGTGATACGACAAGAAAATAACTATATTTACAAAGAGTCCTTATGCATACCCATTGGTAGGTTACGTTCTACTATTTTTCCTATTGTTCCTAAATAATTAACAAAATTTATCAGCTTCGGGCTATCGAAATATTCAACTAATAAATATAAATTAATAAAAGCGCATAGCCAAGCCAAACTAACCACTATTCCTTGCTAGTAAAAAACAACCCACAATATAAAATCATTTAATGACTACAATGACAACAGACTAAACTGGTAGACTTCGACTTAAATTCCAAATACCTAATAGAAATGAAGATTCGACTTGATATGCACTAAGGTCATTTAGCATAATATACACAAGTTTCTAATGTAAGAACAAGGCACTTACTTTCAGCAGCGTCTGTCAGAGACACAAAGATAACACAGCAGAGAAGAACAGTCTTATGTAGAACAATCATTATGAAAGGTACCGATTATGTTTTGGTAAGAATCATTTACCTACAAGCAATATGTTGTCGTGAGGACGGTCAACTCACGACTGATTCTCTCACAATTCAATCGGCCCTGACTTTGCGTCCGAACAGTAACCTAAGGTTATCAACAATAATATTTTAAAAACACGAATGCGGCATAAACTTGTGTATGGTGGATGACGCTGCTGGCTTTAAGACGCTGAAAACCGGCAGATAACTTCTCTCTCGCACAAATGAACATTTTTAAAGATAGGTCTTCTTACCTAATCAAATCAAGGAATATTACGTTGGTATGGTATGTCTACTTGGTGCTATGAGATCTGAGATGATACACTTATCTGCTCACAAAATGAAAATTTTACCCAGTAAAAATCTCACGGTTTTCGAGTTATTGGATATTTTAGAAATTCTAATATTTTTTTACCCTTGTCCATTCTTTTAGATGCCAAGATAACAAATCAAAATATTTTCTCATTTTGTTTTTTTTAATATTATTTTTGAATAACAGTCTTATCGAATGCAAACTGTCTTTTTATAGTCTCTACTCCTACGAGTACCTACGTAAAGGATTATCCATTCTTTACGCCACACCCTGCATCTCTGCCTGGGGAGTGGGGATCAAAGTTAGGCTGTTTTTTAAATTTCTTATAAATTTATTTTCAATTGCTGCAATACAGCACTAGTAGCGCCCCGCGGTTTCACCCGCGTTGATTTAAATCCCAGTATTCCCACGGGATAAAGAGTTGCCTATGCGTTATTCCAGACTATAATATATCGCTGTGCCAATTTTCACCAAGATCCGTTGAGCGGTTCTGGAGTTAGAGTAACAAACATCCATTCATCCATCCATACTTACATCCATCCATCCATACTTACATCCATCCAAACTTTCGCATTTATAATATTAGTAGGAAGGATCGAACTGTTTGGTAGTGATAGTTTTGATGAACCTTTTTATATAGATATTTCCTAGCAGAGATAGTGATTTTCAAACTTCAAAAAATCGTAAAGTATGCGCGAGTTGTCGGTTGTCATAGTCTTTATTATTAATAGACACCGGTTGGTTTATACCTAGTTGGTTTTTCCTGTTATTGTGAGATAGGTCCTCGCCAGGTAGGTATGAGATGATCTTATTTTAGTATTTACAAAGTAAATTTCCTTAGGGGGTAAATTCCCTTAAAATACTTTTTCTTCATTAAAATATCGTGATTTTCCGAATTAAGAATCTGTTATCAAATAAACAATGCAAACTATTTCTCATACCTCAGGAGAAGGATAGGACAAACAATAAGAGGATTCATTATGTAACGTCTAAAGTATGGGGATAAGCACAGAAATTTGTAGGGTTTTCTCTATTCCGTGTTACTTGGTCTGAGATTCCGTGGGGATAAGTCACACACTGGGTATGTAGGTACACTAGATGAAGACAAATGCTAATGTGACTCTCTCGCACGTTTTGACATGTTGAAAGATATATAATCACTGCCCCTAGATCACGTAACTCTTGTTGCATTCAAAATCCGGTTGCATGTCAATTTTGGCAGTTTTGCCATCGCAAATCTGCCAAAATTGATATATGCAACCGGATTTTGAATGTAACAAAAGTTACGCGATCAGCCTGCTGAACCCATTTTCGAAAAATCGCAAACAACCATGTTGTGTTCAATCACATTGCGCACACTTTATTAAAAAAATCATTTTGATCGATACAAGTTTTCCTACTGAAAAGTTTGATTTTATAGTTTTCGTACTTAAGCAAACTTTTGAGCAGAAAAACATGCATCAGTCAAAATGATTTTTTTACCAAACTGTGTGCACATTGATTACACACAAAATAGTTGTTTGCGATTTTTGAAAATTGGGATTACTGATTTTCTATAGCTTTAAAAATGTAGAATCGTGCGAGCGAGAGATACATTAGGTGTTGTCAACGCCTTAAGAAATAACTGTACAGTCAGCAACAAATAATACCTAGGTAAATGTCAACTGAGAAGGTACATTATGTCCATTAGAATGTAAAATTATTCTTTCACTAAGGAACCCAAAAATCAGAATATATAATTATATAACTGTCCATAATTTTAAATAGGTAATGTACCACACAAAAATTAAATCCTAAAAAGCAAAATGTAATAGACAAAAAAAAAATTATATCTTTGATTCACTTATCAAAGCTCATTGATGACAAATGCTTGTCGAACCCACAAGGCTCGACCTGAGATCACAGAAAAGAGGGGACTCTTCTAATACAGGTTTTGTAAGAAATCCCAACCCACTTTTATTTCAGAATAAAATAATTTTATTTACATTTTGAAGAAAGCTTTCAACGGAACGGAGTGAGATCATTCAACAAAACACATTTCAGAACGTTTATTTCATTCAACAAGACTTTTAGACATGTTACAATTGACTACCACACGGCTTAAGACGCAAGTGTCTCGCCAGATCCATAAAGAGCTTGAGACCTAAGCTGAAGTAGACAGTACTCTTTACCACTTGACGCTGAAAAGGGTCTTTCTGTATTTTTATATAAAACTTGTGGGCATCGGAGAGCAACTTGAGGGCTTGTTTCTTGATGGTGTCAACTCTCTGTTGCAGCTGAAATGGTAAACGAAATCTTCTATAGTATGTTTTTTATTTTACTATTATTTATCCGTTATGGTCCTACTTCTACTGCAGAGAAAAGTCTGCGACAGGCCATAAGCTTAGGTGGACACTCAAGCGCGACTCGCCGTCTTTGGCCTTCGGCGTTGGGTTTTGTGGGATCCAATTGATCCAAACCGTGGTCTTATTTGCCTAAAACTTTACAAGCTATCAAAAATGCGACAGACGTGTCAAAACCAGATCCGTTTTAGGCTGTTGTTTTTTTGGCCGTCAACGATGCTGATTTTGGAGCATAGGTAGGTGCATATACTGTTTTGCAGGTATTTAATTTCATTGGGTTTGTTGATAGTTCATTATTTTGGTGTTTTTCCGAACTGCAAGAATTCATGCCTTATTAATTTACTTTTAATTATATACCTACACTAGCGGCCTGTCCCAGCTTCGCATGGGTGGACATAATTTTTTTCAACATTGTAGGATAAACTTAAGACTCCCGCGCTTCGTAGCCCACTAAGATGAAAATACACGTGCCAGTAAAATGGTACAGTAGCGGGCATGCAAGTTACAGGCATGCAGGATTTATGGACACATTGTGAATACATTTGCAAGTTAACTCGTCAGGTCAGGTGTCGCGACGTTCACACATGCCGGTTTCGTAGCCCCCGCGTCCCCTCGGTTACGTGGCATGCCAACACGTCAGGTACTGGCATGCCTGTACCTGTCGCGACGTACTCACATGCCGGTTTCGTAGCCCCCTGAGACCCCTCCGTCACGTGGATGCCAGTACCCGACCTAAAATAGAATGTTGTGCTAACTACTTGCATGCCAGGTACAGGCATGCCAATTAGCGTATGTGTCTGTAGCTTGCATGCAAGTGTGCCAGCTACGGGCATGTGCATTTTTACCTTTGTGCCCACGCTGAGTGAGAACTCTCCTCGCTGTCGCGCTTTCTAAGGCGCACTAAAGTTTTTAATTTCGTAATATCTTTTGAATGGAATGTCCGATTAAAAAAAATCAAGAAGTAATCTACAGGTATTGAAACAGCCTTGCATACGAAATGATTTATTTGGATAAGGACTAATATAAAAATATATAAACCATGGTCTGTTTTGGTCGGCATTTCTATCAACATTTTAAATGTAGTAAAGTAGTTGTAGTAACATAACTACAATAGTTAGACATATGCTATCGCTGACTTATTTGTAGATAATGATGTGTTCTATAATATTGTAGAAAATTTTTTTGCTCTATCATCTACAGTTTTCGCAGCGCATGCGGTGAAAGACATTTTATATTACACCTCGGGTTACATTTTTTATGTTTTAGTAGGGATCCCTAATTTTTTCAGTATTAAATGTGGCCTATGTTACTCAGGGATAATTTAGCTTTCTTATGGTGAAAGAATTTTTGAAATCGGACCAGAAGTTTTTGAGCCTATTCGAAACATACATACATACAAAGTTTTCCTCTTTATAATATTTATTATTATTATTATTATATACCTACATAACGAGGAGAGAAATTAAAAGATAGCTACCTATTAAGAACAATAGGGTATTAAATGCAATGCACCATTAACATACCAAATTGATCTATAAAACTAAATTCATATATTATAAATCAATTAAGTGATAAAAACAGCATAGAAACATAGACAAAAATATGAGAATAGATCATTCATCTCACTAATAATTGAATGACCTAAGTTCACTGCTGCACTACCACTGAAACTGAACCCGGACTTTGGATCTTCTTTTTCTAGTCTACTCGCCTCGCTACAAGCCTAGGGCGAACGGGCTATTAATCAACTCAACAATGCCAGGGAAAATATATATTTACCGTGGGTGGAGGAGCCTTGCCTTCTTTCTTTCTCTTTTCCCCCTTTTCTCCCTTCCTTCCTTCTTTGCCCAGTGCCCCCTTCTGTGATGACGCCACGCCATCCTCAAACTTCTTGCCACATGGCGTTGTATTGCAGGCGCACATCACATCACAGCTCTCCGAAGCCTACTAGTTTAGCTGCAAATTCCCTATACAGGGTTACAGGAAAAATCGTGCTAGATCCGTTAAGGGCGTGGAGTACCCATCATTTCTGACTTATTTCACTATGAACTTAGACTTAACCCTTTTCGAGATATTTAGGCTACTAAATTTATTTTAGTTTATTTTGTGTATCTTTTTATTATTATTAATATTGCATTTTTACATGTGTAATAAGATGCTTTAGGACGTCAATCATTAAAATAGTGCATACCTAAGTTAATTGAATAGACCTTAGTAGACAAGTGAAAGTTAAGAAATAAAAAATAATAAGTATTAGAAAGTTTATTTTTCTAAGGGATATCTAAAAAAATATTGAAATATAAAACAGTGAAAAAAGTCTGAAATGATGGGTACTCCACGCCCTTAACGGATCTAGCACGATTTTTCCTGTAACCCTGTGATAGAAACTTATATTTTACTACTACTACTTGCTACTAGCTGGTACCCGCGACTTCGTCTGCGTACTTTTAATCTCTTCATCCCTTTTTTTCGCAATAAAAGGTAGCCTATGTCCTTTCTCAGGGTCTAAAGATTGTCTGTGCCAAATTTCATCAAAATCGGTTGAGAGATTTAAGCGGGAAAGCGTAACAGACAGACAGACAGAGTTACTTTCGCATTTATAATATTAGTAGGGATTAGTAGGGACTAGTAGGGAAGTAGGGATTGAGTGTGATGTACTGTCATTTTTTTACAATGAATGGATTGGTTTACAGGCACTAGGAAGCAAGTTTTTTAGTCGTCACGAAATAAGTTTCAAGAAATCAATGTAATGACTTTACCTTGTCAGTAGGTACCTATACGTAAAAATATTAATGTTATTTTCCAAAAAGACCGACAATCATAATGTTATCACTAGAAATAAAGAAAATTCTCGGTTCCCACTACAATCGTTTGCAAGACAAAGTGTATGCTTCTATAACAAATTCCCAAGCCCAAGCGAGATTCATACGATTAGCAAATTCAAAAACGTAGGTAATAAAAAGAATACAAAAGCTTATTATAAAACTCACTCGACACTGGCAAGATTATCTGTACGGACTGGAGCCATAAAAAAAAGTGTTAGCAATGATTTCAAATACATAGTTTTAATAAAAATTGCTTCATTGAAAGCTATAGGAGATTTACACTCGCGTAACTTTTTATGTTAACGGGGAGGAAATCTGCACACAGACACCACACCGAGGGATGCGATAGGGTAGTGTGAGGATGCAGACTCGTCGACTCACTAAAACCACCCCGGTGACATAAGTGTAGATCCTCATAAGATTTTTTATTTTTTCTCAACTTTCCTTGTGTTACGTCACATTACATTGTGTTGAAACCAAAATTATCTATAAAAAAATAATATACCTAAGTACCTATTATCTTTTTCACAGTTTTAGAACATAATAAAATTTCAGTAGTCACATTTCAACATCTCTTTTACTATTAGGTAGAACCTTTCCAATAAAAGAGTCTTGAGTTGGTGTACCTAAGTACTTGGCACCTACTAAGAGTTCTAGAGCACTGACCTCAATAAATTACACGGTCTGAGAGGCTATCTTGCCGGGGATAAAAGTCGTAGCGCTCCTTCTTTTCCAGGAAATCCTAGTAGGTATGTAGGATTAGGTAGGTACTAAGAATGTGACTGTTAGTTATTATTTATTTGTTCATTAGGTAGGTTTAGACTAGTACAGTGAATACTTTCAAACGACTGCTTAACTACGCATATTGTCTAAAATCCACTTCATGTAGTAAGCGACTCTTGTGTAGACGCCAGGTAGGCCGCCAACCCCGCATCTCTTGGGTCCGAAGGAGACTATTCCCCGCTGGACGTACCGCGCGCCTCCCGAGCCGTACACTCCTGGGTACATGAGGGGGCCACCGGAATCACCTCCGCAGGAGTCCTTATCTTTGACGCCACCAGCACACAGTTGTCTTTTGTACAGGCGTGGGGTTCTAAAACAATAAACAAATCGGGTATCTAAGTTACATTCTTCTGGATATGGATTTTAGATATGAATATGGACGATTTTAGAAGGAGAAGCAGGATAAAGAAAAGATGGATAGACAATGTGAAGGATGACATGTGTAAGAAAGGAGTGAGCGCTGAGATGACGAATGACAGAGGAGAGTGGAAGAAGAAAACCTGTTGTTCCAACCCCACTTAGCATGGGGTCGGCACAAGGTAGGTGTAAGGGCAAGAAAATGATGATGGAACACCAAAACATTTTTCCTTCCACACAATTTTCCGATTTTTTTTAAATTGTCTACATTTATGGCTAAAAGACATAGAAAAGAAGGCAAGTCATATGAATGGATAAATGTAACGTTTCGTATCAATTTATGGGGTTTTCAAAAATTTTTAAAACAAGCTTCTTTTCGCACCAGTGAAGTGAGGGAAATAAATAAATAATGCTGGACAATCCACACAGCACCATCTAGCCCCAAAGTAAGCTACTCAAAGCTTGTGTTATGGGTACTAGATGACTGATATATTTAATACATTATATACTTACATAGATAGATATTTTTTATTATATACATAGACCTAGAGAAACTAAAGAAAAGCCACAGAAATTCTGGAATTCAAATATTTGTTATAAGAGTTTCATAATAATTTATGATATAGCTAAACATCACATTTCATAATGATGGCTATGGTGCATCCGTATATCAGCGTCACGATTTTGATACAAAAGACTTGAACGCGTCTCTTGAACAATAGTTCAAGATCGCGTTCAAGTCTTGTGTAAAGTTGAAAATATTCAACTTTCAATTTAACAGAATAAAGTCGATACTTCTCGTACCCTCTGTAAGCCGCTTGGCATTCTGCATTGGGGATGATTGGCAGCGGGACGCTTAGGAGCACATCCGCTTGTGTCCTCTGCTCTGTGAGTCCCCAGCCGGCCACGAGGCCGAACAGGTCGTCCAAGTTATCTTGCTGTCGATCCCTGGAAAACGGCAGGCAGATCGGACTTATGGAATCTGGAAGAACGAGATTCATTATTAATAATGGTTTATCACGTATTGGATAGGCAGCGTTCGGGAAGTTTGGGATGCCACATCTCGTCACACATACCGCAGAGCCTCAAAATGAAAGTCTTCAACTAGTGTGTGTTGCCAGTGATGACGTATGGAACTGAGACGTGGTCGCTTACTACTAAAATCACACGAGCTATGGAGCGAGAGGTAGGTATGCTGGGAGTTTCACTACGGGATAGAATCAGAAATGAGGAAATCCGTAGGAGAACCAAGGTAGTCGACAAAGCTCGCCGAATCAGCACGTTGAAGTGGCAGTGGGCAGGTCATTTAGATCGAAGAACTGATAACTGCTGGGGAATAAAGGTTCTCGAATGGCAATCACGAACAGGAAAACGAAGCGTAAGACGCCCTCCTAGGTTCGCTTCGCTCACTCCATCAATAATTTTTGCACAATAAAATAGTCTCACTCAAATCATTACAAAGGCGCTGAATCAACGTACAATACATCTGGTTCAAATACTTGTTTACAAGGTGTTTAATATTTTCCTTGTCGAAATTACCTACCTAGTCTATATAAGCTACCTAACTTACACATTGGTTTACCCCCTTTCATGATAACCAGGACAAAACAAGATTCTGTAAACTAAACGAAATCGTGGTCCTACCTGAATTTAAATCAGCTGGCTCAGCAAGCCTTATAAGCGCAATATCATCAAATAATGTCTGCCTTCTGTATCCTGGATGAGATATCACCTCCTCGATTGTCGCATTCTGGAAAAATAAAAAATTTTAGTTTTTAAACTTGGATACAACTTTACTTTGCGTCCAAGCTTGACTCTAATTTGGATGAACCAAACTTTATCTCCAATAGTCCAAGATCGATCCACACATTGGAGTGTTGGATCCAACAGTACAACTTGGAGCCAATATAGCCCATGTGAGGCGCCACCATTTAGTATATGTATACAGGTTGGGTTCTACAAGTAGAGCCTTGGCTTTTGTTTATTTGTTTGAAAAACTTTTAAAAAGAACACACGAAACCCACTCTACTACGAACCATAGGTAAACAAAAAAAATGAAAGAACAAGTAGGTACTTATGTAACAAGCCATAATTAAAAATTTCCGTGCACTATCTAAAATATTTATAATTCAAAATACCATGCAAATAAATTCCATGTACCTAAAACTGAACCTAAGTTCTAAATCCACATTTATATACAGTCTAGTTACCAGCGATATTTAGCTGTCATAATCAATAATATCAATAATATCAATAAATAAATAAA
Organism: Plemyria rubiginata; assembly: GCA_963576535.1. Taxonomy (NCBI): domain Eukaryota; kingdom Metazoa; phylum Arthropoda; class Insecta; order Lepidoptera; family Geometridae; genus Plemyria; species Plemyria rubiginata. The sequence goes on along the minus strand of OY754925.1, from coordinate 6,075,635 downwards.
AAATAAATATTGCTGGTCATTCAATATTTTTAACATGTCATGCGAACCGCGAACCAACAATATTGGAAGGAAGCTATCAACGGTTGTAACAGCCAGCACCGTGGGGCACTGTCTTACCACAACTTTGGACGCGCAACTAAAAACTTGCTGCACGCAGTTTGGATCTGGCGTCATCTGTAGAAAAAACGATTGTTTCCCTATATGTCGAGTCCCTTTACGTAGAGCCTAGAAAGTTATCTCGCTTTTATTACCCTTATGTCGAGTTTCTCGCAGAAAGAACAAGACTCTCAGACTCGACGTAAGGGGACTCGACATAAAGGGAACCAATCGAAAAAACAGCTCTACATTCCGTGGTCTTTGTAGTGTAATACATAAACTACTATTTATTTCTTTTGTGGTAATACGAGTTAAGTGCAGTCATATCTGTCAAAACGTAGATCAGTGGATTCAGTCTACCTAATTCATATCATTGTTATCTTGTCACTGTGAGTAATGTGCTTAATCCTGGGTGATGCTAGAAAGGCTAAAGAGAAACTGCCGTGAACTTCCGTGTAGAATTTAGTCCGTTTTCTGAGGTGATTATGTTGTTTACCTATAGTGGTTTGTGGCCGGAGTCACACATAGTTTGTTTATATTTTTTTTTGTGTTACTTAATACCTAATTTTCTTTCTTGTTTGGATACTTCTTCTGGGTGTTTGTTGTCAAATAAATTTATATTCTATTCTATTCTTAATTAGAGTTTTTGGCGCACCCTGTTCCTGGTGTTTTTAGGGCCATTTGTAAAGTATTTAGAACACCAAGATCTTACCACAACTCTTTTCGCACAAGTCTTTTTCCCTGCCAGCACTTCGCAGTCAGGGTTTGTCCTCAAGTCGTACTCGCCGAGTATGACGCTAGAGAGCCTCATCCGCGAGCCGAGCTGAACGCAATGGGCTGCCGTCAGCACATACCACTCATTGATGAGGGTTCCTCCACAACCCAGCTTTGTAACACCATCTAAAATTTGGATAGGAAAAAGTTTGAACTCTGCCAGTTATAAAATAAAACAAAAAGCACAGGAGATTCGTTTTCGGACAGTTATGAAGCAACATAGCTTTTTCATTTTCATTGTTTTTCTAGTGTCATTTCGAGTTGTGTTGTTTAATTTTGGTGGCATTTTAACCAACATTACTTGAGGTCTTAGCACAAAGTAGAATGTAGAAATGGCATAGCAATAGCATTTAGAATGAATGTAGTGATTAATATGTGGCATTTTTTGATATGTGTATGTATTATGTGATAATCCTGATTTGACCGGAAATGTTTCGAATGTTTTGAAAAAAATGGTGGCAACCATTTTCTTCAAAACAAAAAAAAGGACTTGACTATACTTTACAATTTAATTTATTTGACACTGGCAACATTGATGACACAGACATGACAGGAGCCTTACAAAAAAAGTTACATAACATAAAATATTTTTTAGGGTTCCGTATCCAAAGGGTAAAACGAGAATCCTATTACAAAGGCTCAGCTCCTACAGCGGAACCTAGTAATAGGGTTCCCGTTTTACACTTTGGGTACGGAACCCTAAAAAGAAGGTGTTGATAAACGTACCGTCGTCATAAGACAGTAGAACCATCCACGGCATCTCGTACAACTGCGTTCGGTTTCCACCTATGATCCTATTGCTGTCTATAGTCCCACAATCTCTCGGCAACAGCCTCAGGTTCGGGTGGTTTGACACATCTTCGGGGCCGTCGCTGGTCTCTTGTACATTGGGTCTGGCGTTGGTCTGAGGTCTAATCCCGTCGGAGTTCCAATTAGCGTACGGATTTATATCGATGGTTTGCATAATTTCATTGGGTTGACTAGTTTCTGAACTGCGGCCTGTACAGCAAACCTGTGAATGTATGGCTCGATAAAAATATCGTTCCCCTTACCGCGTTGTCGTACTGTATTTGTCTATCGCTTTTGAATTGACCACTAATACTTATATCTCATCAAATTATGTTAGTTCATTGCTGGACGTAAGTCTCCCAAGACTTGCCGCTGAGCCCAGTCTTCAGTTCTTCTCATCCAGTGTTACAAGCTTATACATTATCTAGTATCTCTAAACGAGCAGTTCTTATATATTTATTTACTAGCGACCCACCCGCCCGCGCGCCCCTGCTTCGCACGGATACACATTATTTTTCTACTATATCATGCATTATTAACATATAAACCTTCCTCTTAAATCACTCTCTCACAAAAAAAACCGCATCAAAATCGGTTGCGTAGTTTTAAAGATTTAAGCATACATAGGGACATAGGGATATAGAGACAGAGAAAGCGACTTTGTTTTAATACTATGTAGTGATTTATAATCTGAATATCGGAAACGGCTCCAACGATTTTCATGAAATAATATTATTATTATATTAAAGGATTCAGGTTTAAGATATTTAAGATTTATTTTTAGAAAATGTCTTTATCTGTTATTTCAGGCAATAAAAAACTCAACTTATGAAAAATATAGATGGCGTTGTTAAACAACCGAGCAAAGCTCTGTCATCCAGATATTCCATACCATCTAGATATAGATATATGTTATTGGCAGACAAAACGGTCTACCCTCTTTGCGACTACTGCCTACTGGTTTAATTCACTTTCTCATGGTAATTATCCCTTTTTAAATAAAAATTATTTTCATAACCTCATAAAAATTATCTTGTTGTAAAAAAGCAAATGAAATCCTACCAAAGGTTCTTCAGTGGTGTACCCGCACCCCAAATCATTGAGTTTCCGGCTCAGATGCATGGGCATGGGGCTCCCCGCGGCTCTGATCTCCTCCATCAAGGGCTCGCACTGCGTCAGGGGGGTACAGGTCCCAGGGCTGGTGCGCTCATCGCAACTACTCGTATCTCCATGATACCCTGAACATTTGCATAAATATAATTATCATTATAAGGGACCACAATAAACGCCTGCTGTTAAACTAGTAGCACCTGCAGTGCAAGCACCGTTCTTATCGATCGCTTATTTGACATTTAGAATCGTCAATAATTAGTTAGAAATGGTTTCAACCACGGAACAGAGAAAACCCTACAAAGGTTTCAACAATAGATAAAACCATTTTTAATGAATTTTCACGATTCTAAATGTCAAGTTAAGCGATCGATAGAAAACAAACATGATCTTAAACTTATCTTATTATCCATAGAGGGGACAACTTCTCGCTCGCACTTTTCAATTTTTTTGTTAATCTACAATCAAGTCTCAAATCAAGACGGTGTCAGCCCCTTCATATTCAACGTTTTTCTTTAATTTGTAATTTAAAACCTCGAGTCCGTTTCACATCAATAATACTTACGGTTAATTATCCCCACTGACAACTATTATTAAGGCTCCGGCGACAGCGGCTCGCAATTTCGAGGTGCGATTGGCTATTATTTCATTTTATTTCATTTCGGGGAGGTTGTTTAAAAGAATAACTCTAAAGTGACACGCATAAATACTGTTCGAACACAAATAATACAATAATATAAGGGAAACATGCCCGAATCAGAAATCATTTTAGTATTAGTATGTTTGGTCTTACGTTTACCTAATACCAAAATGATTTCTGACTCAAGCACATTTCCCTTATATTATTGTATTATTTGTGTTCGAACAGTATTTATGCGTGTCACTTTAGAGTTATTCTTTAAAAAAACCTCCCCGAAATGAAATAAAATGAAATAATAGGCAATCGCACCTCGAAATTGCGAGCCGCTGTCGCCGGACCCTTAACAAATGTTTGAGGATTATTCAAATTGTATCGCGGTTGAATAAAACCCAATGCACCTTCGAGAGATGGCTATTGTAGCCCCAGCATAGATTATAGGACCCCGCTATCAACTCCCATCTTCTTGTAGTCCCTGTTCTTTCGAACAGAGTGGTTAAAAGATTTTAGGTGAGCTTTCTAGCTCCTTTTGAGCACATATAGGTGCTACTATTTATTTCTTCTGTGGCACATGGCACCATATATTATACAGCTCTGAAGAACCACCTTCATTAATGGATGACGTATGGGTGACTAAGAAAAAGCACAAGGAGATGGACAAGAAGTTTTATTATTAGCGGTTGAGGTGGGGTGTATGCTGAAGAGATCGTCCATACGGCGTATACGCCGTATATGGACGATCTCTTACTATATTCTACTTTATCTCTTACTATATACTCTGGAAGAAGATAGACCCGGTAACGCAGAGTCTAGGCTGACTTAATCTTGTCAAACTTCAAGATATCCACTTCAAAGGCGCCAATATTAGCGTCAACTCCAATGGCAATGGCTCCCATCCGCCAACACCATTGATATAAACTGTTGTTAGAATAAATGGCCAACACTAACAATTTTTCTATGAACAAAGCCGGCTATTAATATACATATACCTAATTGACCTGTCTTTCGCCAATCGCGCCACAATGAAAAAAGATTGCGTTCCGGAAAACCCCACTTATTGCAGATATAATAAAAACAATTTATGATCAAATTATACAATTATTATGAACTGTAATTTCCTATTCTACAAATCTTTATCAAAACGACGCCGACCTAGATTGCAATTTTCTGTCGTCCGCCGTTTTGTGGAAACTGAGGTTCTACCACGGAAGAAATAAATATGTTCTACCCCTATCTTTATAAAAACGTTTCTTGAACGTTATTTAACATTGCTAAAATAAGCGCAAAAATGGTTGAGGTAATTGATAAACAAAGTGATAAAATAAGTGACAGTTTATCAATTACCTCAGACAGCAATATTTTAAGCATTGTTTACCTTTTGTTTTTCTTTAAGTGACGCTATAATAATTGCCGATAACTTAATTAAAAATTTACTTACTACTTATCACAGGCACTATCAAACACGTCACAGAAGTTATAAAGAACAACATCGCTACTACTCAGTTCTCAGCAGTCTTTTGAAACGATTCAATTCAAAAATTGATAGTTTAATTTGTATCACGCGACCAAGAACCTTCTGCAAATACGATGCATGACCGATTGACATCCGGAGTTCACAACAACCAAATTATGAAGAAGCGTTACTCACTATTGTAATTATAAATATGAGAGTAAATTATTGCGTTATCTATGCACCGGTCCGAGAATAATTACGGATACGAGACACGAGCAGTCATCACCGATCGAGAACAACGTTTAAATCTATATTTTCTGAAGCCTGAATGAGATGAGTAAAGTAACTGAGGCAAATGAGAACCAGATAATCTAGATGTCGACGACTATCAACAAACCTGTTCTGCGGGGAAACACTTGAGCTGCGCATGAGTCGCATCTCGACTCGACTGTTTAGTACCTTACCTACCCTCTGTTTACACCTCTGTAAACATTAGCTATGTTTTAATTACCTAGCAGAGGATATAAGTGTGCTGTGGTCGTGGGTAATGGCCTAATGGCTCAGTGGGCCTCTACAAGGCCTCTACGATTACTTTTTCTATACATAACATAATACTTCTAATTATCGTAATATTGTCTTAACATGTCTTTTATTTTATTTAAATTGTATTCCGCATACAAATGTATTTGTTATATTGGAACTAAATGAATATACTTACATAAGTTTGAACATATCAAAATGTTATTAATTGAATAGAAAATAAGAATCTTTATTAAATATTAATACAAAATAACTTAATTTTTAATGTTATCTAAAATCCACTTCATGTAGTTAGCTACTCGTGTATAGACTTCAGGCAATTCGCTTTTCTTGAATCGAGGTCCGAATGAGACAATCCCGCGCTGGACGTAGCGTTGGTCACTTCCGAGGAACACCAATGGGCCTCCAGGGTCATCTCCACCGTCATGGCTTTTGACGCAAACGTGCCTACTGGTCAAAGGTGGAGGATTGGAACCTGATCTGAAACAAAGATTATTCCTGAAACTTCACGATGAATTATAAACATTACAATTAGCATTGCCACCGCTCGGAAAGCAATGGAAATATAGATGGGATTCGTTTCAAGAAAAACAACACACGATATCGAGTAGGAATTGTAAAGAATCTTTACTACCCTGGAAATGGTCAATAGGCAGGTCATGTAGCGCGAAAAACTGACAACTGCTGCGGAATAAAGGTTCTCGCAATTCGGCTCGAGACTCGAATGGCGACCAGGAACATGAAAACGAAGCATTCGAAGCCTAACCGATAGACTGAAGCCATTGTTAAGATCGCGGGAAGTCGGTGGATGGAGAGGGGTCGGAATCGTTCTTCCTGGAAATGTGTGGGGGAGTTCTAAGTACTGATGAGGATGATGATACCACCCTGGCACACCCTGGTCTTCTACAAGAGCATTGTTTCTTCTAAATATTTTTAAAAATTTATTTATCAGGTCATTTCTCTGTTGGTAGGTACAATACCTATTTCATGATGATGTCTGGTAGGTACCTCAATTTACCAGTCATCTAAATGCAGGTGACAGTACCTAGTTAATGTCTGACCAAACCCAGGATAGTTGAGAGTAGTACACTACACACCTATTATTATAAGCGAACTGGCATTCCTCATTGCTGATTGTGGACACTAAGTGTTTCTCGAGCACTGGAGACGTAAGCTTGAACCCGTTGAGATTCCACCCAGCAACCAGTTCTTCAAGTGAACCATCTAGAGACTCGCTCTGTAGTTCTGTAGTGACTGGCAGGCACACAGGGCCCACGGACTCTGAAAACGGTGGTCGACTTAGCAAAGTAGGTAATGGTATTATTTTATATTGTTTGTAATAGAAAGAAATCGTAATAAAGTTCGCGTGCTAATTGTATACTTCTTCTTGGGACAGGTTTTACCATCAAAAACAATCCGTGTGTGTTTTTAACAAGTTTTAAATAGGTAGAAGCGAACATATTTTAATGTGGCGGATAGAACTATTATTTCTTCAGGCTACTTCTGGCTTACTGTGTAAAATCTGCTATTGAAAATCATAAACCAAGAGACTACCCCCCGGTTTCTGAAAGGCCTGTCAACACTAATCGGCTGTCAAGTCACTTGCTATCTCTATCTAACTTGAAGTAAAAGCTGAAATAGCATAACTGCCGATTAGCGTTGATCGGCCTTTCAGAAACCGGGCGTTAGAAAAGTAAGCTTGAAAGGGAATCTACACTAGGATGTGTTCTGTTCGTGTCTCTGGCGATAAAAATACTTGCCTGATTTAAAGTCTGCTGGTGTAGCTAGCCTTATAAGAGCGATATCGTCAGCAAATGCTTGCCTTGAGTCGCCGAAGCTATATCCAGGGTGTGGTATTACTTCCTCTATCGTGTCGATCTGAATACAGTTAATTTTATTTTAAATCTTTCACACATAAAATCTTCGGTCACACACATCCACGAACATTTGACTGTTAGTGAACTAACCATAACTTTAGGGTTGCAGTGTGGTTCCGTTTCTGTGTCTTCGCAGTCGGGGTCAGTCCTCACATCGTACTCGCCAAGGATGGCGCCTTGCAATGTATTCTCTCCAAGGAAAGTCACACACTGCGCTGCAGTCAGCACGTAACGCTCGTTGATGAGGGTTCCCACACAGCCTAGTCTGATTCCTTGGACTGAAATAGGAACCAGTCATTTTGAGATCATGTAACAAACTCTTGGATGACTAAATGGATGAATAGTGATCATTTTTCAAGGTCAATAGCGACTATGAACTGAAACAGCCGCGAAGATTTCAGAAACTGGTGGATCGAGAGGGCTGAAATGGGTGGATTTGAAATAAATTGAAAGGATTATAATCAGAATTCAGTTATTTGCCTCATGATCAACTCATAATGTTGATGGCATAGATTTTCTCAGATTCTGATTAGAATCTCCATGTCATCAACGGTTAGACTATTATTTTTATCTGATCATTTTAACGGTTACCAGTATTGTATGATAGGAGCACCATCCAAGGCAATTCATTTGGCACTGTCACATTCCCATCGAACACTTTATTAGGTCCAGTTATTTCCTCTGTGCTATTATCCTTCATGAAACCACATTCGGTAGGCAACAGTCCTAAGTTAGGATGGTTCTGAACGTCCAGAGGATCCTCAATATTATCTTTTGATGTCGGACTGGTGGCATTGGGTGTGATTGTTTCTGAAATGATACTACACTAAATTATGTATAAAAAAGAAACATTTCTACAGAGTTAATGAGAGTCAGTTGAAACACGTATAGGGAGACAATGAGAAGTAATCAATCAATTTATGATGCATGTAATTTATTATTTCGACGAAATGTGATTTATGTATTAAATAACGATGGGTTTAAAGGTGTGGTTGAATGGATCGATTGTGTGAAAAATGATTAGCTTTATCGAAATCAGTCGGGATGCTTTGGCAGATCTTACCAATTAGTTCCTCAGACAAACAGTGACATGCTTAATTTAAAGTTTATGTTTATAATATACCTACAAGACATGGAATGAATATAGAGATGACGGATGATTAGATTATTAGATTAGAGGAAACGATTGGGAAAGGAAGTTGATGCTCAAGAATGACGAAACAAAGTGTAAAACAGTTTCAGATTTTCGTTCTTCAATAAGTAGGTAACTGGATAAATTAGGTAGTGAACTAGTACAATACTGATAATTATAGGTAGGTATCACACATACTACCTACTATACATAAAACGATTCCTAGGTGACTGACGCTGAATACATTCAGAAACCAGTTACAATAATAACTAGATCGCTTTATAGTTTGGAATATTATTATAATAAAATGTTTTTAAACAAAATACTATTATTTTATGCATCTGAACTTACCACTTAAAACTGGCGCTGTAAGTACCGTGATAGGTATAATCAAGAACAACATAATGCTAAGAGATGTTTATATTTTTTTTATCGAATCAAACGCAAACAATAAACAGCATCCTTGGCCACAGTGTGATACTAATATCATACACTTTAGACGGCGAGATCCTTTATAACCGGATTAGGTGGCCAATGTCAGACGCAGACCCGGTTTGATTTACACAGTGGATACGAATTGTGGAAATATACAAACAAATGCATAAACATAAATATCTATGTCATATTGAAATGTTTTATTCAAATAACCTCAAACAAGTGCAAGAAAGACGCTCGGCGAAGGATGAGTTTATTTATTTTTTAAGCATGAGTAATGTAAAAACAAAAGGCTAAGAAAAAGTCTCCACTTAGAGGTACAAAATAAAAACAGTTATTGAGCGCAAAAAAATTGCGCTGAGTCTACCAGAAGAAAAGAGAGGCAGAGGCCGCCCGCCATCCACCTGGAGGACCAATATAAAAAGAGACCTCACGAAATCCAAATTGCCCGAGCCGACAACCCAAGACAGACTGTCTTGGCGCAGAAATGTGAGGAGACCCGACCCCAAATAATGGGAGCAGGGATGGAGAAAGAAGAAGAGCAAAAAAAAATAGTACCTACAAGCTACACACGCAATAAAAATCATAATTCAGAAAAGCTATTGAACAAAATACAAAAAAAAATTAAAGAAATAGGTAAATATAATCAGCCGAGAATTGAGAAATCTATTCATTGACTTGCTCATGGAATACAATAATATCTAATGGAGGCATTGTGTCCACCTTTTGACTTTTTTTATGACTTTTTTTATTTGACTTCAAATAGAATCGATGTGCGTACATTTTTAATCGACTTAAAAAAAGAAGGAGGTTATTAATTCGACCGTACGTTTGTTATGCAAGTTCTCCGCCAATTATGAATTGATTTTGATTATTATTTTTTAGGTGCAGAGGTGATTAAATATTAATTATTCGTTGAAAGAGAGATGACGTTTGCAAACATTTTCTATGATTTTGTATTTTATAAGGGTTAAATTATTTAAATAGCTAATTATAATGAAGTGTCCTTTCGAATTATGATGGCACTGATAAACTTCACCTTGAAGAAATGTAAATATGATTCCCACTAAATTTTTCTCTAGTCAGATACCTAAGGCAATATATTACTAAAACCAGTTCGGAAATCTGGACTGCTTCTTTCGACACCTTCGATAGAGCAGTCGTGATGACCGAATTGACCGATGCTCTGAGGGGTTATCATGAGTTTAGTGCCGACCGCGATCGATCGTAGATCGCAACGATCTACACCGAATTTCAAAGAAATTAAACAACGGCATCTAGCGTATTCTTTGAGAGGCTTAAGGGAAGCTTCTCAAAGAATGGGAATAATATATAATATTTATGATAAGAATAATGATAAAAATAATAAGAATTTATTAGCAGTATAAGAATAATACGTAATATTGAATTTCCTTGAAATGCGGTGTCTATCGGTGTGATCTACGATCGTTCGCGGTCGGCACCGGAACTCGTGATAGGCCCTCTGTATGCCTCCAGTTGATGGACGCAGTGCTCTTATAGCACGTTTATAACGTCCGTGACTTGCGAAGCATTGCTTTGTCGTGATCTTTTTCCATCATCCAAGTAGTATAAATAAAAATAAATAAAATAAATAATGCTGGACAATCCACACAGCATCATCTAGCCCCAAAGTAAGCTTCAAAGCTTGTGTTATGGATACTAGATGACTGATATATTTAATACATTATATACTTACACAGATAGATATTTTTTTTGTTATACATAGAAAACACCCAGACCTACGGAACAAATTTCTGCAGATCATACACAAATTTGTTCCGAGGCGGGAATCGAACCCGCAACCTCTTGCGTCGCAGGCGGACTCTCGCCCGCTGCGCCACAGACGTCGTCAAAAAAAACAAATAAAATCTTCATGTTTTATGATGACATTGTAAGAGATGGTCCTACTGTGTGCTATCGATTGAAGCTGTTCTAACCAACTATCTCATCTGAGCGATCAGAATTTATGGATTCATTTTAGAGAAGTCGAAGATATCTTTCCTAGAAGGAAAGTTCACTAATGGTGTGAGACATTATGAGAAATCTTCGTACCCAAACTGCAATCGACAATTACCATGGCCATAGTGCATTGTCCGCAGGAAACTTTCCTTGGAAGTCTAGTCTAATTTCAACGTATCTAGCACAATTTCGTACATTTTAGTCGTGTACAGTTTTTCTTAAAAAAGTTTCTCGAATGGCGACCACGAAAAATATACCAAAGCGTGACACGCCCTCCTACCCGATGGACTGACGACATTGTTAGGACCACGAGAAATCGGTGGATGGAAAGGGTTCAGAATAGTTCTTCCTGGAAACGTAAGGGAAGGCCTATGTTCAGCAGTGGACTTGAGGCTGTTGATCATGATGACGACGATGGAAGTTTTTCTTACCTATGTAAAATTCTGACATTCTTAACATTAACTGAATTGAACACCACATCTTTATAGTACCTAACCAACGGACTCCTAAAACACTATAAATACCTAATCCTACTACTATTATAAACGCGAAAGTTTGTAAGCATATGGATGCATGGATGGATGTTTGTTATTCTTTCACGCCGAAACGGCTGAACGGATCTAAATGAAACTTGTCAGCGAGGTAGATTATAGTCTGGAATAGCACATAGGCTACTTTTTATACCGTGGGAATACCGGGATTTAAATCTGTGCGATTGATACCGTGGGGCGCAACTAGTATGTATTAAAGCCGTTCTGTTATTCGATTACTTTATTTTGACGACCACCACATTCGTTCATAAACGCTCCCGCCTTAATTTTTATTGATTTTGTATTGCGGTAATCGCCTGGATACTAAAGTTCGTTCAATATTAATTAATGCAGAAGTGTTTATGCAACTATGTAGGAATGGAACAACCATGATTGTGATCATAGTAGCATGGAGGTAATTCCAGGCAGAAATCTTACGGTCTGGTAGGTAAATAGCATACTAATTAATACCTATTATAAATGCGAATCTGGAATATTTGAATTGAAGCTCGCTCGAAAGGTATGTTTTCGAGATTATTTTTATTACATTACATTATTATTTTTATGTACATAGGTAGTACCTATATTATTTGTATTTATTAATTATTACTAGCTGCGCCCTGCAGTTTCACCCGTGTAGTTTTAAATCCGGCATTCCCACGGGATAGAAAGTATCCTGTGTGCTATTCCAGACTATAATCTATGTCTTTGCTTTCTATCTCTTTGCATCCAGATACGTTCAGCCGTTCTGGTATTATTGAGTAAGATGGAACAAGTAGACCTGATGTTAAGTGGTAACCATCACGTACATACAAAGCATTGCCTCGTAAGTCACGCACGATAGGAGCGTGCCTTACGCTGCACTGCCCTGCGTCCATCAACTGTTAAGCCTCATGTCAGGCACATGATAATTACACCAGCGACCACCTCTTCAAACCGTAACACAGCGTTGCTGCTTGGCGGTAGAAAATGGCGTGGTGGTAGCAGAAGATACTTCCCCGGACGAGCCCTTTACAAAGAGCTCGACTACTCTTAAAAGAAACTCTAATATATTAGTTAGATCTATCTCTCTGCCAAATTTCTTTTATTGATTTATTGAGTAACAAACATCCAAACTTTCTCAATAATAATATTAGTGAAATTAAATAGATTTTATTAATTCTATGACGTTTCTCTATCAAAATGAATGTTTACGGTCCTACCTTTTTAATTATTTATAATGTGTTAGACCGGTACTTACCGTAACTAACATCATTTGTATGCTTTTTACAACGGCTGCCTTGAACTGACATGAAAATGAATTACCTAGAGTCAGACGATAGGCAATGTTTTCAAGAATAAATACTTTCTGAGTACATAACTGGTGGTATTTGTGTCACAATGTTGCTTAGAAATCAGTTTTATATAGTGACATTATCAGTTTTTTTCCGATGTGGAGAGACAAGTGAGTGAAATAGATTTCCTAAATGATTCGGCAGAATGTAGTTTCAGGTTCAGGTTTCAGGCTTCTACCGGTTTCTGGGCTGATAGTAGCATGTTCATTTATTAATTACCGTTCCATTTACCTACTAGGTATATTGAGTTTATTGTTACACCTACTACCTAACTAAGTTTGTCTATTTTTTTTAGAATATAGGTAAATGATTAATATTTTAGAAGAAGAGCATTCTCTCCAGTTAACCTTTCTGTAGTTTTGAATTAGACAAAATATTTTATTTATAATTATTATTATAGTATTAAAACGCTTTATATAAAAGGTAGGTATATGCACCTTAGTAGGTACTTTAGTAATTGTACAAACCTACACCCACCAGTCCAACTAAATAATTCGAATTTACTTCCTTGAAGTTTATTCTGCAAGTTCTTATACTTAGGTAAATAAGTACTAGTTATGTACCTGATTTTTATTATTATTTGGAAATGTACGTATCTTTACAGAGGTACCTACTTACATTCTTCTTGTTACTTCTTACTTCCTTACCTACCGCGGATCCGAGGTGATTGACCCGCTGTACAATCTTTTATTAGTTTCACCACAGAGTCATGTGACTTGATGATTTTGTGTCACATTTTTAATTTTTCCTCCTAAATTTCATTTTAATAAATCAGACAAGTATACTTGCTTACCTGTAAATTTGTCAAGCACCAAGCTATCGACATCGTTTATTTCAGGTGCTGTCAAAACGCAAAACAAAATGGCTTGGGATATTCTAGATAAATTCGACTGTGGGGAAAGCGTCGCAGATCGAATCATTGGAGGCAAAAACGCGGCACTTGGTCAGTTTCCATGGATCGTACGACTCGGATACCAAGGTAAGTTCGTTAATGCCGTTTTGGAAATCAGCGTAAGATACCATCCCGACGGCATAAGGGTTTTAAAGCTGCCACCCCCACACAAAAATATAGAGCGATGGTAGAGTTGATAAAATTCACAAATTAGTAAGATAACAAAGGAATACTAGGTGTCTTTAGAGCCTATACTTGGGAACTTTGTAACGAATAAAACACCGCTAACTCAAGAAGAATCAGCTGCCCACGTAGTCCTGGAATGCGAGGTAGTAGCAACTCAATGACAAGAAATCCTGGCCAACCCCAGGTCACTCCTCCAAGCCTGCGAAGCACCCAGGAAACTTCTGCGCTTTTGGGAGGAGTTGGGCTGGCTACAGATATAGCCAGCACACCCTGACGCACAATGGACCAACCTTGAGTCTAAGTGCGGAAAAAGGAGTCCAACTACATTAACATTAACACCGCTAACTCTAGAATTTATGTATGTATGCTTCAAGTTGATGGACGCAGCGCAGTGCATCGTAGAGCACCTTTCTATTGTACGTGATTTGCAAGCCAATGCTATGTTATGCTTAGGACTGCCGCTTCATACCATGTGGGCCATTTGCTTGTTACATCAACAAGAAGAATAGTAAAAATAATATTACAATTATAATTTATCTGGCAGTGGGCAGGTCATAGGTAGCTGATAGAACTATGAATTGTTGGGAGATAAAGGTTCTAAAGGAAGAACACACCTCACCCAATAAATTAACTAAAACTTTAGTGAGTGACGGTTGAATAATAAGTACCTACTTCGATGGATGCTTTCAATTTCATATTACTTCACGTAATTTTGTAGAATCACTATCACTATCACTACATAGTATAAAACAAAGTCGCTTTCTCTGTCCCTATATCCCTATGTCCCTTATGTATGCCCCTATGCCCTATGCTATGTGTCCCTATGAATCTTTAAAACTAAGCAACGGATTTTGATGCGGTTTTTTTTAATAGATAGAGTGATTCAAGAAAAAGGTTCATATGTATAATACATGCCTGATATGTGCACCCGTACGAAGCAGAGGCGCGCGGGCGGGTCGCTAGTTAAAGATAAAAACGACATTTCTAGACTGCTGTGGCGCTTAATTATATTACCCGCACACAGTCACAGCCCGAGCAGTAGGTAATTCTCTGTCGAGGACGTATACCACTATAGCATTGCAGAATGAAGTTTATTAGAATGAAGTTTCAGTCGATAATGAATTGGACTGGCTATGTGGAGGCGTGCTCATCTCCGACCGCCATGTGATCACCGCGGCGCACTGTGTTGACTTCGGTGACTACGAAATAGAGCTGTAAGCACGAGCCACTTGCCCAAATATTGCAAAACGTGTATAATGAGCCCCTAATCGCAAACACGTTTAGCAATAATCATGTCATTCGTTCACCTATTATCTGCAAAATGTACTAACAAAAAAGTTCTACCTGCTTATTTACTAAATAATTATTTAAAATGAACTGATCTAAAATACTTAATTATTTAAAATGAACTAATCTAAAAAAATCCCCAGGGTTAAAATCCGTATGGGAGAGTACGACTCCCGAAAGGACCCTGACTGCGACGGAGACACTTGCGCGCCACCAGTCCAAGATAGGGAGCCTAGAAACATCACCGTCCACCCGAAATTCCAAGACCCACCTTTTCATAACGATATCGCTGTTATTGAGCTGAACGAGCCCGTTATCTTACATGGTGAGGGCTGTCTAAATAACACCTAATATTCTTATTTGTTTTTGTAGTAGCAGAGCTCTTTGTAATCTCGTCCGAGGAAGTACTACGACTGCCATCAGCGTTCCTGTGTTTCGATTTTAAGGGTGTGCCGATGATACTACAGGCACATTATGCTTAACACCTTTAAGTATGCCTCAAGATGATGAACGCAGGACAGTGCATTGTAGGTCTTTTTCATAATGTGCGTGTCTTGAGAGACTTTGTTATAGGCGATGATTACCACCGATCTCCTTGCTCTATTAGAAAGTAGTATAAAAAAACTACTAAGTATCTACATTCTCTCCCTCGCTCTGAAAATTTCATCTTCCTGTATTTACATCACTAATAATAATTTAGTTGCTATGTTTTAGTAAAAAAAACAAACATAATTATTAATATACTAGGTATATTGCTTGTCGTATTTCCTGAAAATCATAATAATTAAAATAATACAGGTTTCATCGTAAAGACTAAGGAACTTTCTTGGAAAAGAGCTTGTGGCTACAATAACCTTAATTTAAGGATTTAGTCTTCGCTTATTTTTGATTGTGGTTTGTGTGATTCATTCAAGATTACGTAGCTCCAATATGCCTTCCTCGAGAGCAGGAACATCGAAGAAAACTGGTCAAGGGTGATCTCATCACTGTCGCTGGCTGGGGCAAAACGAACGTCACCACTGAAGAGCGAGCGCAGACGTTACAAGTGCTTTCTGTAAGAACTAGAGATAGCGCACAGATAATTAAAACAATTTCATAATAATATTCGACCTCAGTAGCGCAGCGGGCGAGAGTCCGCCTGCGATGCAGAGGTGCGGGTTCGATTTCCGCCTCGGAACAAATTTGTGTACGATCTGCAGAAATTTGTTAAGTTGTTTTGGGTGACCTATCTATATAAATAAATAATTTATTAAATATATGTATCAGTTATCTAGTGCCCATAACACAAGCTTTGAGTAGCTTACTTTGGGACTAGATGGTG
Organism: Plemyria rubiginata; assembly: GCA_963576535.1. Taxonomy (NCBI): domain Eukaryota; kingdom Metazoa; phylum Arthropoda; class Insecta; order Lepidoptera; family Geometridae; genus Plemyria; species Plemyria rubiginata. The sequence goes on along the minus strand of OY754925.1, from coordinate 6,059,262 downwards.
CTGTGTGGATTGTCCAGCATTATTTATTTATTAAAAAGATAATGTGGTACCGACCCCGCCTTACGGTTGTGGATTCAAAAACAGTCGAGTTCCAATGAGTTTTGTCCAAAAAATATGAAAATATGTGCACGGTGCATGCTGCAGTATTTTTAAAAAGTTATGGAAGGTATCGTGAGGAAACAGACATGTCGAACTTAAAAGTTCTAAAACCATGGGTCAAGTTCTTGAAAGGATCCATATAATCCTTTCACCACACTGATTCAAAAGAAACTAGCGACACGACAAGAGAAAGAATCAAGTTTGTTGGTGAATGTTCTTCTAGATTCCAGTGGTGGCTCCAAAGCAATGTGACACCTTCGGCAAGCAGTTCCAAGTTTCTGAGGCCGAGCTATGCGCAGGCGCACAGAAGAACAAGGACGCCTGTGGGGGAGACTCTGGAGGACCCGCTATGAAGGTACCTGTTTTGAACTCAAAATAGTCGATTCATTTAGAAAATCTTTGGGCACAAAATAGTAAGCAAAGGTTTTCCTATTATAACATCTGGTTTCACAATAGGAATAGCATCTGTACCACGGATCATTCCAGAAACCAATATTTCTCAACACCTTTTCATTAGAAAGTGTACCTACATTCCTATTATTGGATGTTATAAATTTACTCTTATTATTATTATTATTCATTTATTTCGGATCAAAAATCCATACAATAACATATACAAGTAATACAGAAACAATTTTAACTTTACACAAAAAACTTATAACTAAACACATACCTACCTAAAACATATAATTTATAAATGTCATATGAAATTAGCTTAGCACGTCGTGCTTTCTTAGCACGTCTTGAACTTCCGTCTTCGGAATATCACTCTGTCTCAAATACTTTGATCGTTAGCGGATGCTAACTTAACTAACTAGCTAACTAACTTTGAGGATAGTGTATTTCTGTTCCCGCTATAACAACAAATACTAAAAAACATATAAAAAAAAAGGGGTTGAGGGGCTCCTATACAACAAACGTAATTTTTTCGCCGTTTTTATAAATGGCTCCTATCGTGCTCGGGTCCGACTCACACTTGGCCTGTTTTTTGTATAAGCTTTCAAAATGTCTTGTTACCTCAAAGTTTTCGGCGCCCACTACCTCTACCATCAAGTTTCGTAAGTTAATGTGTAAGTGTAATTCATAATCATAATATTTTTTGCAGGTTTTGGATACTGTTGAAGGGCCGAAAACATACTTAGTTGGTGTGGTATCTTTCGGTCCCACGCAGTGTGGTATCAAAAAACCAGGCGTCTACGTATCGGTGCCTGAGTTCACCAATTGGATCCTCAATACTATTATGTTATAAACAAGATAAAACATAGGATTAATAGCGCCCTGCGGTTTCACCCGCGTAGTTTTAAAAACCGGTATTTCCACGGGATAAAAAATAGCCAGTGTGCTATTACAGACTATAATCTATCTCTCTGCCAAGTTTCATCCAGATCCGTTCAGCCGTTCCGGCGTGAAAGAGTAACACATATCCCTCCATCCATCCATCCATAGGTGCTTACAAACTTTCGCCATTATAATATTAGTACTTAGTAGTAGGATAACAATATATATCATAGAATTACATACATATAAATATACCTATTATAACTAAAGTAAGTTCAATTGGTACATTACTTGTCTTGCAACAAAAAGGCTGCAAAAACCATTTTACTAGGAAGGCAAACAGAGCACTTAATGTATGAGGTAATTGTTTAATATTTTTTAGGAATAAGGTCTTCGCTATATCCGCTCTTGGTACACAGTACACACGAATAGGCATCAGGCTTTTTTTCGAATGGACAAAATGCTGTTGATCGATGAAGGATCTCAGCGCTACTGAGTAGGCGTATTCGTTTTTATATCCTTGTACCTAGTAAGTGCCATTTATCTTTAGCTTTTTATACTTGATCTTCTTATACTTGAATAGGAACGTATTCTGCCGTCTTACCGCAAAAGGGTACATCTAACAAATTGTTAATCTCGAGAAAAATGGTTTTACATTTTTTTGATGTTTTTGGAAATAAAAATTATTTGAATGTTTATTATATGCAAAAAAAATAAATGCAATTACTTGCATATACTTATTATATTAATATACATTTTTGTTCTTTATTATTTTATACTCATTCTTTGTAAAATCATGATTATTCCTAAAACTAATGGGTTTTAGATGTGCCTTTTGGGGTTACTGTACCTAACTCAATACAGGATTGAGATAGATTTATTTTTTAATTTGTCAGATGCGCCTTTTTCTCCGGATTCCGAATATGTTCAATTTCAAAAAAAAATTAAGATGTGCCCTTTTGCGGTAAGACGGCAGTATATATAGCCTAAATTTATCTACTAACAAAGTTATACGCCTATGTTATACGCTATAACTAAGGCTACACATAGCATATTCGTAAATTCTAGCTTTTCTTTACAAAACATTTTATGATTCTACGTAGGTACTCATGAATTCTTGAAACGACCGAATGGGCTGTACTTGTACCTAGTATAACTACCTACATAAAATGTTATTAAATGAAAATGTTTCTATATTGCATGTCAAGAGATAAAGACCGCAAGGTTCATTAAATATGCATGCAGGCAGCCATTTTCCTGTTTACACAATATTAAAACTTGCCTCTTTCAAGACTGACTTCTGAATCAGAGATTTTGTCATCAATATTAATACTATTCAGGTACTCTGCCACATCGCCGTGGTATTCAGCATTGTCGTTGATCGATACTTTCCTGGATCTCGACGGACTGTTATAGTGGTACTTCTTACTTGACTTCTTCCTTGTCTTCCTGGGAGATTTTTCCATGCTCTCTATAGCGTCAAGGGTGGAGAAAGATCGTGGCGCGTAGTATCTTTCGAAGAGCATCGGCTGTTCTTGAACGCGTCCGTACATTAGCTCCATTTCGTGCATGAACTCTTCATGTCTCATACGCTCTTCGTCTCGTCGAGTTTGGAGGCGCATTGCAATGTCTTCTTCGCAACTGAAAATAATAATCGATTCTAAGATCGAAGATAAGAAGCTGATAAATAAATAATAAATAATAAATAAATAAATAATGCTGGACAATCCACACAGCACTATCTAGCCCCAAAGTAAGCTATTCAAAGCTTGTGATATGGGTACTAGATAACTGATATATTTAACACATTATACACTTACTACATAGATAGATATTTTTTATTATACATAGAGAACACCCAGACCATCGGAACAAATTTCTGCAGATCGTACACAAATTTGTTCCAAGGCGGGAATCGAACCCGCAACCTCTTGCGTCGCAGGCAGGCTCTCGCCCGCTGCGCCACAGAGGTCGTCAAATAAATATGCTTCGAATAAGATAAGAATAACATAATTTGTATAATTATTAAATGTTCACGTCTGGTAGATTTTGCATTAGGTAGATATGTAATTACCTACCTACTTTATTTGTATCAGGTGTGGTAAATTTACCAAAAATGAATGCAAATGTAATGAAATGAATACAATAACAGAATGTAACAAACATGAATATCTACCTTTATACTTAGAACAGTATCTAATAGAATTGTATAAAAATCATGAATTGAAACCGATTTATTGCATGTGACCTGTCTTAACCTATCTTCATCTTTGTAAATAAACCAAACCAACACATCAATAAATCATACATAGATATTTTTGATGTTTTGCAAAAAGCCAATTGAAATGTCAGCGTCAACATCGTAAATCATAAGCACCGCATTCCTCGAAACCAGAAAATAACCGTTTGAAATTCTCAAAAACTTCATTCTGATTCACGATTTTGGCAAGTGCAAAGGATTAGAAACAGGTTACCCATAGGTAGGTAGTAATAATACTACCTAATATTCTCATAACTTTTAAGAGTAGTAGAGCTTGTGAAGGGCTCTTCCGGGGAAGTACCTACTACCACCACGCCTTTTTCTGCCGCCAAACAGCAACGCTGTGTTTCGATTTGAAGAGTGTGTGCGTGTGGTCGCCGGTGTATAATTACAGGCACATGAGGCAGTGACTCGTAGGGCACGTTCCTATCGTGCGTGACTTACGAGGCAATGCTTTTTTATAAGTGATGGTTACTTAGCATCAGGTGGGCCATTTGCTTGTTCCATCAGCTAGTTGTAAAAAAACTGTGGCATACTAACTTGTTCTTGACCATATGCCACGCTGGTTTGGATCGCAGCACACGATCTCTATGCTTTATGTCGTTCCTCCGTCTTTGCTCTGCCAGCCTTCGTGCGGATTCCATTTCAAACCTCCTTCGCACCGCTTCAGCTCGGAGCAGCGCAGCGAGGTTGGACCTTCCAGCGGCTGAGGCGCGTAGCTCAAGCGCTGAATACGCTGTAGTTCCCGGCCCATCTCCACTTCCTCCGATACTACCGGTACTTTTGCTATCCTGGTAAATTCTCTTGGTTACTTCTTCCATCTGTATATAAGAAAGGTATTTACTTATCTAAATTGTACTTTAAATAATCTTAGAGTTATGTACAAGGGTACCGATGCTCTGGAGCGCGTCGATGTATTTTGTATGAAAATTCTAATAAGTCTTGTATATATAGTAGATGCCTAATTTTAGGCAGTTACTTTGAATGCTACATCCTACTAATATTATAAACTCGAAAGTTTGTAACATGTTGGTAAGAATGGTTGGATGGATTTTTGTTACTCATTCACGCCGGAACTGCTGAATGGATCTGGATGACACTTGGCAGAGAGATTATAATAGTCTGGAATATCACATAGGCTATTTTTTATCCCGTGGGAATACGGGGATTTAAATCTTAGCGGGTAAAACCGCGGGACACAACTAGTATAGGTATATCTAATAAAACATTACCGCTGAAGACTTTTACAAGGAAAATAATCAAATGTGTACCTACATCCTTTTATGCGAACAGTTTTTTTTTATTCGGCTTGCCTTGTAGGTACCTAAACTAATCATGTAAGAAACGTAAGCAGAAAAGAGACTTGAAAATTAAGTTTTATTAGGTACCTTTTTAGCAGCTCTATCAGCGGTGTTGAACCTAAATGGCTGAGGACTTGTAGTGATGAAATCCTCCTTTCCTTTGCCCCGTTTCTTCTTCACCGGGCTCGCGCATCTTCTATCAGAAGAGGTAGAAGAAGGGAGTGCGGGCGAGGGGTCTATGGGCAGGTCACTATGAGCTGCTGGTGTGGAAAGGCGGCTGCGGTCTCGGGCTGCCATAGAGCCAGGATAGTTCGCTGTACGGAGCATCTCTTCAGCTCTGATACGTTTGTTCATAGAGCTAAAAAAACAATACTTATCCAATAATAAACACAGGGTAGAAGGAGAGGACTTAACATAGTTCTTCCAGGAAATGTATAGGGGAGGCTTTTGTCCAGCAGTTGATTTATTGAGCCCTAGTAGCAACCCTGCCCACGTTTGGCCTGCCTAAGTCCAGTAGTACTATAAATCTGAGAGAGAAGGGATAAGGTACCAGTTTAATCATGTCCTACTGGACAGTTTTTTACTTTCTACTTACCCACTAATTTTAGGACTACTCACCGAAAGAATTCGTCTTCCTTTACACGGTTATAGAAATAATTTGAAAACAAATTCTTAGGTACAGGACGCGCCCTGAATCGTTTCTTCTTTTTGCATTTGGGAAGTGCATGCGTGGCTCTTTCACAGACACCAGTACCTTGCTCCTCCCGTTTCGTAAAGCTGAATGGTTTCATTTGAGCTCTCAGTTCTGCTTCGCTGTTTATCTTCGTTATAGCCCGTCTGGAGGGAAATCATCAAGATGGTGTTGAAAAACCTGTGCATCACCTAACGGCATAATTTTATGGTAATTTGATACCTTTGGAAAATTAAAATGCTTGTAGTAGTCCCAAAAGCCACAGAAGCTTTGTAACAAAAAAAGGAAATGTGCTCGTGTTTAAAACCAAACATTAAAAAAATCGAAGCTTCTATGTTTACCTGCTAATTGTGTCGTATTTTATAATGCAAGCTCACAAAAAAATCTGACGGCCTATTAATTAAGTTTTTCAACAAATTGCAATGGTTGCAATCTGACCTCCTACCTACCTACCTAAACATTTTAGTACGTTTTTACATGAAGTAAGTAAGTAATATTAAGAGTCAAAGGTTAAGTTAGATGTGAAGGACAATAATTTTATTATTGTCTGCATAAATTTGATCGATGCATTTACAATAGGTTGGTAAGTACCTAGGTTCCTAGGTACTTAGGTACCCACTCTACTCCATTATTTATCGACTAGCTGAAAACATATTGATTTTGGTAAGAATACCAAAACAAACCAACCAACAAAGTAGTAGGTAGCAGTAGTAAGAACAAGAATAACCTACGTAGCTAAATATTTAAAAAAGCGAAAACAACTTTTACGAAAAAACTAAATAAAAGTACCTACCCCAAAACAGCTTTAGAACTTTGATCCCCAAACACGGTAGACACCCTCCAAACATCCTAGCGAAAGTTTGTGAGTATGGACGGTGGTTTGTTACTCTTTCACGCCGGAACGGCTGAACGGATCTTGGTGAAAATTGACACAGAGATATATTATAGTCTGGAATAACACATAGGCTACTTTTTATCCCGTGGGAATACCGGGATTTAAAATTACGCGGGTGAAACCGCAGGGCGCTACTAGTTTTTAATAAAAGATGAATGGTTAAAAACTGTGCACTAAAAATAATAAAAAGTGTTACTAAAAAGAAGCATACAGGGTGTTCCTTATTTATTTTCCCAAAAACCTCATGGCTTGATCTTCCAGTATCTTGTCGTAGAGCGGTATCCTTGATTCAACAGGAATAGGCTTGGCCCGAAACTTTTTTCTGTTGCATTTTTGATGGAGCATGTCATCGGAGAATGATTTCTGGAGACTTCGTAGCTCATTAACCATTCGGTCATCCTCATCTCTATACAAGGAAAAAAATTTATAAGGCGTAATTAGGTAATTTAAGACACATCTGGTGACACACCGTGCCGAGGTGTGCCATACGGTCGGAAGATCGAGGCAATCGTGGAATGTCCACCAATACTATTTTATTTATCTAGTTAATTGTGTGCTGCTCAGCCAAATGTCAAACTTCACGATTGCCTTATCTGCGCCACCTGAATCGAAAGTACAATTATTGCCTTAGGCCCTAAGGCAAACCTAAAAAAAAACCCTAAGGCTTAGGGTTTTTTTTTACCTTTCTGTCATTTTGAATGGCTTAGGAACTGTGATACTCCTATTTCTAGACGGTGACCGACTGCGTCTATTTCTCAGGGGACTGGTCGGCATACTCCTTGTTTTGAAATCATCATCATCTATGCCACTCACACATGAGTGCCTCTTCTGAATAAAGTATTGTTCAAATTTTTGGTCAACTTCGGTTTTTGGCTCAATTTTATCATTCCAAGTTATAGAGCACGCTGAATGGTTTCTCTTAGGTCTTTCGACTCTAGACTTTTCTAAACTACTTTTCAATGACGTAACTTTAAGTTCATTCTTCGGGTTTTTGTCTCCATCATCACCGATCGCACTTGTATCTCTTGTAGGTTGCTTCATACATGTCGCTGTTGTTTTTGATCCCAAATATTCGCTACGATTTGAAGCTCTGTTTGAATAATTTTTGATGGCATTCCCTTCAGCTTCAGCGGAAGACTTTCTTCTCGAGGTAGAACTCATCTTAGTTTTAATTCTATTTGGAATGGAGCTCGGCAAATCTGGAGACTTCGAATACAAGTTCAAAGTTTTGTCGATATCTCCATCACAATCACCTATGTGCTCTATAGCGATCCCTAACATCAATTTCTTTTTTTCTCGAAGTGATTTCAGCGTGGAATAAAATTCATCCTCTGGTAGGTGGTTGATATCGTTGTAATCTGGTATACTCTTGTAGAAGTTCTTTAGCTTATCTGCATCTAAATCCTCAGCCGCTATGGAGCATGACGACGTCGTATCGATGGAACTTTGAGGCCGCACTGTTATTTTGGATCTACGCTCGTAAACTGTCTTTGGCATTTTGCTAACTGGATCCACTGGGACCCTTAGGCACAAATTTTTAAAAACACTACTAATATGGTCCATAACGTTAATTAACTACATATTTACCGGAGGAATACGTACCTACTCATTTAACATATTGTTGTACCAATTGTTGTTATGGAAACCAACTTGTGCTTGTAGTATGTCCCTGCCCCTGAGCATAGATTAAGCGAACGAAAATCTTATAATCAACTTGGGGGATTTGGCATTTTATGTACCTACTTATGTAGGTACGCATACTTAGAAAACAAATAAACACACCTATTAGATGATGCAATTCAACGTGCCATCTATAGGTGTGTTTATTTGTTTTTTAGGTATGCGTTAACACCTCATTTGAGATGTCCGGGGGTACCCCGCGCCGTCCGGGGCTACCCACCCTTCCCCTACAAATAAACACACCTATTAGACCGCGCGTTGAATCGCTTCATCTCATCTATAAGTAGGTACTTAGGTATGTATGTTTATTTTTTTTATGAGTGTGCATTAGGTAACACCTCGTATTTGAAGTGTCCGGGGGTACCCGCCAAGGAATTTGAATACTATTCCTTGGTACCCGCCATCTGGGGCTATCTGGAGATGTTATACTCTACCGCGCTAGGAGAAAACCAGTATGTAAATTCCAAGAGAAAATAGTCTTGCGAAAAGCTGTTAACGTTTTTTTTTAGAACACCTAGATTATTTTTTTAATTACCTACCTATTGTCTTCACACTGCTGACCAAGGAATATAATTAAGCAACACTACTAGTCTGTGAATATAATACTCTCTGACGCTGCTGACAAGATGGGCTGTCAAAATGACAGACAGGAAGGAGCCTTGGAGCCTTTTCTAATAGGCAAAGGAAGCACTGTTGCCAACGTATGGCCATGAAAAAATCTAAAAGGCGACTGGTCGCCTTATAGGCTACTTCAGGGTCATCCTCAAGGACTTGCCAATACTAAAGGCTCTTAATAAAAATCTGTCGTCTCATGGTCTGCATTGTGCTATTAAAAAAGATGGCTGTACTGTTAATGTACCTACCTAGGTACCTATTTTATATAGAATTCGGGCGGGAAACTCCCAGAAATTGTCATAAAAATACTTTTTATCCCGTGGGAATATTCTGCGCGGGTGAAACTGCGGGACGCAACTAATACATATAAAATAAAATAAACTTGCTGTTTTTTATTTTATTTTAACTTAAGATAAACTTTTAAAAGATTGGTTCGTCTGCCAGCAACAATAAGGCACCAACAACTCTTTTGAAAGTTTATCTTAAGTTAAAATTAAATAAAAAACAGCAATTTTATTTTATTTAATACTAGTTGTGCCCCGCGGTTTCACCCGCGCAGATTTAAATACCAGTAATCTCACGGGATAAAAAGTAGCCGATGTGCTATTCCAGACTAAAATCGATCTATCTCTCTGCCAAGTTTCATCCAGATCCGTTCAGCCGTCCGCTCGTCCCGGCGTGAAAGAGTAACAAGCATCCATCCATCCATACTAACAAACTTTCATGTCTAAAATATTAGTAGGAATTCGGCTCCTTTTTAGGCTACAGAACTTAAAAATTCGGCTACTTTAGGCTACCTCGGCTGTGAAAAATGGCGATATTAGTCCAGTCCCGGTTTCGTTGGCAGCACTGATGACTGAAAGGAAGAAGAAGAAAACTTTGTCCCAGCCAGCCACCCAGCCAGTGTTTATTTATTAAGCGGCCTCCAGACTCCCGCGAGATTCACGGCGTGAAGTCGCGCCGTGAATCGTGCGCGAAATCTCGCGCGTACGACGTCGGCTACACATTCACGCTAGGTTCACAGTATAGTTCGCGCACTCGACCACGATGGACCCCGAAATTGCTGCTGCGGGACTTCTTTGCGCATTAGCGATTTATAACTACGCTTCTGTCAAGCACAAGCTAGTTAAAAAGAAGCGCAGAAGAAGAAGATGGTGGATGTTAATTATCCACCGAAATAGAACAGGGTTAGTAAATACTTATTTTTATGGGTAGGTATAATATAGGTATAATATTCTATAAACAGCAGTTCTTTTTCGTTGTTCCAAACAGCCATTTTTCTCTTATAGCCTCGAAACACAACTTCGCCAACACTACCGCTCTCGACACTCGACGACGCACGACTGAGCGGCCTGCGAATATGTAGCCAAGACAAGTTCGCGGCAAGTTCGCGGCCCGCGAGCCCTTTGTCGCGGGACAAAATACCGACAATTTTCGGGGAACGAGCCGCGAAGCCGCGAAGAATATGCGAATCGGATCCACACTCATGCTTCGCGGAAGTTTCGCGCCTTCGCGCGCGATCCGCGCGCGAGTGTGGATAGGGCTTAAGGATATATGTGTTCTGTGGTGTTTATTTGTTTTGGTTTTAGCAATTTCAGTAGGTACAGTAAATTAAAGAAAGTTCTATATTAGTTTAAAGAAGTCTGTATGGCATATCCTTTCTCGACATAGGTAAGTGTGTAGTGAAGTTCAATCAAAACCTTTAAGCAACAGGTACGCACAAAGTAACCTCACATTAAGAATTGATTTCAGTCTGCCCTTACAACTACAATGTTTTTGACAAAAAGCATTTCGAGATTTGTTAAAATAAACACTAGCAACAATGCGAAGACTATTGTGGGTATTCGGAGAGTGAGCACTGACAATGAGAAGTTTCAAGGCAACTACGATGTTATTATCGCCGGTGGAGGAATGGTTGGATGCACACTTGCTTGTGCCATGGGTATGTGTAGTATTACGTTAGTTCCTATTCATATACGCCTTTTGAAGTGTCAGGAGTTTAAATATTACTTACGAGCTAGGTTACCATTTTCCTGATTTTCTCAGGTAGGTTCCCTACCTACCCTCAATACATATAGGTACCTACCTACCAATAGAGCTAATTGATATGTGGGTCTGTAGGTTATACTTTCCTTCTTCCTAGCCCTAGATTAATCATAGGTACAGATTATGACCAAATAGTAGGTATGCTTCAAGTTATTTTAAATTAATGTCTTTATTTTTGGTTCAGCCTAAACATACCCAGAACTTACCTACTGGTTGTTTGATTTTCAGCTAAGGATTCTCTGCTTTCAAACTTGAAAGTTCTCCTACTGGAAAGTGGTTCTCAAAGCAAGTTTGATTTGAAACCAGAGTACAGTAATCGAGTGGTTGCATTGAACCAATCTACCAAATCTTTAATGAGCTCACTCAATGTTTGGCAGCACGTGAAAGACAAGAGGCTCCAGCCTGTACGGTATATGCAAGTAGGTGTCTCTTCATTATCTTACTCATGAAATCATGCAACATTTCAGTTTTAATAGGTTACCAGTTGAAATGCATGAGGTTCAAGCTAGAGTGCAATAGTTTGACAGAGGTACCTGTATATAATTATGTAAAGGCTGCAATATTTAATGTCAAAGTAGTTCAAGCATTGTAGTTGTACAATGTTTTGTGAATAAGGTGCAGTGTAAACTATACTGAGATTTAATCGGGACGGCTTTGTTTCTTACTAGACCAAGATCAAAATCCATTTTTATTGTGAGATTGTGAGTCTCACTAGAGGGTGAAATAAATAACTAGTAGGTAGGTAGGTGGTAGGTAGTTCATAGAAACCTACATTCACTTACTTAAGTAGTTTAAGATAGGTAAATAAAACCCACATAAGTACAGAACCTAAAATTGATGGTAACAACATAGGTATCATAGACAAAAAACATGTTTTTTTTTGCATATCCTACAGTTTATTGACCTTTTGTACTCGCAAACCTGCAAATATTCTCTAGGGAAAGGATAGAAATAGGATTTGAGACTAATATAAATCTATAAATAAACATGTGTTGATACATCTATGAGCATTAATCTATTTTAAATGATTAATATTTATTCATAATATTTCAGGTGTGGGATGCATGCTCTGAAGCTATGATATCATTCAGCAGTTCTGAAATGTTGGATGATGATGTTGCCTACATTGTAGAAAATGATGTCCTTCTACATGCAATCAATAATGAGCTCTCCATCACAAACAATAAGAACCTAAATATAAATTATGGATCCAAGATTTCTGGATACACTTTGCCTCAAGGAGAAGATACTAGTCAAAAAAGTGTTGTGAAGATGAGCAATGGTGACACTTACACTTGCCAACTTTTGGTAAGTGAAACAAAATATTTGCTTATATATATTTTTAATATGACTAGCATACCTTATAATAATTTAATTTTTACAAAAAACATCAATCGAAATAAGTGATAGATAGGATGGTTGTTGGGTTTTATAAACTCGGAGCAACTTCCATCACATAAAGATACTTCCGTCTCTGTTTAGACTTGTCAAAACAAACATGGAAATATTTTTGTAGGCATAGTGTAAATACTGTTTTATTCTTGTTCTTAGGTATAGCATTACTTTAAGTTGTTTTACAAGCCTTAACTTTAAAATGACTCACTAAGCAATGATCAAGGAATATAAATACTTGTTTTATTCTTCTTCTTAGGCACAGTAGATATTTTTAACCTTTACACTGTAAGTAGGTAAGTAGGTACCTGTAATTTACCAATCTGAACAGTCTTAATTATAACTAAAACAATAACTACTTAGGTACATCTTATTCACAAGAAATAAAGTTTGACAGTTCTACACAGTACAATCACGGTGGTTGCACATCACTGGATTTTCTCTCTCCTTTTGCTTCAGCTTCTAAAAGCTTGCTGACTTTCTTATTTAACTCCAACAGCTGATTCTTTATATCAACCATGCAAATCTCCTGTATAGCATTGATTGAAAAAGAATTAGCATTCAAGGGGTCTGTTGTTGTATTGGAAGTGGTTCTCTTTCTCCTTTCCACTTGTTGACTTTCTAATGAGTATCTGTCATATAGGTTGCTCTTTCGTTTGACCTGTCTGTTTCTGTCTTCCTCGTCCTTGCTTCTCCGCAGCCTAAATTCGTAGTTGTTGTTTTTACGTATACTTCTTTTTGTATCCTTCTTGCTAGCGACCATTCTGTAGATGGAGGCTATTAGTTCTTTTGGTATCTGAAAAAATTATAAAAGTTGAAAAAATTATAATGTGGGTATGGGTACCTAATAGTACCTACCTACCTCATGATTGTATTATCATCCGAGCCCAGTATCACTTACTGCTGGATATAGGCCTCCTTCATTGTCTGCCATCCTCCTCTGTCCTGTGAGTCTCTTGTCCAGGTGTCCATCACATATCATTTAGCCTAAATCAGAAACAATTTCTATTCCGTAGCTAGGCGGTTTCTCTAAATATTTACATTTTTTTTTTTTTTTTTATACAACTAGCTGATGGAACAAGCAGATGGCCCACCTGATGTTAAGTGGTAACCATCACCTATAAACAAAACAAAAAGGTTTTATTAAAGCCAGGTTTGTCAGTTGGTTCAGTAGATATCTAGAACTAGGTACCAAGGTTAGAAATACCGTAACCTTACCCGATTTTCCCTAGGATCGTTTGGGCGTAAATTCAAAGTGCGCATGTGTGAAGCAGTCAGCAAAGCGCCCCATCTCAACACCGCTAGCAGTTGCTTCGGCGCACACGTCAGCAGAGAGCTGAAAAGCATGCTCTCAAGGTGTGCGACCAGCTGTGTTTGTCGAACTAGGCGATCCAAGCCAGCGCTTTCTTGTAAAGCCTGAAATAACCGAAACGATAGTTGCATAACCATTTTAAAATTAATAAATAGGTGCTGGGCAAACCTACTCTAATACCGCTTTTACACTTAGCTCATATTATGCGCAGGGATATGTGCAATGCGCGAAAGCCAACGCGTGCGGTAACGCGAGAGAGAGAGAGAGAAAGAGCATTGACTTTCGCGTTGCCACGGACGTGAGTGTAAACGCAGCATATCAAAATAATGTCCCACACACCCCGTATCTATAAATCTCGGCAAAGTCCAATGTATTACTAGAAATACAAACAACTTTTAACTGATGCGGTTTACACTGCAGTGTTACTCCTAAAAAACTAAACTGAGCTTAAAATGCACTCAAAAAACTACACACCTGGATATCACTGACAGCCAACCCAACCAGCAAATTTGTCAGTATAACAGTGACCAGTAGCACGAAAATCAAGAACATGCCATGCGCCGTCAATGGATAATGTATCTGTGAATGGGTGCAGTTGCTGTAGAAGATATCCTCGTATTCCAGCTCTCCTGACATCATCATGACGGTTTTGACTAGGCCAGCGGGCAGGTGGAACGCCGGGTAGTTGCTGAATAGCACACTAAAGGCGAGACCGAAAGCTATGAGGATGCAGCTGTACGCTAAGAGGAATGTTGCAAAGTTGACAGTCACTGAAAGAAAATAAAGTACAATGATTTTATACGATAAACGGCATCACTCATCAGCCATTTTAAAATAACAATTTTTTTTTCGGAGCCTTAGGAAAATATTCTTTTTTAGTATTCCTGATGTTATTATTAGTAGGTATAGTCCTTCATTCTAAAAAGAGCTATATTTGTAACTTCAATACATTACCGGTCGTAAACATCTGAACGTACAACCCGAACGTGGGAAACCTTCCAATAATCATCATAAGCTCTAACCAGCAGAAGAAGATTGTTATAGCAGCAATATCGTGCTGCCAATTTGAGGTGTCGGTCCTTAATACTCCATTGTCTATGTCCCAGTTTGGAATCTGTAAAAAATGGTTAAAGTAGTAGTGGCTGAGCATACCTAATATACGTAAATCAATGTAAATTTCCCGAAACCACTTTTTACGTGTTGATAAAATAATAAACGTTTTTGTAAACATAGCTGGCTTACTTATTCACTATCACTCACCACTCACGCATTGTTATAGTCAAGAAATGAATACTTACGGTACACAAAAAAACTCCTATAATAATAAGCATCTGAAGCCAGTTTTCCCACTGTCGTATGTGAGCGGACCAATCGAGACACGCCTGGAAAATCTCTTTTAGCAAAAAGCACAAGTTTAACAGAAGAATCAAGTATTGCACTGGTCGAAGATAAGTTGGCACTTTGCATGTAGGCTCTTCGCATAGGAAAATCTCTGTAAAAGAAAATATTTATTACGATTTTAGTTTGGTTTGCGTAAATTACTTTTAAGGTTTTAATGTGAATCAACTTACGAAGAATGTAAAGGCTGTACAAAGATATGAATAACGCGTGATAAATGAAGCTCAGGACAAAGAACTTTCGTATTCTCCTCCATTTCAAGAAGAGGAACGTTTCCGCGACTGGATGCTTTAGGATATCTTTGCGGCCGACCTGAAAGCAACACTTAGTTACAGCATGTTGAGCATTCGGAAGAGCAATTCAAATGTAGTATGTGTTGTATAGATTGGCTTCTTTAACTAAACTCCAATTCAAATCCAAGAATTTCCAAACTTCCGGGATCTTTTTCATACCTCGACAAAAGCCAGAAGCAACTCCGCCTCGCCTCTTTGTAATGAAGGCACCAAAGGCCGGAAATCGATGGTGAGCTCACAGTCCACGTCTCCCAACTCATGCTCACTGACATGCACAGCGTCGTCGAACTTACAGAGGTACCGGGGTACCACGTCAGGCACTCTGCGGACTATGAACGAAAGAGCTGACACTGAACCATTCGTTCGGAGGGTCACATCTCCTCCATAATCTGGAACACATTATAAAATTTGAACTATATGGAAACGTAAGATACTTAAAATATCTGTATAAAGAATAGATTTGGTAGTGTTTTCTAAGATTGGAACTTTTCATTAGGAATGATGATATTATGTGATGATTACTCACGACTATTACAAATCAAAATAGCTTGATGTGTACAATGCAAGAAAGTACCTCGTAAAATCTTACGATTACCACAATGTTGTTTTCCAGGTTTAGCTTCCTTGATTATATACAAATGGAAAACATGTGGGAGTGCCGACGATTTACTGGATGGCCATTATATTCTTTACACATACCGAGCAGTAATAACACGCAGGCGGAGAATTCATTCAAAGCCGCGATATGTAGAGGTGTATAGCCAAAGTTGTCAGGTGCATTCGGATCAGCACCAGATATAAGGAGCAGTCTCGCCACATCACAGGCTCTTGCTCCTCTCACGATAGCTCCGTGAAGCGGAGTTCTTCCATCGTTGTCTCTTGCTCTGACGTCAGCTCGCTTTCCAACTAACAGCTCCACCACCTCCACGGATTGAGCTAGAGTTGCTGTAAATATTTTCAAGTCATGAATTTTATGCATGCACTTGTCTCGTTTTAATTTGATCAAAATGATTGCCTTAGAATATCCATACTAAATAGGTGTTAGTTCAATAGTTGTTTTTGCAATTTTTACCAAGATGCAACGGTGTCTGCCCTCTGAAGTTAGGCCAGTCGATATGAGCTCCATGCTCTAGCAGCATCCTCGCACATTCCGCATGGCCGTCCTCTGCTGCGAGGTGCAATGCGGTCGCCTTCCCGGTGCCCAGCGCCGCTCTCACATCAGCTCCGGCATCTAGAAGAAGCTTAGTGCATGCTGCTGAGCCGAGAGACGCAGCAACGTGTAATGGCGTCTCCGTAAATACCTGAAACCGTAATCTGCTTAGTTGGTTACGGCCTTGCTGTGTTTTTCTCTTCCATTGATTAAGATATTTCTTTTTATTGAATTTACCAAAAATCACGGTGTTTTTTGAAAGCTAGCGTATAACAGGAGACAGTTGCTTACTAAAATCACTTTCTTATTAAAAGTTTAAAATTGACTACGGTTTGCAAACGTAGAATACCTAACTCTAGTATTAGCAGTAGGTTATCTTTCGAAACGTTCGACGTTTGAAAACATACTTTTTAAATTCGGGAAAGACTAAAGCAAAGTTTCTCTAACATAATTTAAATCGAACATAAACAGAACGCACCTGTGGAGTGTCTGGGCACGCGCCGGCATCCAGCAACTCGCTGACCACTTCCGGTGCGTCACTGAGCACCGCGTAGTGAAGCGGCGACCGCTCCGCCAGCCCTGCATTCACTTCGGCCCCGTGACTGATCAACACCTGCAAAAATACAAATTAACATTACCCCCAATCACTCGAATTGGGTCACCTTTCATGTCGGTATCCTGTTTACCTTGACGCAAGCTAAGCTCTTTGCGCTTGCGGCGCAATGGAGAGGTGTCGCTTTTGTCTCGCTGGATGTGTCCCAACTGTTGGGACACGCTCCATATTCCAGTAACAATTTTGCACATTCTTGACTGCCTACTAAGCAACTTAGGTGCAGGCCTGTCCTGAAATACATGAATCCATATACAAAGCAACATTGGCTATTTGTCAACCGAGGCTAGGCTCGCGTGGCCTATTAATCAAAAATGAAGTAGCTCACGTCTTATTTAATCGATCGAATCTCTATGGCGTGACTGATGCACAAACATCTAAACATTTACTTTTACAAAATAAGTGGGATATCTTACCTGCCAGCATCATCAGAGGTGTTAGGATCAAACCCATTCACTTTCAACAAGTGAGCTAAAAGCTGGCTTTTTCCAAGCCAGCAAGCCCATAGAACTGATGTTCTCAAACATTCCTGAGATTGTGTAGCCATTGTAATAGTCTCGTTGTACTGTCCCGCTTCCACTAGTATAGATATCTCTTCAGCGTGTGGTAAATGACTTAGCATGTATTGAATTTCCTCTGGAAAAGATGAAAATAACTCTTTCCACAAAAAACCGACTTTAAGTGCACTGGAAAATACACTCGTACTACTATAACTCAAATTCTACTAGTCAGATTTATATTATAATCACTCTCAAATATAAATCATGAAAAGCAGTCAGCTTTTGATAAAACAAATCATCAAAATCGGTCCACCCATTAAAAAAGTTACGAGGCAACAAACATAAAAAAAAACTCGTTATAAAAATCCTTTACGAACTTCTGGTCATGACAGTAATGATGTTGCTGACACCTATAACATACGTTATTTAATAATATTTTTTGCGTTCGTTGTTATATTTCTGCGATTTCTGCCATAATATCGGTGGACTTTCCATGCACACATCACTATCTAGCCCCAAACTAAGCAAAGCTTGAAATATGGAAACTTAGTTGCTGATTACAGCAGTTGCTGATATATATAGCCTCTGCTGAAACAGTCCACGAATTTTTACTTTTACTATTTTGCAAATTTTGTGTACGAGTACAACCAACTTACTACTAACGTCACTAGTTTTGCTAAGAAACATTTGTGTGATAACCATAGGTGCTCAATAATATAATATGTATCATGCGACGACGTGGCTAAACTCGTACATAAGCTTAAGCTTAACTAGATCTTCTCTGTGGTCAGCACTTCATACCTGAGATCGTGGTCACTCAACGATGTCTTTCCTGTACTGGAGTGGACTGCTCGATCTTACCTAGTTCCCAAATATCTCGCGAGGGCTTCACTCTCAGCCGCTCAGCGAGGTCTGTTCCGTGCCCCGACTCGTCGCTCGATATGTACCCCGCTTCCAAGTCCTCCTCCGCGGCTTCTGGTACCTCGCTCATGCCGACGTACCATCTCGAACTGCCTTCGCGGAACACCTACCACATAAAACACATTGGTGCCAATTCTGTTGCTTAATTTTCCTAACTTAACCTAATTTGACAGCACTGAAATTATTGCCATCCCTTTCGTTTTTTCTTTCCAACAACAAGGACGGCTATAATTTTAGAGCTGGCAGATTAGGTTAGTTTAGGATAATGCAACAACAGAATCGACATCATTATTCGCACCCTATGCCATAGTTTAAAGACATGTATTGTGTGTGCTCACTGCTCACGCTTACGTCGGATAAAAATATGATAAATTTGACCGCATGAGAAAAACGGGGCCTGTCCTTATTTGCAGAATGGTAGATCTAAGTTAAAGTTAAGATATTTATTTGTTTATAAATCATACTCAACATTGTCATATTCACTCAACGCAACAATATACAAATCCGGAAATAATTACAAAGATAAACATGCAACACACACCACCTTAATTAGCGCATAATATTTTACGATTCAAAAATTTGGCGGCTATTAATTTACTATTCAATGAAATCCATTTATATTTACACGATTAAAATAATGGGAATTTAGACCACTTCCATGATAGAGTTATCTTATTAACCTTTTTCTTTTTGACATTTTTCCGGGAAACTTCGCTACGAAGTGATGCGTTCCGAGACCGTTGCGCGTATGTGCGGATCATATCGACGCTGCGCGGGCGATCTACTGAAAACTGAACAGAAAACATCTCTCGACCGTGTCATCCCTACCTATTTATTTAATCACAATTCGAGAAACTAATACAGACACATCTTTTTATTTATATTACCGCCTACCAGCGTGAAATGTTCCAATTTCTCACGTTTACGAAACATATTTTAATTCTTATTAATGTGTTCAACACTTGTTTTGTTTATTTCTCTTGTATGATAAATTATTAATGAGTTCACAAATCATTTTTTTATCACAATTTCGCATGTTTCTATTTACATCGTTTGATGTGGCTACAACGCGTCACGATCTCCACCCACGCAAATATTTAAATTGCTCTGTTTCTTAGACCACTACTGTCACATTTCCAGTTAGTTTTAACAGTTTTGGACAACGTTGGACTTTTTAAGAGTAATAAAAAAACAGCTTCAAACTTTGATCCCCAGGCACGGTAGATATCCCTTCAGATCTGTCAGTACCAACTTTGAGGATGTCTAAGGAGGGTAGTCAGAGGTACGTCCAAACATTACATTTGGCACATACCCACAATAAAAATAGTATAGAACTAAATTCTGTAGGACAATTATTTCTTTGAATCTAAATGATATTTCAGCTGAATCCTTGTAATGTAATTTTTGGTTATGATTTTCATAATTAAATGCAGTTTTATTTCTTCGAAAATGTAGTTTGACGGTTCTACTAAGTATACTCAAATCTGTATACCATCATTGAAGAGCTACCAATATCAAGGCAAGATATTTTGAGAATTGTGAAATATTATCATGTCATGAAATGACTGAAACCATGCTGAGAAGACTCATGCAAACAATAGCATAGAGGTTCCAATTTTAGAACTACTATATCAATTTTGTAATAAACACCTAGATTTATCGTCATGCATGACCATAAAATTAAATAAATAATCAGGATGTTTCATAGTTTAGGTTACTTAGGTATCGTATTTACACATTTGTTTGCAATAGCGTGTTTCATTCGTAAAAAAATCTTTATTCTTTCTTTATTCTTTATTGTACACAGAAACAAAATACGAAAACTTAAATAATAAAGTATGTACAAAGGCGAGCTTAACCTTAAAAAGAGTTCTCTTCCAGCAAACCTTGAAGGAGAGAGACTAGTAAATTTAGAGGTGGGTATTATGTGTACAAGATGAAAGTTAGAAAAAATGAAGTAATATAAAATAAATAAACCTACTAATAAACCTATACCTAATAAACCTATGTATGCTTAAATCTAGTGATTCGTTTGACTTATTTAAATAATAACATTCACTAGGTATTGTCTCAATATAATTTATTTATCCTTCTACTAAAATCTTCTAAAATAATTGGTCAACTTTGGTTTTTTCCCCAGCTTTCGAATAAGTTGCCGCCAAAGACTCGAGAGTTCTAGCACTAGAAGCGACACTCATCGCGGTGTTACAAAAGAATTGTATAAAAAAATACGGTTTTCAGTCTTGTACTTCACGCTAACTCGATATTTAAAGATATCTCCTGTATAAATAAAATCCGTTAGTGTAGTTTACGTTGGTTATTCTATTTTAACTCTTGTTTAGACATACGTTCAGCTGACGGGTTTCGCGCAATTCCTAACATATTTTTCTTAACATATTCATCATGGCTCTCTTTGTTTTTCTTGATCAATCTGTGGTTTTTTTGGAAAATTTATTATCGAAGTTCGACCAAACATTGTTGTAATTATAAACTTCTGAGTTCCTTAATGTAGCTATTAAATAATCTGTTTTGTCTGCCTGACAAAGGTTATATCCTCGTTAAGGTGGTGGGTTGTGGATGAAAAAATACAAAGACATCGATTTATCAGTCTTGGGATTTAAAATACGGATTGCATAGACAAAGCCTTTCTTAGGTGTCTCGACCTGATCTGTGTTTAAATAAATTAAATTAAATTATGCTGGACAATCCACACAGCACTATCTAGCCCCAAAGTAAGCTACTAAAGCTTGTGTTATGGGTACTAGATAACTGATATATTTAATACATTATATAATTACATAGATAGATATTTTTTATTATACATAGAAAACACCCAGACCAATGAACAAATCTGCAGATCGTACACAAATTTGTTCCGAGGCGGGAATCGAACCCGCAACCTCTGCGTCGCAGGCGGACTCTCGCCCGCTGCGCCACTGAGGTCGTCAATAAGCAGGCTCTGCGAGGGGACGCCAATGGCTAGATAAATTAGTAATTGAATTAATGTTCATATTATATGGAAAATAATATGTGTATTAGAATGTTTAATGGGTGAATCAACTTTTAAGACACTCCTTTGACAACATTATGAACAACTAAAAATAAAAAATAAATCATCGAAATATTATGAAAATATACTGTTAACATTTGCACAGGTTTATCTATTTTTAGGTTTTGCAGTGGGGCACGACATCTAAGCTAATATTAACGAGTTTTTTTAGAAAAAGTGACGAGGGTGCCTCATAAATATCCATTGCAACGCTGTAGAGCGACAATAAACCTACGCGCACCAGCTGAGAACTTAATTTAGGCTGGGGGGGCGGTAAAGCTAGGTAGAGATTTTTTGATCATACCAACTAAATATTAGACAATAATCGCCTTAGATGACACCAAGGTAGGCGTCATCTCTTGATAACGGTCATGAATTTTTATCGGTAACTCTGTAGAACTGATGTTTTGATCAAAGTTTGGGACAAAAGTTTGGATGCACGAAAAATATAAAATATTTGTCAAACTTTTATAAATGTTAACTTTAAACGTAAGTTTATCTTTTTCTGAATCATAATATTGGGTAAAAAGGCTGTGCATTCATACCTTTTTTTTAAGATACGTCCTAAATTGTATCGTCATCTAGGCCTGGGGACACATGTTTTTTGTATGGATAGTGCTTATGTTCTGCTGAGTTACCATAATAAAGTCAAAAATTTTCCTATTAACTATAAAATACTATGAAACTAGCATGTTAGGAAAGGATCTAAGTTTACGTTAACATCAAAACAAACATATTTTATAAGGAAATTAGGATTTTTATGCTCTTTGCATGACAGGGACACAAAAGGAGTGCCTTAAAAGTTGATTCACCCTAATATATAATTTCATATTACCGTAAGGGAAAAATAATCTAAGAAGGAAACCCTCAAGTTCATTCTCTCAGGGAAGCGTTTTATGATACTACGGCTAATGAAAGTATGTAGGTACTTCAAGCACGCAATTTTCAAAATTTTTGAATATAATCATAATGCAATATACAAAATCTCTAAATGAACGCACTTAATCAAACTTTTAATCAGGAAAACTTGTTTGAACGTATATTTTATCAGAACTTTTGTTTTGCTATTCTCCAAATGTTGGTTGTAGGTATGCGATTTTTCAACACCTTCATTAGTAATAATAGTAGTATTTACCTTGAATAAGCGAGAGAGAAGTCGTTGCTATAATATAGGTAAATTACAAAGTCCGTAGCCTCCGTGTTAGTTACCCGTGTTCGCTTTTATGCAAAATATTTTGCTGAGAATATTTTCAGTTAGCAGGTAATCACTATCACTACATAGTATAAAACAAAGTCGCTTTATCTGTCCCTATATCCCTATGTATGCTTAAATCTTTAGAACTACGCAATGGATTTTGATGCGGTTTTTTTTAATAGATAGAGTGATTCAAGAGGAAGGTTTATATGTATAATACATGCATGATATAGTAGAAAAACAATGTGCACCCGTGCGAAGCGCGGGCGGGTCGCTAGTAATAAATAAGACTCACCGTTTGTTTGTTTTCTTTCATCGAATCTCGAAAGCCTTTCATAGCTAAAGACCGCAAACTCACTTTGTCATTTTACTTCATCACGTTATAAATCGTTTGTTATCCAAACAAATTTCAAATGTTAGCTTGATTAATTTTATGCTGAAAGTTGAAACTGCCGAATTAAATAAACTTGTCTATATTAGGATCTCTTACGCGGGTATCGAATTCATTTCACACTTTCGATAAATAAGTAGGTAAAGGTAATCATCACAGTATTTATTTTTACTTATTCACTACAGTTCTGCTAGTGTAATTGAAATATCGTAGGGTTCGTACGGTTAACTACGCAACGTGGCCGCACCGCACACAACTGTGCCTATTGAAGAACACTCACTAATAAACTCGTAATTTTGTGCGGAAATCTTAACGTATGCTTTGTTATATTTTCTATATTTAAACGGGTTAACAGGAGTTCTTGATGATGAAGATTATTGGAAAGCCATGAATATATAATTTCAACGAAAGCTTACTCAGCTAAAAAGAAAGCTTAATCATTGCACATCCACTGGAAAAAGCACAGCAGGCTTAAGAGGGTTCTGTACCTACTTTCCTAGATCTGAGGAGATACCTACTTTACCCTGGGGCTGGAGACCCACGTCATGACCTTATTTATTGTTCCTTTGCACATTAAAAAGCCACGTAATGCTGTTTCGTTTTCGGAAGAATGCGAATGTTTATTTACATTTATATACTTACCTACCGTGAAAATGATAGTTTCACGTCCCACGCCATTGAATCAATTTACATGTTTTGATCGTGTTTTAAGGCGAAGACTAGGTACTTTTAATGTAGGTACGTTGATAAAATGTTTCGTTAATAATCACTACATAGTATAAAACAAAGTCGCTTTTTCTGTCCCTATGTCCCCATGTCCCTTTGTATGCTTAAATCTGTAAAACTACGCAACGGATTTTGATGCGGTTTTTTTAATAGATAGAGTGAGTCAAGAGGAAGGTGTATATGTATAATACATGCATGATATATGCGAAGCAGGGGCGCTCGGGCGGGTCACTAGTATAAAATATAAAAAAGTATAAAATCATTCAAAAACGTAGTATTCAAATTCCTTGTTTCAAAATGTCGAAAATGTGCGACCGAGACTTTGACTGGTGTCAAGCTCTCAAGTTGGTGAAGTGTGATGTCAGACATCATAAACGTGGCATGATCTAGCTCAAGGAATTTTAATACAAGTCTTGTAGCTGATTCATAATTTCTTGATCTATTCGCACTTACTGCACTACGCATTAAGAAAGTAGGTATGAGATAGGTATACATCTAGCAAGGTCGCGCACTTTAGAACAAACAACACTCCTTCCATGTCTTATCTATATTCCTTGATCTAGCTTGTACAATACCTGTGGATGTATACCTCCCATCTGTTGTCTACGGATATGCAGTTAAATGTTCTAAGTTCCAAGAACTTACTGCAGAAATGTCCCTTAGCATTGTTCCATATCATAAAACGTTCATAAATAGTTCACATCACACAAATGCTAAAACGTTTTCTATTATAAGCTTACTATCGAAACGAAACGGACGGTTGAAGAATTACATCCTACTAATATTATAAACGTGAAAGTTTGTAAGTATGGATGGATGGATGTTTGTTACTCTTTCACGCCGGAACGGCTGAACGGATCTGAATGAAACTTGGCAGAGAGGTACATTATAGTCTGAAATAACACATAGGCTACTTTTTATCCCGTGGGAATACCGGGATTTATATTTGCGCGGGTGAAACCGCGAGGCGCAACTACAACTGCCCCCAGGCACGGTAGGCATTCTAAGATCACTTCGTACGGCTGATGTAATTCATTTTTACTAAAAAAAATATAATAATAATAAATTTTCAAAAAAGGAGGAGGTTCTCATTTCGACTTGTTTTTTTATATCAAAAAAATTATGTTAAAATTTTTGTGTAATAAACACTATATAAAACGAATATAACATTGTTTTTTATGTTTGTTAGATCTGAACTTTCGACTGGGAGAACCGATTTAAATTATTCTTTTTTATTTGAAAGCTGGGGCTTCCCGTGTGACCCCATTTATATATTAGTAAGAACTGACGATTAGTTTTTGAGCTATAGTAGAGTGTATTTTCCAGCGTATTGAACGCGGTTTTTCCTGCAAACTGTTATTGTTTGTGTTATTAGAATACTGTCTATAATATCTTTTTGGCAAAGAAACTTCAAATACCTAACTGAAAAACAAATGGTTTTGCCGATCGAAACCATCTACCAAAATTCAGCTGTGTTCATTCTTTGTTTTATTGCAAAAAGAGTTTCTCGTTTTTTGGAGTGGGCTACATAATCTCCGGTATTTTTTATTAGTTTTGTAGTATCCTACTAATATTATAAACGCGAATGTTTGTACGTATGGATGAATGGATGTTTGTTACTCTTTCACGCCGGAACGACTGAACGGATCTGGATGAAACTTGGCAGAGAGATACATTATAGTCTGGAATAAACATAGGCTACTTTTTATCCCGTGGGAATACCGGATCTGCGCCGGTGAAACTGCGGGGCGCAACTAGTCTATATACACATAATAATGGAAATCGTGAGGGTTCAAATCCCGCTCGGATAATAACTTTTGAAACATTATAAAAATCTTTGGTGAAGGTTATGAAGTCTCCAATATCGAAAAGATTTAAAAATTTTGAAAAATTTCTTTTTCAGATTGGTGCTGATGGCGCCAACTCGGCAGTACGGAACGCGATGGGAGTGCAGTATCTCTCTTGGAGTTACGATCAGATGGGCGTCGTGGCGACAGTATACCTAGCAGAAGTAAGTTATGAACCTAGGCGTCGTCCATTAATCACGTGATGTTTTATTAGCATTTTTTTACACCCTCCCCCTTGTTGATACATGGTTAGGTTAATAATATACCTACGAGGCATGACTAAATAAAAGAACATTTTAATTTAATATTAATAATTAATTTAGTCCCACTTAGCGTGGGATAAGGGCGGGAAGATGATGAGTATAAATTAATTTAATATTAATAATTAATTTAAATAATATTAATAAACTGAAAAGCTTCACGACTTTGAATCCCCAGGCACGGTAGATATCCCTTCAGATCTCCCAGTACCAAGAAGGCACTAATTCAAGATTCTTTGAGGATGTCTAAGGGGGGTAGTCAGAGGTACGTCCAAACATTACATTTGGCACATACCCACATTTTGCAGTAGTTAGTATTCCATACGAGACAGGTTGCAAGCCCATCGCCGCTGTTAGAATACTAACTGGTTTCCTCACGATGTTTTCCTTCACCGTTTAAGAGCACTGGCATTGCGCACATAAATTTTTCGATAGAAAAATCCATTGGTGCACGACCGGATTCGAACCTGCGACCTTACGATCGGAAGGCGGGGTCACTCCCACTAGACCACCGGTGCTCTATAATATTAATAATTATATTTAATTCAATTTTGATAAACTGACTTACCATTTCAAAATACCCTCTTGTGTCACAGCCGCAAGTACACAAACTACTTCAACAAACTGTGCTTCTCTTTGTCTATTCCATGGAGTTTTTTCCAGGTAGCCACGTTGAGCTCATTTTTGTAACAGTCACTAGCTAAACTGCACTGATGCATCTAGTTAAATACCTTATATCCATTTAAAATAAGCATTATCCAGCTGACCTTGTTTACCTTGAAACAAATTTATTCGTTGAGGGATAAATCGCAGAACCACGCTCTTGTGCTGCGTTTACACTGCTCATGTCCTGGCAACGCGAACGTCAAAACTCTCTCTCTCTCTTGCGTTACCGCACGCGCTGTCTTTCCCGCATTTCCCATGTCCCTGCGCGTTCGAGCTAAGTGTAAACGCTGTGTTACGATACACGATTAAAATTATAAATTATTATTATATTTCTATATTTCCCATCCATCCTATATAATTGATATTACGCTATGGGAATCAAATGTCAAACTGAAAGCCATCTCGATAGCCAGACAATAGCGTAATCGAGCCGCCGGTCTGGGGTAAGCCGTTTGGGCCATCTACCATTCGCTTTTGGCCATTTATGCACAAACGGCTAACCGCAGACCGGTTCAGATAAGTTGGTGGCACTATTACTACTGACTATCATATTAAGACACAAATTTTGTTTTTTATTCATTACTAGCTGCGCCCGGCGGAGTTACCCGCGATTAAAAAGTATGTCCTTTTCCTTTTAAATCTGCGCGGGTGAAACCGCGGGGCGTAACTAGTTTATAATATTAATTAGATTACCTTGTCAGAAACATAATTTAAACCCTTGTGAATTAATAAAAGTAAAAAGTTTGATTATTTGCAGGAAACTTAATAGCTAGGTACACATACACAGGTATGATGAAAAACACAAAACACAAAGATTTGTAGGTATACCTATGTACAACTTTTTAGGTAGGTACCTAACTACTACTTATTATTAGCACTATGACCATTAGAAGCCGTGCAAGGAGAACCTGTGTTACGGCTTCTAATTCTTCCCAATACTATATATTGTTGTGTGTTTCAGGAGTGTGAAAACACGACCGCGTGGCAGCGCCTGTTACCCACTGGACCGGTCGCTCTCCTGCCGTTAGACTCCAAACGCAGCTCTCTCGTCTGGTCTACATGGAAGGACAATGCCAAAGACCTGCTGAAATTACCCGAAGAGCAGTTCGTTGATGCCTTGAATGACGCTTTGGTAAGTAAACGCTAGGTTACGCTCACTTTGGATACGAATTTGTTCGTACGTAAACGTACGAGTACTTTTCGCACGAATTGGGTGCTCACACTGAATACGTTTTTCTCCTTCAAATAAGCAGTGAACCGGTGATATCGTGTACCTACGTGAAGTCATCTTTGTTGGGGTGAATAATCTGTATCTTCAAGATAGTCTTCTTCTGCATTGGCTACATAACTATAAGCATCGCTTTGATCCCATAAACATTTATCCATATCCATAAATCAAGTTAATTAACTTTTCTACATCCAATGTGTCCATTTTTTATGTAAAACTGAACGTACGAGTGCGTGATGAAGCCCAAGAAGTTCGGATTGTATTTGGAAGTTCGTAAGGACTGATCGCATGCAGTGTGAGCGCTCCCATAGTCGTTGGAAGGTCGGGATCATTCGTGCGTAGTCTTACGTTTACGCATGAATCAAATTCGGACGATTTCGCATCCAAAGTGAGCACGGCCTTATGGTACCTCACCTATCGATCGATCGCCGACCGACGCCATCCTACAAACCTATCAAGCATTGAGCGAGAGTTGCGTAGTTCCACTACGCCATGGTTTACCTACCCCCGGTTCCTGATAGCTCGATCAACAGTAATCGGCTGTCAAGTCACTTGCTATTTCATTTTTCACTTCAAAATAGATAGAGATAGCATGTGACTTGACATGACTGCCGATTAGTGTCGAGCTTTCAGAAATCGGGGGTTTATCATTGAGTTGGTCTTGAGGAGTTCTTTTTATCCTCGTGAATGTTACACTTTTCTCAAAATCAAAACGGTCTTTGTTCAGTACAATCACAGAGATCACACAAACGTCTTATATGCAGGTGAATCTACCGCCAGTTCGTCGCGTCCAAGCCTAGAAGAACTAGCAGGCTTTGGACTAGGCTTTGGAGCTTGGTTCCTAGCATTTTTTTGCTAATCCTTTACAAAATAATATGGGTTTTGTAATGAGTTGTAGGTAGTTTTTATTATTAATTAGTTCCGTCCCAAGCTTTTTTGTCATCTACATACTCAGATATTTTATAGTAAGCTTTTGTTATGAGTTTTCTTTTTATTATGTTTTTAAATGTGCTAATCGACAACTGATGAATATCGCTTGGGACTTTGATATAGAAGCGTACACATTGTCCTGCAAACGATTTGCTTACTTTAGTGAGCCTGGTAGTAGGAACACTGATTCTGATGATGAAAGTTTGTTTTGAACAGTGGAAGGAGTACCCACGCATCAGTGCGGTAGACAACGCGACATCCTGGGTGTCGACCGTGCTGCGTCGCGCTGGCGTGCCAGATGGCGCCACTAGGCAGCTGCCTCCTTCAGTGCAGTCCATAGTGCCGGCATCGAGGGCCGCTTTCCCTCTCGGATTCGGTCACAGTACGAAGTATATCGCGCCGGGTGTCATACTCGTTGGGTAATTCGTATGTTGTATCATTAGTGTTGATTCTGTTGTTGCGTTATCCTAAACTAACTTATTCTGACAGTTCAGATCACGGACGGAAAAGAGAAACCCCTTTTGATATACAGTTGCGGCTTGAAATTGGCGCAATTTCTAGCTCGTTTGTTTCAGGCTTTATAATTTTCCAAAAATACATAACGTTATTGAGCGAAATCGCTCAAACATTATTCAAAAAACAATTATCCCAATACACTTTTTTTAATATTTCTTATTCATGATGATTATGACGATCATAATAATTTTAATGATTCATTCCGCAATTTACCGACTTTCTGCAACAAAACTGAAGAGATTCTAGTGCCTAGAATCTCTGGCTAAATTCTAGCTCGAGTTTCCAGGCACTACCATCATTAGTTACCGGAAAATGCTTCGACCAAGAATTGATCGAAGGGAAAATGCGACCAAGCAACATTGTTTAGATGCATTTAGTGGCATTTTCCAGATGGTGCTACCACATAATTGCCGTTTTCTAGGAGATCTAATAATGCTAAAATATAAGATACATTATCCTAATACACGTTTTTTTAATACTTCTTATTTATGATGATTATGACGATCATAACAATTTTAATGATTCATTCTGCAATTTACCGACTTTCTGCAACAAAACTGAAGTGATTCTAGTGCCTAGAATCTCTGGCTAGATTCTAGCTCGAGTTTCTAGGCACTATCATCATTAGTCACCGTAAAATGCTTCGAGCAAGAATTGATCAAAGGGAAAATGCGACCAAGCAACATTGTTGAGATGCATTTAGTGGCATTTTCCAGATGGTGCTACCACATAATTGCCGTTTTCTATGAGATCTAATAATGCTAAAACATAAGATAGTTTTCCTCAGGTTTATTGCTGCTAAAAAATAAGATAGTTTTCCTCAGGTTTATTGCTGCTAAAAATACTCACGGACAGTCCTACGGGTATTATTAGTTTTGAGCGCCATCTATTGACAGCTTTAAAAGGCTCGTGCGTCACGACAATCCGAATTTAGAACTAGTCACGCTTGGAGCATGTTGAGGGCGTTTACTTCACAACCCAATGTTAGTTTTCAAGAGATGGCGCTTTAACTTTTTCTCCCAATTTTATGAAAACTGAACTATGCATAAAAATATAGTTTTTTATAATAAATGAAATAAAAGGAGAGAAAGTTCTAAATTTGGTTGTATTTGTCATTTTCGCGGTGTTCTGAAAATAATAATATAATATAACACCGAGACAGAGGACAAACATCTATGTTCATCACACAGATGTTTGTTCTCGGTGGAAATCGAATCAACGGCCTACGGCGCAGAAGGCAGAGCTACTGCTAACTGAGCTATAAAGTATGTCTATAAAAAACAGGCTACATACACAGTCAAGTAGATTTTTTTCAATAAACGTATTTGTCTGTTTATAGCGACGCAGCGCATCGAGTCCATCCCTTGGCAGGTCAAGGAGTCAACCTCGGTTTCGGTGACGTCAAAGATTTGACTGAACTGTTGTCCAACGCTATTTACGCCGGACTTGATATAAGTAAGATTATTTGCAAAGTCAAGCGCCTGTGGGCCATCGGTCATGCCAGGCCGTGAAAAATAGGAAAACAATTCAAAAGACGATTTTTATTTTTTGATAAACCGATCCCCAACTGCATCAAAATCTGTTGCGTAGTTCTAAAGATCTAAGCATACATAGGGACTAAGTAAGGGGATAAATATTGCTGGACTTTTTCACACAGCACTATCTAGCCTCAAACTAAGCCAAAGCTATATATATATGAGCACCGGATAGCTGATATAATACTTAAATACTTGCTTTCGTAAATACGCTTATATAATTACACCCAGACAGAGAACAAACATCTATGTTTATCACACAAACATTTGTTCTCAGTCAGTGTGGATCGAACCGACAACCTACGGCGCAGAAGGCAGAGCTAGTACCAACTAAGCTGTGAGCCCTGTCATAGTGCCTGGAAGAGATCGCTGTTAGCAATAAGGCCGCCCATTGTATCATTAGTTTTTTTTAGTTTTAAGTAAAAATGTATAAATATATTTATTTTGGTGTAATAATCAATAAAGAGTTATCTATCTATCTATAGTGATAGTGATAATAAAGCTTCTAACCCACAGATAATCCATCCTGGATGAAGAAGTACGAAACGTCCCGGCAACGCCACAATGTGCCCACACAGATGGCTATAGAAGCTCTGCACCGTTTGTACACTATCGACTTACCGCCTGTCGTCCTCATTAGAAGCCTGGGTCTGCAACTGACTAACGCACTTCATCCAATCAAGGTAACATTACTCATATAGATTGACTAGCTGCGCCCTGCGGTGTTACCCGCGATTTTAAAGTATGTCCTCTGTGTCTTTTCCCGTCCCGTCCTACCCTGGACCCGTTAGTGGTGGCACAGATAAAAGAACTTTACTATACTAGCAGGTGATGGTTATTTTGAGAATAAAGAGCTCTTTGTGATGGGCTCGTCCGGGTAAGTACTACCACCACGCCTTTTTCTGCCGCCAAGCAGCAACGCTGTGTTTCGATTTGAAGAGTGTGGTCGCCAGTGTAATTACAGACGCATGAGGCTCAACATCTGTACACCTCAAGGTTATGGACGCAGGGCAATGCATCGTAGGGCACGTTCCTATCGTGCGTGACTTACGAGGCAATGCTTTGTTATAGGTGATGGTTACCACTTAACATCAGGTGGGCCATCTGTTTGTTTCATCAGCTAGTAGTATTTAAAAAAAAACACTCAACATCAGGTGGGCCACATGCGTTCCATCAGTTAATAGTACCTATTTAAAAATACACTTAAATATTTATTTCATTTATTCCATCCAATAGGTCAACAGTAATTCTAAAAGCTATACGGCTTAGGTACTTACATACCTAACTAGTATGCACTTCGCATATGAATGAAAGGAGAGAGCTGAGGTCATCGTATTCGTATAATTCACTTCACGCTGATAGGTACCTACTTTAGAAATTCGACATTACACATTACATGGTCCGTTTGTATATCAAGGTTTTTTATTAAACTGACCTGGAATAGAGATAGCCTAGCTTGCATTCTGTAGGTATACAGGGGCATAGATTAGGTAAAATGTTTTATTCATAGTAATAGGTAAAAAAAATAGATACTTACCTTACTATTTCATAAAGTACCTAGGTTGGTTGGTACTGGTAAGATAAGATAATTCTTTACCTATTGCATACTAGCTGAACCCGCGGCTTCACTCGCGCTCGTTTACTTTAAATGTGTCATACAAACTTTTATCCCCTAATTCACCCCTTTGCGGGTTGAATTTTGAAAAATCGGTCCTGTGTGGGAGCCTACATAATAAGAGGAATAAATAGGTACGTGTGCGTAATTTCGTAAGTTTCTAGCCCTAAAGGTTTGGCCTGTGCGTTGTCATCAGTCAATCACTTTTACCTTTTATATTATAGTTTTTCTGGTACGCCCCGCGGTTTGCCACGCGCAGATTTAAATCCCGGTATTCCCATAAAACGAAAGTAGCCTATGTGCTATTCCAGACTATAATCTATCTCTGCCAAGTTTCATCCAGATTCGATCAGCCGTCCCGGCGCGTGAAAGAGTAACAAACATCCATCCAGCCATCCATCCATCCATACAAACTTTCGCGTTTTTATTACGTAGTAGTAGGATAAGCGTTCTGCACAGCTACTTGTTTCGAATTGAATAACTAAATAAAATGAACCTCTCGCTCACACCCAGACTGTTATACCCAAAGACCTTTTGGTTATACGACAACCAAACCACTATAGCAAGACTCCCCTCTCCCCTCCAAGTATAGCACGAAAATGTGTCATTCGAAATTAAACCTTACGTCCTAAACCGTATAGTTTAGGACGTAAGGTTTAATTTCAAGTAATAAGTGAGTATAGCAAAAAGTGTCATGTTACCGTAGATAATCTACGTTTGTTGCCAGTCTTGCTTTTAGTGTACGTTAAACATCGATAGTTTGGTAATCCGATAGTATCGATGGTTTTACTAAAAACTATCGTTAGTTTTTTTATCTACTCTCATGTCATAAAATTCGAATTATAAACGTCAAAACGAATTCATATTGATATACTTTATAAACGCAATACCGTAACCAAATTAAAAAATTTAATTATGATACAGCTCCTCATACAAAGATAGTTGTATAAAATAACTTTTTTACCATAACGATACAGTTCTTTTTCTTTTTGGAAAAGGCAAGGGTCTTGAAACCGTACAGCCAAAGAGTTTGATAGTCTGTGGCGACGGCGCGGCGCGGCGGCGGCGGCGCAGCGCGCGCATGCGCTGTTTACGGTTGGTTTGGCGTCAATTGACACGTTTTATTTCAGTCAACTGGATTTCTTACTAACTTTGATATTTTATTTATTAAGTTCAACACTAATGTATGAGAGTAGATAAAGTAGTGTATGAAACTGCACATAACTAGGTATTAAAACTCTCGTGGGATACTATTAAAAACCTCGCCTACGGCTCAGTTTTTAAACACCCCCTCGAGTTTTAATACCCCTCATTATGCAACAGTTTTATAAACTACTATTTTTGGATTAGCGTAAAATCATTGAAATAACAAATTTTACTCGGAACGGAGTGATATTTTTTTTATATATGTATATTCGAAGGAACAATCAAAAATCAGCATTTATCACAATTAAAGTCACAAATCAATCATCAAAATAGCAGCTTTTTTGTTTTATAACTTCAATGAAGTGAAAAAACATCCACATTAAAATAAAATAACTGCCTGATTTTTTTCTTACAAATCCTACTACATCCCAACTAATATTATAAATGCGAAAGTAACTCTGTCTGTCTGTCTGTCTGTCTATCTGTCTGTCTGTTACGCTTTCCCGCTTAAACCTCTCAACCGATTTAGATGAAATTTGGCACAGACAATCTTTAGACCCTGAGAAAGAACATAGGCTACCTTTAATTGCGAAAAAAAGAGATGAAGAGATTAAAAGTACGCAGACGAAGTCGCGGGTACCAGCTAGTAATATTATAAATGAGAAAGTTGGTAAGTATGGATGGAGAGATGGATGGTTGGATTGATGGATGGATGTTTGTTACTCTTTCATGCCGGAACGGCTGAACGGATCTAGATGAAACTTGGCAGAGAGATGGATTATAGTCAGGAACAACACATAGGCTCCTTTTTATCCCGTGGGAATACCGGTATCTAAACCTGCGCGGGTGAATCCGCGGGGCGCAACTTGTGAATAATATACGCACGCACTGTGATTCCCCTACCATCCTTCCTAATATATTACTATTATAAATGTGAAAGTAACTGTCTGTCTGTCTGTCTGTTACGCTTTCCTCCTTAAACCTCTCAACCGATTTTGATGAAATTTGGCACAGACAATCTTTAGACCCTGAGAAAGAACATAGGCTACCTTTTATTGCGAAAAAAAGCGATGAAGAGATTAAAGTACGCAGACGAAGTCGCGGGTACCAGCTAGTAGGTATTATAAATGCGAAAGTTTGTGAGTATAG
Source organism: Plemyria rubiginata (assembly GCA_963576535.1). NCBI lineage: Eukaryota > Metazoa > Arthropoda > Insecta > Lepidoptera > Geometridae > Plemyria > Plemyria rubiginata. The sequence continues at coordinate 6,024,568 of OY754925.1, read as the reverse complement.
ATGAATGTTTGTTACTCTTTCACGCCGGAACGGCTGAACGGATCTGGATGAAACTTGGCAGAGAGCTAGATTATAGTCTGGAATAGCACATATGCTACTTTTTATCTCGTGGGAATACCGGGATTTAAATCTGCGCGGTTGAAACCGCGGGGCGCAACTAGTAGGGAATAATCTCAATGACTCCTTGACTCTAGGGATGTAATAGTAGTTCTCGAGTTAACAATCGATCGATAGTTTTTAAAACTATCGATAGTATCGATAGCCATTTACTATCGATAGTCTATCGATGTTTAACGTACACTACTTGCTTTGTCAGGCAGTGAACTGCAGCGATGCAAAACCTACCGATTTTTCGGTAGATCTACCGAATTTGAGAATGTTTTACCGAAATACCGATTTATGGTCTGAATCTCCCAATTTTTGTAATAATTACTTTTAGAGGCAATCATGGGCTTACTTAGCACAAAAAGATTAATTTTTAGTGTCAAAAATAATAATTTATAAAATGTCAGCACGAAGGTGGTAATATGTGTAGATTTAGTTGGTCTAATTTAGCCTAGCTAAGTACGTAAGTCTTAGACAAGGTAGGTAAGTGCTTATGTATTTCAAGAAATTTATTTTTAAATTTATTATGTATGGATAAAGTTGTGATAACACATTTTGATAAAGTTATAATAAAGTTATTTTATTGGTTAGTTTGTATCACCTTTCTAAAAAATGTAGGTATGGAATATTAAATAGGTAGGTACCTACTTATATGAAAAATCCTAGTACCGATTAAACACTGGCTAGTTAAAAATGCAAGGAAAACAAAAGCTACCGAATTCTACCGATTTTTTACTGGCAAACCTACCGAAAAACAGTTTCTTTTCTTGGTTTTGCAACACTGCTGGTGAACTGAGACGCGTATGTATCCGGATAAACAAAATACAAAAACATTCAGAATGAATCTGAATAATACTATGCTAAATCCGTCGAATATCAAACAAGAAGATTCCAGTGACCGGGTAACTATAAAACCCGAAGATTCGATTAATTTGATGTATATCAAGGAAGATATCAGTGATCCATTAGTTATTGAAATAGAGCCGAGTAGATCAACGGACGCAGCAATCGATGAATCCATCACTCTACCAGACTTCATTAAAAACGAACCATCGAGTACTAGTTTATCAGACGAAAACACAGATGAAGTACAGTCAAGTGCAGTACGGTTAAAGCGGTGCCCTAAGGTTAAAGCGAAAAAACAACTGGGAGGTCAGGTAAATAAATTTTATTATTACATTGCTTATGGAAAATTATGTTAAACAATGTTATTATTAAATTGTATTACCAAAAGACTTACCCGTAGCCTTGTTTTACAGATTGAGAGTCAGGAAATAGTCCTAGCCTAGCACATACATCATAGTAACTAATAAATCTCTTGTCTTATCTATGATTTTGTAGTGATGCAATTACTTCTTCGTCAATAATCTCGTTGCTTTTTGTTAACGAAATCACAAACTACCACGGAACAGAGAATACCCTACCAAACTACATGTATCATTTCTTTTAGGCAAGAGAACTGGTAGCTTCTGTATACGAGCACATGAAAAAAGAGGCTACAGAAGGAGTCACAAGCCTCACAGACGCTCGTTGGAGGACAGCTCAAGCCACAGGAGTCAGCGAGAGGACAGTATCAAAAATCCTTGCAGAAAAAAGGAAAGCCAATGAAACCGGTATACCGATCAGATCGCCGCAGAGAAACAGACGACCCCGAAAATGTCTTCGACATGATATGTCGAAGCAACACAAGGATGTAATAAAGAACGCCATCGAAAACTACAAGAGCGAATTCAATAAGCCCCCTTCCTTGGGAGACCTTAAAAAAATACTTGAGGAAATGATTGGCTTCAACGGTTGTAAGGAAACTCTACGCCTAATTCTTTGCGCCATGGGGTACAAATTCCAACCCACCGTGAATAACAGTTGTCGGAACAAAATTCTTGTCCACATGAATGATGATAATGATTTAGTATAAAATTTATAAATAATGCTGGACAATCCACACAAACAGCTCCCAGTAAGCTACTCAACGCTTGTGTTATGGGTACTAGATAACTGATAATTTAAAACATTATACATAATTATGTACTTACAATGATATATGTGTATTTTTAATTATACATAGAAAACACCCAGACCAATGGAACAAATTTCTGCAGATTGTACACAAATTTGTTCCAAGGCGGGCATCAAACCCTCAACCTCTTGCATCTCAGGCAGACTCGCCTGCTGCACCACTGAGGTCATCTAGTATTAAAATGGATAACTGGGTGAATCAACTTTTAAGACACTCCTTTGACAACATTATGAACAACTAAAAATAAAAAATAAATCATCGAAATATTATGAAAATATACTGTTAACATTTGCACAAGTTTATCTATTTTTCGGTTTTGCAGTGGGGCACGACATCTAAGCTAATATTAACGAGTTTTTTTAGAAAAAGTGACGAGGGTGCCTCATAAATATCCATTGCAACGCTGTAGAGCGACAATAAACCTACGCGCACCAGCTGAGAACTTAATTTAGGCTGGGGGGGCGGTAAAGCTAGGTAGAGATTTTTTGATCATACCAACTAAATATTAGACAATAATCGCCTTAGATGGCACCAAGGTAGGCGTCATCTCTTGATAACGGTCATGAATTTTTATCGGTAACTCTGTAGAACTGATGTTTTGATCAAAGTTTGGGACAAAAGTTTGGATGCACGAAAAATATAAAATATTTGTCAAACTTTTATAAATGTTAACTTTAAACGTAAGTTTATCTTTTTCTGAATCATAATATTGGGTAAAAAGGCTGTGCATTCATACCTTTTTTTTAAGATACGTCCTAAATTGTATCGTCATCTAGGCCTGGGGACACATGTTTTTTGTATGGATAGTGCTTATGTTCTCCTGAGTTACCATAATAAAGTCAAAAATTTTCCTATTAACTATAAAATACTATGAAACTAGCATGTTAGGAAAGGATCTAAGTTTACGTTAACATCAAAACAAACATATTTTATAAGGAAATTAGGATTTTTATGCTCTTTGCATGACAGGGACACAAAAGGAGTGCCTTAAAAGTTGATTCACCCAACTACCTATATTAATATAGTGAAACGTGTGGAAGGAAAGGACTTTGCCCCGCAGCATAAAAAAACAGTAGGTACCTATTGATCAGTGATAATTTACTTGCTATGAATATTACACACACAGGTAGCTAAATAGCTAGCAGGTTCTTACACGAATTAAGCTACACTACCTACCATCTAGAATAAGATGAAAGAAATATATAAATTTCAATAATAAAATATAGAAATTACACATGTTAAACTAGTTTCATTGTTATTTCTATTCCTTTACCACATTAGTGAGTATAGTGAGTCAGTATTCTTATTTATTAGGTAGGCACCTGGTATTGGTAGTCATAGTAGTTTTTTCAGAATGACACGGAGGCTCCGTGACGGAGCCTCCGTGTCCTATTTTAGTTTTAAGTTTATTTAGTTTACAACACTAAAATAAACTCAAACAGGGTTTAAACTATAATCTCAGCTGGGTTGGCTATAGCAATCCTTGTACCTGAGTTGGTTGGGGATAGGGAAATGAAAGAATTACTAATTTCAGGTAAATTACTAACCTCATACTAAATAGGATTTTTTTAAGTGAAGAAAATCTAAATATATATAACTCAAAGGTAACTGACTGACATAGTGATCTATCAACGCTCAGCCCAAGCCACTGGACGGATCGGGCTGAAATTTGGCATGCAGGTAGATGTTATGACGCAGACATCCGCTAAGAAAGGATTTTGATTAATTCTACCCCCAAGGGGATAAAATAGGGGATGAAATTTTGTATGAGATTTTCAAAATAAACGAGCGCGAGCACAGCCGCGGGATCAGCTAGTTGGTTATAATATTTCATTACTTAGACAAAAAGACAAGACTTTCCCTTCCCATTAGGTTAGGGTTTTTTTTGAGTGAAGAAATTTAAAGTAATTTTTTTTTTCATTTCCTAGACAAAAGGTCTCAAAGGAAGGAATAGCCATCTACTCCCACTTGCATCCCTCCTATTCCCAACCCTCAACCCAGGTACAAGGATTGCTATAGTTTAACCTCTCAACTTGCAACATTATTACCTATACTTATCATTATTATTATATGCATAATTATACAGAACAAAGAAAAGTAAAAATAAATATACGCATTATAGGTACCTAATTCGTAGCCTAGTTCATTTTAACCATATAGCATAGTATATTTAAAGCCTATGTACTTTCTGTGTTCGGTGATACCTGAAATTAAACGGTATTTGGCATCAAGTCTACAGTAATAATTTCCCATGATCCGTATCGGAGGATTTTGAGTTGTAGTTGTATACAAATCAATATCTAATTATAATAATATAATATATATTTATAATAATAATAATATAATATATTGGTGGACTTTCCACACAGCACTAGGTATCTAGCCCCAAACTAAGCTTATGCTTGTAATATGGGAGAACCAGATAGCTGATATACTACTTATAATACTTTTTTTTTTGTAAATACATACTTATAATCCCAACTTAATATTATAAATGCGAAAGTAACTCTGTCTGTCTGTCTGTCTGTTACGCTTTCCCGCTTAAACCTCTCAACCGATTTTGATGAAATTTGGCACAGACAATCTTTAGACCCTGAGAAAGAACATAGGCTACCTTTTATTGCGAAAAAAAGAGATGAAGAGATTAAAAGTACGCAGACGAAGTCGCGGGTACCAGCTAGTATTATATAGCACCCAGACAGAGAACAAACATTTATGTTCACCACACAAATGTTTGTTCACGTTGGGTATCGAACCCACGACCTACGGCGCAGAAGGCATAGCTACTACTGAGCTACGTAGGCTGTCTAATTAATCTCAATAATAATTAATTGTAGGATACTCATTGTTTTTTTTTGTTTCAGAAATTGATAATGTCTCACGCGGCTGTATGAAATAACAGATAATGAGGACGCCACACATGGGGTATATTGGCACCAAGTTATGTTGTTGGATCCGATTGAAAAACGATCTTAGGTAGGTACTTAAATGTTTTTTTTCTGCCTTGCCACGCAGCAAGCAATAAAAGTTCATAGGTACTTTGATTCCCATCGGGTCCATGAAATTGTTTGGTACAGTAAGCAACAAAGGTTTCGATAACATAGGGCCAATATTTGTTTAATAAAAGGATGGACAATCAATCCTGACTTATATTTTTCACATAATATTTTAAAGAACGTAGAAAAATATCATCTTAATTTGCACTCATATACTGTGGACACAATAAACGCTTTTAACGTCATACCTGCTGCAAGGGAGCAAGGTCAACTGATAAGAAAAAATTCGGACTTTCGCATCGCTGCATGCTATCTATCTCGCTCAAACCTGTACTCTGTCTCGCCCTAAGATCCACTAACTAATTAAATACTCTCTCGTATTGTTTATACTGACTGTACTTCAGTTAAATCTCATGGACCCGTTGGGAATTACCTAATGTATGAAGATTGAAAATTCTATAAATATTTTTCGTGGACCCGCTGGGAAATCGAAAACAATAGAACCATGGACCTTTAAGAATAAGCCCTCAATGCCAGTTAAAAGCGTCCAGTCCGACGTGACCTGCTAGTGCTAGCAATAAATTTGATAAACACTGAGACCTGCTCAAACGTCCAACTTTACAATGCTTTTGGCATATGAGTGTTTGCCCAATTAAGTTGGAGCCAAGGTGAGTCAGCACCTTGACCTTGGTTAAAATTATTGGCCATTTTATTCTTAGTCGAGCTTGGTACCATACCAAGTCAGAAGCCAATGTGTGGCGCCGGCATAAAACGCAAGTACCTACCTACAACATGTTTTCTCGTTCGAGGTAAAGTCATTGTTTAGTATTATTCTCTATTTGAATCTAGTCTTTTTCTTAGTAAAACTATGCTACTTAGGTATGTTTTATACCAAAATGACGATAACACATACAGTGATGCAATGACATACCTACCTTCCTACCTAGGTACCTATTAAACATAATTTTGAGCAATGTTTAAAGAGCAGTGAGCGATTTGGTATAGGTCGCTTGGCTACCTTATTATAAGTGAAATACTAGAAGAGTCTTAAAAAATATGTTTAATGTGTAGTATATACCTATAGCTCAATATATATTTCTCTAGAGGATGTTTTTTGATTTTTTTTTAATTTGTGTTTTTAATGAGATCCTGTTTATTTGTGTCAAAAACTGACCGAGTTCGGTTGGCAGCGAATGCGAAAATTTATAAACTAAAGTACCTACTTAGTTATCTAAAAATAATCTAAATCTCCATAACGGCCCCAACTACCTATTTTCATGAAATTTGGTAGGTATTCAGGGGGTTTTGGGGGCGATAAACAGATGTAGCTGAAAAAAAAATAAGTAGGTAGGTATTCGTGTTTTCAGGCAATGAATGAAAAACATAAACTGAAAAATATGTTTGTTCCTGACACTTATTAGCGAATAATTTTATGCTAGGTACCTACTGCATTAGATGGCGCTAAGAAACCGAGCAAAGTTAGGTCACCCATATAGGACCTACCTAATTATAGAATAAGTACAAAAAGCAGTGACGGATCTCCCAGACGACGTAAGAACGAATTCATTATAAAATAGGTAGGTAGGTACCTACCCACCTACCTAACATGAAATTAATTCATCTTAGGTAGGTAGGTACCTATGCAAGCTTTCCCTACTGGTTGGTAACATTACCTAATGCTTACGAGGTAAAGTAAAGTTCGTAGGTGTAGCTGATTTTTTTACCACGAATGACCCCTCTTGGGCCTCTTTTATCTGCGCATAGGTACCTAGGGTTATTGCGCCTGATTCCGTCCAGTTAGCGGAGTTGTCACATTCGATCACCAAAAAATCTATGTTATAGTAAGTCTTTAGAGGTGAAACTTTTTCTTTCACATAGCTTATATCCTCTATTTTCATTTAATGTAAAGTATTTAATTGTAAAGTAATCTGGGAATTTTATAAAAATATTTTAATCTCAAAACCCTGTTTTACCCAGTTTTCGTCCAGAAATTCCAGTTTTCGACCACCTGCTACCCAGTTTTCGTCCATTCATTTTTGATGGGAAAATATATCAAATAAAGGAGTAAAATTGATGGAAATGAAACTAATTTAATTAATAATGTCATATATTTCAAAATTCATAGTAATAATAAAATTTTCTGCATTCAAAGCTCAAAACATAGGTACTATTTAGGTATCGAAAATCATTTTTGCCAACTTCAGAAGAAATGTTTCTTTGGATTATAGTTTGTATAATTAATTTGGTTATTTATAATATTCATTTGTAGCATATTATCATCATAATCATCACCAACCTATCTTCAACCCGATTTCTATCCTGGTCTTCATCTCTTCTCATCCAGCTACATTTAGCAGATCGTCACCCCACCTCACTGGAAAACGTCCTACACTACGCTTACCTACACGTGGTCTCCACTCAAGTATTCGTTTGCTGTAACGATTGTCGGTTCTACGGCATACATGGCCGGCCCACTGCCATTTAAGCATGTAAATCCTTTGAGCTATGTCGTCTACTTTAGTTCTGTCGTATTACCTCGTTTCGGATTCTATCCTTCAGAGAAACTCCGAGCATAGCTCTCTTCATAGCTCGCTGAGCGAATTTTAGTTTGTGGACCGACCCTACTGTTAGTGCCACGTTTTGGCAGCATAGGTCATAGTTATAACGGGTGGAACGACTGGTTTAAACTTTTGTCTTCAAACATAAAGGGATGGGCCGAAGACCTGAAGAAATTTCCCAAACGAAGAAGAACAAACTGAACCCAGCTAAGTTTTTCGGTCTTGATATCTCTCACCCGCAGGGTCTACTCGAGGCAGACATATTCCTAGTCCCTATCATAGCTTTATCCAAGTTCATACCCAGATTGACCCGTCGCGCGTCGTGAGGCAGCAGCTAGACTGTTGAGCATCGGTTGTAAGTCCTGCAATGATTCTGCCAATATGACGATGTCATCAGCAAATCCCAAGTGCAAGATGTATTCGCCTTTAATCTTAATGCCAATTCTGTCAATTTTCAACCGGGGCGCAACTGGATAGGTTTTGTGGCTCTGGACCTGAACAGACATGGTGGCATCATTATATAAACATTTCAGCAATTCGATGTATCGCCAGATTTGCCAGTCAACCTGACATCGTTGCAAGGACTGCAAAACAGCTAAGGTTTCAACAAAGTTGAAGGCATTTTCATGGTCTCAAACGCACACGGCCTGATTATACTCTTCAGATTTATACGTATAATCTGTCGGATTGTGTGAACGTGGCATATGATATCAAATGTGGTGCCAATATGGTGAAAAATAACACCACGATACTCCTGCTCCACACCCTTGGATTTCTCTCATGGTTAAAGAAAGGAGTTGAAAACACGTTGGAATTCTTACAGAACAGGAAACTACCCGCCTTTAAGAGTTGTGAACACTAAGGTTCGGAACTAACCCAAGGTCCTTCTCCGCTTTTTTAAGGAGTTGGACTGGCTGGGGTGAGGTTAGCAGAGGGATAATGCACGATACGCACCATTGCGGAACGTCCGTGCAGATTAAATTCCCCTACCACGAATTAGAATTAGGAAGAGATCCGAAGTGATTCGTCTTCTCCTGGGGATTTTCCATAATTTTCTTCCTGTTTCAAAACTGTTGTCAAGGCTGATCTCTGGATAATGCATTATGTTACATATACATTCTGTGTAGTGCCGGGTCAGTGTGACTCTAGCATCCTTGTCACTGGATTCTGGACATGATACCTGCGAGGCGTACAACCGCCTGAAAAAGTCCCCTAACTCATCGAAGACCTCCGGCTTGGAGAGGAATAATCAATAATATCTTAAATGGTCGAAAACTGGTCGGCTGTATCAGTTTTCGTCCACAGTAATACGTAGAATTTTAGAGGAAATTTATATGTGAATTAAGCAAAACCTCAAGAAAATAATAAAATAGGCATAAATACATATTATTCTATTGCTGAAAATTAAAGTTTATAGACTTTTATTCTATTTATTGCATATTAAAATCATGGTCGAAATCTGGAAGTCGTATTTACCCCATCCTGTTCTCGACCACCAGCATTTTATTAGTATCTGTATTTCTTGATCTAATCATATTAGCCCGGACGAAAACTGGCTAATCAATTTAGGAGGAGTAATAAGGCTCAATATTCTTAAAAAGCAGCAGTTAGCTTTCATACATAAAAAAATACAAGCAATCACTTTATTGACATGATTTGCCAGTTTGCCGACCACCTGGACGAAAAAGGGATTTTCTTTTAAAAGCATGGTACAGTTCTCGTCCACGTAATTTAAATAACTTATAATATAAATTTTAAGCTAAAAACATTATAAACATATTCTTATGAAGGCATACAAATCACCAATACTCTAAAAGTCATAAAAAATAAGTGAATAACTTAGCGTGAAAGCGCCTACACTTCACTATTTTTTTTGTTGTTTTTAGCCCATTCACATCGTATCACAGCTGACCACAAAATGATTATATTGTTTATAATAGTTGCGCTTGAACTAGTAACTTGAAACTTGTTTGTGTGTCTACTTGGACATCCAAGAAGGCGCCAAAATACTCATAATCAATGTGTGCATGTGAATTATGCTATTTTTTGGGTTTATTTACTAGTAGTGCCGCGAATGGACGGGAAAGGGACGTGGACGGTAAACAGGCCTACATACCCTACCTACCTACCAAAGTTCAATAACATTTCCACCCGAACGACATTATACCTACCTACTTACGTTAAAAAGGACGTTGCAAATGTTTTTAACAGCTGTTCATGCTGATCCCACACACAACACACATGCCCTTTAGTCGCCCTCAAGGAATCTAAAAACTACATGTCGCCCCCTCAGACAGGGGTGACGTCACATAATGGCCGACATGCCGCCATTTCGATTATTTAAGTCTGTCATCTATAATAGCAAACGAAATTCAACCTTATTGTTAAGCTTTAAAACAGAATACCTCATAGCGTAGTTAAATTGTTTGATAAACATGTTTCTGACTCAACCACTGCGTTGTTATTATTATTCACGTTTCTTTTATCATTAATTCCAAGTATTCCGATGTGTATTTTGTCTGTCAGTAATGCTCTCATTGTTACATTAGAGCTAATTTGGACTTTTATTATCAAATCAAATCGGCTCTTCATCGACTGGCCCCGAAAAGTTATAAATTAAATGCTTAATTATTGGCTCTTTAGTCAACTGGCCCCGAAAAATAAGGTCAACTGGCCCCGTAGGGCCAGAGTTTTTCCGGGGCCAGTCGACTATAAAGCCAATAGGTAGGTAATTAGGCATTTATTTTAGTCATTCACTCTATCTATGCCAAAGCAATGAAGAAGGGTCGTTTGCGTCTCGCTCGCCCTTTAAAACTACATGAGTATTAATAATACCATCCCTAATTTGCCACGTCACAGTCACACGGTCACACAAAGGCCCCGTAAGAAATTTCTGGAACGTTCGTTTTCTGAATGTTAAATCCTTTGTGTGCCAGCCATTGAATGCCAAGCCACACCCTGCGCCAAACCCGTAATTCTACCTGCTTGCCGATCCGCGCACAAGTACCTAGGTAGGTACCCACCTATTGATTATCTTCAAGAATATTTCCAAGTAGTTACCTACCTAAACATAGACCCATCTATTTGTAATGTAATGCGAAATCTGTTGTAAGAATAAGAACACAAAACGTGCCAATTTGGCGTAAACGGGTTGATTCATAGAACTCGATAACATGGAGATAGGTAGGTATAGAGCAGTTTTATTAACTTCGTTTAGGTAGGTAGGTACCTACACCTAAGTCTAACTATGGGTAGGTACCTACCTATCTTCACTCAGACAGATTATGGTGAAGACAAGAGCTAGGTAGGTACATACCGACAAACTTGGTCGTTATTTTATTTTCGTTTATACCTACCTACCTACCTAACTACAATTTAAATGTTAGATACAAATGTACCTACCTACCTAGGTATTTTACAACTATAATTATGTTGATTAAAAAAAGGAATTATAAAGCATGTACCTACAAATTTCTATGAAATACCTATAAAGAAATACCTACCTAGATGCCCATAAAATATTTTTTTTAACCACCATCACAAAGAGAAAAGCAGTCGAGGAAGGATGAAAGGTGCTTTAGATGTAGGTATACCTAGTCGCTAAATACCTAGGTATACTTTTTACTAAGCCCATTTTTAAATTATCATCAGTACAAAATAATCGGTACCTACCTACCTAATTGTTTTTGTATCAAATGGTCTAATGGTTAGATTTCTAACCGATGTTGCTTAAAAATATAGGTAGGTATAATTTTTCGGGGCCAGTTGACTAAAGAGCCCTTATTTAGGACAAAGTATAGAGGTACCTAGTTATTGTATTGTAGGTATTATTTTTTTACTTTAATAGGTAGCTATGCCATAATTTAGGATAGGTAGGTAAAAGTGTAGAGGCCTGGGTAAAAAAATACGTTTTCATTTGGTCTGAACCTACATCTTAAAATAGATAATACCTAGGTGGGTAGGTACATAGGTACCTATTTTTTACTCAAAATAGTCGAAGGAAAATGCTACCAGAAACTACGCGGTAGATGGAATTTAATTGGTGCGGGGCCTTCGTTCCTACGATCAATACCCTGTCGTATGACCCCCCTTCACCCGCCGTGCGTGCCTCACCTCCTCCCCACCCCTGCACGGTACATACCTCTCCCCTCATCTGCTTCAAGTCCCCTCGGCCTTCGTGCAAGCATCCGTGAATTGTACGTTTTTATTATTAATACGTGATTAGGTATAACCTATGATAACCTAACAAAATGTTCATTCGAATTTATCAAAATCAGCAACATCTAAATGATTCTGACATTTTATTTGTTCAGTAGGTACCTACCTATGTTCTTTAATCTACCATAGGTGGTAGCTACCAAGCCTGACAAAAAAAGTAGGTAGACGCTTGCAATGTCATTCTTCCTAAAACGAACCTACCTACCTAATAGGTTAAAATACCTTTACTTTACCACAAGTTATTAGACCTAATTTTTATAAATAGGTATACCACATTATAACCTACCATGATGAATGCCGTCTTTGGTTCGGTATTTTTGTGCACCATGAAAATATGAAATCATGCCAGGAAAACATGGAGTCCTACAGTCAGCATCAAAAGTGCTAATGAAAAAAAATTGACACTGCTTTAGTATAGAACGTCAGAAGTAGACAAACTTTTATTTGCAAAAAAAAAAACACATGGAAAACTTATGAAAAGCGGAAAAAGACAAAGTATGGAAACACATAGCAGTAAGTAAGTAAGGGTCTACAACGGCCGGATTTTTAAAGCTCTATCAAACCTAATCAGTTATCAGATGTCAAATCTCTCGGCATTTCAGCTATTACCTACATCGAATTAGATTATAATCTAATTCGCTCTAAATAGCAAGTGACTTGACATCCGATTAGTTTTGATTTATTTATTTATTCAATATTTATTAAAATAAATAAATAAATATTGGTGGACATTCCACACAACACTATCTCGCCCCAAACTAAGCCAAAGCTTGGGATATGGGAACCAGATAGCTGATATGCTGCTTAAATACTTTTTTTGTAAATACCTACTACCTACCTATAGTAATATGTATATAAGATCCAGACAGAGAACAAACATCTATGTTCATCACACAAATGTTTGTCCTCGGTGGGAATCGAACCCACTGCCTTCGGCGCAGAAGGCAGAGCTATTACCGTCTGACCTGTGAAGACTGTCAATTCTGTATTGAATTTTCCTCAATAGAAATTTAGAAATAGGTAAAGAGTTTCCATAATTATATATAATATGTAGGTACTTAGATAAACATGGTGTAGGTACAAAAAAATAAACACCACATTTTCGGCGGTTTATTATTTTTCTTACAGCTTTACCTATTTTAGATTTTTTGTGGCTATAGGTAATCTAGTAGGCACCATATGGATTTTTTTTTCAAATTAAATGGGACCAAATTCGAGGTAGGTATACTCTATCCAATTAAAAAATAATTATCAAAATCGGTCTACTCTAAAAAGGTATGCGGTCTCATACATAAAAAAAATAAGTCGACTTCAGAACCTCCTTTTTTCGTCGGTTAAAATGATTGAAATATAGGTATTTCCGCTATCTGGACAGAATAGAAAAAAAACATTGATATTAAAAAGAGAAAGCTCTTCAATTTTACTAAAATGCGAAAAATTAATATTATTTGTTATTTTCATTATACTTGTAAATTTTGTCTAAAACTAAAAAGTCCTACAAAAGATTTCAACGCGCATGGATTTTTTAGATATAAAGGTCCTACAAAAATAGCAATTTTCGACTCTCGGTAGCATAATATTGTTTAACCAATCTTTATATTAGGTAATACAAAATAGTAACAGTAAGTAGTAGTAAATGTAGGCTTCTTCATGTTTTGTAGCAGTACCTATAAAATAATCAATTTTCGATTTGATAAAAATCTGATTTTGGTTGTAGTTTGTATTAGGTACAAAACTATAATACTTTTCGTGTCGGTAGTACAGCATGCGGAACAACGTATTGATCCGTTTAGTTCGTTTATTTTCGGAGCGCTTCGGCTCAGGCGGACCAATAGGCTGCATCTGGGTGGCCGCCATCTTGTAGACAACTACGCAGCTGCAGGCGTCCCGCGGCCCTCGAAAGCGTTGGGTATAAATATGAGGCCATGACGTCATGCGCCCTCATTATCCGCTCGGCTTCGTATAAGCGAAGACGTGACCGTGTGTGAAGTGCTACAGCAAACTACAAAGTGATTTTGTGCCTGGTTGGATACAGGTGTGTAACCTCACCACATTTTTTTCTGTTCTGCCCTAAAATTTACCATGGGCTACAGTAATAAAGAGAAATCAATCGTTGATTTTTGCGAAAGTAAAACCGAATCCCTCTCTAACTGGGTTCGTCAAGTCAAAAGTAAATCAATAAGCGCCAAGACAAAGAGAAAACGCGATCTGAGAATAATCGCCATTTTGAGCAACTCTTTGACCCGTGCCGAAAGTGAACTAGTTTCGAAACAAAGAGAACGCGCTAGAAGGTGGGCCCAAATGCAAGCTGATCTTGGACTAAGCAATAAAGAAGAAGAGCTCACCAGACTTCATCGGGAAAAGATCGATAATATATGGAAGAATGATCTCAGCGGTTTAGATAGTTTTTTTAAAGAATTGGACAGTGTAAAGCCTTTGCAAGTAGTTCGCTAGTAGGTACCTAGAATCTTAGGGCAGTTGACTGTTTTTGTATCTGTGATATATGTAGGATGTTTTCAAATTACAGTCCCATTGCGTTTCGCGTGGGTCTGCATCCGACGGCCGCCATCTTGGTTGCCGCTGGGGCGTCGCGGAGCTACACATGGGTTTGTAACGGTATCGTGCATTTTTAGTTTTTTTAGTTCAATTTTAGCATACAATAATGTAAATGTTTCGATTTATTCTATCCCATCATAGTTGAATTGGAATTTTGTTTTATTCATATTGAATAAGAAAATTGTAACATATGTTTAAGTATGAAAATAAAAGAATATTATATAAAAATCTTGTCGTCCCCTGATTTACATTACAATATCTTCACCACAAACCTAAATGTATTATTCCATGAGTCATCGCATCATCGACACGGAGGACAATGGCGGAGTCTACTGCGCAGGTGGTCGGCGGTTCGAGAATATGCGTCATCTCGGGTGGAACTGCGTCATTCGCTGCGCATGCGTACGCATGTATCCGTCCTGCCTCTGCGGCGAGCTAACGGGTGCGCTCACGTGACCAAGGTTCAATCGTCAGCCCGCTAGGTAAACGTTAGGTGATTGCGTCATCGTTTCAATGATTAGAACAATATAGTGTCTCCTATTGTTTGGCCCCTCCGGGGGCCTTGTCGTGTAACAATGCCTTTAACCCAGAGACCTGCCGATCCACACTAAGCCAGGACGCACTATGGCCTTCTCGCTCCTCGGGCCGTGCAGCCGAAGTGCTCGGCTCCGCTGTCGGCTGCCAGATCACTCCACAGCCGAACCCCTGCTGTCCTGCAGCGACGAACGGTTCTGAACCTAAGAAGTTAGATCGAATTTGTTTTTTGGTGAGTCATTTGTTTGCACGACAGTGAACGTCAGGAAATGCTCATAAAAATGTAAATATGTCTCGTGATAGCCTAATCTTTGATCGGTAGGGCCTTTGTTTGTCATTAACATTTCCCCCAGACAGGCAAATGTTTTGATGAGTGTGGTGGAGATCTGGTTAGCCGAGAGCGAGTAAGCGAAGCGAGTGACGACGACCTAGCGCCGCGTTCAGTCGGTCGGCTCGACGAAGCCAGCTGCGCGGCACCAACACTTTCACTTTTAGGTAACAGCCAGGTCATTGTAATTTATATTTCACAATCCACTGAGAACGTTATAAAAGCTACGAACATTAAGGAAACTGACAAACAGAAACGCGCATTCAATATAACAAGAGTAAAACAAATGAAATCCTTGAAGCAGCAATCTTGTCGGAAATTTATAACAACAATTACTTCTATGAATGTGGGCTGATGAAACTTCCGGCTGGCAGCTAAACGAGCTTGATAAACTGAACCTGATTAAACCTTGGAGATACCTACTAGGCATATGAACTGAGAGAATAGGGTCTGACGTGTAACGGATAGATGTTACGGTGAGTTGGTTTTGTGATCATAAATTCATAACTTAGTCTAAATCTGACATTCAGAGCTACGAAATTCAGAGGCTTGAAACTTAGCGTGAATTGCCGCTTCTATCTATCTAACTTTCCATTAATTTTGACAGTGAAAGTGGAAGATTACACTAAGTGCAAGCCTAATTTACAGAAAACATCGTAGGAAATCGTTTGTTCTCTTGACAATAATTAATAATATTCTCCTAATAGTAGGAAACAACACATTGGAACCTTGAAGTAAGTTTAGAATTTTAGGAACCGTAGCATTGTTGGTTCGGCATTTATTTTTATTTTTCTGACAATCTTCCAGTTACTTGGAGCAGAACGAGTTATCGTGAGCAAGCTTCATGCTTTAACGACCTAAGAAAGCGAGGTGGCTCTTCCCTGCGGTGAAGGCTAACCAAGTGGAACGTCACACCCCCTAAGCTCAGATAAGTTCCACGGTATTGAACTATAACTGATGGAAATAATCTACCTACCATAAAACTATACTTATCTTAAAACTCGCTGGATGTATTATGAAGCTGATTGCCTGTGTGTCTGAATTTACGTTGAGGAATAGTGCTATACATAAATAATTGTTAGGTAAGTAAGTGACTCAATCTAAAGTTGAACGAATTGAATTAGGCAAGTGTTTGGTCTCACAGAGCTTTCAGAATAATATTACATCTTGCGTTTATATAACCTTAAACATATTTGGTCTAATAGGTATGACCTATGCTATAACCTTGACATAGTTTCCCGTCGCAAGACGGGAAAATTCGACGGCTAGGGACTGCTAAACTTTCTTTTCATTCCAGATTTATTTTCAATAGTTAAACACATAAATTAAAGCACAAGCAGATAAAATATGAAAAAATATAAACCAATTTTAATGAAATTAAGTGCACCGAGTATTATATAACAATAATGAAGATAAGTCATACAATAAATTTAAGAACATATCACAACTAATGATATAACGTATCAATAATGAACTATGCGTATCACAATCACCAATAAATATTACATTACCTACATATTTACAACAATTCCTGCAAAAGAAGTGACGAATCTGTGTCCTCATAATATAAGGAATATCAAATTGAAATACCTACCTAATGCTGCTAACAAAATACCTGTAACGTGAAAAAGGTACGTGAAATACTAAAGCGAAAAATTCTGTATATAAATCTGCCGTGAAGCAGCTAGTTTAAAAGTTTCCTTTCGGGGAAACCCATTTGCCTTGTTAAGTTTTTGCTCGGCAGGTGTTTTTGAGGTCGCGGTGGCGTCTTACCAACCTTGCAGCTGGCATTTGGTTCGCCTTACTCAATGAAACGCCCTTCAATAGAAGCAACAGACTCAATCTCATCAATTGTGTGGTATTTGAATATCCTAACATATTATATGCACGGGGTTTCTGCCCCTTATTTGCTAAACCATTGTCTATTCAGGTAGAATGGAACTCCTAATGCAAGTATTTCATTGTTTCTGAAAATTATTCTTGGAAGAATCAATAGCAAACTCAACCTTGCCCACGAAGGAACAAAATTAAAGGAATGATTATTGAACGTGAAAGTAACATGCGACAAAGAGGTATGGCGTATAGAGACTGATATTTTTAACTATTATTGCATGCTCTATTGTGTCTAGCTTGAACATGGGGCAAGGTGATTTAATAATTATTTTGTAAATATTCTAATCAAATCAGGAGATTTCGAAGTATAACAATGACGTAAAATATAAATGCACCGAGATTACACCGCCAAAGTTCATCGAATAAGATTTACCTACACTACAACATTGAATCAACTTCTACTGAAACTTGGCACACTGCAAGATTATGAATTATATCCTGCAAGGTGGAAAGATGATGCATTGTAAAACGAAATTTTTAAAACAATTTTCAACGTTGAACTGTACCTAAAGAGTTTTTTAAGGTCGACCAAAGTTTCGGCAACGATGTTATTCTGATCTTACGTCAGGCAGCGACTGACTAAATTGAATTTTTCATCGACATCTACCTCGTCAATGTACCAAGTATGTATAACCTACTGGCTCAATGTTTCAATATGTACCTATGGAAAGAACTGTAGCAGTAATCTGAAACGCACGACCTACTCCTGTTGCTGGCGTACCTAGGTATCTTTTTTCTTGCATTTGATGTTTATTTATTTTTAATGATAGAAAGTAATTTTAGTTTGCCGTCTTAATATGCATTATTGTTTTTTGGTCTTGCGTGTTCTGTTTGCTCAGCTCGATGGTTGTAGTTCTGCCGCATAGTTTGGACGTCTAACTGAACTGCATTCCTGTTTCTTCTCTCTGCATTATGATCTACTGCAGCTCAAACTGCTATGTTGAAAATTCGAAGCTGATATTATTTCAACAATGGAATCAAAACTACATGCACACCTGTTCATTAGCTATCACACCAAAACTGAAGAAAATAATTCATCATCATCATCATCAAAGAAAGTTGTAAGATAAAGTAGTAAAATTACTGAATTTGTCTGGAGGTAACATTTTTTATCATTTAATTACGTGACTGCTCAGCAGTCTTTTGTGTATAACCCACCTTTTTGGCTTTTATTTCTCTAGGAGTAGTGGAAATTCAAGATGATCTTTAGAATCTAGATTCTATACCTATGTGTCTGCATAAAGTAGAACGTACATAATTACTATGCATGAAAATGTATGGATCGTGGAAAAAACTAGAAGACTGCCGACCTGCTTTCTCAAATCTAATATTTTTGAGGACTTGGTAAAAAGTTTAATCCTTTTCTGCATTTAAAATCATTCTCATAACATTGCCAGCATGGGTAGGTACCAGAGAAACAAAAAACTAAAAATTCTTAATCACAGGACCAGCTGCAATCATTAGCATAGCTTGTTGACTCAAAACAATCAGCTAGTAATGTGCATATTCCTATAACATGATAATTAATCTAAGTAGGTATATGTAATGAATGTCTATTAGTTTAGAATTTCGTTTTACATAGGTTACGGTGTTTTTCTTTCTGTCTGTTTAGCTAGATTTGAATGACGAGTAAATGAATTATGGGAATGGAAATGGAACAAACATCGAATGAATTAGCCGCTGACTAATAAACAAACGAGTACCTACTGCTTCTTTGTTGGCGGATCTACCAACAACTGCTCCAATCTTAACGCCTGGTCCTGTATCACCTGACACTAATTGTCCTATAGGTGCGTCGAATTAGGTTCGACAAAACTCTGCTACTGCCTCGACAGTGCAGTTCATATTGTGATCGACAGTACGCTGCTGCCTCGCCGGAGCTCAGCGTTATTGGCCTTCGCCCCTGCTTCCCTGCACAGCGGGTCTGACAGTTCGCGGCTGCGTCACCAGAGCTCAGCGTGTTAGGCCTTCGCCCCTGCTGCCCTGCACAGTGGTATCGACAGTACCTACTCTGCTGCCTCGCCAGAGCCTAATGTTTAAGACCTTCGTCCCTGCTGCCCTGCACAGTGGGTTCGACAGTTCTCTGCTGCCTCGCCAGAGCTCAGTGTTTTTGGCCTTTGCCCCTGCTGCCCTGCACTGTGGGTTCGACAGTACGCTGCTGCCTCAACAGAGCTCAGCGTATTTGGCCTTCGCCCCTGCTGACCTGCTCAGTGGGTTCGACAGAAGGCTGCTGCCTCGCCAGAGCTCAGTGTTATGGGAATTTGCCCCTGCCGCCCTGCACAGTGGTTTTGCCAGTATGCTGCTGCCTCGCTGGAGCACAGTGTGTTTGACCCTCACCCAGAGCTCAGCGTGTTAAGGTAAGTATTTAATAAGAACTTTCTAATGAGATATTCAAACAAAAAGAAAAAGGAGATATTCCTTTATAATTTATGAAGATAAGTCAATACTGTTCTGAATATTAGTACATAAACGGGCACATACAAATGCTAGTACGAAGAACTTTGGCTGCAAAAGGAGTACTTATGTCAGGTTCAATTCCTGTGCCTCTATGGAGTGACATATTTCTTAGCTCTGCAATATTTCTTACCTTACCACCTATTTATTATAAACTCTTTGTTATCAATGTGTGTGCCAACCGTCAACTCTGAATCTAAACAGCATTTAGCCAGACATCCACCGCAACGGCCTCACAAGGAGTGTCTCTCACTGTCACCGTGACGTGTGTTTCCGTCGCCACTGCTGTCTCACGTGTTCATAACCGCTGCAAATTCCGCACCTTTATCCCCCCTCCGCGCTTTACTCCTTCACAGGCCTCTAACATACGAACTCAGCGTGTCTTCAGCACGTGGTACCTGCTGCCACGCTGCCACTATAAAAATCAGACATATACCAACATCTCTTGCACTGAGCACACCTAACATACATGACCAACAGCATCGGGTGGATAAGATAAGATCGGATTTTATTATTTAATTACGTGAATCAGCCTGCTAAAGCATGTTGCAAGTCTTCTACAAGTTTAGTATACATACTGCGTCTGCGATCCTGTGTTCCAGAGCAACTTTAACCAACTCAGTGAGTTGTTATAATTAATTACGTTTGCGAGCTGAAATTCTTCAAAAAATGTATACCTATAGCGCCACTAATCTTCTAATCTGCAGTCTGCGCCAGCATGCTAATATCCACATCAATCAGCTGTAAATTAAACGAGTTCAACTGTATCCTGCGCCATGGATGGGACAAGCCTCCCCTAACCCTTTGTACTTGCAGAGTGACTAGAAGAAGAATTACATACGAACTCCTGAGCTAACTGATGTTACAAGCCTGAGTCGCCTGCTTCCCAGCGACCCCATGTCTGCCTGCCACAAACCATCCTGATCTGTCGCAATCATCTTCAAAGTCCTTGGAATCGTTCCTGAGCTACTCTGGCTTTGCAGCAGTGATAAAGAAAACTTAGGTAGGTATATTGCATTTCACCCGCTTATTTTAACTGCGCATGCACACGTACTGGCGACCATTTCCGAAAGTGTTTTTTTTTTAATTATGTTTTTGCAGTCACACACTTCAATAGTTCGAGTCCATGCCTTTGGCCAGCGTCGGTTCCTGAAGTCCTGCTTTCTGGTCCTCATCAAGTTCGAGTTACATAAAAAAATGGTAATGTTTGCATTTTCTTAGCTCTCGCCAATGCTAGTTGTAGTGCGTGTACGATATAGCCCGCAATTTCCGTATCTCTATTTTTAGGCACAATAAGCAAGCGAACTTTGTACTCAAAAGGGTACTCTTCGGTTAAGCCATGCGTCCCATGTTCTACCCAGTCGAGCCCCGAGTTTCATGATCTGCCGATATGCGCCGTGCCGTAGTCTACCAGCCTGTATTTACGAAGGCAAGCCCTGAGTGCCATGATCTGCCAGTCTGAACCCTGCCGTGGTCTGCTCGCCTGCATTTCTGAAGGCAAGCCCTAAGTCTGTGAACTGCCAGTCTACGCCGTGCCGCGGTCTGCACGCCTGCATTTCTGCTGGCAAGCTCTGAGTTCCATGATCTGTCAGTCTGCGCCCGACTATATTCTACAGGCAAGCCCTAAGTCCGCGATCGGCCAGTCAGCACCGTGACGTGACTGCCCGCCTTCGTATCTGCAGGCAAGACCTGAGTCCGCGATCTGCCAGTCTGCGCCGTGCCGTGGTCCACCTGCCTGCATCTCTGCAGGCAAGCCCTGAGTTCCGCGATCTGCCAGTCTACGCCGTGCCGTGGTCCACCCGCCTGTGTCTCTGCAGGCAAGCCCTGAGTCCCGCAATCTGCCCGTCTGCGCCGTGCCGTGGTCCACCCGCCCATGTCTCTGCAGGCAAGCCCTGAGTCCCGCGATCTACCAGTCTGCGCCGTGCCGTGGTCTACCCGCCTGCGTCTCTGCAGGCAAGCCCTAAGTCCCATGATCTGCCAGTCTGCGCCTTGCCATGGTCTGCAGGCAAGCCCTGAGTCCCGCGATCTGCCAGTCTGCGCCGTGCCATGGTCCACCCGCCTGCGTCTCTGCAGGCAAGCCCTAAGTCCCATGATCTGCCAGTCTGCGCCCTGCCATGGTGTGGCCGCCCGCCTGCCTCGACAGGCAAGATATGAGTCCCGCGATCTACCAGTCCCCGCCGTGCCGTGGTCTACCAGCTTACATCACTGCAAACAAGCCCTGAGGCCGCCATCTGATAGTCTGCGCCGTGCCGCGGTCTACCAGCCTACATCACTGCAGACAAGCCCTGAGGCCGCAATCTGCCAGTCTGCGTCGTGACGCGGTCTACCAGCCTGCATCTCTGCAGGCAAGCCCTGAGCCCGCAATCTGCCAGTCTGCGCCGTGCCGCGGTCTACCAGCCTGCATCTCTGCAGGCAAGCCCTGAGCCCGCAATCTGCCTGTTTGCGTCGTGACGCGGTCTACCAGCCTGCATCTCTGCAGCAAGCCCAGAGCCCGCAATCTGCCAGTCTGCGCCGTGCCGCGGTCTACAAGCCTGCATCTCTGCAGGCAAGCCCTGAGCCTGCAATCTGCCAGTCTACGCCATGGTGTTGTCTACCAGCCTGCATCTCTGTAGGCAAGCCCTGAGCCCGCAATCTGCCAGTCTGCGCCGTGCCGCGGTCTACCAGCCTGCATCTCTGCAGGCAAGCCCTGAGCCCGCAATCTGCCAGTCTGCGTCGTGACGCGGTCTACCAGCCTGCATCTCTGCAGCAAGCCCTGAGCCCGCAATCTGCCAGTCTGCGCCGTGCCGCGGTCTACAAGCCTGCATCTCTGCAGGCAAGCCCTGAGCCCGCAATCTGCCAGTCTGCACCATGCTGCGGTCTACAAGCCTGCATCTCTGCAGGCAAGCCCTGAGCCCGCAATCTGCCAGTCTGCGCCTTGCTGCGGTCTACCAGCCTGCATCTCTGCAGGCAAGTCCTGAGTCCTGCGCTCTGCCAGTCTGCGCCGTGCCGTAGTCTACCAGTCTGCAGGCCAATCTGCACCTCTTCAAGCTCCATTCCATGGTCTGCAAATCTGCACCTCCGTGGGCCGGTTACGTGGTCTGCCAGGCTGCACCTGTTCAGGCCAGTTCCGTGGTCTGCCAGTCTGCACCTCTGCAGGCCAGTGCCGTGGTCTGCCATCTGCACCTCTTCGGGCTGGTTCCGGGGTCTGCCAGTCTGCACCTCCGTAGGCCGGTTCCGTGGTCTGCCAGGCTGCACCTCTTCAGGCCTGTTCCGCGGTCTGCCAGTCTGCACCTCTGCAGGCCAGTGCCGTGGTCTGCCATCTGCACCTCTTCGGGCTGGTTCCGGGGTCTTCCAGTCTGCACCTCCGTGGGCCGGTTCCGTGGTCTGCCAGGCTGCACCTCATCAGGCCAGTTCCGTGGTCTGCCAGTCTGCACCTCTGCAGGCCAGTGCCGTGGTCTGCCATCTGCACCTCTTCGGGCTGGTTCCGGGGTCTGCCAATCTGCACCTCCGTGGGCCGGTTCCGTGGTCTGCCAGGCTGCACCTATTCAGGCCAGTTCCGTGGTCTGCCAGTCTGCACCTCTGCAGGCCATGCCGTGGTCTGCCATCTGCACCTCTTCGGGCCGGTTCCGTGGTCTGCCAGGCTGCACCTCTTCAAGCCAGTTCCGCCGTCTGCCAGTCTGCACCTCTGCAGGCCAGTGCCGTGGTCTGCCATCTGCACCTCTTCGGGCTTGTTCCGGGGTCTGCCAGTCTGCACCTCCGTGGGCTGGTTCCGTGGTCTGCCAGGCTGCACCTCTTCAGGCCAGTTCCGTGGTCTGCCAGTCTGCACCTCTGCAGGCCAGTGCCGTGGTCTGCCATCTGCACCTCTTCGGGCTGGTTCCGGGGTCTGCCAGTCTGCACCTCCGTGGGCCGGTTCCGTAGTCTGCCAGGCTATGCCTCTTCGGGCTGGTTCCGGGGTCTGCCAGTCTGCACCTCCGTGGGCTGGTTCCGTGGTCTGCCAGGCTGCACCTCTTCAAGCCAGTTCCGTGGTCTGCCAGTCGGCACCTCTACAGGCTAGTGCCGTGGTCTGCCATCTGCACCTCTTCGGGCTGGTTCCGGGGTCTGCCAGTCTGCACCTCTGCGGGCTGGTTCCGTGGTCTGCCAGTCTGCACCCCTGCATGCCAGTGCAGTGGTCTGCCATCTGCACCTCTGCGGGCTGGTTCTGAGGTCTGCGAGTCTGCACCTCTGCGGGCTGGTTCCGAGGTCTGCAAGTCTGCACCTCTGCAGGCCAGTGCCTTGGTCTGCCATCTGCACCTCTGTGGGCTGGTTCCGTGGTCTGCCAGTCTGCACCCCTGCAGGCCAGTGCCGTGGTCTTCCATCTGCACCTCTGCGGGCTGGTTCCGGGGTCTGCAAGTCTCTGCAGGCCACTCACGAAGTCCTTGCTCTACCAGTCTCCGCATCTATAAGCCAGTCCCGAGATACAAGCCGAGAAATGCAAACCAGCCAGCTATGCCAGCCTTCGCCTTATCAGCCCAGTGCCGAGCTTTAGAACCTGCCAACATGCATCTCTACCAACCTGCCCTGCCGGCCTTCGCGTCATCGGGTCACTTCTACCTGATCCCATGGTGGGACTAGCCGAGGCACTGTCTCCTGCTACACAGCGTAGATGTCCACGCACAGACGGTACCTTAATTCTTATTTCACAGATGCGATGCTCACGGCTTCTCGTCAGTTCTCGTTCTGCTCGCTATTTGGACTGCAAATACTCTTCTATTGGTGAGCAACATAACTGCATTGTATGTCCAGGTCATTCATCAGTCTGCATAAGTCTACTTATCACGTGCCCACTAAAGACCGCGCGAAACTCATGCGAGCTTGGAGGATTCGATGGTGATTGTAAAGCATTGACGAATATTATGTATACGCATCATTTGACGAAGTACCTATGTATTTTTGAAGTTGGTATGCTATGGTAGTACAGTAACGCATTTGTCGCAATTGATGTGCCTTATTCCACTTTTTTACTCGTGTGTTTATTTGCCTTTTATTCTTTATTTGTGTCTTGTTGCCTTGTTATTTCTTAGATCCTGCCAGATAGCACGGTGAGGGGTATGTGCAAATAAATTTGTATGAACGATATCGGTATGAACGGACTGCATCTTAAAAGCATGTGTAAGCATCTTGCTTAGACGCACATAGAGCTTTTGTACCAAAGCAATTAGACACCGAAGTCAACTAACAAGATGGTTTGTAAAATGGGAGTAACCTGGGAATGTGTGTAATTTGTATTTTTGTCGTGTCTTGGTGTTACTTATGTGTCTTATTTTATTATGAACTTTCAAGAACAAAGCATGTGGCATTACTTAAAAAGTTACGTGTTTTAACATTACTAGGTACCATTTTTAATTTTGTGATAGGTATGTCATATTATATTGATCGATAACCCTAACTCAATTTCTCTACAGGAATACCAACAATAATTAAATATCCATTTCAGAACCCAATACCTAAACATTTTTTTAGTTAGGTTTTAAATAAATATTTTCAGATTCAATGGATTAGGTAATGTCTCAATAAGTTTTACATTTAAATAACTAACAACACTAATAATACTTTTCTAAGCTTTAATTAAAGAAATAGGATTTTTTTCATGCCCTAGTTTGGCACATGTTAATTTCACGTATTTCAGGTATCTTGAACCGCGAGGTATGGTCAAATATAATTGAATAGAATTGATATGCAATTAAAGCAATGGAACACACCTGCACCTATTTTAGTATCTTTATTTTACTACCACCAGACTCGCCAGAAACGATGTACGACTGCAAGAAAGGTGTATCTATTTTGAGGTGCTTACTAAAAAAGAAAAATGATTATGCATATTTTTTTTATCAAACAACCAGAACAAAAAGAAAACCGGAGGCTACGTCCCTAACAATAAAAAACAAGAAGATCCAATGCTTAATTCCATTTCAGCATTTTGTTTACCACTCGCAAGTCACAAATAGCTTGGAACCATCCAGAAGACTTAAGTTACAGGTCCCCGCGTGGGGAATACATTTTGATTAATGTACGTCCGCTCGTGGTTCGCTCTTCAAATCAGGGAATTTCCCCGTCGACTCCGCTACGGAAATACGTATCCGCTACGGAATGATCGGCGAATTTTTTTCCAGCGATATCTTGCCAGGCTTGGTCCTTCAAAACATCAGTGCAATCTCCTGAAAAAACTACATTAAATTAAGTCTACCAAGTTCATCATTTGAAGAATCGACGTGCTTCGTGTGTCTTCGAGATCATTTTCATTAGATTTAAGTTGAACGAGGAAACATGTCAAATATGAAACGAAGACATATCACATCACATCACCAATATTTATTATATTTATTTATTGGAAAGAAAATTCACTTGCTTCATTTGCAAAAGCCGGAACGGAAACGTGAGTTACTAATACATTTCAGGCACCTGTACTGCGATAATTTAATCATGTTAACTCTGGAAAAATAATTTATAACTACCTAGTGAAAGTTCTATAGAATAAAGGCTACATGCTAAGGACGATGAAACTTGGCGGCGGGATTTGCGTTGGTAAGGAAAAGCTAAAAAAGTTGTTCTCAGATGACATACCTTTAAATGCTCAAATGGAGACCAAGGAAACTACAGAAGAAACACGATTTAAAAGAAGAATTAAGAAATGAACAAGGAAAACGAAACGTGCCAGTAAAACAATATGGTAAGAAGCAATAAAAGTGTTGTTCTCAGATCGTCATTGACCCTTGAAGGCTGCGGTAAACAATACCTTAAATCATTTATTTCTGAAGTAAAGACGGGCATCGTAATTATATTTAATTGCTCAGCAGTTAATAGGTAAGTGCAAAAATGTCACATTACAGCACATTGTCCACAGAAAGCTTAAAAGTACATTTCAGGCACCTACCAAAAAAAATTGTCGAAAAGGACAGAAGTACATTTCAGGTACCTTATAGAGAAAGTTGTCGAAAAGGTAATCGAATAACAAAATATTGTTTTGGTATCTAAATGAATAAAACGTTTTTAAAGTAACATGGACACGTTTTCGTCAATTTCGAAAGTTATATTTATCAAAACATCAAAAGGAAAGAAATACTGGCTGTGATATTTTGAGTTAAGTGTAAGTGTTCCAAACGAAAAATCAAGAAGCCTAATACACGGCAACAAGTGAATGTGTCGTTAAATAAGGATTTGCGTAAGTGTGAAAAAGCTAAAAGTATTGTTCTCAGATTATAAACCTACAAATACCAAGTGGACCAAATAAAAATGGATTTAAAATCTTATTTAATTCAGCAGCAGTGTAGAACAAAGAAGCAGAAACATTTGTTAGCACTAGAGACCGAGAGCGGCCCAGCTATTGTCCTCGTTGAAATGGTATGGGTATGGTACTCTTAATTCAAGTTGTTCTCAGATATATCACCAAAAAAGAGTAATAGAAACCAGTAAGCCTTAACACAACAGAATAGGAGTCAACAAATTCGAGATGCCGCTAGAAACATATGTTAGCACCAGAGTCCGAGAGCGGCCCAGATATTGTCCTCGTTGAAATGGTATGGGTATGGTACTCTTAATTCAAGTTGTTCTCAGATATATCACCGAAAAAGGACTAATAGAAACAAGTAAGCCCAAATATAACGGAATAGGAGTCAACAAATTCGAGATACCGCTAGAAATATTTGTTAACACTAGAGTCCGAGAGCGGCCCAGATATTGTCCTCGTTGAAAAGGGGGGTAAAAACAACAGAATAACATTGTTTACAGGTGTACTTGCTTCTTTTTAAAACAAGGCAGCTAAACAGAGAATAACAGGTACACATACGCAGCTCCATTGCTGTAACAGTGTGTACACAGAAGAATCTTGCATGGCGTCGAAGAACTGCATAATTATTGTTTACAGATGCAGTCTTACCAAAATCTTCGCCGAAATGGTATAAGGTAAACTAAAGAAAGTTGTCTCCAGAATCAACATTCGGACCTACATGGAAATCAGTAAATGTGAATTGAATACCTTTGAATTATAGAAACTAGATGATAAAAGCGATGATCCTTACAATTAAAATGAAAATAAGCTAAAAGTTTTGTTCTCGGATGATATAAACCTACAAATTCTAAAATGGAGACCAAAGAAAGTACCTACAAAAGAAACCATGATACTTAAAATATTTTTTTTCCGAACACTATAACTAATTAGGCACATTTAAAATCTTATTCGATATTCGATTCGGCAGAAGTTACTTAGGTAAGTGAAAATATGACACATAACGGAACATTGTCCACAGATAGCTGTACATTTCAGGAACCAAAGAAAGTCGTCGAAAAGGTATCGAATAGCAAAAGATATATAAACGAAAAACATTTTTAGCTATTAAATGAACACGTTTTCGTCAATCTCCAAAGTTACTGTAAAATCTTTTAAAACACATCGAAAGGGAAAAAAACTGACTATATTATTTTTGAGTTAAGTGTAAGTGTTCCAAGAGGCTATAGCCGGAAACCAGTGAATGTGAACATGTCTTAAAGAATCTAGATGATAAAAGCGATGAACCTTACGGCTAAGGATTTGCGTAAGTGCAAAAAGCTATAAGTTTTGTTCTCAGATCATAAACTGACAAAATACCAAGAAAGCCCAAAGAAAGCGTGATTTAACTTTTTACAAGGCGGGACACAAACAGAATACTTTAAATCATTTATTTTGAACAAAATAACGAGGCATTTACAGTTAAAATCTTATTTAATTCAGCGGAAGAAGAACACAGAAGTAGGAAAGGTATGGGTACTCCTAATTCAAGGTTCTCAGATACATCACCAAAAAGGAAGTAATATAAACAAGTAAGCCTTAATATAATAGAATAGGAGTCAAATAATTTCGAGGTACCGTTGGAAAAATATTGTTGTCCTTGAGCGGAACAGATACTTATTGTCCTCGGAGAAAAGGGGGCGTATATACAACAGAATAACATATTGTTCACAGGCGTAATACCTACCTACCAGGCTAAACGGACCTAAGCAGCTCCACCAAATGTAGCTGTAACACAAAAGAACACAATATTTTATTGAATAAAAAAATCTCGCATGGCGTCACGAGAACTGCCTAACTATTGTCCACAGATGCAGTTCCATTGATGAGAGATAAACTCTATCAAAAGTTGTCCCCAGATTTAAAGCATATGTTTTCCGGATATTGCGTAAAAAAATTATCACTTGGATCTACTATACTATCATAACAGTTAAACAATTTTCTCTAAATGGAAAGAAGTAGTATCAATATACATGTTATATACTATGTCGATAGACGAGAAGCAACTGAATGAAATAAGTAGAGAAAAGTAAGAACACTATTGATCTAAGGTAGGTAAGTATAACTAATTAAATATTAATTGCAGATTATTTACAAAAAAAAACTGATAATTAATGATGATATCACAGCTCATGTTAATCGTTGATGAAAAAATACAAATATAAAAAAGGTTAAAAAAAAATTTAAGAGTACAATTCAGAAAAAAGGAATACTAGTCGCAAAAAAAAGCAAAAAACAAGAATACAGAAAACACAAAAATACGAGTCTAGCTAAAACTATTACATTTCTATGATGACGGAAGTCTGGATAATGAATTGAAGTAAGAAGACATCGAAGAAAGAAGACTTCGAAGAGAGAAGACTTTGAAGAAAGAAGATATCGAAGAAAGAAGACGTCGAAGAAAGAAAACATCGAAGCAAAAAGAAAAGCTAAAGCGGTATTCAAGTACGAATAACATCAAAGAAGAGATGTTGAGGAAAAAAATGTCAGTATTAATCTCTAAATGCGTGAGAAATACTACTAAACTGAAGAGAGCGAACAAAACACATCGAAAGAAAACAAAACACATCCGAAAGAAAACATCAAAAAAGGAACATATTGATTATGCATGGAAAAAAGAAACAGAAGAAAAAGACACCATAGAAGGAAGACATTGAACATAGAAGACTGAAAAATAAATACATGGAAGAAAGAAGATACTGCAGTAAGAATACACTGAATGATACACTGAATCGAAAAAAGAAGACATCGAAGAAAGAAGACGTCGAAGAAAGAAGACATCGAAAAAAGACAACATCGAAGAAACAAGACATCGAAGAAAGAAGACGTCGAAGAAAAAGTACATCGAAGACAGAAAACGTCGAAGGAAGAAGACATCGAAGAAAGAAGACATCGAAGAAAGAAGACGTCGAAGAAAGAAGACGTCGAAGAAAGAAGACGTCGAAGAAACAAGACATCGAAGAAAGAAGACATCGAAAAAAGAAGACATCGAAGAAACAAGACATCGAAGAAAGAAGACATCGAAGAAAGAAGACATCGAAGAAAGAAGACATCGAAGAAAGAAGACATCGAAGAAAGAAGACATCGAAGAAAGAAGACATCGAAGAAAGAAGACATCGAAGAAAGAAGACATCGAAGAAAGAAGACCTCGAAGAAAGAAGACGTCGAAGAAAGAAGACATCGAAATATGAAAACGTCGAAGAAAGAGTATAGGGATGAATTAAACATTGAAGAAGACACCATTGCAAACGACCAAACTAAAAAGTACTCAACTAAAATAAGGCATCTGAAAATAACTAGTAGGTATAGAACCTAGAAATATTCAACTATAAAATGAGGCTGATTTTGCAGGACTATACTAAAAAATCTATCTTATCGTCAAAACTGTTTTGTAAGCAAGAAGATACTGATGAAGGAAAAGATAATTATGAAGCAAGAAGATTATTATGAAGCAAGAAGATTATTTAAAGAAAGAAGATTATTATGAAAAAAGAAAATTATTGGAAATACGATTATAATGTAGAAAGAAGATTATTGTGAAGAAAGAAGATTATATTGAAGAAAAAAGGTTATTATGAAGCAAGAAGATTATTATGAAAGAAGAAGTTTGTTATGAAGCAAGAAGATTATTATGAAGCAAGAAGATTATTGTGAAGAAACATTATAATGAAGAAAAATGGTTATTATGAAGCAAGAAGATTATTATGAAAGAAGAAGATTATTATGAAGCAAGAAGATTATATGAAGAAAGAAGATAATTATGAAAAAAGAAGATTATTATGAAGCAAGAAGATTATTATGAAGCAAGAAGATTACTATGAAGCAAGATTATTATGAAGCAAGAAGATTATTATGAAGAAAGAAGATTATTATGAAGAAAGAAGATTATTATGAAGAAAGAAGGTTTTTATGAAGAAAGAAGATTATTATGAAGCAAGATTATTATGAAGCCAGAAGACTACTATGAAGCAAGAAGATTATTGTGAAGAAAGAAGATTACAATGAAGAAAGAAGATTATTATGAAGCAAGAAGATTATTATGAAGCAAGAAGATTACTATGAAGCAAGAAGATAATTATGAAGCAAGAAGATTATTATGAAGAAAGAAGATTATTATCAAGAAAGAAGATTATTATCAAGAAAGAAGATTATTATCAAGAAAGAAGGTTACTATGAAGCAAGAAGATTATTATGAAGAAAGAAGATTAGGCAACCCTTAATCGAAATTACTCATTGTTTGCATCAAGAAAATTCCTTGATCGAATGTTTTAGGCAGTTAAATTTGAAAACATCAGAAGAAGCGCATTTATGAAGAAAGAAGATTATTACGAAGCTAAGATGATTATTATAAAGCAGAAGATTATTTCGAAGAAAGAATATTATTATGAAGAAAGAATGTGAAAAGGCTTAGGTGGAACAGGAAGATAACAACCAGATGCAAATCAAAAAACTTACCTAATGCTTGGCAATATCAGAAAGATACGGAGATAATCATAAGAAAATCCAATTCACGGTAAGTCCTTAGCTTAGTAGCATAGTTGTAATTACCAATTAAAACCTACTACCTACTGCATACAAGGGGTGTAAGTGTAGGTGTATTATAATGAGGGACGCCTTGTCCAGCGTGATAAAACAGCTAAGGCAGATGATGAATAAATGTGGAGGTGCATCTTTTTAGGCCTAACTAACTTTTTTTTGGTAGGTTAGGTTACCCAGGACCTAGGATTCTCTTTTTATCTAATCAGTTGGAATGTTGGTGGCCCATACCTTATTTTTATTCAGTGTGAAATCATAGTCACGTCCTCTTCATCGGACGTAGCATTACAGTAAGACTTGGTCTTATTAAAAAACTAAACATATTTTCTCTTTATTTTCAGATTTATTTCCTTCTACTACGTTCAGCAGCATCACCAGAAAGCCACCCGGTACCCCAAAGCGGTAGCAGTAACTTGCGATGGATAAACTTACCTATACCTACCTACTTACTTAAGTACTTACATGACGTTAACTTGCTGAATTATGATGTTTGAAATTAAAAAAACAATAAAAATGTACCGTTTTTTTCTTGAAAACCTGTAGTTTACGTTTTGGTACCTACAAAATAAGATAGGTAGATAGATAGATAGATTGAAAATTCTTTATTGCACAAATAAAACAATGTACATAGGCAAGCTTGCTTAATGCTGGATAGCATTATCTACCAGCTAACCTTAGGGCAATAAGACAACATTTTTTGGTAGTGCACATTTGACGAGGGCAAAGATGCAAAGAAACCGCAAAGATTTACGAAAGTAAATACATAGCAAAGTAGAATACCATAAGTAAAATAAACAAACTATATTATAGGTCACAACTAAACATAAAAATGATATTAAAATTTATATAGGTAGGTAGGATCTTACAAATATTATAAACGCGAAAGTTTGGATGGATAGATGTTTGTTAGGTAGGTACTCATTCACGCCGGAACGGCTGAACGGATCTGATTGAAACTTGGCAGATAAATAGATTATAGTCTGGAATAGCACTTATGGTACTTTTATCCCGTGGGAATACCGGGATTCACATACAAAAACAGGTAAATACCGAAACCTAAAAAGAAGAAATGATATCATGAGGGATAGGAAGTGGGTAGGTAGGTATAGATTTTAGATGTGAAGGCTTCAAGAGAGGATGCCTCACGATAGGGGATGTATTTTCCTTCGAATGATGATGATGATGATTTTGGTTTGATGATTTATTAGTATTTTCAGGTCCTCAACACTCCAAAGTCTTCTCTTTTGTAAATAGTTTTCTGCCCGTTGCTGAAATAAAAAGAAAGGATTACTGTCATTCATGTTTTGACTAACCCTCGGTTTCTGAAAGTTCGATCAAAGCTAATCGGCTGTCAAGTCACTTACTAACTCTTAGCTAATTTTCATCTGAAAAAGCTGAAACAGCAATTGACTTGACAGCCGATTAGTGTTAATCGAACTTTCAGAATCTGGGGGTTAGTAAATTTATAATTCCCTTGCCCTTTTCTAAAAAACAATTAAATAAGTGCACGAATTGTGAGAGAAAAATAAATCATAAAACATTTGTTGTTTGTGATTCCAGGTTACAATAAAATAATCCTTATGGTAGGTTGGTGTGGTTTGGAATCTCGATCGTGCTTCCTAACGTACAAAATTAATAAAGTTATAAGATGATGCAAATAGAAATGAAAGCAAATAGATGTAAATTGATGTAAATGATAAATAAATAAATATTGGTGGACTTTTAATTGTCTCATCTGGCAGCCCTTCAGTGCTGCCAACGCTACGGCAATTGCCGTGTTCTACGGCTTTCAGGCCAAAGAATTACGAAATCTACGGCCTACGGCCCACAGAACATAATATGCTACGGCCGTATCCTTGTGGCCGTAGCAGATTCTACGGCTTTTTGCAAATTCTACGGTAATTAATCAATTTACGAGTTGGTATGTATGAAGAGTTACTCCGATGCACGAAAGACTGTCAGTCGTATAAATAGTGCTGTCCCACTCACCCAAGTGTTGTTTGAGAGGAACGGCACTTATAATATCGAAAAAACATCAGCAAAAATGTTTGCAGAACCCACCACCTAAACCTACCAAAAAAGGAAGACCAAAAAAAATTGGAGATGTTTTAAGAAAATATTTAATTTTTTTCAAACAAAATGAAAAAGTTTGCAAATATCACCTAAATGGCACTATGCAAAGGCTTCTTATATTGAAAACATTTTATTTATAACGTTTTTCCTTTTTTTAAGCAGGGACACGGCCCATGTTGGTTATTTTCCTTAAAAACACGGCTTTTTTACCTCATGTACACGCACGGCCGCCTAAAATTTTTCATTGGCAACACTGCAACCCTTTGTTAATACTTCGAAATCGGCAAAAGAAAATAATTCATGCTTTTTATTTATTACAAACAAATAGGTAGTGAACATTGTCTTGGTAGGTACGAAACAAAAGCAATCTAATTCTAAATCAAAATGTCTTATCAACTGTATAGAAACACCACAGTCGGAAATACCTTGCAGGAAAGCCTCGACGAACTTATCCAGGTAGGGTTTGTTTACAATAATAATCAGATTTACCAAGGTACACATTCTGTGTACTACAGTAAATAAAAAATGGCACATTTTCATTCCAGTATGGGCAAATCACGCCGGCATTAGCGGTTAAGGTTTTGTTACAATTCGACAAATCTATCAACCAGGCACTATCAAACAAAGTGAAGTCAAGGCTAACATTTAAAGCAGGCAAACTGAACACCTACAGGTAAAAATATTTCATCTATTCGCAAATTAGTTTGCTCTTCGTTAGCAGGGAGCAATATGCATAATATTTGTATTGATAGCATGTTTCATTCCAATACTTGTACTCCCTCCCTACTACAGGGCGCCTTGAACGCTATGCCTAGGATTCTACTTAATTCTTTGCTCGGGATTCAAAGAAACACGCAACATTTTTTAGTTGATTGTTCCCTTGGTAAACAATCTTCTATGATTGGTTTTTGTGTTATGTTGTCTCCAAACATTTTAATTTTCCTCACATTTACCCGACACACTTTTTTCTGTTTTAGATTTTGTGACAATGTCTGGACCTTTATGTTGAATGATGTTGAGTTCCGCGAAGTCCAAGAAGTGGCCAAAGTAGATAAGGTGAAAATTGTGGCATGTGATGGTAAAAGTAAGTACCTATCTGATATTATGTAGTTTTCTTTCATGTGTCTGCAAGCAGTGTTGTTTCAGAAGAGTAGGGTGCCTATTGATTTTTAAAGATAGTGCAAAAGTAGTTCTTATTTTAACTTTAATGGTGGTGCAATTGGTGAGCCAGTGTAATATGCAAGATGTTAGGGTTTGACTCCTATGGCTGGGCAGATCTTGCATGATTCTATTTTGGTAATGTGAACAATGCAAAAATGATGGTTGGTTCTGTCATAAAGTTCGGAGAGCTGTGTCACTTATTGTTTCTGATACCAACCACACAGGAATGTTTGTATGTGACCACAGGGTACTAAACAAATTAGGTCACTAACCTTTTAAATTCAGTGTAGCGGTTATTCATTAAATATTTTTTTTTTGTTTCAGATGTTGAAGAGCGTAGGTAAATGCTGTGATCAAATATAAGGTAAATTTATTACTGATGTAAGTTTCATTCAGGATTTCAATATTGGACTTATCTAAATTTTTTGTAATGTAGGTAATTAAGTAAATTAAAAATGGATTTGAGTTGATATGCTAAGATGACAATTGATTTTATTTCCATTACATGTAGCAACAACCTATTCAATATTGTTCAGCTGTTAAATGGTATAAAAGTCACAAAGTTAGGATTAATCTCTTTTCTACCTATTACCATTTTAAACTGAGTACTTTCCTTCGCTGCATGACATTCCCTAGTCTTGGTCCTTCCGCATCCAGCTTCTCACAACTTTGACCAGATCAAAAATCTCAATGTGTCAATGTGTGGTCTACCCTGTTTCTTCTGCCTC
The DNA here is from genome assembly GCA_963576535.1 of Plemyria rubiginata. Taxonomy (NCBI): domain Eukaryota; kingdom Metazoa; phylum Arthropoda; class Insecta; order Lepidoptera; family Geometridae; genus Plemyria; species Plemyria rubiginata. The sequence goes on along the minus strand of OY754925.1, from coordinate 5,989,132 downwards.
ATCTTTCCTCTGTCATTATGTGACCTTCCAATTTCTTTGGCTACTACAAGTGATACTGGGTTTGTTTCCTTATTGTATGAAAAGTTGGTAGAAAACTGTCTGATACATACCTAAACTAAGCTATGTGTAAGCATTAAGGCTCCGGCGACAGCGGCTCGCAATTTCGATGTGCGATTGGCTATTATTTCATTTTATTTCATTTCGGGGAGGTTGTTTGAAAGAATAACTCTAAAGTGACACGCATAAATACTGTTCGAACACAAATAATATAAGGGAAACATGCCCGAATCAGAAATCATTTTGGTATTAGTATGTTTGGTCTTACGTTTACCTAATACCAAAATGATTTCTGACTCAAGCACATTTCCCTTATATAATTGTATTATTTGTGTTCGAACAATATTTATGCATGTCACTTTAGAGTTATTCTTTCAAACAACCTCCCTAAAATGAAAAAAAAAGGAAATAATAGCCAATCGCACCTCGAAATTGCGAGCCGCTGTCGCCGGACCCTTAAATGTCTTGAGTATTTTATAACATGATCTAGGAAAGAGAGATACACACAACCAAACATAGCCCTTTGCATAATTTTCAATATGGTTTATCATCTGCTTCATAAGCACCCAGGTCTCGTCTCATTAGTGAAAAGTACAAAGCTTGAGGTTCAGTGATAAGAAGTAAGATGAGGTTATAAGAATGAATGGTTTGCATCATACAAAGAAATTGAAAGATGTATTAAATAAAATCATAAGAAATTATTTAGTAAAACAAATTCTTGATATACATTTGTATGTTTATTTGATATCAATAAAAACCTAGATTTAACCGTTATGTATATCATATTCAGTATTTACAAACACCTAGTCCCAAGGAACAGATCTAAATTAATTGGAAAATAATAAATGACAAATTGTAAAAAAATATACATAATTGGAAAAATAAATGTTTGTCAAACTTTTCAGGCAACCCTAACAACATGATCTCAAACATCAATTTGAACTTGATATGGAACTATGGAGACTAAGGCTGAGGCCAAACGAGCGTTGTGAGTCGTGTAATTTCGGTCGCGCAATCCATTTCGTCAACATTTTGGTCAACTCATTTTGCGTCGCTGCGCGCCGCCGCGCCGTGTGAATCAAACAGGATTTTTCTATGAAAACAGAGTGCAGCAGAAATTACACGACAACTTTATAGATAATAATTAAAAAAACATATTGAACACAGGTATTATGTAATAAAATATCAAAAATTATTTATTCAGATTGTGTGTGTGAGCCTGTGTGCGCGGATCTTTTCAATTTGAATGTAAAGTACTTCAAACTTTTTTGTGAACACTTCAAATTCAAAAGATCTGTCACTGTCATGTCAATTATTTATGTTAACATTCATGTCAATTATTTATTTAAGATGACCATTGCAAAAATGAAGATGACAAGACCACCACCTTCGGTGAAAATATCTCAAAGATCAACCTTCACCATGGTTCTACATGACTGTGGAAGTATGAATAACCAAATACCAGCTCCCAACAACAAAAACGTAACAATCTTAAACAAAACTAGACCTACTAGAAAATACAGAAATATCTAAATAGCCATTATAGGCTGAAGGCCTAAGAACAAGCAATTGCAGTAAAATTAGCCTTTGCTTATTGATTTAACAATTTTTTTACATAATGGTCTGTTGGTTGACTAAAGCCTGATAAACGAGCTAGAAATTGGGGCAATTTCAAGCTGTAACTGTATATTTGTCTTGTTCACGCAAATTCGCCGCAAGACATCGTAGCACATCGTACACATCGTAGTACAATTGCAGCAATAAAGTGCAACAAAACTAGCACCTTAAAAAATATACAGAACATGAGTTTCCGAATGTTTAAAATAGACATGCAGAAAGTCAGGCGATTGCTCCTCTGTCAGAAAATCAATATGATAACAATGACTCATTGTACTGCTATTGACCCAGCGGATGTATGTACCACTGCATTTGCCTGTCAAATTGTGAATTCTCACAACCTAACATGCACAACCATGATTACGGGGCCTAGCTTAGAGATACTCAGATCCGTTATTGATTACTATGAAGATTGGATAAAAATGATTGATTAAGAATTAAGAATGCTAATTTTGAGCTTTGAATCGTTAGTAAGCCAAATGTTAAACATTATTTACTTGCAACTACAGACAAAAAATGATACATGTTGCATCACAAAATATTATGGTATATTACATACCTATTAGGCTATTACCTACACACATCTCTTACGAACCTTTACAAGCCCGATTCAATTTGCATTGATAATGAATGATAGATACAACAGTAGAACTCTATGCGCAATAAGATGGTGGTGAAGTAAGATCTGCTAGTAAATCTAATTCCTCTTCTGTGAGTTGGTCTCTATGTTTCTGCCAGTCGTCTTGATGCGTTCGTCGGAAATCTGCTAGAGTATTTCTGATGGTGGCTGGTATCGGGTCTGGTGCGTTGGTGTGCCTCGCTAGCTCCGCTAACACGTCTCCTGACTTGCTGCCGATGCTGTACGGACGGGAGCCGAGGTAGGAGCATAGCCCTAGGACTCCGTAGTGCCTTTCGACTAATTCTTTGGAGCGGCAGCTGCGGGTGAGAGCGCGGAGAGTTTTGTCTTCGTCTGGAAGTGCGCGGCAGTGCATGAGGCCTGTTAGAAGCTTCGCCGCAGATTGTCGCACCTGTAAAGTGATTTACAAAATTATAATTCAACACACCTACAGTACCTACAGTTATCAAATAACATCAAAATAGGTAGGATGACGATGCTTACTTCTATCCGAGGGTCTCGCATGAGCTGTAAAGCTAAGTTCTCCGCGATGACGGCGCGTTCCTTGTTAGCGCAGAGGTAAGGCAAACCGTAGAACAACAGAGGTTGTGCGAAGTCTAGGCATGATAAGCGCGCCCACCACGATCGATCTGTGGAAGAGAACGGTTATTTTAGGTACGTTTTTGTTAAAGTTTGCTACTGTTCTGTTAAAAAGCAAGTCCACTTAGAAGGATGTTTTTTTAGGGATTGAAAACCAGACTCAATGCTGGTCTATTTCGACTTGTCGGTAGGTAATGAAACAAATGTCTTATTCAGAAGCCAGTTTACTGGCGATACCCGCACAGTTACAAGATATACAACACTCCTGTATACAGTACCTTGTGCTCGCTGGTGCGCGGCCCGCAGCGCGGTGTCGAACGCCGGCGCGGGATGGTGTCGCAGCGCGGCGGCGGCGAGGTAGCCGGCGGCGGCGCGCGGCAGCTCCTCCGCGCCGGCGCCGCGCCCCGCCACGCTGCACGCCGCGCCCGCCACCACGTACTGCGCGCTGGTATCGCTGTTCAACGCGCGCGCTGTTATACCCATGCACATGCGGAGCACTGGAACAAATACACGGATCAGTATGGGTCGAGCAAATAATACAATACAATTTTTATGCTTCTGTATGCATGTGCCAGATGTTGTGAATATAGGGTAAACGCAATTGCATCTATCAGGTCATGTAGATGTCACTGTTAACTCAATTGGCCTGGTGACCTGTATAACAGGTTTTTTAAACCTATCTCAGGCACCAGTCTCGCAAAACAGGTACCAACCTAAACCTCACATCATAACACCTTCTTTATTGTTTATGTTACCTTTTTGTGATGAGAAAAATAAACATATTTTACTTTTAAGTATCTGACAGTACTGTATTGTCGTCCCGTTTTAACTATTTGCTCTCTCTCTCTCTTGCGCTGCGCGCTGGTTCATGTACCTATCTGTAAATTGCTCCCTGATTAAACTTATTATTATCCCTAAAATCTCTGTGGTTTTCCTGAAATCCTTCACCAGAAACCGACGCCAACCTGGGAACAAGTGATAGGCCAAGTCTTGGCCTATCCTTGGTATCGTTATATACGGTTTATACTATAAGCAGTATATTACGGTACCACGTCAACTTGTAAATAGAGGAAAAGATTGACGCCGAGAATGCCTTTTTTATTTCTTGTGTAGCCGCATCGCAATTCTACCATTCGGTGTTCGGCAGTTTTAGTTCCATATTCAAAAACAAACGTTAATGGAGCGTACCAACCAGAGCGAAGATATAATTGCATTTCGTAATTTAGAGGAAAAAGTTAATTTAAATTTTCGGTGTCGATGTCGGAACGAAAAGTGCAAAAAATATTTTTCATAAGTAGAATAATCTTTGGGATTCACAAAAAAACGGTGTCGAACCTGGTAACACTGGTATTAAGTAGATCTCAAATCAGTGAAAAAATTGCCTAAGCATGGCATGGACAAAACAGGGTTTTCTCTGTTCTGTGGTCAAAACAACAAATCCACTCTGGTGTATTTTGATCAAGAGTAGCAAAAACTTTTTTGAACATACCTGTGGTCAGTAAATTGGCTGCTTTGGCGTGGTCACCGGCGGTGGGGGTAGCCGCATCACCTCCCAGTCTCAGCTCCATTACCATCTTGTGTGGCGGACGCAAGGGGTTGATGAGAGTAGTACTCTCTGTGTCTGATGAGGAATCGGTGCCTTCGCGGTCACCTGCCTGAAACAAACGATATTTATAAATAAATCTCAACATAGTATAAAACAAAGTCGCTTTCTCTGTCCCTATATCCCTATGTCCCCATGTCCCTATGTATGCTTAAATCTTTAAAACGGCGCAACGGATTTTGATGCGGTTTTTTTAATAGATAGTGATTCAAGAGGAAGGTTTATATGTATAATAAATGCATGTTATGTGCACCCGTGCGAAGCAGGGGCGCGCGGGAGGGTCGCTAGTAATAAATAAATTTGAATTTTATGAAGACCTTTATTTACCATGAACCTAAAATTCGGAAAAAAAATATATTTGATTTGGCGGACATTCCACACCCATTCCTAGTTGGCCCCATACCTGGCAAAGTTTTGAATACCTGCGAGTTATCATCTGCGACGGGTTCGTCTGGAGAGATCCGCGCCACTTCGACGGCGATGCCGACTTGGCCGACCTTTGGCGACACTATCTCAGGACTGGACGCCTTGGCAACCTCGCGGCCAGTGCCTTCTACCGCCATCGACGTTGATAGCTTTATCACTGTCAACAAAAAATACTTGCATTTTAATCAACCAGCGTTATTACAGCAAGGCAAATTATTATGAAGATTCTGCAATGATAGATAGATAGATAACTCTTTATTGTTCACCACACAGAAACATAGTACAGAGTAAAAGCATACATTTAAGGTAAAACAATGGGCGACCTTATCACTGAGAGCGATCTCTTCCAGGCAACCTTGGAAGGATAAAAACTAATCAGAAATAATAGATAAAGCATAGGTTAAAAGAGGCACACGCATAATAAACTATAACAGCATTTAGCAATACACTATAGATAGCTAAGAATAGTGCTGCAAAATGTAACCTAACTCAACATTACCATAATCATCAACCTGGATAGGTCCACCTGTGGACCGCTTTCGCTAATGTCTGGCTATCGAGATGGCTTTCAGTTTGACATTAGATTCCTATAGTGTAATAGCAATTGCATAGGATGGATGGAAATCAAATGTCAAACTAAAAGCCATCTCGATAGCCAGACATTAGCGAAATCGGGCGGCCGATCCACCCTCCACTGTTGGATGTCTTTCCCAAGAATGCTTACCAATATCTCCGTTCTCGTCGTAGAGAGCCGCGAGGCGAGGCATCACGCTCGCCAGGAACTCCGATATGCGGGGCAAATCCCGCGAGTCCGGCTCTAGGCCGGGGAACGACAGCTCGGTGTCGAATATCGTCACCAGCAGACTGGAAACAGTAAAGTTATGTTCTAACGAATTTGTTCTATCACTAGCGATCCGCCCGCGCGCCCCTGCTTCGCACGGGTGCACATTGTTTCTCTACTATATCATGCATGTATTATACATAATAAACGTTCCTCTTGAATCACTCTATCTATTAAAAAAACGCATCAAAATCCGTTGCGTAGTTTTAAAGATTTAAACATACATAGGGATATAGGGACAGAGAAAGCGACTTTGTTTTATACTATGTAGTGATTTAACAGGCGTAGTGTTGCAATGCACAATTCACCCCATTGCGGGACATCCGTGCAGATCTCATTCCCCCACCACGAATTAGAATTAGGTGTAGTGTTCATTTAGAAAAGGAAACAGCTACACTACTTTGATCTTTAGACACGGTTGTCCTTTCAGATATCTATCTTTATCCATCTTTGTTCCTAGTACCAACTCAAGACTTGATGTTGGAGGGAATACAATCCCGGGATTTTCGGGGTTAGGAAACAGCCGGGATACCGGTACTTCGAATCCCGGGATTTATTTCCTTAAAAAAATCAGCCTTTCAAAGATTGAGAGCTATTAAATAACAATAATAAATCAATATCACTACATAGTATAAAACAAAATAGCTTTCTCTGTCCCTATATCCATATGTCCCCATGTCCCTATGTATGCTTAAATCTTTAAAACTACGCAACGGATTTTGATGCGGCTTTTTTTAATAGATAGAGTGATTCAAGAGGAAGGTGTAAATGTATAATTCCTGCATGATATGTGCACCCGTGCGAAGCAGGGGCGCGCGGGCGGGTCGCTAGTATAATATATGATATAACTAATTCTCGCTCAATCAAAAAGCAGATTTCAACAGGCTTACCTGCCCACAGACTCTCGTACTATCTGGAATGGATGTTGTATGAAGTTGGCAGCGTCAAGTCTTTGGAGGATCAACTTGGCTAGCTTCGCTGTGCGCCATTTTAGTGTCCCCAGCGCCCCCTGTTGGAAAAAAACTGATGTAGGCTTGAATGGAACTTTTAAATTAATAAACGTTATTATACCACAAGAGCAATACTGCTCGTGCTTGGTAGAAAATGCTCATAATGTTAACAGTATAAAGCCTGCCCGATATATTGTACACGATTTTTTTTCATATTTGTGTAATAAAGTGTGTACATAGTGCTATCTTCATGTTAGGCTGCACACAAAAAAACAAACTATGGGTTGGCTATACTGCCGTCTTACCGCAAAAAGTCACATCTAACAAATTGTAAATCTCGAGAAAAATGAGTTTAAAGTTTTTTTTTGGTTTGATGTTTTTCGGGAACATAAATCTTTTGAATGTATAATGCAGAATTCATTTGAATGTATTTTAATTATTCATATCAATATCGTCGATACTGCGTCGAGCACTGGGCCGTATTTCATTCTCTCCATCGTTGTGATATCGACATGAGGTATGTGGATATACTCCGGGAGCTCTACAGAAATGCGAAAATGCAAGTCCGTATGCATCAGCTTACCGACTTTATTCCACTGAAACGAGGCGTGCGGCAAGGCGACACCATCTCACCCAAGCTGTTTACAAGTGTTCTTGAAGACATGATGAAGACACTTGATTGGAAAGATAGAGGTGTTAGCATATACGGCCGCCACATAACACATTTACGCTTCGCAGACGATCTGGTCCTTCTGGCTGAAGATATCACCGATCTTCAGCAAATGCTTTGAAGAGTTACGTATAGCCTCACTTAGGGTAGGCCTAAAGATGAACATGTCCAAAACCAAGATCATGACCAACCATCCAAGCTCAATACGAAACATGAATATTGGAAATTGTGACGTAGAGACTGTGGATGAGTACATATACCTTGGACATTGTTTATCTTTTGGCCGGAACTCCCAATTGATAGAAATAAAAAGGCGAATACAACTTGGATGGGCTGCCTTCAGAAATTGGGAAGACGTCCTTCGATCCAAACTCCCACATAACCTGAAGACCAAGGTGTTCAATCAATGCGTCCTGCCCATTCTTACTTACGGATCCGAGACATGGCCGCTTACAAAAGAAAACATTCAGAAAATACGCGTAGCGCAAAGAGCAATGGAGCGTGCCATGCTCGGGATCTCTTACTCGACCACATACCCAACGTGGATATACGACGACGTACAAAAGTCGTAGACGTAGGTATGAGGATCGCACACCTGAAGTGGAGCTGGGCGGGACACTTAGCTAGCAGGGACGATGGGCGATGGACTAAGTCGGTAACGGAGTGGTGGCCAAGGGATGCACGACGACCGCGAGGCAGACCACCAGCCCGTTGGTCGGATGACATCGTCAGAGTGGTCGGACCACAATGGATGCAACTGGCTCAGGACCGAAAAGACTGGCGTAATAGAGGGGAGACCTATACCCAGCAGTGGGTTTCAACAGGTTGATTAGATAGATAGATAGATATCAATATCGTATGTAACCCAATTTTGAAAAAATGTTAGATGTGACCTTCTGCGTTAATACGGCAGTATAGCAATCCTTGTACCTTTGAGGGTTGGGGGGGTGCAAGTGGGTGTAGGTGGTAAGTCCTGCCCTTGGGCTCTTTTTTCTAGGAAATTAATATAACTTCACTTTTTCAGCTAAATTACATTAGGTTAGGATTTTTTTTAAATAAATAAATAACGCTGGACAATCCACACAGCATAATCTTGCCCCAAAGTAAGCTACTCAAAGCTTGTGTTATGGGTACTAGATAACTAATATATTTAATACATTATATCCTACTAATATTATAAATGTGAAAGTTTGTAAGTACGGATGGATGTTTATTACTCTTTCACGCCGGGACGGCAGAATGGATCTAGATGACACTTGGCAGAAATATATATTATAGTATGGAATAGCCCATAGACTACTTTTTATCCCGTGGGAATACCGGGATTTAAATCTGCGCCAGTGAAACCGCGGGGCACAACTATTGAAGAATAGTAACGTTAAGTCGGTTAAAAACACTATACCTGCAACGCGAACAGCCTAGCGCAGATGATGAAGGAGGTGTTAGTGTCGAGTTCGTCCGCCCCGCTCGCGTGCGGCACGCACAGTTCCACTAATCCTTCCAGTAGCTCGGCGCCGCGCATCGGGTCCAGCTTGTCTACGCCAGTAGCCATGCAAGTGCCCCAGTCGTCGAGCGTCTCCGGCGTTATCGTCGACAAACCTACACAAATAGCTATTAAATCTTTTTGTCGTAATTTTAAATGCGTGAGGCTCACTTCAAGCACTTGCCACATTTTAGGTAGAGAAAGACGGGGGAATGCCGTTCACCGGAGATAAAAATGCTGTTTAAAGCAACCGATGCCGAAGAAAACAAGCAGCTGTTACAAAAAAATAGTAACAATAAATAGGTAATTGGTATGGTACGCACTGTAGTTACACGCATTTTAGGCGGGGTGACATTTTTTTTGGTCTCCTCGCTGCTAGCAGACAGAGGTGGCTCGGTAAACATTCTGTGTTTCGTGGTATGACTTGTGAGTTTGATTCCAACCAAACACAAACATATGAACATAGGTGTTTGCTCTGCAACGTGTCTTTTATATTTTTGTTATATAGGTCCACATAACCAGTAACCCTGTATATTTTTGTTGTATGTTCTATCATCAATAGTTTTCGCAGCGCACCCGATGTAAGGAATTTTTTAGGCCATTTTTTTACGCCTTACTTTACACTTTACTTTTTACTTTTCTACATTATAGGAATTTTAGTAAGGATCCCTATTTTTTAACATGTGACAGCACTGGTGGTCTAGTGGTAGCGGCCCCGCCTTCCGATCCTAAGGTCGTGGTTTGGACCCGGTCATGCACCAATGAGTTTTTCTGTTCAAAAATTTATGTGCACAATGCCAGTAACCTCAAACGGTCAAGGAAAACATCGCGAGGAAACCGGCATGTTGTAAAACCTAACAAGTTCCATATCATGTGTCAAGTGCTCGAAAGGGAGCCTCTTGAGGCGCATTTAAAATCCATTCACCACACTGTTTCGAAAGAAACTAGTGACACGACAAGAAGAAGAAGAAGAAGAAGACGTTTCAAGATGGTCCTTGTGATTGTCTGAATAAACATATTTTGACTTTGACTTAAAATATTGGAATACTACATCTAATCCCCTGATTTACCTGCTTTGATGAGTTCCAACGCGTCCCGGTATAGTTTAGATTGCTTCGGCCTCGTCCAGTAGCGCGGAGACCGGAGCGCCGCAGAGGTGACCTCTGCCGCGAAGCGCTGAGACGGCTCCAGTGTCGTCGCAACGTGCTTGCGTGCGTGACCTAAGAATAACTGCAACACGTCGTCGCCGTAGTGGGAGAATAGAAGCTAAAAAAACAATAAATAAATAAATAACGCTGGACAATCCACACAGCACCATCTAGCCCCAAAATAAGCTACTCAAAGCTTGTGTTATAGGTACTATATAACTGATATCACTACATAGTATAAAACAAAGTCGCTTTCTCTGTCCCTATATCCCTGTGTCCCTATGTATGCTTAAATCTTTAGAACCACGCAACGGATTTTGATGCGGTTTTTTTTATAGATAGAGTGATTCAATAGGTTTATATGGTTTATAAGGTTTATATGTATAATACATGTATGATATAGCAGAAAAACAATGTGCACCCGTGCGAAGCAGGGGCGCGCAAAATATATACTTACATAGATATATATTTTTTATTGAACATAGAAAACACCTAGACCGACGGAACAAATTTCAGCAGATCGTACACAAATTTGATCCGAGGCGGAAATCGAACGCCCAACCTCTGCGTCGCAGGCGGACTCTCGCCCGCTGCGACACTGAGGTCGTCAAAAATCAAACTAATGAATTTTTAAAACCAACTTCGGAGCAGATATTTGTTTAGTTCAATTACAAGGATTACTTTGAAACGTCTAACTTACTAAATATATTAGTTGAAGCCAGTGGTAACAATTGACTATCACCAATAGGTATGCCAAGTATAGGGACTACGGCAAACAATAATAATACACTATAGGCGCTTCCCTAAACCTTCGGTAGACCAGTCCTGCTGTCCAAAAGTCCGGAGAGAGGAATACATCCTTATACTTAGCTGCCACCAAGTAGAGCCAAGAAGCCACCAAGAAGAGTACATAATGAGGACGTGAAGCCGGTCAAAAAAATTCTATGTCCAGCAGTAAACTTATTTTTGCTGATAACGACAACGAGATAGTTACCCCAAAAGCAGCAATTCTACTTATTAGTAATGTTTGTGTGTTTGATTTTTCTTATAAGAGTAGGAGCTCTTTGTGAAGGGCTCGTCCGGGAAAGTACTACCACCACGCCTTTTTCTGCCGCCAAGCAGCAACGCTGTGTTTCGGTTTGAAGAGTGTGGTCGCCGGTGTAATTACAGGCACAAGAGGCTTAACATCTGTATGCCTCAAGTTGCTGGACGCAGGGCAGGGCATCGTAAGGCACTATCCTATCGTGCGTGAATTACGAGGTCATGCATTTTTATAGGTGATGGTTACCACTTAACACCAGGTGGGCCATCTGCTTGTTCCATCAGCTGGTTGTATAATTTTTTTTTTATCAATAATGATCATTTAATTTGATTTTTTTATCATAGTAAACAGTTACCTTCATCACACAAAAACGCAGTCCATTAAACTTGTCCTTCCCCTTTTTCTCTTCAGCGGAAAGGAATCCCACCAACTTCGTGACTTTTTCCTCGTCCGTGAAGAATTTATGGATAAGATTTTCTATTTCCGCTGTGACCGGATCGTCTGAGTGCCACACCTGCTCGGCCGCCGGTGCTGCCATCTGTAGGAAATTAAATAAGCTCTGTATCATCAGCGAAACTAGAAGTGCTTCTACTATATTGCAGCACCTTTGCTACGTTATGTATTGAGTCCCAAAACCAAAATCCTTAGTCCTAAGATGTAACAATAATTGTTAAAATTATTTTAAATCTAAATCCTACTACTATTAAAGTTTGTAAGTATGGATGGATGGATGGATGTTTGTTACTCTTTCACGCCGGAACGACTGAACGGATCTGGATGAAACTTGGCAGAGAGTTAGATTATAGTCTGGAATAGCACATAGGCTACTTTTTACCCCGTGGGAATACCGAGATTTAAATCTGCGCGGGTGAAACCGCAGGGCGCAACTAGTATAATATAAAGCAATAATCATAATGAGTATTGAAGTACAGTTCTAGATATAGGCCTGCATTTAGCACAGTTTTTAGCTAACTGGGCAGTCTCTTAACGACTGACTTTCTATGATTTTTACAAAGTATGGAACGACTTAATAAATATCGCGGTGAGGGGGAATTAAGAAATCACTTCTTAGACATGTGTTCTTTAACATTTGTTTACGGAAATAAAACCTACCACAAGTTTCAAGGGCCATGCGTAGAAACCGAATTCAGAATTTCGAAGAATCGGTTTGTCCCACTCAGAATCTTCTAAAGGGAATCTATCTTGCGACCATATCGCCCATTCCAAGTCCTTTCGATACCCTGCAAACAAAAATAGTCTGTAAAAAATGATGAAGATTGTTGCGATGAACATGAAATAAGGGACGGCCCTTTGTCTATCTATGTAAGTATACATATAATGTTCAGTACACATATAACAAGCATTGAGTAGCTTACTTTGGGGCTAGATGGTGCTGTGTGGATTGTCCAGCATTATTTATTTGTAAACCGAAATCGTCGTCCTTGTGGTAAGCGTAATTTTTCTTTGGCATTGTGCTACTCAAAGTTCAAACTAAGATTTAGACTTACCAGGAGTTCGTTTCTTAGGCCGTTCGCAGCCCGCAATATCATAGGGATCCACAGTAACCTTCTTCAGTTTCGGCTTGCATTGCTTCAGTATAAAATGCATCAGTCTCAAGGCGGTTCGCCTCACTGTTATATCCTCATGAAGCAGCAGCTCTAAGCAGAGCTTGACTACTTCCACCGGATAGTCGGTTTGGACAGATGAACAGGAGGTGATCATCTGCATTGCTAGTTCTAGCCGACGCCATTGACTAGGGGTAATAATGTTACATATTAAAATGGCAATCAGGCGAAATAAGCAGCGGCCCGATTTCGCTAGTGTCTGGCTATCGAGATTGCTTTCAGCTTGACATTTGATTCCCGTCCATCCTATACAATTGTAATTACACTATGGGAATCAAATGTCAATCTGAAAGCCATCTCGATAGCCAGACATTAGCGTAATCGGGCTGCAGGTCGGGGTCGGCCAAGAAATTGTTGGACGGACGATATCGATTATTTTTAGAGAATTGGGGGTGGGGGGTGTAATGAAAAGGGCAGGGGTGGTTGGTAGGATTTGGGGAGACTTTGTCCTAGCAGAATAAAAACAAATTAAGAAAAGTTACAACCAAGGCTGGTGAGATAAAAGAGATTTGACGACACTTCAGAACTCAAGTTATATTTCAGAAATATTGTTAGGCAAGTTGAGTAATATGGTTCCTAAGGGCCCAATTAGTGTTATTCTCTCTTCCAAGCTATTTTATGAATTTACGCGTACTTACATATTACTTTGATGCCCCACATCAACCAATTCCTGCAACAAATCCTTGTAATGCTTCTCTACTTGGTCCCAATACGCCGTCTCTCTTTCCACAGAGGTGTTCAAGAGAGAGATAAAGTGAGGGTCGGCTAGCTGTGATTGGCTGAGCAGAGGTTTGCACGCCTCCACGGCAGCGTCAGATATGACGAGACGAGTGTTGATGGTTGGCAATTGACGGTGAATGTGATCTCCTATTAGTTGTTCGAGTCTGCAAGCAAATAGTGAGCAGTTTTAATTTAAAGACCCTTGTTATTTATTTATTTATATTGTTTCGAAAGGTGGCACGAAAAGAAGAATATATTTATATTGAGTATTGAGATATTAAGATAGGTAGATTGAGTATTGAAGAATAGGAATTACGTATAAACTAATATATTTCTGCTTTACTGTTTCAGTTCGAAGTGTGTGGTTTCTGGTGAAATGAGAGGAAATGAGGCTTAACATCTTTATGCCTCAAATTGATGGATCGTGGAGCATGTTCATTTCGTGCGTGACTAAGGAGGCAATGCTTTGTTATTGGTGATCAGGTGGGCCATCCGCCTGTTCCATCAGGGATCTTTTTAAACCCATTATTTTATTATCAACACCTCAATGTACCTTTAGACATCCAATGGTAGACACATGCCTGAGTTTCACAACCGCGATCCTAAATAATTATTTTCACGCAATACTGCTAACCACATAGTGTATCAAAGGAACGCACCAGGCGCACTGAATCCTTTCACTATCAGCCACAAAGCCCTATTAGCCATCATGTTACTCACCTATGGATACTTTGTTTCTCACTAAGCGGCGACTTCAAAATCGCTGGCCAAAGTTCTCTCAGCACTTCCCAATCTTGTTTATTCACTAACGGACAGTTTCTCGGCGCCATTAGTATGAATAAGGCTCCCTTATGCTTCTCGTGGGTCTCAGACCCTTCACCCTCGAGAATTTCCTTCAGTTTAGGCATCAGTAGTCGGTAAGAGAAAGATACCCAGGTGAACATCCAGGTTAGTCGGTTTTGGGCGGCAATACGTACCTAATAAATAGAGGTCTTCATTATAGAATAACAATCACATAAAACTTTTGTATTTCTAATGATAATATAAAAGTAAGCAGATTATAAAAAAACTTAATGTAAATCCTACCAGCTGCGCCAACTTCTATCTAAAACACAAGATACTTACTGACGTATAAGTATTTATAGACAGCTCAAACAACGAATTCAAAACAGTTAACGCAGTATCTGTGATTCCTGATTCACACGGCATCTCCGTTCTAGTCTCATCGGCTATCCGCACCGCGTCCACTATTAGTATTCTGATGAAGTTGTTGGTGAAGCCTTGCTTAGGGTCACTGCCTTTGCCGTCCATGGCTCGTTCGAGGGCACTGAACGTACGGAGTCTAGCTTCGAAAGCGGCAACCCTAGTTCCTCTACCGATTAGGATGCGGTCCCAAATCTGGAAAGATAGAAAACGCTTTATTGTACAACATTTTGAAGACATTTACAAATGCAAGTAAGACAAGTACAATAATTTAAGCTTATTTGTGACAAAATCTAAGGATGTTACAATATACAAGATTGAATACAGCAAATATGATAACCTGAATAAGAGCTTCAAAGCATTTTGTGTCATCTGATTTGTCGGCCAACATGCGTGCTTGTACGGCAGTCATCAAACGAACCAACGCGCATCGAACGTTCTCGCCGTCAATGGTCACGACATGCGACACTCCCGTAGAAAATGGTAGGATAGTCGCTGGGACAAGCGATTCTATGCTGAAATAAACAAATAATTTTAAACTTTATCGCCTGAGGTTACAGCTTACAATTAAATAACAGCCTCTGGGTATTCATGTAAACTCGACAGATGCAATGTTTGGTTTTGATGAGCAGATTTTTCGGCAAACCAAGTTTTTTGTGAAGATCCTGAGATACTTACAGCGACTTAGATTCTTCATTTGGCGCCGGGAAGAAGAGAGTACAAGACAAGCAAGCATTCACTAAGCTCAATGTCTGAAGCATTTCCTGATGGTCCATAGTTGATTCTCCCAGTGACCACTGCCTCAATTTCTCCGTCGCTGGCTTGAGGTATCTATCGATCAGCATTTGAGCGCACTTAGCTTCTTCTGCACTGGGTATGTGCCATTGTAATTTCACATCCTTCAAAGCACTCCCTTTGCCCCACTCTCGGATCGGCAACCATTTCTCCGGTGCTTCGTCATAGTTTTTCGGACAGCTTTTCCATTCTTTCACGTCTATGACCGAGAAATACTGAAGTATATTGGAGAGTATCTCGCAAGCTCGCGTCTGGCCCGTTTTGTTGCTTAGTTTCAAAGCTCTGTCTAAAACGGGCAGGACATGCGGTACGTACTTGAGCATAACTGATCCGTCACATTCAACGACATAGCCGAGCAATACTAGTCTGTATAGAATGTCTCGGGAAGGGTTGTCATCGACCAAAGCTTCGTCGGACAGAAGCTCTAGCAACTCTTCGCAAAGTTGCGGCAAGAATGCATTTAAAGTAGCTTCCGGATTGACCCTCGCAAATACCCTGAGTAAAACCCCAACCATGCTGCCAGAAACGTTGGTCTCGAACGTTGAGTCCGTGGCGAACGCCTTGAATTTACGTAAAGCCTGTTTGAAGATTTTAAGCGAGGATTGCATGAGGATAGCAGTCGACGCGGAGGATATAGCCGTTTCCATAATAGCGTCCGTCTTGCTTCTGAAGACTTCTAGATCTTTCGTATCCAATCTGACATTTTCCAACACGCTAGACTCTATGATTACAAATATTCTATCGAAGAAGACGATAGCAAAATCCTCCAGTTGAGCGGTCAATTCGCAAGTCAGTAGCTCTTGCTCCGTCAAGTCATTCCAGTACTCGTGAGCTGAGCTGCAGTCTATGATAGGCATCATCCAGGCGAAGATCACTATATAATGCAGACTCACTAAGGTCTTTCTGATGTCGTTTGGGTCTAGCCCTGGTAGAATTGCCATGAGTAAGGGAACCACGTGGGTCGGACCTTCGGGGTAGTCCGCATCTTGGCCTCTGAGTAACGGTCGAGCTATGGATGCGACCGCAGTCATTCCCACAGTTACTTTATGTGGTTCAGTGAGTGACGTTAGAGAATCCCTCAGCCGGTCTATAAGAGGGGGGATGACGATAGCTGGCCTCAATATAGCCAGATTCTGCAATGCAATAGATATGTCGGACCCTGATCGGTTGTAAACTGCTTGTAAAGTGGGGTTCAATAGCATTTCGACAAACTTAGTTATGTCTTCGTCGCGTAGTTTGTATGATTCAGGGGTTTTGTTCTCCCAGTTATCCTTGCCTTTGGTTTTTCTTTCGCGACGGACCCTGTAATAATACAAAACATTCGTTTGAAATACAATTACGCTTGATATTAATTTTGCACACAACAGTTTTTGGTCAAATACAGTAGACCAAATTAGATCTACCTGGCCAGACTGGTTTTCCTCGGAGGAATGACCCCTAAGCCTAAGCCTGGTATTGTATTCATTTAGTATTAAAGCTAGTTAGTTGGGTGTTTGTACCTGTTGAGGAATTCTTTGGTGATTTTTCTGATGAAGTCCCGCAGGCGGTAAGACCAGCGGCCCGAGTTGGCGCTGTGGAGGTAGCTCTCGATTGCGTCGAGGAAGCACTGGAGATGCTGCAGAATCACGCCGTCCGGGTTTATGCTCCACACTATCCACGACGCCAGGTACTTTACATCTGGAAGATCATTTTTTAAGTCATCATCTTCTTGCTCTTATCTCAGGCTATTAAGGGGGGGGGGTCTCTTTTTTATTAAGTACTAGCGACCCGCCCGCGCGCCCCTGCTTCGCACGGGTGCACATTATTTTTCTACTATATCATGCATGTATTATACATAGAAACCTTCCTCTTGAATCACTCTATCTATTAAAAAAACCGCATCAAAATCCGAATCAAGATTTAATCATACATAGGGATATAGGGACAGAGAAAGCGACTTTGTTTTATACTAGGTATGTAGTGATAGTGATTTAAAGATGACAAAGATTATTTAATGTAAGTATTCTTCGTAGAATTTAGATGACAAAAAAGCTTGGGGGCTGAACTATGCTCCAACTCATTACGAAATAAACATTTTAGTAGGTATTATATTTTGTAAAAAGGAACATACAAAAAAACGCTTGTTTCTTGCCAGATCTTCTTGGCTTTGGTCGCGACGAACTAGCGGTGATCCTTGTGATTGTACAGAATGAAGACCGTTTTGATTATGATTTTCAAAGTTCGATCCGTGATCATAATAATATGCTGACTGTGTCGAAATATTGGGAAATAATAACTCACAAATCACGGTAAATATCCCGTTTTAAATGAAAATTATATTTGGGTTGTTTCTCTTCAACAAGAGAATTGTACTCTTCTTTATGAAGTTTTCTTAAAGAAGATTTGTCTTCAACCAGATTTTATGCATAGTAAGCTCACCAAGGTTTCCGTGCTTCGTTGTAACGTGCATATCCTTATAGCTGACCGGCAGATGTAGAGAGCTCAGAAATTTAGAGAACATCTTCGGAGCGTAGGGGCTCCAATCCATAGCACCAGGGTTGCGCTTCGCTAAGCCAGCGAATATTACTATCAGATCCTGGAAATTAGGATATCTTTATGTCTATGTATGGGTTTAATAAATATAAAATATGTATGGGTTTAATAAATCCTACTTCCTACTAATATTATAAATGCGAAAGTTTGTAAGTATGGATGGATGCATGGATGGATGGATGGATGGATGGATGGATGGATGTTTGTTACTCTATAACTCCAGAAGGGCTGAACGGATCTTGGTGAAAATTGGCACAGAGATATATTATGGTCTGGAATAACACACAGGTAACTTTTTATCCCGTGGGAATACCGGGATTTAAAACTACGCGGGTGAAACCGCGGGGTGCTACTAGTATAAAATATTTCACTGTTTTCATTGAATCATTTTGTGTAGATTGAAAATTAAAATAAAATAGCTTGTAGGAAAATTCTACATTAGAAAATCTGTCTAGGGCTTTAGATATTTATCTATCCCTTGCGAGAAAAAGCCGACTTCATGCAATGGAAAATACACTCATACTAATATAACTCAAAAACTACTCATTAGATCTAACTCTAATTAAATGGGACCAAATGAAAAGCACAACCATTCGATTAAAAAATATCAAAATTGGTCCACTCAATAAAAAGTTAGAGGTAACAAATATAAAAAAGTCGAATTGAAAACCTCCTCCTTTTTTTGAAATCGGTTAAAAAAAGACATGGCTCACACGTGTTTTAATTATACAAATTGGATGTTTGAGACGGGTCAGTAAGGAGCTCACATCCATAACTTTTTGAAAACTGAAACTGAAACAGCTTCACGACTTTGATCCCCAGGCACGGTAGATATCCCCTCAGATCTCTCAGTACCAAGTACCAACTCAAGATTCTTTGAGGATGTCTAAGGGGGTAGTCAGAGGTACGTCCAAACATTACATTTGGCGCATACCCACATTTTGCAGTAGTTAGTATTCCATACGTGACAGGTTGCAAGCCCATCGCCGCTCTTAGAATAGTAACTGGTTTCCTCACGATGTTTTCCTTCACCGTTTGAGAACACTGGCATTGCGCACATAAATTTTTCGATAGAAAAATCCATTGGTGCACGACCGGATTCGAACCTGCGACCTTACGATCGGAAGGCGGGGTCACTCCCACTAGACCACCAGTGCTCTCTAACTAACTAACTCTCTAACTTTTTGAGATATTCTGAAATGCAACAAGCCTGCCCTGCGGGCCGATTCCCTAATGTCTGGCTATTGAGATGGCTTTCAGTTTGACATTTGATTCCCATCCATACTATACAATTGCTATTACACTATGCGAATCAAATGTCAAACTGAAAGCCATCTCGATAGCCAGACATTAGCGTAATCGGGCCGCTGTACGTAGTTGGTCAGGTTGCTTTTTTTATCCGTGTCGATTACTGTGGTGTTATATTTTTTTTTATTAAAAACTAGCGACCCGCCCGCGCGCCCCTGCTTTGCACGGGTGCACATATCATGCATGTATTATACATATAAACCTTCCTCTTGAATCACTCTATCTATTAAAAAAAACCGCATCAAAATCCGTTGCGTAGTTTTAAAGATAAAGAAGGGACAAGGGGACATAGGGACAGAGAAATCGACTTGTTTTATACTATGTAGTGATAGTGATAAATATTAGGAGCACCACATAACTTACACTAGCAGCACACGGGGCACTATAGCATGTATCCCACAGGTCCATCAGCTCATCGATCCACAGTTTGTGACCGAACTCCGCACAGTCGGGGGGCAGAGCCACGGGCAGGAATATAGTCAGCTGTCCGATCATGTAAACTTCCGCAGACCACGGATTTATGTGGGGCATTATCTCGTCTAGAATCTCTTTTGTTGAAGACAGTGGGAAGTACCTAAAAAAATAGATAGAAAGATAGATAGATAGAAAACTCTTTATTGCTCAGAACAAAATGTATCGTACATAGGCGAACTTAATGCTAGAGAGCATTCTCTTCCAGTTAACCTTTGTGTAGTTTTGAAAAATCTGAAAGGGCAGTGCACACACATGGATGATTGGGAGTTTTTTTTGAATAATAACTAATCAAAAATAGGTATTAATTATTCGATATAAAATATATTATGAGATATATTACTTAACTAGCGACCCGCCCGCGCGCCCCTGCTTCGCACGGGTGCACATATCATGCATGTATTATACATATAAACCTTCCTCTTGAATCACTCTATCTATTAAAAAAAACTGCATCAAAATCCGTTGCGTAGTAAAGATTTAAGCATACAAAGGGACATGGGGACATAGGGACAGAGAAAGCAAGTTTGTTTTACGCTATGTAGTGATGATGGTAATTTTTAAAAACACTGCACCTTTCTTTACGCATTCGGATGGTAAAATTAATTTCATTCTTCCTAGGTTCTCTATGCGCAAACGTTTTTAATATAAAAAGAATCACTTAGAAGACGTTTAAGTTTTGAAACGTCTAACGTCTTCTAAGTGATTCTGATTTTTTTTATATTACCAGAAAAAGAAGCGGACGCATAAAATATACTTACGGTCTTGCGCATTTCACCATAGAAATAAATGAAGACTCTAGGGAGCTGAAAGAAAGCAAAGGTAATATTTAAAAATAAATCTAAGTGTATACTAAAGTCATGCACCTGTTACCCTTTAACATATTTTAGACACGAAGATTTTAAGCGTTTTAAGAGTTTCAAGCGTAAATGGAATTCCTGTACACAAAATGAATAGAAATGAGATCTACAATTAACATAAATCAGAAAACAAAAATTACTAAGTAGGTACATTCGCCTTCTCTAAGATCACTAAATACACTAAGAAATTTATATGTATTCACTTTTGGTAGATTCTGTTATTTTTTTGTACGTGTAACCTTAGTGTAGGCGTTTTAATCGTCGAGCTCTTTGATAAGGACTCGTTCGGGGAAGTACTACCACCAATCTTATTTTTGCCGCCAAATTGCGTAGCTGCGTTTCGGTTTGACGCAGGGCAGTGAAACGTAGGGCACATTTAAATCATGTGTGACTTACGAGGCAATGCTTTGGTGACGATTACCACTTAGCCTCTGGTGGGCCATCATCTTGTTCCCTCAGCAAGTAGTTTAAAAAAAGGCAAATAAAAGGAAAAAAAAACAAAATTATTTGCAATATTTTTCTACATTAAGAAAAGAGTACCTTTTAATATTATAAAACTAAAAATAGTTTTGGGCAAAACTTAAGAAAGTCTAATCTCAAGTTTAAAGCCTCATTGGATCACAGTCTAACCAAGCACCACAATCTACAAACACTTTTAAGGGCTTTTCGCTTTTCTAAACCAACAAGAAACAATGACTTGATAAAAATTGTTGATGAATGAGCCCAATCCATCTGCCACCGGTGCCAACAAAAGCCAAACCCCAGAAATTTCAGAATTTCATTCATTACGTGGAGTCTTTATCTTCCTTTGCGAAGCCGAAATAGTTCAGAGCGTCATCGAGCCCTGAGCCCGACAAAAATTTGCGAATCATTTGAAGAATATCAACTTCTTGTTTACCAGTTTGTTTCTCCCTGAACACACAATGTTGGTATAATTATAATTGAATCGGTAAACATCTATAAGGAAATATAGAACTTAGGTTATGACGACTAGCTGTAGTTTCGCGTGTACGTGACAGCAACAGGATACTTTGCCATGGAACCACAGGTGACGCCCATGGATGATCGTTTCTAGCCTTCTTACCGGGAAACCGAAATGGGAATCTGTATCAAACCTTTGATGCTGTACCCACATGCTTTAAAACTTAACTATGGGTCTATATTATTAGAAAGGGGAGGATATTCACTTCAGTTTTGCGGTAAGAAGGCAGATCTTCATGAAGTATGTAAAAGAGCTGGTGCTTCAAAAACTCACCAGCTCTTATTGAAGACAGAGGTACCTACAATATAATAGAAAGTCAGGAATCTGGACTACTACTAGTACCTACTAGTCTCATACTAGCGGATGTTCACATCTGGTTTTGTTTTATGACTCCAACCATACTGTTTTTAGATACATGAAGCTAGTATAATAGATAAAAATTAAATAGAATTGTACTTACGACGAGTAGTGGTACATTCCGATATCAGTGGCATTGTTTTTAAACAATTTCTTTCCCAAATCAAAAAGTGGGCGCCATGGTAGTGTCAATTCTTCAGGTGAAATCAAGTTTCGCTTTCTGTAAATTCAGAGAAATACATGAGTTTTAGGCTTTTTTGCAGGTGCAGTGTACTTAGGTTGGTAGTAAGTAGAGTTTTTTGTGAAGAGCTCATCCAGGGAAATACTTCCACCATCCTATTTCTATAGGCAACTGTCAAACAGCATTGCTGTGTTTCAGTTCGAATGTTATGGGATTACAGGCCATGCCTCAAGTTAGTGTTAGTGCACCGTAGGGCACGACTTTATCGCGCATGACACGCGAGGCAATGTATTGTTATTGATAGGCGATGGTTGCCACTACACATTAGGTGAGCCATATGTGCTTCATCAGCAAGAAGTATAAAGAAGTAGGCAACTTTCTTGGTGAAACATGTGAAATTACCCACTTACCTGCTAAGAACTAACTTCTAAGCCATATTTCTTGCATAAAAACATTTCATTTAAAATGTTCTATAAACTTGCCATTTACCATATATAACCATACCTAGCCTATCTGTTACAAAAGGTTCAGGGGGGGGGTTCAGGTGAATACTTACTTAGCGAGCATGACAAACATAGTGCCAAATTTGTGGATCTTCGTAGGTTCGAGATCCGGTATGAGCAGGAGTTCATAGGCCAGTTTTATAAATGTTATGTGATCTTCTTTGCTGAACTTCAAGCCATACAGTCTAATATATCTATAAAAAACTTTTTTCTTTAATAATCATAAGTTACATTCCAGCTGACATACATTTTAAAATCAAGTTATCATGATGAGTCATCATTCTAGAAACATCTAACATTTAAATTGACTGCATACAAATTAGTTGAATATTCATATTTAATGACGACCTCAGTGGTGCAGCGGGCGAGAGTCCGCCTGCGACGCAAGAAGTTGCAGGTTTGATTCCCATCTCGGAACAAATATGTGTTTGATCTGCAGAAATTTGTTCCGTTGGTCTGGGTGTTCTCTATGTATAATCCAAAAGTATCTATCTATGTAAGTATAATGTATTAAATATATCAGTTATCTAGTACCCATATCACACATACACTGAGTAACTTACTTTGGGGCTAGATGGTGCTGTGTGGATGGTCCAGCATTATTTATTTATTTAATGGCAGAAGATATAAATGGGCAATTATTAAGCAAATAGATTCAAAATGTCCACAGTCGAGGGGGTACCTATGAGAAAAAATCACTCTTCCTTAAAACATATGGGAGAGCCTCATGTCCAGCAATGGCCTTCTTCATGCTGATGATAATGCATTAGGTGTATCCTACTAATATTATAAACGTTTGTAATTATGGATGGATGTTTGTTATTCTTTCACGCTGGAACGGCTGAACTGATATGGCTGACATTTGGCATAGAGATAGATTATAGTCTGGAATAGCACATATGCTACTTTTATCCCGTGGGAATACCGGGATTTAAAACTACGCGGGGGAAACCGCAGGGTGCTGCTAGTGAAGTTATAAAAAGTGGCTACAGACAGTTAGTTGTAAGGTCAGGTGTAGATGTAAGGAAGTTCTGGGTATTGGCCAGCATATTTTAAACATGCCTACAGCTGCCAAAGGTTAACACTAAACTACATATTACATTGAATACTGAGATATAATTAGACTAGGAAGTTTTCAACAATTACCAATTAGGTATCATTGTTTTGCATGAAAATAGGGATAACTCCAGCAGCCAGATCAAATTTTGGTTATTACAGTGAACTCAACATAAGGCTTTAATAAACATGCCATGATTATCATGGATAATCCAACATGTATAGTTGAATAATCGGACAGTTTATCCAAAATGCATTTAGAACTGTACATACAATTCCCTAGAATAAGACCTCTGTATGGCTCAACTCATATGTATCTCTTTTTTGTCTGAAATAAACATTATCTTATCTTATCTTAATTCATGAGGTTCAAGCTAATATAATCTTCAAGCTTTGTTCTTTTGATCAGTGAAGTCTTTCTGGGCCAAGATTTAGAATTCCTTCTAGTATTTTTAAACAAAAATAAAACACAATTTCCTTATGAAAATAGACAGAGCTATGAAAAACCTGGCCAAATATTTAGAGAACCATTCCAAAAAACAGTAGGTGTAGGTATTTATGAAAGACACCAACCTCATGAGCCTGGAGGACCATACACCACATCCTGGTTTCATTTCTCGAAACATCACAGCCTGTGCCAGGTTCGTTTTCACTTCCTTCAGGAATGTATTAGACTCCACGTCCAAATCAGCAGCATATGGCAGGAGGTGGTTCATGATCATTTCGCTCTGTGGCTTGAACCCCAGAGCAGCTATGCGCTCCGGGGTCATCATCGCCTCCTCAAACTCTTCGTCTTGCAGCATCTTGAGCTTTATGTTCTTTCTATTTAAAAAAATTCTTTTGAACTTGGTGGCCTCATCAGTGCGGCCTGCCTGCCTCTTCTTAGAAAAGAGCCAGCAAACAATATTAGATAGAGCGCGTAAGAAAAAACTATTAAACACAATAACTTAACTATAAATTTTATCGACCCAGATCAACTCATCAACATTGAATTTACACAAGTCATGAATGTACGCAATGAAAAAATCTCGATTTTGCGTTCCGATTCGGTAAATTTTGAGTGATTTGGTGATTTCATTGAACTCGGGTGACTTTGACTTTTTATACGACACAACGTCATTCTTGCTACTGTCATCATTACGTCAATGATCAAACTGTCGAGCCAAGCTTCCTTCGATTCGTTTTCTGTCATCTATCGAAGCAACATAGCATTTTCATTTTAATTGTTTTTCTAGTGTTATTTTGAGTTGTGTTGTGTAATTTTGGTGGTATTTTAACCAACATTACTTGTGGTCTTAGCACAAAGTGTAAGCATTTGAAATGAAAGTGTATTATGTGATATCGTGATTTGACCGAAAATGTTTCAAATGTTTTGAAGAAACCGCCACCATTTTCTTCATAACAATTGACTGACTCGCTTGACTTTCGACTGACGTGACTAGAAACTTATCAAATAGCATATAATCTCTATCACTTGACACTGGCAAGATTGTCTATAGACAGGAGCCATAAAAAAAAAAAAAAATTAATTAAGCTTCCTTCACGCCGATCTTGGAGGAAGTATAACATGGATTGGGCGTGAAATAATAATACCAAGAGTAAGAGAGACGCGATAATACGAATTATACCTATGAGTGAGGGAAAGATCATAGAAATTTTCTGTCCCTTACTCCGTATACGTTTTTTGATATGTTTTGGCCAAAGACATTGGTTTTGGCACCAAAGTTGTCAAACTTGGAGCCAAACTTTGGGTTGGGTCAAGTGATTTTACCAAAGACCTTGTACTTATAACAAGACTGTGCACCAAAAACTTTTGTTTAGCTAAAATGAGATTTATTGTCTTACCTGTAGGGTAGCTATTTCCTTATAAGCGGTAGCGAGCAAAAAACGGTCCTGGTGAGAGGGCTCCTGCTGGGAGTGTGTCCTTGTCTGACGTCTTGCCAGCTCAACTAACCATTGGGTTTGGTAGAAATGGTACAATAAAGTACATACTTTTTGCTTTTTTATGAATTGCCAAAACGAACGTTTATAATATTTGAAACTTTATTAAATATTTCTAGTTCATAAAGTAGGTATAATTTATCATCAATTCGTTGTATTTCATAAATAATCCATTAACACTGAGTATGTAAGAGTAGTAATTAAATGTTTGGGGCTGGTAATACTAAATGCAGATGGTGGTTTGCTCATTTGGTTGTTTGGATGATTCTCGTGCTTCGATTTAATAGTGTAAATTTTCATAAAACCTGTTAATTTTAATGAAAAATGGTGAATTCTTGTTGTGTGACAGGGTGCAAAAATAAGTCTTATCCCGGCAGCCGCTTTTCTTTCCATGGGTAAGTAAAATCAACAATTATGTTGTATGGGTAACCATGAGTTTTGTTGATCAAAGATTTTTTTACAATCTCATACCTAGTAGTAGGTAGGTCGATACGTCTCGACTGCCATAAATTGGAGATGTTGGTAAAAAAAAAAATGTTCTTAACGCGTTCTTTGACTTTGAGACGATGACGTTTGTTGTTAATAATTAATTCTTGTATTGTAGATTTCCAAAGAATGAAAAATAGAAATTGAAGTTGGAAAATGCAGTACCTGGAAAAATGCAGTATCTGTTGTTTGCAGTGCGCATTTTAAATGTGACGACTTTATTCCTGGATATACTAGTAAAATGCTGAAACCTGATGCTGTCCCGTCAATATTTCTTAAGGTAAGAATAAATCATCCGAGTGTGTCCGCGCATTAACAATAACCTTGAAAATTAAAATTTTGCGATGCCTTTTTCACATACTTTTACTGAGCCCACGTGATAAGAGTTTAAATTTTAGTTTCGTTTTGTTTGAATTTTTAAGGTAATATTTAATTCAATCAAAGTTAAGTAGGTATGTACTAGTAAAGATCAGTACTTGTTTAAATTTTGTTTCGCCTATTATTTATATTCTGCTCTGCTCCAGTCTACTCTTTTCTACCTACCTACCGTGTCCCATTAACTTCAAATATCTTTACAGGTCGTGCCCTACAAAAAAAGAGTGCATGTTTTAAGCAATGTCTGTACCTATAGAAGAGGTAGGACCAGCACCAAAAAAGGCAGACAGTGCCATTAAGGAGATTACCATTACGGAAAGTGTTTGTACGCAAACAAAATCCGCTGCAACCACTGAGACACCACGTAAAAAGAAATTACGTCGAGATGTGAAAGTGTTACAACAACGCCTGAAAGTGTGTTGGTCAAATAATCTTAAATTTAAGACTTAGAAGCTACGGAAAGTCTCTAACCCTCAAGTATGTAGTAGATAAGGCTACATTAAAACAAAAATTGCGTAAAACAGTATTGTCCAGCAATGTATAAAACAAATTCAATAAAAATTAATTCCAAAATGTTGCATCAGGTTTATATTTTGACCTCCTCTATTTTACTGGTTTAATAATAATAAATATGATATTATGGTGATATCTCACATTTGACAAACCTAGCTTTTTTTTAACTACCTCTGTAAGGAGTGAATGTTGTTAGGTTTTTGCCAAATTAACGGTGGTTCAGATGATACTTACCTATTATAAAGGGAGGAAAAAAAAAGTATTTCCGACCCTTAACCCACGTGTAGGGAAAGTGATGTAGATTAAAAAAAATATACACACGCGGTGTTTTGGTAATTTTTTTACTTATATAAATATGGTAGCGTAAATATAGGTCATCAATATGTTAAGATACGCAATCGTACAAGCAATTTGTCCCGTGTTCTGTATGGTTATTTATGGTCACCTCATTAGAAAGGGACACACTCCCACCAGGAGCCCTCTCACGCGGACCGGTTTTTGCGCCTTGGTGCACAGTCTAGTTATAGGTAAAAGGTCTTTGGATTTTACACACAAATTGACATTGTTAGTCAAAATGTCAAACCAGATAGGTAGTCCTAAAAAACAAAAATCTGCATAATTTTGCTGGGTTATACGATTTTTCGGGCTGCCAACTAAAAATAAATCTATTTGCCAAAAACGTTGGGAAACGAATCACTAGGGTCGAATCGAGTCGGATATGATAATTTTATGTTCGAACATTATATAGAATGAACTAGAAAAAAATAAATGGTCGCGGCTTACATAACCTCATAACTTTTTATTATTTAACTTATAGAAATATGTAAGGCGTGTAAATGACATAAGTAGGTACATACAAATAGGTAATTAAATACAAAATAATTATACAGGTACCTTGTAAGTTCATTATATTTTTCGCTTTGCTTTGCATATTAAAGAATAAGAGGGTTATTCATAATCCCTGTCATTTTATAGCGGCTCAATAGAGTATTCTTGTCACTGTTAATATCATTTTTTTATACAACTAGCTGATGGAACAGGCTGATGGCCCACCTGATGTTAAGCGGTAACCATCACCTATAACAAAGCCTTGCCTTGTAAGGCACGCACGACAGGAACGTGCTCTACGATGCACTGCCTTGCGTCAATCAGCTTAAGGCAAACCGATGTTAAGCCTCATGTGCCTGTAATTACACCGGCGACCACATTCTTCAAAAAGGCGTGGTGGTGGTAGTACTTCCTCGGACGAGCCCTTCACAAAGAGCTCTACAACTCTTATCATACTTTATGACAGCCTACGTAGCTCAGTTGGTAGTAGCTCTGCCTTCTGCGCCGTAAGTCGTGGGTTCGATTCCAACCGTGAACATTTGTGTGATGAAAATAAATGTTTTTTTCTCTGTCTGGGTGTTATATAATATTATAAGTATGTATTTACAAAAAAAAGTATTATAAGTAGTATATCAGCTATCTGGTTCCCATATTACAAGCATAAGCTTAGTTTGGGGCTAGATAGTGCTGTGCTGTATGGAAAGTCCACCAATATTTATTTTTATTTATCATGCCAACGAAAAGATACAGCAACAGACTTATCGGTCTGATAAGCTATTGGCATGCTCAAAGCCCATTATGAAAAAGGGCCTAGGTATTAATTTAGGTCTCCTCATAATTTTCGACGAACTCTGTGGCGCAGCGGGCGAGAGCCTGCCTGCGACGCAAGAGGTTGCGGGTTCGATTCCCGTCGTGGAACAAATTTGTGTACGATCTGCAGAAATTTGTTCCGATGGTCTGGGTGTTTTCTATGTATAATAAAAAATATCTATCTATGTATAATATAATGTATTAAATATATCAGTTATCTAGTACCCATAACACAAGCTTTGAATAGCTTACTTTGGGGCTAGATAGTGCTGTGTGGATTGTCCAGCATTATTTTTATTTATTTTTTATTTATTTTCGCATTAGATAGAAATTGATGATGATTTTATGTCTGAGATCGCCTTTGAATTTTGAATACATACATACCTACGTAATAATTAGGTACATGTTTGTTTTACATATTTTCCAAAGATGCAACTACTTGGGCTGATCGTTTAAAGCTACGTACCTATCACCAAGCTCCAGATGGGCAACCGCATGATGGATGGAATTATAGTTTTTTTTTTAATTTGATGCAAAGCTGAAATAACAAGTGACATCTGATTACGTTTGATCGGGCTTTCTGAAAGCAGCCGTTAATAAAGTTTATGATATCTTTGGGATATTATTGTGTGCTCATTTACCCTATAACATTCCATAGGTTGTAGAAAAATGCATTACAACACGTGCATACAAAGCCAAAAAGCCCAAGTTGTTTGAAAGGTCTTCGTTCGGTTCGCTCGTTCGATCAGCTACAGGATAATATTAGGGTTAAAAACCTACATTTCATGCATGTGATGGGCTTCATTGCCATTTTTCAACACATTTCTCAAAACATATTAAAACGGCGTAACTAAGAGGATGGGTTTAACAATTTCACTGCCGATACTAGCTTAAATTTTTAACTTAAATGAAAAAAACAACTGGAGCCGAGGCGACACATCATAACTTTTGCTTGGGTAATAAATTGTATGATGGTGGCAGCCCATAAATTGTATGTACTTTGTATGTACTTGTTGTCTGTCTTGCTCGGGTATACGCGCCCGTCAATTCTATAGTATTCTTCTTCGAAGACGCCGATTAAATGCCAGCGCGTTCGCGTCAAGATAATGATAAGATAGTGATTCGTTTTTTTCTATCATCTATCGAAGCAACATAGAATTTTCATTTCAATTGTTTTTCTACTGTTATTTTGAGTTGTGTTGTGTGATTTTGGAGGTATTTTAACCAACATTACTTGTGGTCTTAGCACAAAGTGTAAGCATTTGAAATGAAAGTGTATTATGTGATATCGTGATTTGACCGAAAATGTTTCAAATGTTTTGAAGAAACCGCCACCATTTTCTTCAAAACAATTGACTGACTCGACTTTCGACTTGACGTGACTAGAAACATAACAGAGCATATAATCTCAATCACTTGACACTGGCAAGATTGTCTATAGACAGGAGCCATAAAAAAAAATGATACGGACACTGGCAGAATTGTGACAACAAGTCACAAAAGCCATATTAAACGAGTAAGTTTTGATATGTGTATTTGTATTTTGATGTTTTATTACAGGGTAGTGTGGTCGCCCAGCGACAAAGCCCTTTAAATAAAAAAATAAAAAAGAAGAACTAGAACTTCAACAGCCTTACTTATAAACGCAATTTAAAAGTTAAACCACGCTTAAACCGTTACTTAAGGATAAACACATAATAGGGCTAAACAGCCTCTAAAACCAATGCTTAGAGAGCTGTCAAATTAAACAACCTCGACCCCAGGTTTAGCGAGCCTAAGTAGCAGATTTTTAATCTGCGGTCCAAGAAGAAGAAGATATATACCGTGTTTGTGTGCCATGATTATCTTGTTTACCAACTGAGAATATTTTTTTTCCTAAAAAAGGAGGACTTGAACGATGTACCTACGCGTTTTTCGCGACACGGTCGGGGATACTGTCTTAGGCCTAAACTTAATCCAGCAGTGGAGGCCCAGAGAGTTCAGAGAAAGGTGGGATACGCTTGAACTCTCTGAAGAGGACTTCAGAGGGAGGTACCAATTCTCAAAAGAAAATATGCTGAGGATCATTGAAATTCTTCGCCATGACTTGACCGAAGACAGCCGTGGAGGAGACATACCGGTTGAAATACAAGTCATGGCGGTTATAAGATACTGGGGCGACATAAGATACAACAAGACCGCGCAGATCATATTCATGGCATGAGCCAGCAAGCAATAACTTATTCCTGTGCGTTAGAGTGGCCATGGCACCGGCATCACAATGCTCCATCATTACATCAACAATGCAGGAGAAAACAGAAGCTGCAGAGTGATTTCGGTCTTTTAGCGGATTTCCGTAAATCATCGGCGCCATAGATGGCACCCACATAGAGATCATCACCTATCAACGTAGTGTGTGGAGTGGAGGTGCTGTGTTTGTTAGACTTTGTTAAATGAAATGAAATTCAATAAATACACAAGTTGCTTTCAGGAATGTCCTTCAACTTTTCAATTCAGCCTCCTTACAATAAAGATAGGTAGGTAGATGCGTTACAATACCTACTAGTTAGTGGTAGGTAGAAAGGTGGTACTAGGTATTTGCGGAATTTGAAACAAGTTCGTCAAACCGTTTCTAAATTCCTTGGACAAACCCTAAGAAGAATAAACAAGTATCCAAATTCTTTGGGCAAACCCATGATAAATCCTACTAATAGGTATTGGAAACGCGAAAGGTTGTACTTTCACGCCGGAACGGCTGAACGGATGTTCAGCCGTTCCGGCGTGAAAGTAGGTACAAACTTTCGCAGAGTATGGATGAAACTCGTCAGAGGGATAAATTATAGTCTGGAATAGCACATAGGCTACTTTTTATTCCGTGGGAATACCGGGATTGTAATCTGCGCGGGTGAAACTGCGGGGCGCAACTAGTGTCGTGAATTGTAGTAACGTCACCAAGGAATATAGATAAGACACTTGTATTCAAATTCCTTGGATAAGACACCTGTACTTGTATTCAAATTCCTTGAACGTCACCGTCTCAGTGTCAACTTTACTTTTCTTTGGTGCAAAATGTGGCCAGTATCAGAAAAATGATGCAAAACTGATCATTTCCATAGACAAGGAGAGCTCAACCAATACTTTGCTAATCGTTGCTTAAATATTTTTTATAAGTAAGAAATATTAAAGTAGTACTAAAGGCGCTAAACACCTCTTAACTAAACAATGCTAAAACTCCTATTTAAGCAGTTTTTATAAGTAAGGCTGCAAGTCTTCATCCAAGGCGTCAAGCTTGGATGATTCTAAGGCCGCGTCCACACTGAATGCGCGGTGGCTAGGGCCTAGGCGGGCGCGACTAGCGTGCGTGTGGTGCGGTGGCCACAGTGGCACGCGATCTCGGCTAGCGATTCGATGTAGGTATGTCAGGTATTGCAAACTCGTTTCTTTGGACGACGATTTGTTATTTTTATTAGACAATCCGATCCTAAGATGGGAGTTGTTGAATGTTAGAGAGTGTGCACGAAATGAATAAAACAGAGAAAAATATTGTGAACATTTTAACTTGTATGAATAATTGAGCTTACCTATACCCTAAATATTTTTGAGCACACTTGAAACGCCGAGCGACAAGACCGAACCGCCCCCTTATCACGTATCTTGCAAAAGCAAAGCAATAGCAAAAATCGTGCGATTTATGCTTCTCAATCGCTAATTCGTATTATGTAACAGCGACAATGAAGCCACTGCAAACTATCGACAGTGCTGCCTCTACAGGACAATCCGTAACACAAATTTGCATTCAACTGTAAATTTTTTTGAAGTTTTCGTATCACGTATCTTTTTTTAAAGCAATGCGAGAGCAACTGGGAAGCAATTTGAACTGTCAAACTGCGACAATCTTTTTGTTGTCGCGATAAGTGCATTAAAAATATCAACGAGCGATTAGCAATCGGTCTCGTACGTAATACCATTTCTTTTTACGTCCAACAATCAATCGCGCGTTGTCTGCGCGATAATTGTGCAATTATTGCTGATCGCAAATTTTAGCTAATACGGGGGCCGGTTTGTTACCCCTGCAATCTGCGCACAAGACTCGCTCGTAGTGTGGCCAGGAAAGCGCGGACAGAAATGTTTAAAAACTAGACGCGCGCTGACTCGCTCAATACCGTCGCGCTAGGCTTCCGCCCTAGTTACTACACTATGGCCGCAAAGGCGCTTTTCATATGTTTATTACGAGTATTTTAAAACTTCGCGTCCCCCGCCGTCGCCGTCGCGTCCGCGCTAGGATCTTATTTTGGACCTCGACTAAGGCGTCATGAATGATACATACTTTGTTCGCGTATGTAGAAATCAGTGGAATTATATATTACCTACCAACATTATCGCGATAGTCGCCCATCGCAGCCACCAGCACCAGTGTCACAAGGGCACATGGCGCTGCTCATTACCTACTCTGCTCGCTCTCGTATCGATGTCCAGTTCAGCCATTCAGTATCACGATCTGTATCGCAACCCAACATAACTCTGGCTCTTGGATAACTCAGCGCTAAGGAATGTGGTCTCACCAGCTTTATTTTCTTTGATCCTATCTGAACGTTGATAAATAACTGCTCCAGATCCCTTTGTATGGGGGCACGGCAGTGCCCCGCCAAGTCGAGCGCGAAGCAAACACTGCCGTACCATCCTTTACTGGAACCATTTCGCCGCATTTTCAGGCCCCTATTTGAGAACCTCTGGATAAGACTGAGTCGTACACGAATCATAATAGGAATTCCTTCTATGTGGCCATTTTACGATTTCATATGTGATTCATATTGGGATCATGTTATGATTCATACAAAGTGGCCTTTTTTTTAAACTACTGGGGGGCTACCCCAGTAGTTTTTGAGCCTATTCGAAACATACAAAAATACAAACAATGTTTTCCTCTTTATAATATTAGTGTAGAGAAGAATCCTGTCCAAATGTACAAGGCTTGTAATTCAGTTTTTAGATATTTATTTTCTCTAAGAAGAATACAATTCACTTATTTAGAGAAACAATGGTGTCTTAGGTATATAATTATTGTCAGAAGGACGTATTATCTATAACAAATTTAATGGAAAAATTATTATATAGGTACACACACACACACATTTTTATTCAAATTTGAATGATCGAGTATTATCATTCATACGATCAGTGGAGCATAACAGTCCCCATAAATTGTCCAATTTTGCCCAAAAATCAGTTTTTGAAAAGTCACGACAGGCGACAACTGAATGACCAGTACAATTTTCGCTCGTATAAAATCTTGCCTGTTTTTTCGATCCATACGATGATACTCGCAACTGCCATTCTGTAGGTAGATTAATACATTGTCCTGCTTTTGATTTCATCGTTAAGCTTTCACCTTTGTGTTCTCCATGCTCATATAAATTTATCGATCGATCTTCAGATGTGAATCCTTCTACGAGTTCATTTACAAGTGCAGGAACAACCGCCAAGGTGTTGTACTTTATAGCCACGCTGTCCACCCTGCTGGCATATATTCTTTCAAAGTTTTCGATCGCATTGCCTTCAATACAATCACCGACGTTAGTCCCTGATGTGGTACAAAATAGATGATGTCGACCATCTCCGCAAATGTTGGTTGTACAGAAAGGTAATAGATTGTCCGTGAAATAATTTACCCTGTACGGATCTTTCACAATGGGAGTACTGTGACTAACGGCGCCACTTTCGTAATCATTACACTCGCCTTGTTTTTTCACGAATGAAATCTCCGTTGAGGGACAATCCGTTGATGTTACCGTAGCAATCGTACAAATAATTCCAATGCAAATTAAATTAATTTTCATTTTTACAACTGCGCACAACTGGTCCATCTTAGCTTTTAAAAAGGTCTCGTTACCGCAAGGTCCGTTAATACAATGAATGAGTCGAGGAGCTGCGCAAAACTTATCGTTATGATCTCTCCACATTCCCGCGTGAATCATGGCGTGTGAATCATCCATTTAGAATTAGGATTTATATGATGCTTCCAAGCCGAACCCGTGTTGTGGAATGCCAAAAGACTAAGACTTTAAAAATAAAATGAAAAATCATGATGCCTGGATGCGAACAATCAGTAAAATCATTCTTGATGGTCAGTTGCTCGCCGACCTACATCCTAAAGCTCAAGCATTTAATAATTATTTTATCAATATAACAAACAAGGCACCACACCACCCCTTGTGACGGATACTACATACACTTTTCCAAAAGTAGATCACATAAATGCCAGTTTATTTCTAATTTTACTAACACTATGGACTCCATTGTCTGAATAAAAATTTATATTATTATTATTATTAAGGCCCGTGACTGCCATTGAAATCTCAAAAATTTTGCTTTCGTTAAATAACACGAAATCAGTTGGATTTGATGGAATATCTACACACATTTTAAAGATGTGCACATTTTTGATAAGTCCCGTACTAAAGTATCTTTTGAATCTTTCTTTTACTAGTGGAACTTTCCCACAAAGGCTAAAATTATCAGTAGTAAAACCTTTACATAAAAAAGATAATAAAAAAGACCTGAATAATTACCGGCATATTACTCTAATACCTAGTTTTGCTAAAATCTTTGAGACGGCTATGCAAAAGCATATAGTTGACTTCTTAGAAAAATTTAAGGTTATTAAAGACGAGCAAAACGGCTTCCAAAAAAACAAATCTACCACATTAGCTGCATTTAAGTTAGTACACAACGTTATTAATTTCGTTGACAAGCGCATACCAGTTTCAGTCATATTCTTTGACATGAGCAAGGCCTTTGACTTTGTAGATCATAAAATATTATTACACAAATGTGAGAAGAAGGTATGGTATCAGAGGCCTCGCTCAAAAAGGTTTCAACGAAACTTTGACGGCTACTGCTTATAAGTCGGAGTCACAGTATAATAAATTTGGTGTCCCACAAGGAAGCATCTTGGGACCACTTTTGTTTCTATTGTATATTAACGACTTACCGTTAATCACTAAAAACCAAAGTGTTCTTTTTGCTGATGACATTTCCATTGTTGTCCCTTATACTGATCAGAAAGTGAACTACGAAGATATACTTAACTCAGAGGTAGAATCAATTCTTAAATGGCTAGAACGTAATAATCTTCGTGTGAATCTATCTAAAACTAAATTTATTCATTTTCATAATTATAATAATAAATTCAATTTAAATTTAACTTTGACATGCCGTAATGAAATAATAGAGAAAGTAGACGAAATAAAGTTTTTAGGTTTAGCTCTGGACAAACATTGTGATTGGAAATCGCATATTGTAAAAAATTAAATCGTTTTGTTTATGCAATCAAAATATTACGTCAGATATCAGGTCATAAAATTGCATTAACTGCGTATCACGGTTATGTTGCTTCAGTTTTGAGATACGGTCTTCTTCTTTGGGGAAACTCCGCTGACATAAATAGAGCTCTTATTGTTCAAAAAAAGTGTATTCGAGCTTTAAGTGGCGTTGGCCCTCTCACATCATGTAAACCCTATTCACGCCGTGATTCACGCGGGAATGTGGAGAGGGCTTTACACCTAGTAAATAAGCGTGGGCAGCACTTGTAGTTTTACATTCTCTTTGATTAAAGCCACCGGCACCGTCTACCCCGCTACCCGCTGCGCTCGCGCCATCGCTTCTTAGAAACCTTCGATCAACTATAAATGCGCATCACAGACGGCGAAGATATTATAATATTTCATCTTACGATATCGTAACATTATATATTATAGTAACTTATGGTATCACACACGGTTTAGATACGTTAATATCACAGAACATATTATGTTAATATATACTAGTATAGTTCGCCCCGATCTGAGATTTCGTGAAGCGACGCGAACGGTCCGAAAATGTAAGTGGTAGTCAGAGGCAAGTCCAAACATTGTGTTTGGACTTGTCTCTGGTTGCCACTTACTAACTAAATATGGTGACCAAGTTTCAACTGAATTGGCCTATTTATTGAAGAGTTCCGTTGGCTCCCATCATCAGAACAGGTCGCTATCACCATTTAATGAGAGCCAAGTACCTTCTAAATTTATTTCAAGAAAAAATAATTGAAAAAGCAAAGATACTGGCCGACCAGTAGAAAAAACCTTGATGCCAACGAAACTCTTAGAAATGGGAGCTCTTGGGTCGTTGGTTATCTTACTCTAGCTTTTTTGTTGTATCTAAAAAAGCGGGCTTCCTATAGAAAAAAAATATAAATGGAGAAAAATAATATTATTTTGGAATGTCCAAGCCAAGCCCTTTCATATGACATGTACGTAACTTTATTTTTTTTAGGTAACTTTTTTAATTTTTGCCTCCATAAAAAACCCCATATTTTAAAAACCCCTCATCCGATTTTACCCATATACTTACCAGTAAATTTCTCAAGTACTAGTATCGATCGCCTGTATGGTATAAGTTATCAAAGACTTCGATAATCGAATTACATAAGAATTATGTACCTACTGTTGGACGCGTTGAGGCGCGGAAAGATATTGAGAATTAATCAATTTAAATTAAACCTTAAGTCCTATGAAATTCGGTTGAAAATGTCATGTGCATGCCACTAATACCAGCGAGTATCACCGCGCGCAGTCTCTAGGGTTTAATTGAAATTGATAGGTATAATCTCTGTTTCTTTATAACAATGTAGGTACTCTGTGCTGCTAATAACCTAGGAATACCTGCATAAAATCGTGAGGTAGAAGTAAAACTATAAAATATATTGTTCTTTTTATGTAAATAGTTTATTAAAAATTGGTATAAAATATTTAAAAACGAAACAAAGATATTCTTACAATAAGTATTACCTACTACGCGATGGGGAACAAAGGTTCTCGAACTGCGACCACGAAAAGGAAAACGAAGCGTGGGATTTAAATCTGCACGGGTGAAACCGCGGGGCGCAACTAGTCATAAATAATGAGATCAGCAATAAGAACTCTGAATACAAGAAAGGGCAATTTCTAGATTATGACAGAGTCTTTTCCCGTTGTGTAGAGACTGGCCGCGAATACTATGTCTCGCTTGATTGCGGTGGAGGCTTGCATCATCTTCTCTTGGAGATTCGGGTCGCCGATCAACATGGCTGCGTCTTTTACGTCTACCAACAACTGTGGAGGTGAAAATGTTGGTTTAGTTTTGCCCCTTTTTTATGTACACCTTGTTATAAATTAAAATTTACGACAACTTTGCGCATTTCAATCATCATGAAATCATGTAGGTAATAACTATCAACACTCCTTCCCATTGTAAGAAAAAATAGGACATGGTCGACTCCCCCTAAATCGCCTTACGTAATATTTAATACGCACCCAAAGTTGGTTGATGGCACCTAAAGTTGGTAGGTACAGGTACATTCCATTTTTAGTAGACTTGTTATGGAGACTAGGAACTTTTAGGTCCATATAAAGAACATTCCAAATTTAAAAAAAAATAACAAAAATATATATTTTTGAAAATCTAGTTTTGCACGGTTCAAAGTAATAATTTATGTTAAGGACCTCGCGCTAGAGCTAACGTGTCGCTGAATAATTTTTATACAACTAGGTGATTGAACAAGTAGATGGCCCACCTGATGTTAAGTGGTAACCATCGCCTACAAAGCATTGCGTCGTCACGCTCGATAGGAACGTGCCCTACGATACACTGCCCTGCGTCCATCAACTTGAGTCATACAGATGTTAAGCCTCATGTGCCTGTCACACCGGCGACCACACTCTTCAAACCGAAACACAGCGTTGCTGCTTGGCGGCAGAAAAGGCGTGGTGGTACTACTTCCCCGGACGAGCCCTTCACAAAGAGCTCTAACTACTCTTTTCCAAATAGCCCACACTCAAAAATAGCCCGGGCTAAAATTAAATAAATATAGGTGGACTTTCCACACAGCACTATCTAGCCTCAAACTAAGCCTAAGCTTGTGTTATGGGAACCAGATTGCTGATATACTACTTATATACTTTTTTTTTGTATATACACTTTTAATGTTATATAACACCCAGACAGAGAATAAACATCTATGTTCATCACACAAATGTTTGTTCACGGTGGGAATCGAACCCACGACCTACGGCGCAAAAGGCTGAGCTTCCAACTGAGCTACAGTCAGTACCGTCAGTCATATCGACACCCTACATAGGCTGTCTATATCCTACTTATATTATATTATAGACGCGAGTTTGTAAGTATGGATGGA
The DNA here is from genome assembly GCA_963576535.1 of Plemyria rubiginata. Taxonomy (NCBI): domain Eukaryota; kingdom Metazoa; phylum Arthropoda; class Insecta; order Lepidoptera; family Geometridae; genus Plemyria; species Plemyria rubiginata. The sequence continues at coordinate 5,950,344 of OY754925.1, read as the reverse complement.
TGGATGTTGTTACTCTTTCACGCCGGAAAGGCTCAGCGGATCTGGATGAAACTTAGCAGAGAGATTGGTTATAGTCTGGAATAACACATAGGCTACTTTTCATCCCACGGGAATACCGGGATTTCTATCTGCGCGGGTGTAACCGCGGGGCGCAACTAGTGATAATATAATATGACAACACATTGCCGGCGACGCGGTATAATAAAACCCACCTCATGCAACTGCTGTATGCATCTGACTATAATCCCCTCCTGCACATCAGTTAGCTCCATGATCTCCGCGAATGGCTTCTCCAGGGCCCATTCGTACACGACTCGAACCAGCCCGAAGTTCAGTCTAACTGTTTGGCCTTCGAATTGGCTGACCTGAATAAAAAAAATTCCAGGTGAGTTAGGATTCGCTGGCAGGTGGTTAGTGCATCCGTGTAACAAGGGGAAGGGGTTCAAATCCCACAGGGATAATTTACCTAATTATCATATCAACAATGTTGATAGGATCGCGTAAAGTCGGTGGATGGAGTCATATGTCCAGCAGTGGACTTCTTTAGATGGATATTGATGATAATGAATAACTGTTGTGAAATTAATCTTATAAAATCACGCATTATACAATCTAAGCAAAATGTCCTGAATACTTAAGATAAACCCGAAAGAAACGCTCTTATTTGGATGCCATCTATTATTTTTTTTGCCAAAAATAATATAAATTGCGAAAACAAAATCAAAGAATAAAAAATACCACTCGATTTTTTTTATCATGAAGCAACTTTAATTCAATTAATATTATTTAATCCAGACTTTGTTGTCCTACAGGCTTTTAAATAATGATTATGATATAATGATACATTGCTAAACGTTATAGAATGTAGCGCTAAAAACACCGTCACCAAAGAGTTTATATTGTCCCAAAAGTTATTCTCCGAGCGGAATTTAAACCGCGACCTTCCATTGATACGGGGCTACGCCACCAACTGTTCCATCGGAGTCCAATCATCTACGAAGGGACATGCTATACGGTATTCTCCTATTACTATTATAACGCGAAAGTTTGTAAGTATGAATGGATGTTTGTTCTCTTTCACGCCGGAACGGCTGAACGGATCTGGATAAAACTTGATAGAGAGATAGGTTATAGTCTGGAATAGCACATAGGCTACTTTTTATCTCGTGGGCATACCGGGATTTAAATCTGCGCGGGTGAGACCGCGGGGCGCAACACTAGTTGCGCCCCGCGGTCTCACCCGCGCGGAAAGAAGAAGAGAATTTTATGCTCGCACTAGCGAGCATAAAAATCTTCTTGTCCCACTATAAAATTAATAAAAAACACAGTCACTATGTTCTCTTACCATGAACCTTGCCTCTACATTCGCCAGCTCGCCTTCAATCTGCTCAATGGCCCTTACGCCATCAGCCAAGCTATCTGGCAGCTGTGTGCCATCCTCCCTCGTCTTAGCTTGGAACACGAAGCAGCTGAGAAGCGCCGCGATCTCCGCCGGATCCTTTTCCGTGAACACGTTTCGGAATACCAGCTCGGTAATTATGAGCTCGTTTGTCGCCATGCCGCAGGCTACTCTGCCTGAAAGCCAACGTAGGTTTTTTTTTATCTATAGGTAAAACGTTTGACCGCAATCTCACCATGTTAAGTGATGATGCGGTCTATGGTGTAGCACGTTTACCTAGAAGAAACCTATTCACTCGTCTCTTGAAAACATTCTGTACGCATCTGGAAAAACCGACGCCGGCAAGGCATTCCACTCTTTGGCTGTATAGGCACGTAGGTGGGTATGTAAAGGGCTGACAACCAGAACCACCATCTCTTGAAGCATTCTTATTTCGTTATTACTTTATTGACGACCTCAGTGGCGCAGCGGGCGAGAGTCCGCCTGCGACGCAAGAGGTTGCGGGTTCGATTCCCGCCTCGGAACAAATTTGTGTACGATCTGCAGAAATTTGTTCCGTTGGTCTGGGTGTGTATGTATAATAAAAAATATCTATCTATGTAAGTGTATAATGTATTAAATATATCAGTCATCTAGTACCCATGACACAAGCTTTGAGTAGCTTACTTTGGGGCTAGGTGGTGCTGTGTGGATTGTCCAGCATTATTTATTTGTTTAATGTGAATGTTTTATATCAACTGCTTAGAAGATAGATATATAATAGAGTCAGCTTTATGATCTAAAATTAAAGTAATATTGAAATAGGAATGCTTCAAGAGATTGCGCGACGAACAGGCGGGTAGATTCACCTAGAATAACGTTTCAAAGCAAGGAATATATTAGTCTGACGGGAGTTTCTAAGTGATCCTTGTGATTGTACTAAATAAAGACCGCGTTTTTTTAACCTTCAAACACCAAAATATCAGTGGGCATAGTGAAGCGTTTCGTGTTGTTTTCCGTGCCTCACACGTTCCTATAACGGTCATGGTATGATACGGTATGGTGGGCAAGAGCCTTAAGGCGTTGACTACACCTAATGTACCTCTCGCTCGCACGATTTGACATTTTGAAAGATGTAAAATCACTAAACCTGATATTGAAAAATCGCAAACAACCATTTTGTGTGCAATCACATTGCACACAGTTTGGTAAAAATTGCATTTAAATCGATGCAAATTTTCATACTCAAAAGTTTGCTTAACTACAAAAACTAGAAAAGCATACTTTTAAGTAGGAAAACTTGTATCGATCAAAATGATTATTTCACTAAATTATGCGCAATGTGATTGCACAAAAAATAGTTGATTGCGATTTTTCGAAAATGGGTTTGGTGATATTTCAACAAGTCAAAACGTGCGAGCGAGAGTCACATTAGCTCTTGTCTTCACCTTAAAGGTTTTTGCACACTATACCGTGAGACATGAAACTTATGTTATACTAGTGGTGCCCCGCGGTTTCACCCGCACAGATTTAAATTCCGGTATTTCCACGGGATGAAAAGTAGCCTGTGTGCTATTCCGGACTATAATCTATATCTCTGCCAAGTTTTATCCAGATCCGTACAGCCGTTCCGGCGTGAAAGAGTAACAAACATCTGAAACATCCATCCATCCATCCATACTTACAAACTTTCGCGTTTATAATAGTAGTAGGGTGACATTGGTGCTTTCCACATTATAGAAATAAGGTTTTTATTTGAAGGATCTGCGATTATTTATCATTAAATTAGTTACACGTGAGGCACGATTGCAAATTGTGAATTTCTAGAGACCCGAAAACTCATTCATGAACGTATTAGACTAAAACTAAAGCTTTCTCACTCTCTTCTTACCTTTTAATATAACACCATCCTTGTCATCGATATAATTCAGCTCTCGCAGAACCAGCAACCTTCTCTGGTAGTCGGGATAGAGAGCGAGATTTTCGAACGAAAGGAGACGTTTATATTTGTCTCTTTTCCTCTCGGTCTGTTTGCGTTCGTACACTGTTGCGAATTCGGATTTGAAATTCGCTATATCGGTTGATTTCTTATGTGCTTCCAGTTCACTCTGAAAACAAGTAAAAATAATAAATTATTTAAGTACATAATTTATGTACTATGTACGTACATATTATTATTATTTTGTACTTTTAAAAATATAATACTAATTTAGATGAGTAATATATTTTTCAATTAACTTTGTGCATCCGGCTCTAAGTACCAATTAAAAAGAAGTGAACTTTACTATACAGAGATCTGCATCATTTTTCTTTGGCTTTCTGTTGCTTGATCTATTCTATATATATCTATATTTATATATATCTATGTACGTATTGTACCAAACAATATTCGAATTATTATTTATATTTTATATCTATACTAGCGGCCTGCCCGCGCGCCCTTGCTTCGCACGGGTGCACATATCATGCATGTATTATACATATAAACTTCCTCTTGACTCAATCTATTAAAAAAAAACGGCATCAAAATCCGTTGCGTAGTTTTAAAGATTTAAGCATACAAAGAGACAAGGGGACATAGGAAGAGAGAAAGCGACTTTGTTCTATACTATGTAGTGATAGTGAAGTGTTAAGCCTTATGTGTCTGTAACTTTACCTTCACCCCTGACGAGCCCTTCACAAAGAGCTCTAATACTCGGCCGGTTTCACTAGCTACTTCAACTTTTACATCAAATAACTTAATAGCAAGTGACTTGACAGCTGATTAGGCTATCGAGCTTCCAGAAACTGGTCGGTAAAGGACTTAATTTTGAAGTTAGATGAGTAAAACGTCGGTTAATAAAAAGTTTTCAACTTACTAAACATTTGTTCATCTTGTCTAGAGTTTGCAGTATTTCCCCTGTGGTTATGGACAAGGACTGTGTTAGGCTGACTTTGTCTAATGTCGTCGCTCCCGTTCTCACGGCGTGTGATAGACGTGATAGTTCTTGGACGGCGTTAGCGCAGGTAGTGCCTACTGGTGCGTCTTTGAACCTACACAATCAAAAGTTTTTACTTAGACTCAATTCACACCAGCACCCTAACCCTTGTACTACAAAACGGTACCTAACTTTAGCGCCTGTCTAAAATTAGCGCTGTCTCTGTTTTCCAATACGCATTGGTGAGAGATAAATAAATAAATAATAAATAATGCTGGACAATCCACACAGCCTAGCCCCAAAGTAAGCTATTCAAAGCTTGTGTTATGGGTACTAGATAACTGATATATTTAATACATTATATACTTACATAGATAGATATTTTTTATTATACATAGAAAACACCCAGACCATCGGAACAAATTTCTGCAGATCGTACACAAATTTGTTCCAAGGCGGGAATCGAACCCGCAACCTCTTGCGTCGCAGGCAGGCTCTCGCCCGCTGCGCCACAGAGGTAATAAGAGGCCAGAGAGATGGCAGTAGTTTAAGCATAGTTTATCGTTTGTCTTTTTTTGTAGTAAGGCCCTAATTGTCTAACTCTCTGGTAATCGTAATGACCTGTATCATACAAGTGGTACTAATAGATATCAGTGGTAACGGCTCAGATGAACTTCATATGTAGTGCAGTAGGTTTAGTATCGTCATGGCCTTCAAATTAGACAATAAAGCCCCTAGACGGCAGCGAAGTGGCCGGCAGTTTTGGTGTATATAATTTTAAACTTTATCTTCCTAATTATAATGCATAGTTTCGCTTGAGAAACTTAGAGCCGCGCGGCCGCCCGCGGGCGTCGCAAGCACTTCGACGAATCCGCGGAATGCAACCGATACTATGCATTATAGTAATGACGATAAAGTTTAAAATTATATACACCGAAACTGCCGGCGTCTTCGCTGCTGTCCTGGTGCGAATCGACGCTTATGGCGATTACAAGAGCTAATGTACCTCGCGCTCGCACGTTTCGACATTTTATAAGATATAAAATCACTAAACCCGATTTTGTAAATTCGCTTACAACCATTTTGCGTGAAATCTTATTGCACACAGATTAGTAAAACAATTGATTTATACAAGTATAACTTACTCAGAAGTTTGCTTTACTAGTTTGTTGTTTGTTTTCGTACAAAAACTTTTGAATAGGAAAACTTGTATCCTTATAATCTTACGTTTTTGTATGTAGACTCGTGATTCTGAGCACGCCCGATAGAGGCGCTCATCGAAACTCCATACAAAAGCGGCCTGATACGGAAAACGCAGATTCAACTCAAAAAACTCATATTTGGGGTACTTATAGGTCGCGTCAACCAAAAAGAATGCTGGAAAACAATGGAGGGGATGTGTTTGCGCATAAAAAATACTCGCTACACCTTTAAAGATTAGTAGAGCTTTTTGTGAAGGGCTCGTCTGGGGAAGTACAACCACAAGCAGCAACACTGTGTTTCGGTTTGAAGAGTGTGGTCGCCGGTGTAATTACAGGCACATGAGGCTTAAAATCTGTATGCCTCAAGTTGATGGACGCAGAGCAGTGCATCGTAGGGCACGTTCGTATCGTGCATGACTTGCGAGGCAATGTTTTGTTATAGGTGATGGTTACCACTTAACATCAGGTGGGCCATTTGCTTATTCCATCAGCCACCTGCCACGTTACGGGTTAATTGTATTAAAAAAAACCGCTGCCCCTGCTTTCGGGCGTCTTTTTTGTGTGACGCGCACTATACCTACGGTTTTAATTAATTTATAATTTTATTTAGTTAAGAACAACATTCCAATCTACCAACGCCACTCGTCATTTATTTGTACTCCCAAAAGATTTAACCTAAGTGACCTATGTCTGTGTTTGTACTGTACCAATATTTAAATTTTAAAATTCACCTTGGCATCGACCTCTTGTCCACATCCTGGATAATCAGTTTCTCGTCTATTTTCAAAGTCATTTTGGTGATTGCTATAATATTCTTAGGCGCGACAGTAATGATGGTATGGTCCAAGGTGCCGATATCTGTACCGAAGTAATCGTACAGAGCCGAGAATCCAACCATTCTGTACCAGTTTTCCTCCATGTCGAAGTTGTATTTCGTCGTGTCCTCCTCGTTTGCTTTCAGGACTAGCACTTTGTATGGAGTTTGGCGGGGACCTGTAACATTTTCCAACAACATTTAATAGAATCTCAAGTATCACTTCGAAACGCACGCATTTATGAAAGCTAGAGAAAGAAAAAAAATACATATTCTAAAGAAAAAAAGAGAAAGGGAAAATTATTTAAGAAATAATAAATTAAAAATAACTTTTTCAAGAAAAAACCGACTTCAATTAACTGGAAAATACCCTCATTCGGAGAATCGCCAAGCGAGCCACTGCCCCGATATGACCACGACCACTCTGTCAAGAGTGCAACGACCAAGAAGAAGACCCTCATACTACTCGTCAGATCTGACTCAAATTTAAATGGGACCGCAAAAAGAATCATCAAAATCGGATCCACCCAGTAAAAAGTTACAAGCATAAAAATACAGCCAGATTGAGAACCTTCTCTTTTTTTGTAGTCGGTTAAAAAAGAAACGGCGTCATAACGTTGATCCCCAGACACAGTAGATATCCCTTGAGATATCTTAGGACGGCTTAGAATCGTTCTACCTTTAAATTTATAGAGTCCAGATGTCCAGTAGTGAACTTCTTTAGGCTAACCATGAGAAATGTTTGGGGGAGGCATTTTTTTAATACCACTTTAATACTCTTAAATAAATTCAGCAGAGGAGTTGTTTAGGCTATTATGATGATGATTAACTCACCGCTCGAATTCAAAAGGACAGCCAGTTGGTTGATGTAAGTTCCGGATGATATGATCAGAATCTTTCCCGGTACCATTTCTTTGGCCACCTTCGCTTGCCCGAGTAATATCGGCATTATGTCGTTCAGAACTTCTAGGTAGGTTATGGCTGTAAAGAAGTACAATGAACTATTAGTAGATATTCAAACAGAGTTTTGGTAAAAAAGCGGATCTTTGGGTGTAGTTCAAGGTACGTCTATTCAAATGTCAAATCACGTTTGACCCACATTTTGTAATATTATTCTGATGGCATACGATGGAACAAGCAGATGTCCCACCTGATGTTAAGTGATAACCACAGACATAGGTCACACAGGTTAAATCTTTTGTAGTACAAATCAATGACGAGTGGCGTAGGTAGATTGGAATGTCGTTCTCAACTAAATAAAATCATAAATAAATTAAAACCGTAGGTATAGTGCGCGTCACGCAAAAAGAACACTGGAAGGAGGGGTTTTTTATACAACCAGCTAATGGAACAAGCTAATGGCCCACCTGATGTTAAGTGGTAACCATCACCTATAACAAAGCATTGCCTCGTAAGTCACGCACGATAGGAACGTGCCCTACGATGCACTGCTCTGCATCCATCAACTTGAGGCATACCGATGTAAGGCCTCATGTGCCTGTATGTAATTACACCGGCGACCACACTAGGCGATAGGGGTATGTGATGGCGCAAGTATTTTGTATGCGCAAACACATCCACTGTTTTCCAACGTTCTTTTTAGTTGACGCGCACTATACTATCCCATACATCTCCGAACGCGCGCGCTCCAACGGCGCTGCCGAAACGCGTGACTGTGAAACCAGCCTGAGAAATCGTTGCAAAGCAGTTGCGTCCTTGAGAAGCAGTTGAGACACGAACCTATATCATAGAAGGTGGCTAAGGGGGCGAGGTGTGAGGCGAGCGGGGTACTGCATTTCTCCGAGTACTCCTTCTCAGCCAACTCCAGCTGTTTCCTATAGTTGTCTGCTTGAAGTATCTGACTGAACTCGCGGAAGGAACGCTGCATCATCCCTTCGACTGACACTGTCTCGGCTCTGGGAGGGCAAAATAACATGTTATTAAATTAGACCGTAGTTATCCTACTAATATTATAAACGCGAAAGTTTGTAAGTATGGATGGAAGGATGGATGTTTGTTACTCTGTCACGCCGGAACGGCTGAACGGATCTCGATGAAACTTGGCAGAAAGATAGATTATAGTCTCGAATAGCACATAAGCTACTTTTTATCCCGTGGGAATACTGGGATTTAAATCTGCTCGGATGAAACCTCGGGGCGCAACTAGTATAAAATTAAGTAGTACAATGGGATATCTTAATGGTCTTGCTTCACTGGCATCCGCACCTTTCAAACAAGACAAACAGAAACGCAACATGACGTCATAAATAGGCAGCATAGTACTTCCCTGGACGAGCCCGATTCAAAACACAGTTTCGAGGCTGATCTCCCAAGACTGGGTATAGATATCCCCTCAAATCTCATTACCAAATAACAACTACAGTAATAAGTTCCAAAATTTCATATTTAGAAGGACCTCTGTCTACCCTCTTAAACTACAAAACTTACCGCAGCAAACTGAGTATCATAGCATAGGTGAGCCTGAACTGCGAGGACAGCTTCTGAGGGATTCCCATCATCATGCCTTTCAGGGTCATGAGATCCGGCACCTCATCTTTGCACATTATTATCACTGTGCCAGTCTTGTCCAAGCCTAGAAAAAACTTACTTTACTAAGAACGGCAAGATTTGTACTAATTCATCATCATCATCATCGCCACCATCATCACCATCATCATCATCAACAGCCTAATGAAGTCTACTGCTGGACATAGGCCCCCCTATACGTTTCCAGGAAGAACGATTCCGAGCCCTTTCCATCCACTGACTTCCCGCAGTCCTAACAATGTCCTAAATTGTCTTGTCTTGTACTAATTGAAATAATAGAATTATGAATAAGTATTTTGAATTACTCTATTGCACTAGGTTACTCCAGTAAAGATAGATGTTAACAAATTAAAATAATAGAATTAGGAATAAGTATTTAGAATTACTCTATTGCACTAGGATACTCCTGTAAAGATAGATGTAAGTTGATGTAATCCTACTATGGATGAATGGATGGACGGATGGATGGATATTTGTTACTCTTTCACGCCGAAACGGCTCAACGGATCTGGATGAAACTTGGCAGAGAGATTGATTATAGTCTGGAATAACACATAGGCTACTTTTTACTACTACGGGCGCTACTAGTAAATAAATAGTTTATTCGTAGTCATTACCTCGCCTGCCAGCCCGGCCAGCCATCTGGATATATTCAGCGGGGGCCAGCGTCCGGCGCTGAATGCCGTCGAATTTGGTCGTCTCGTCGAAGACAACTGTACGTGCCGGCATGTTTACTCCCATTGCGAATGTTTCCGTTGCAAATAGGATCTTCACCTAGTTATAATAAGGTTGAATTAGAATCTCTTTTTATTTTTTTGCCTCCATTAAAAATGTTGATGAATAGTAGGTACCTAAACATTTTTTAAATCAGTCCGTAATTTGACATAATCTAGTATTTCCCAGACATTTTTTTTATACAACTAGCTCATGGAACAAGCTCACCTATAACAAAGCATTGCCTCGTAAGTCACACACGATATAGGAACGTGCCCTACAATGCACTGCCCCGCGTCCATCAACTTGAGGCATACAGATATTGTCTACACACAGTGACCGGGTCTGAGGGCCAACCGCGATCTCTTGAAGCATTCTTATTTCAATATTACGTTTATGTCCATGTCTTATATCAACTGCATGGAGTCAGCTTTTTGATCAAAAAGTAAAGTAATATTGAAATATGAATGCTTCAAGAGATCGCGGTTGACCCTCTGGTATTTGAAAGGGTTTGAAAGATTTCGTGAATGACTGTTGTTTATTTTGTAGTTACTCATCATTATTTGTCTATTTATTACCATAAAATATTAATAGCGCGTTTAGTTATTCTGTGTCATGTTTATCTTAAAATATTTACTGTCTTAAAACTTCTAGAACCCGGATTCATATTTTTAAATAACTTTCTTTCTTCATTTTTTATAATTTAAACACCACAGACGAAAGCCTACGAAAGAGGTCCACTACAACGGAATACAAATAAGTATTACGTAAGTACAACTAAGTACTCAAACACAATCAAACACTTACACATCCAGATTGGAAAAGCATTTCGACGATTTCCTTGAGCATAGGTAGAATACCACTGTGATGAATACCAATTCCATTTTCCAGTACTCTTTGAAGTCTTATTACCTGGAATAATAACATAGAACCATTAAAAAACGTACCATATCAAACCATACATAACATACCATAAAGTTTCGGTTGCTATTTTATGTTGTTGAAGCATATCAAAGTGTACCTTGTTCACAAGAGAATAGAGTTGGTTATTTATTTTTCTCTTACTTGCGGCAACCTACGGTCAGGCTCTTTCAATCTTTGCACGCATCTTTGGAAGAATGATTTGATGTGGCTCTTCTCTTTTCCAGTAGTTAGATCAACAGACATCAGATTTTCAGCATTCTGGTCACAGCTGGCAATAATTGAAACTTTGCCTTTGAATAAATAGAGATAAAATTCCAGTGACAAAAGCAAGTTATTTTTATCATGATTGTGGTCGGAGTTAACTATTGTACTTACCGATTTCGTGATAATGTAAATGCGACTACGGGTAGTTTTTCTTTTTGCCGCAAATGATCGATAAATGCAATCCACATAGTTTGCTCTGCTTTTGGGTTCATGAACTGTTTTCCTTTAAAAAGAAAATCCTTATAAATACACTCATAAATTTAAAGATGAAGATATAAATATTTTATTGCTTATAAAAAACTAGTTACTGCTGTTTGGGGTAAGATATTTTGCCTTTAGTCCAGCCTAACAGCATATAAACATTCAAAGAATAAGCATAATAATTAAATTAACATTCCAAAATACAATGTACAATATCCTACTAATATTATAAATGCGAAAGATTGTAAGTATGGATGGATGAATGGGTGGATGTTTGTTACTCTACAACTCCGGAACGGCTGAACTGATCTTGGTGGAAGTTGGCACAGAGATATATTAGTCTGGAAAAGCATATTTCGTGGGAATACCGGGATTTAAAACTACGCGGGTGAAACCGCAGGGTGCTACTAGTTCAAAAATAAATCCAAAATAAAATCTAAAATTTAAAACTTTATGTCTTCATTAGAATGTTAAAGTTGCAAATGAGAGCACAGATAGAATGATCAAGCGATTCTCTTGTTTAAAAGCCTTACCTTTAGGTGCAAAGTTCTTTTTGTATTCAGTCTCTCTAGCTTTCTTAGCGGCTACTGCCTCATTGTATCCTCGCAGTTGGAAGTTTCCGTCTTGATCTATCACCTTGAATCTTTCATGCTTTGATTTTCCACCAGAACCTAGATTATAACGAGAATAGAATTTTGTATTTTTATCGTACATGGTGTTAACGTACTTAATTCTTAAGTGGCTGTGGAAGTAACTCTACATTTTCCAATGCCGTAAGGTACTGACACACGTGCTTAAAAAAAGCATGCTTATTTTGAGCATGCTCAAAAATCAACCAACATTCGACCTAGTAAGCATGCTTATTTACTAGCAAGACCTGTTCACACGTGCTTTTATTGAGCAAGGCTCGAAAAAAGCATGCTTTTCGCCCAAAAATAAGCACGTGTGTCAGTAGCTTTAGTGGAGAACAAAAATGAGCAACAAGTTTTTTTTATACTTTACGAATTTAAGTCTTGTAAGGGCCGAGTAAAAAAATACCTGTGTAAAGATAATGACAAAGAGGCACAGGCCGCTTAGGAGTCGACACAACGTAAACCTTGCGTTTCTTGGTCCGCCCCACCCAGTCGGCGAATTGCAAAGTGTTCGGTACAGTTGCACTTAACATCACAATGGTCACATGGGCTGGTAGTAGAATAAGTACTTCTTCCCATACGTAGCCACGCTGGAATTCAAATAATTATTCTGAATATAAAAAAAATCTTACGTGTAATCATTATCATCTTCATCTTCCTACTCTTAACCCACTTCATGAGGGGTCGGCACAGGTTTTTTCCGTCCACTTCCCTCTGTCATCCGTCATCTCAGTAGTCACTCCTTTCTTACCCATGTCATATTTCCCACAATCCATCCATTTTTTCTTTGGCCTTCCTCTAATCTTATATCCATCTACATTCATACCCAACAATCTTTTTGTTACATGACATGAGAACTACTATGAGCTTGCCACTAGTTTATCACTCAACTCCTTCCAACACATACATCATTGTACCAAACTCATTTTCTACATTTCTGTTGTGATAACTTACCTCAGCGTTATTGATGTAATGCACCTCATCGAATATCACAAACTCTAGATCCCTGGTGACGTCAGAGCCACAGTACAGCATAGAGCGAAGTATCTCAGTAGTCATAACTAGGCATGTCGCAGTCGAGTTAATTTGCAAGTCGCCGGTAAGTAAGCCAACCTCACCGAACATTTTGTTAAAGTCGTTGTACTTTTGGTTGGAGAGTGCTTTGATTGGAGATGTGTAGATAGACCTGTAATTTGAAAAAAGCTAGTAAAACCTATTAGTAATTCGAGAGTCAAGAAACGCCTTAAGGGGCAGCATTCATTGACAACAACTTAACTGATTGCGATTTTACATCTTCAGAAATGTTAATTGTGCGAGCGAGGCTAGGCGAATCTAACGTAATCTACGGAAGGTACAGAGAATCACCAATAAGTGTCTTATCCTGTCATGTGTGCCATCAACTTTATTTAGGTTGGTCAACTTGAAAGCAGATAAATTATTATTTTTTCTCACCTTGTACAATTTCTTCTTGACATTGCAATGGCGTATTCCGCGACTACAGTTTTACCGGCCGATGTGTGAGCGGCTACGAACACGTGGTGACCTTCTTCAAGTTTTAAAATAGCCTGAAACATTCATAAATGAAATTATGTTATGTATTCTTTTCTGAATACTTAAATCTCTGTTGCAACACTTTATGGAATTTAAATCTTTCAAGATGATTTTTATTGCACACCACAAGGACATTCAACACATTAAAAACAAAGATAAAGTTCAAAAGTTTTAGTGAATCACAATGGGCGGTCTTATCGCTGAGAGCGATCTCTTCCAGACAACCTTTGGATGGACAGGATTCCACTTGAACATTTACAACAGTGTCATAAAGACATTACTCTTATTTGATTTTGTATAGCTTCTAGAACAATATAGCTTTATACTCAACTAGTTGCGCCCCGCGGTTTCACCAGCGCAGATTTAATTCCCGGTATTCCCACCGGATAAAAAGTAGCCTATGTGTTATTCCAGACTATAATGTATCTCTCTGCCAAGTTTCATCCAGATCCGTTCAGCCGTTCCGGCGTGAAAGAGTAACAAACATCCATCCATCATCCATCCATCCATCTATCCAGTAGGATTAGCCAATAAACTATATAATATATAATTCAGGGTCTATATAATGTAGGTATAATTCATCTTTAAAAGTAGGTTTACTACCCTACTTTTGAAGATAATTTTAGAGTAAGCACCTGTTTTTGGAAGTTATCTAACTCAAATGGATATGTATGGGCCATATCCTTCAACTTCTCTCTAAACTCAGGGACCGGTAAAGAAACATCAATCATCTCTGCCCATTCAGTGGATGTCGCTCCCAGTTTTATGTTTGAACTGGTAATGTTCAGAATAGGTAGCTCAGGCAGTTCTATTTTCGGCATGATGATAGATTGCCCTAGGAAGTTGTCATCTGTTGAATCCATCTCTGTTTCGGTGCTCTTAGTTACTCTGCTTGGTTTACTATTTGTCTCTTCATCAGCTTTCCAAAAATCTACAAAATTTAAATAAACACATCCAAAAGCCAGTTATAGTCAGTCTGTTTAAATTACCACATGATATAAATATTGTTTCAATTCCAAAATTGATAGATATTAAATTAGAATTTACACTCACAACTGTTTTGTTCTATTCTATTAATTCACAATAGTGAATTCCTATTCCATTAATTCACTATTGATGAAATAATAAAAATGACAATCCATAAATAGTATCTATCCTTTTTTTTACCTAATAAATGAGCATGGCCATCCACCACTTCTCTACTTTGTTCAATATTTATCTTAATTTCAATATCCTCTTTGGCTTCTGGTTTATTTTGTGTCTCCTCCTGGCTTGCTTCATTCAGGAGTGTAAAGCCATCTTTGGCAAATATCACACATTCACTGCGGCCAGGAACTGTTGATAACAGGTCTGAAAAATTCAATTGGTAAATCATCATGCCAAGTGTTAGCTCTCAAAAAGAATAGCAGAATAACTGTTAAAGTCATACCTTCTCCCAAAAACATTCCTAGCTCTTCATTCTCCAGATCAATCTTAGCTTCTAAAGCAGCATCTTGTAATACTTTGTTTAGAACTTCTTCCTCAAACCCTGCTGGTAAGAATGGGCTCTGAATGACAGTGCCCCTGGTAGCCTGACCTGGTGGAAGTGGTGGCCTTGCCATTGATATACCATCTTCTTCATCTTCATCAGGTATTGGAACTTCTTCAAAATGAGTAATTTCTCCTGTTGCTAGGTCTCGGATACCCTATAATTGGAAACTTACCATATTATTTGTAATACAGCTTTGCACTTAGCTCAAATGCTCAGGGACATGGGCAATGCACGAAAGGCACGCGCGGTAACGCGGGAGAGAGAGTGTTGGCGTTCGCGTTGCCACAGACATGAGCTGAGTGTAAAGGCTATACTAAAAAGGTTGCCCATCTATCAATGTACTGGGCAAAGAGCAGCATCAAAACTCGATGTCTAATATCAATACTGAGTATTTCTCAAACAAAATGTAGGTACGTAACGAAAAAGTACTTTTTCGTAAAATAACTCTAGGAACTTTTCCTTTTTCGTTACGTACATTTTGTTTGAGAAATACTCACATAACGATCTATTCAAGTCTTTTCTCAGGGAATTACCTCTAAAGTAGTATCAGGATCAAAATCGTCGTAGAACCGAAATAACGAATTCACATTGCTCTCACGGTGCCAATGACCTTGTGACCTTTCCCAACTGTGTATAGAAAGCCTTTCAGGCTTAAGGATGTAGTCTTTCACTCTTTCCCCGAGGTCTTCTAGCACCGGTGGTATCTAAAACGAAAAATTCAATTATTTCAAAAAAAATCTAGCTGGTCATTGAATCAAATAGGTAATGGCATTGAAATACGCTGATTACCTTATAATCGGAGATATGTCCGGCATCTTGAGACATATTATTTATCTCTCTAGGTACTTCAAGCACTGAAATTCACTGTAAAAAAATAGGATTTTCGCACAAACAAACCACAACGTAACCTCGTGAGTTTGTGTTTCTTCTTATTCTTTTGTTTTGTTTACTTACATCAATGAAAATGAATTAATGAATGACAGTGACAGTGAGTTACCTAAGCGACATGACATGACGTGCCAGCAAGAGTGACTGATGGTTTGACATAGTCAAGGAAGAAACCGCCATCAGAAGAACTCTCTAGATTAAAAATTATACTACACTACAGTACCATGTAGTGTGTGTGTCTCCAGCTTCCTCATATTGAAAATGTAATTTCTATAAATGCCAATATTTAAAGCATAATTAGTGCACTCATAGATTTGAATCATAATTTAGCTGCCAAATAAACAACGATGCTATAAGCTTATAATAGTGTGTAAGCTGGAGTAACATGTCTCCAGCTGCCTCAGTCAGTGTGGGCAAACGGCTAATGATAGAGATATATAGTAAACGCAAGGATTTAGTACCAAACGAATTAGCGAGGTACCAAAAATTTCAGGTCTGTAGCTCGGAAACTCTTCGAGTTATAAGACTTGATCAACGTGTAAGCTGGAGTAACGATACGTGAAAAAGCATATGCTCGTTCTCTGGAATGGCTGGAGCTAGCAGGTTGCTTTAAGTCTCCAGATTTAGTACCAAACGAATTAGCGAGGTACCAAATATTTGAAGTGTTTCTGTTCAAAACTCTATGAGTTACAAGCTTTTCCAGCTTTTTTTGTTTGTCCAACTTGCACATGTTGGATCTCAGCAACCACAATAGGTACAGACTCGGTTGATGTCTCTGAACCGAGCTATGAATTAGTGCACTCGGTACCAAAAATTTGGAATCTCTAGGACAAGCAGTTCTGTTGTAATCAGCAAAATAACTAATATTATGATGAGTTACAGAATACCAGATAGTTCCATTTCGACCAGCCTTCAGTTGATAGTAGCTCTATCTCTGTCACTACAGCGAATGCGTCACACTCGTACCTACTGATGCAATCAAGGAATTTGAATATATCTGTCTGTATTCAAATTCCTTGGATGTTATTTTGCTGATTACAACAGAACTGCTTGTCCTAGAGATTCCAAATTTTTGGTACCGAGTGCACTAATTCATAGCTCGGTTCAGAGACATCAACCGAGTCTGTACCTATTGTGGTTGCTGAGATCCAACATGTGCAAGTTGGACAAACAAAAAAAGCTGGAAAAGCTTGTAACTCATAGAGTTTTGAACAGAAACACTTCAAATATTTGGTACCTCGCTAATTCGTTTGGTACTAAATCTGGAGACTTAAAGCAACCTGCTAGCTCCAGCCATTCCAGAGAACGAGCATATGCTTTTTCACGTATCGTTACTCCAGCTTACACGTTGATCAAGTCTTATAACTCGAAGAGTTTCCGAGCTACAGACCTGAAATTTTTGGTACCTCGCTAATTCGTTTGGTACTAAATCCTTGCGTTTACTATATATCTCTATCATTAGCCGTTTGCCCACACTGACTGAGGCAGCTGGAGACATGTTACTCCAGCTTACACACTATTATAAGCTTATAGCATCGTTGTTTATTTGGCAGCTAAATTATGATTCAAATCTATGAGTGCACTAATTATGCTTTAAATATTGGCATTTATAGAAATTACATTTTCAATATGAGGAAGCTGGAGACACACACACTACCATGTACATACCTCACTGATCTAAATTAGAAACAGATCAGGAGCCTTATTCACTATGACAATAGGAGATTCCAAGGAGATTCCTTGCCCCAAACCGTGAAACGTCAAAACTTGATATTGGGCTTTATTCTTTATGATACTTGAGATACTTTGCCCTGACCGTATCACACCGCCTGCCTTGTCTTAGACGAGCTCGCGCTGCAAATGGTTATAGTGCATATGGCTCCTGTGATGTACCTAACATAATATGTTGTCTTGTTTTGTTGTGAGCCTACTTTGAGGGGTAACAGGATATTATATTATTATGGTCTGTGTATTATATGTATGTTAATTATAAACGAGAAAGTTTGTATGTATGGATAGATGGATGGATGTTTGTAACTCTTTCACGTCGGAACGGCTGAACGGATCTGGGTGAAACTTGGCAGAGGGATAGATACTACACTAAGGTTCTTTTTATCCCGTAAGAATACTGAGATTTAAATCAGCGCGGGTGAAACCGCGGGGCGCAACTAGTCTAATATAAAAGGCAAAAGTGAGCGGCCCGCCGTCTATGTAGAGATTATTTAATACGAGTAAAGTAGGTATAGAAAGATAAAAAAAAAACAAAGAGAACGTGCGCGAGTAAAGCCTCGGTTTCAGCTAGTATTTTCATATAAATTGTTCATATTCATATTAATTGTCATGTTTTCAACCAAACTGCACACTGTAATAAAGTAACTTACGATATATTTCGTATCCTAAGATGACATCTTAAGATGGTCCTACCGATAGGTAGGTAGGATAAGGTTCTATGTATTTACATCAAGACAAGTTATGACGCTATTAGTAGAGTAGTAGGTAGGTAGGTATTTAATACCTATCATTGTTGGCGAATTATTATGGCAGGATATAGTGAGTCATTGAGCCTCGAGACGGCCAAGGCCGGTAGATCCCTACTATACCAGCCCTCTCCAAACTTGATCTTACCACAGAAGAAATAGTATACTTCCAATCCACTTCACCGCCGAGGTGCTGACCGTTCACGCGTCTTCGTTTAACGATAAAAATTCCAAAATAGAATCGAACCTTTTGTTTATAAAGTAGGTAAGTAAATAAAAGAGTACATAATGGCGAGTCGTATATGGACGAGAGTGGTGATAATTTGCCTGGTGAATTTAATCCTGGAAGCCACTGATGGACTTTCTCTGGTAAGTTTAACGGTTTTTCTATATTTATTCATTTATGTACTGATTATTATATTTGATTATTAATTAGAATGACCACTGAGTTTAATTAAAGACGCAAACCACTGTAAACTAGCGTCTAGCGTTTCGATTGCGATCTTTGCGTTTTTTCATAGAAGCCTTCAGTAATTTTGATTCTTCAATAATTTTGGAATGTGTTAGTTAAAAGTTGTTTGGCTGTTGTCAGCCCTGTAATATATACCCACATTCGAAAAAGTCTTTCAGGCCGTAATAATATAGTTTTATTAAGGTTTATAATTTACTAGATATTATATTTTCTATGGTTAGGTACCTAGTAGGTGTACTGCTACTTCTTTGAATGGGTGGTCCAATTTCGATTCGATGGGACTTACCTACCTATACCCACCTGTTGAAGAAGACAATCTTATGTGTGATCATTGTATCTAGTAAAGGTTCATAAACTAACATTGCATAGCAAAGTTAGGTTTACCGTCCATCTCATGAAATCAGGATCCTTTGTAGGATTTTTTAATAATCAAGCAATAATTATGATTTAATTATGTACCTATACCTAGTTCCAATGGTTCACGGCTGATGTTAATTATGTTCCGTTCTGAATATATATTTTTACTAGCTGAACCCGCGGCTTTGCTCGCGTCAAGGAATTCAAAGTTTCATACAAACTTTCATCCCGTATTTTATCCCCTTGGGGGTAGAATTGATCAAAATCCTTTCTTAGCGGATGCCTACGTCATAACATCTACCTGCATGCCAAATTTCAGCCCGATCCGTCCAGTGGTTTGGGCTGTGCGTTGATAGATCACTATGTCAGTCAGTCAGTCACCTTTGAGTTATATATATATTTAGATTAAAAAAAAAATTCACACACCTATATTTTTGCGAAGTCAAAAATAAATAAAACAGAAAATGGAAAATCAAATATTTCTGATGGATAGTGTTTTTCTCTGAAGGGTACCTATATAACCCACGCAGGGATTATTTCAAAATAATATTCATCGTTTGCCTGAAGGAACATTTACCTATTTACTAGTGTTATTATCCCATCTTTCAGATTTGAGCATTATTTGAAGTAGGTAGGTATTGTAGGTGAAATTAGGACAGGTTTAAATTTTTATGACCTAAAATTATTGTTTTTATTCGAGCATAGTTTTAGCAGTTCGACGACCCACGTAGCGTAGGACTAACCGGCTGAGTTGCGAAGAGATGTTTCGATTCTTCAGAGTACTTTGTCCGAGGTTTTTTGGCACATTACCCGCGTGTTTGATTTTACGGAAACACGAAAAAATACCTTAGCTGACTTTAACTTTGCCTTCGTGTACCATAAAAAATGCATTTTCATGCGCGTACAAAACTTAAAACCCCCGACTATAAAGTTAGAGCGAACCCACACATTGGAGGGAAAAGAGGTTTTTATTGGTTCCCAAAAGTTTCCTGCTCGGAAAATAAGAGTTGGGACATTATAAAATCTTTGGGAAATATTACCTAAATTAGGTACTGTATTATCTAAGTTCGTTCTACGTATATTTTCTAATCATGACGTAAATATTTAAAATGTATTCATCCGTGTCTTACAATAAATATATAAGAATTAATTAGTACCTACCTATTGTAAAACGGTTTTTTATCGCCTTTAGGCACAATTTTTAGTCAATTATCTAATAAAAAAGTATGATTTAAATTATGCATTTTTGAACCGGTTGGTGCTTGTCCTCTCGGCTCTTACAAAGGCAAACTTATGAAGGCTAAACATTATTATCGCAAAAATAAATAAATTAATTCGATTTACCTACCTTTTCAAATGCTATTTACCTACATAGAAAGTCAATAGGTACTTTAAAAATATTATATTGACTACTACTTAACATTAGTCTATTGTTGTGTGTATAATATATTTGTGCATAGTTAAAATAATTATACAGGTATTTAAATTCCTGAAATCAATTATTAAATCACAGGTATATTATTCTGACAAGAGCACCGATTGTTTAAATATGTAGTTAGGGAACCAAATAATTCGCTTTTAGTAGATAGGTATTTTAGTATTTTCGCAATATTTAAGTAGGTATCTAAGTACCTAATAATTCTGTGCAATATGTACCTACTCGCTTTTATCTTTTATTGCCCCTCTTAGATCCTCAAGGAATGACAGAGAAATGATAAAATATGAATGCTCCATTAGCCATATTCAGCGAGGCATATGTGGCAATGCAGCCAGTGTCTTGGGGACACTTCCGATTGGCACTGATTTGGATCAGTTCAGCTATCTCTAGATGGTATGCAACAGTCTGCAGACAGCTCAACTGTTTCATGTAAATGTAGTAGGTACCTATATTTCGTAAAAACTTGAATTTATTGTAGATAGATAATAGCCGTTTGTTCAGAAAGGTTTTTTATATTTTACAGTAATAAAACACATTTTTCTGCTTGTGTGCCCTTTAGTATACTCCTCCAACACCTTCCATTCTCCTCTATCATTTGCTGCTCGTGGCCATTTTTTTTCTCTTTATTGATTACCACAACAAAAATTAATTAAGTATTGTAATTTGGTTTGTAAACCAATATGTTTTGGAATGCTCCTAATTCACATGGCACTGCATACATTCGGTGCAATGTAAGCTCAATTGTCATCGTCCAGTCGCGTAAGATGAAGGCGCAGAAAGTACAAAACGCAGTTGCCTATAATAGATGTAGATATGAAAACAGGAAGTTTCACAACCGGCTGCCTCGGTTAATATCTCTCCGAGGTATCTAAAGGTACTGACACACGTGCTCAGAAATAAGCATGCTCAAAAATCAACCTACCGACGTACCTCAAAGGTACTGACTCTGAGGAAGGAAACTATTGGAAACGAAATACGAAAAACAAAACTTTGAGTGTTGTTGTAAGAATATTTTCGCATAACTACTGTATCTATACTTTATACAGTAGTGCTATGAGAAAATATTATTTTCCGTGATACTATTGATAGCGAGCGACACGGATAAATTAGCGTTCCTGTTACACTTTTTTACATTGCACGTTTATGATCTCCCCCTCAAAAAGGTTCATGCGAAAGACTTCAACGCGCAACGGGTGTCATTAATTGTGGAATTTATTGTAAGTTGTTCAAAGTCAAAGTCAAAATACCTATATTTATTCAATAGAATCACAAGGACCATCTTGTGTTATCAAATTTCTTCCCATACTTTTGACCATTTAGTAGGTACTACTTATGCTATAAATAAAGTACCATGTATCTACTTTATTTTAAACATGCTTTAATATAAGCTCAGGCACTGTTTTTCACTTATTATATGCGTAGAGATTGAGAGAGTTACATGATTATCTGGGTTATTCCCTTTGAGTAACACCTTTCAGTCACACTGTGAAACAATGGAAAAAATCTTGTTTGTTTTTCCCGTATGTCTTGTTTTTTTTGCGATTATCTAACGTGTACTTTTGATGCTTACGGTGTTTAGGTACTTAGTGGCAATGCCAAACTGAGTGAGGCGGAAATCTCGTGATCAAAGTGAGCGCGGATCCACTTAGTGGAATTGTCAGTGATACTGGTATCGATTCTGTTGTTGCATTATCCTAAACTAACGTAATCTGACAGCTCTAAAATTATAGCCATCCTTGTTGTTTCACCCTTATAGACAGGGATGACAATATTTTTAGTTCTGTCAAATTAGGTTAAGTTAGGAAAATTAAACAACAGAATTGGCACCATTGTTTTTTACGGAATAGCTTTCCATTTTAGCAACCATTTTCATCAAAAATGTCAGTTGACTATAGACTTACTTGATTATGAACTGTATCTTACAATAAACCCCATATTATAAAATGCTGTTTTAATTTAAATAATGCTGTTTTGGCAGGCATGTCACGTCACGAAGACATTGAACAACAATGTTAGGTGGATGAAATTGACAGCGCGTTTAATTGCTACTTACCTAGCTGTGTTTTCCTGCAGCATGCGCGTAACGGTAGGTGAGTGGTCATTCAATGAATCTACTGCCGCATGCCGCCGTATCTTAGCTTCCTGTAACGCTAACCGACCTCTGAGAATTAATTTCAAACTGTCTGAGAATAAATAAAAAAACAACAGCCATTTTATACACCTAGCAGATGGAATAAGCACATGTATGGAAATAATCATAATAATAAAAGATCGTGATATTTTGCATCTCAAAAGTCGTAGTAGTAAACAAGTATAAGTACCAACATCGCATTGTTTTGCAAGAGCAAAAGGCATAATAACCGTGAAACAACTTTTAGATTTCAACATTTTTAAAAATATCATAAAAATCTTTAACAACAAAGTTTCGGAGAATATCAAAGGTCTAACGAAAATATTTTGATTAAAACAAGTTAGTAAACATCTGACGGTTATATCTACGTCATAATTATGACATTTTACGGAAAAATTACATGAATTCCACTTTACTGGACTGTAGCAAAGATGGTATAATAACTGGTAATCCTTGATAGCGACGAAACTTGCAGTGAATTTGTATTGTTGTACTGTTTGTTGGTCAAGGTTCATGTGTGGGAATCTTTTATGAGCCAACGACTCAATTACTGCACGATGCATCTAAGGCCACCTTCATTGAGGATAAGTGAGGAATAGATTTTACAGTGACAAATGCCATAATATGAGATATCCATTCAATATGTACAATATTCATGGATATTGGATTGAGAAGACCATACTGCATTAGGTACCCATCAGTTTACCGTCTATGGTGTAGAAGACAACAGTTGGAATATGGTTCATCCAGCGAAAGAATAAAAATATCTATGGATCGTCTTTTACTCCAGGCCCTAGAACCAAAATGTCAAGATCGATACTCTTCCGTATTGGTGACCCCGACTACTGGAGTTTACTGTAGCAGACATCTTCAGTATCTGTTCCGAAAGGGTCGACAGTAGTTTCTACGTTTTCGTTAGTTTTCAAATACAATCAAATCAAATACTGTATTGTTTTCACTGTAGGAATCATAAATTCCAAGCCAGTCCTCACGTTGGTGACCCCAATGTCATTTGTGTATCCTACATGACATATCACGTAATTAGGAGCAAGCAAATAAGAAATTGAGGTTTATTTAGTCTGCATGACTTACCGTTATGAAATAATATCTGCTTACATAACATAGGGCTAGTTTAAACCTGCTTACCGTGTAACCTTTCTGGTGTATTCCGCAATAGCTTAAGAAAGTTTAGTTCAAAAGATTAATGACCATGCCTCATGGCACTTATCTTCACCCATTGTTTTTCCAACACAACGCGACAACTTGGTGGGAAGTGTGGGAACCTACTGTTCGTAGGTAGGTACTCTCAGATCTAATGTCAGGTTCAGTTCCAAATAATAATTGTGTAGACATTTTTAATATAGTGATGATGCCTACACCGAATGCGTACCTTTTATGACTTTTCGGAAACCAAAAGTACCTAAATACGTAAGTAAGTAACTAAAATACCTAATTATATAATAGCCTTTATAGCCAAGTAATTCTAAGTGCCAAGAGATAGTACAGTACAGATAGACAGTATAGCGAGAATTTATAAAAAAATCAGATTTTTGTCAGTAAATCTTCACTGACAATATAAACTGTAAGAGAAGATACCATTTTTATATTATAACTTTTCTATTTCGATCCTCCATCCCACGTTAAAACTAATTGGAATAAATTATAGAGTAAAGATTAGGTAATAGTTTGACACATTTAAAATAATGTAGGTATCTAATACATACATAATACTAACGTCAATGAATTACTTATCATTACATGTAAAGCATTACACATAAATTATTTCCTCTAAGATCTATTTTACTGTTTGTAAAAATTAAGCATAGATGTAAATACAACAGGTTTTTTGGTAGGCAAATAAGGCAACCTAATTCACCTGACAATATTGCATTTTCCAAGGCTGCAACATTCTCCCTGTAATGTACCGACTAGAACTAGAGCTAGACCGTTCTACTAATATTGTAAATATAAAAAACAAGCATGTACCTACCTACCATTTACTTTTTTTTGAGCCTACTCTCACAGTCTAAAGTATATTTAGTATATAGCTAGATGGAGTAAACCTAGGTTTACCCGGGTAGACTTAGTATTACCCAAGCTTTTTGGGTAAAGTCCGAATAAAAAAAAAATCGGGGCTTACCCGTACTCACCTCAGCTCTGGCTGGGTAATGTTAAGGTACTGACACACATGCTTATTTTCGAGCTAAAAGCATGCTTTTTTGGAGCCTTGCTCAATAAAAGCACGTGTGAACAGGGCGTGCTAGTAAATGAGCATGCTTATTTGGTCGTACGTCGGTTGATTTTTGAGCATGCTCAAAAGAAGCATGCTTATTTTTGAGCATGTGTGTCAGTACTAAGGTGTTGCGTAACTTTCGAGCCCGTGGCGCAAATCGCGGGCTCCTAAAAAACCTAACAACCTAACCTAGGTTTAAAAAAAAAAAAAACCCTAACCTCCCCTAACATTACCCAGCCAGAGTTGGGTAGACCTAGGTGAGTATGAGGTGAGTATGGGTAAACCCCGAATTCTTCTTATTATTCGGACTTTACCCAAGTAGCTTGGGTAAAGTCCGAAATGCTGAGGCCGTGGGTGGGTTCGATCTAGCTAGGCTCTAGATCGAACCCACGCCTATCGGCCTCAACGCATAAGTCTTCTAGATTCTAGAGAAAACATTTGGTGTGATGAACATAGATGCTCTGCCTGGGTGTTAAAATATATGTTGAGTATGCATAAACAAAAAGTTAAATAAGTTATAATTATATTTTAAACATTAAAATTAACATACATTATGCGTAACTAAAGGAATCCATTATACAAGCACTTAGCTTATTGACACGGTTCATTCTTGTAATTATGTGTACAAATCTAAGTTCTGAATGAAACAATCATTATGGACTAGGTGAGTAGGCAGAGTAGGTTACTATTTTAATGTGTCAATCGCCAAACAAAACTAGCTTCAAACTTACACCGTCTTATTATAAAAATGTGAGTTAGACTAGGCTTAAGCCAGGACTAACTGGTCCGTGGTCTAACTTTGATACCGAAGTTGGTCCCTGCTCTATAGAAAAATCAAAGACTTAGACCAGACGTTATTATAAAACGGAGTTTATCCCCTAAACCACGGTTTAAAGATAAACCTGAACGACCCCTAGTTTAAGTATGGTCTAACTAATAAAAATCTCATTTTGCCAAATTTTATTTGGTCTCCCACATAAGTTTATTCAATAAAACAACTTGTAGCACTGCATTATCCAACATACATTTCAAACTCTAGACTCCGATCTAAATTTGAAATGTCAAAACGCATGGGTTGCCACGAATTTGTCAATATCAAGTTGATAACGAGATTTAAAACAAAAAGGCGGAGATCTGAGTCAAGAAGAGAAACTAAAAATTGATTCGTTAAAACGAAAGACGAGGTAGTATGCGCATATGACTTTAGCCTGCGGCAAGAGAGTACAGTTATACCAACTTATCTAAGCCGGTCTGAAGTTAGCTGTTTAGAGAATTCTCGATTCACTATTGGCCATTTATGCACAAGCGGCTAACTTCAGACCGGCTCAGATAAGTTGGTGATTCCAAAATGAATGAACGATTGATTGCCATAATTTGTTATAGTCTGTGGATATTTGTTGAATGATTATGTTCCGTGATGATGAATCATGGACTATCTCAGGTACTACGTAGTCTTCGACTAAAGTGTCTTTTGTAATACGAAAATGATAAACCTGAGATGATCCTAAATTTATGAGATAAACCAGGTTTAAGTTGTTTATAATAAGAAAACGTGACTTGAGCTAGGTTTAAACCCAGGTTTGATTTGTTTATAATAAGGCTGACAAGCTTTAAGGTATTCATTAGATTTAAAGCGATATCAACTGCTGATGTATAAGCCCTCTTCGCATTAATTAACACTAGGTAGGTACAATATAAACTGCGCCAATAAAGAAAGGAATCCAAATTGGCAACGCACACCTAATAGCCAAAAATACAGAAATATGGGAATCCTGGTATACCTAGGTACTTTTGGGTACCTACGCCGCCGCCGTGGTTATAAGAAAGAAACGAAAGTATAGGAAACCAATTTAAACTACGATACTACCAGAACCACCAACAAAACACCTTTTTTCCATTTGTCCGCCATAATAATATCAAAAGTCACGGAGTGTTATTAATTATTATAACAAAACCCCTTCAAAATAGAAATTTCATATTTGTATTATTTCAGCCAAAAACATCACCTCGAACGTGCGTCATCGGTGCCGGCTACTCAGGGCTGGGCATAGCCAAGTATCTGAAGGAATACGGCGCTGACTTCACTGTGTTCGAAGCTACAAAGGATGTGGGAGGCACCTGGAGGTTCGACCCTAACGTGGGCGTCGATGAAGATGGGCTCCCGGTCTTTACAAGCCAGTACAAAGGATTGAGGTGAGACTGCTACAAGGATCATACAAAATAATGTTTGGAACCAAACCGTCAGTTTGTTACCTAGGCTTTGGTCGCATGAAACTGGCATCTAGATATAGTTTTAAGACGTTTCAAAGTGATCCTTGTGATTTTGCTGAATAACCTCTTGACTTTGACTTGTAAAATGACTTCCTCAATGAAATGGAATGGACTCTTTTGCTTGGTTTAAATTATGTCCATTTTACCATCGGACACCAGACAGACGTATGCGACGAAAAAGATGAATAGATGTCATCTTGTCATCACTCTCATTACTTGAACTGAAAGGCTTTGCTTAAATATTTATCATCCGGACAGCCAAAGCGTGTAATTCCTAGACGGAGTCTTTGTGAAGACCTATAATTTAGATGTTTTCATGTTAAGAAAGCATTAGTATATCTAGGTTAGAGTGCTTACACATCCGACTGTATATTGAGGTTGCGGTCAAAAGTTTGACCTACAAACTGTAAAAAAGCTGTCATAGAAGTACCTATAGCTATCTTGTTTTTCTATCTATACCTAGGTACCTTGTCATTAGTTTCAATCCCCTGCAAATGTAATGCAACGTGCTCTATAATTCATAGTGTCTATTGTATTCCAGAACGAACACACCCAAGCAATTTATGGAGTACCACGACTTTGCATTCCCGGAAAGAACTGCATCGTACCCTTCGGGACCCTGCATGCTCAAGTATTTGAAGGCCTTCGCTAAGAAATACGGTTTCATGGATAACATTCAAGTAAGTTATGATTAAAAGACCCGATGGAAAAATTGTAGCGATCAGGGTAAGCAGTTCATGGCGGAATTACAGAATACTTTTTCCAGGTAATTCATGCTGCAAATGCTTCTCTTGTTATGAAGAACAGCAACATACCTAGGACAAAAACAAGAAAATAAACCAATTTATTTAAATGTAGGTACTTATCAAAAAAAGAAGCCAAGAAAAACCCCCGCTCGGAGAATAACTTTTGGGACATTAAGAAACTTATAGAAGCCAAGAGTTGCTAAAAGGTTCCTAACGCAAGAGGTATAAAATTGAAGGACAAGGTGGGGGCACAAGGCGATTAAACAAACCAATAAATATTGATTTATGAGAAAATACTAGCAAGTTAAAACTTCTATGGCCTCTATGGGTATTGGGTAGGTAGGTACCGATTGAACCCAGAATGTTTCATTCACACTGACACAGGATTACAGACGGAACGTGCTACGCATTATCTAAGTATTACTAATGATTAGGGCAATTTGTACCCAGAGCTGATAGGATTTCTCAACGATTACGCATAACCTTCTCACTTTCAACTAAATACGTTCCTTTAATGAGTTTGATTTGTTTTGACGTCAATGAACACTTCATTAAACTTAGTTCGATTTATTTGGACAACTTAAAAGAAAATCTACGTATTATTTGTGAGACTACAAGACATAGTAACTTGTAGACACTTACCTTGTGTAGGTACCACTTTGTTGTTTTTTATATTATTTAAATGAGCTAGTATTTTTCAGTAAATTTTACTGGCACAATCAATTAATTTGGCCTACCATACCAGTCAAAATGTATTTATAATTTTCCACGCACACAAGGACACTTATCATGAGTTCATTTTCATGCAATAATTTGATGTTAGAGATTGCTGCTTAGCGAAAAGAACGCCTATTGAACTTAGAAAATAGTTTTAAACTATTAATAACTATTACCATAACTCCTAAACCATACTATTTTCTTATCCATATTCTATCTCGTGTAAGTATACGGTTTATCATTGTTGTGTGCTATTAAACATTTTCTATTTGATTATTCAGTAGGATATCTCTACCTTTAGATCATTTATGCTTTAGTAGCATTTATATCTATCATCCTGCCTTTTGTCAATTTGCACTGCGTCGACAAAATACAAATAAAAATACTGAATTAGCGACATGGTGAATTTCGAGACCCAGTATGGAAAGTTGTACGTCTCTGTAGCGCACTGTATTTGTGAATGCATTCCGGATTCCTGTCAATAAGGCCTGAGACAACAGACTGGTTTGCACATATTTGTCTTACAGCATGTGAAATCAATGTCTTATTTAGATGACATCATAGCTGATTATATCTTCTTGAAAAGTCCTCGAAGACACAATGGCTATCCTGGGATTCATTTTTTAGATTTAGTGCATTTGTATCAATGTTATTATATGTACAATTGTACATGTATCTATTATGTATATTACATAGAAGCAGCAGATCTTAGCACAAGTTTTAATTTTTTTTTATAAAAACTTGTCTGATTTTTTTAGTTTAAACACTGATTATCTTTTGACAGCCGAAAGTGCTGAAGAGAGTTGTAGTATAGAACTAAACAAGGATGCTCTGTTGTGATGATTTCATTCTGCTTCACCGGCACCCACATTTTATTTGTCTTTAGTCTTGATGAATGAGCTCCAATTTTCGACAACGCAGCGTATATTTTAACTAGTCTACTGGAGGTTCTTTTCAGACATAATTCTTTGATTGGAATACATTCTCGATGAAGTGCATATGTTCAAATAGTTTTCTGATGATGATAATTCATTCATTCACCTTTTTTCTGCAGTTCCGAAGTCTGGTAACCCTAGTCACAAAAGTGGGAGACCGATGGAGTCTGACCTATATGAAGTCTGACACCAAAGAGAGCCAAACAGAGTTCTGTGATAACGTGATCATCGCTATCGGAGAGTACAGATCAGTCAACTGGCCAAATATTATGGGACAGGAGTTGTTTCAAGGTACCTTTTTATGTTTTTTATGTTACTAACTCTGAGAAACTGTACTGTGACTGACGCCTGCTGGAGGATAAAGTTTCTCGAATGGCGACCACGAACAGTAGGATGACGCATGGACCGACAACATTGTGAGAATAGCGGAAAGTTGTTGGATTGGAGGGCTCAGAACCGTTCTCCCTGGAAATGTTTTCGGAAGGCCTATGTCCAACAGTGGGCTTCAGGTTCATCACTATGTGATAAATTTCGTAAATGGTTTCACAAGTTAAGGGGTTTCAAAAAGTGCTTGCATAATGTTATGAAAGTTTCCATCCTCAAGTTTTTAATGAAACTTGATATTAGTAGGTAGGTATTTTTAAGTAATAAAAAAAAGAACAGCAAGCGCTATGCAAATATTGGATCTCCATCAATTTAGCTTTTTATTACATATTAATTCAGTATTTTTGGATTTTTCCTACAAGATTTCACGTGAGTAATCCTTTTACTTTCGATCATGACGTCTTTGAGAGAATATGATGGTGTAAAACTCTCTCTAAACTCAGAAAAAAAAGTCTTTGGAGACTAGAAGTGGGACATGTATTTTTGTACTTCTAATTACGAACTCCACAGCGATGGTTACATTACTAAGCACATTGTTTTATTGTCTGATGACATGCAGGTCAAAAAAACACAACACTACTATATTTTGTATGTAAACTTCCAGGAAAAATAATTCACAGCCACGATTACAAAGAACCAGAGGCATACCGCAACCGTCGAGTCCTATTGGTCGGTGCTGGATCCTCAGGGCTAGACCTAGCCGTCCACCTCTCCAACGTTACCTCCAAGCTAGTCCACAGCCACCATCTAGTGTACAACCAGCCAGACTTACCCAAGAACTATATCAAGAAGCCGGATATCTTGGCGTTCGCGCCTGATGGCGCTGTGTTCCAAGACGGAACCTATGAGGAGTTCGACGAAGTTATTTTTGCGACAGGTTAGGGCAACGATTGAACTAAAATAAATGAAGTGTTCTTTATAATTACAGTTCGCAGTTTAAACATCATTCATACTAAGAGTAGTAGCCCCAAGCTCTTTGTGGCGGGCTCGTCCGGGGAAGTACTACCACCACTTTTCTGACGCCAAGCAGCATCGCTGTGTTTCAGTTTGAAGAGTATGGTTGCCGATGTAATTACAGGCACATGAGGCTAACCATCTGTATGCCTCAAGTTGATGGACGCAGGGCAGCGCATCGTAGGGCACGTTCATGTCGTGCGTGCCTTACGTAAATAGTATAAGTATGATCATCAATATACATGTGTGTAGTTCTTCTATCACATAATTCAAACCCTAGAATCTCTTTCTTTTAAAAATCTTACAAAGTCACAGCCAATTTAAAAAAACATCATCTAAATCTTTCTCTCATATAAAAGTGACAGTTCAATTTCGGCAATTTCGTTACCTTTGTTGTGTTTATTTATATGTTAGTAGAATCAGCATCAGCAGTCAGGTTTCGCGGAATTCCAATAATTAATGTGGGTAATGAAAATGGGCAAAAAACTTTAGCTGTTACAATGGACAACACGTCACGAGATTTAATTCGAATTAGTACGTGACACGCTGTTGTACAAGGTCGAACATTTTGCACCCACACGTACTTATTGGCTACCTGATACGGTCAGGTTATATTAATAACTATGTTCCTACCCAAGGCAACATACTGTTAGTGCAGAACCTTTTTAAAAAAGGAAGTCATTTCTGATAAAAAATTTAGAGAATCACGGATAATCTGTAACAAAACCTCTAGGGTCCATGCCAATCATTATAAAACTTGATGATAATAATTATGAATAAATAAATAAATAAATAAAATACGCTAAATATGTCGCAGAATAACACAAATAATATTATTTTAACAAAGCGAAAACTTGACGTATCCTACTATTGGATTGGATGGATGGATGGATATCATCCAATCCAATAGTAGGATCAAACATCCGTTTGTTACTCTATAACTCCAGAACGGCTGAACGGATCTTGGTGAAAATTGGCACAGAGATATATTATAGTCTGGAATAATACATAGGCTACTTTTTATCCCGTGGGAATACCGGGATTTATAACTACGCGGGTGAAACCGCAGGGCGCTACTAGTCTACAATATGTGCACGTTGAATGTTGCAATAGGTTAAAAACGATTGCTCTGATGAGCCTTCTGCAACAGAAAACCGGTTTCCAATAACTATTTCCACAGTTACACGTTTGAGTGCATGCAGTCATACACGGAAATTAATCCTTAGATTTAATGTATGTAATCAAAATCGTATTTTATGTGTCAAGAATTTGATTAAGACGTGTTTCATGGCTCTCTTCATATTAATTTATTTAATTAGTTCTCAATCACCACTTTATCTTAACAGGAGTTCCTACTTATAACGATAGCGTAGTCTAGATAGATATTACAAATATATTATACTACTACGCTGTGCTACTAGTTATAGATAATTATGGTTACAATGAAATATTAACACATTAATATAAAAGAAAATATAAATAAAAATAGATACAATTAAAAGACTCTGATTAAAAATAACAATTTATAGTAACTAGGGAAACTAGGAAAATGTGTACCATTTTCCTAGTTTCCTGATTCCTAGTTTGATATTATTTGTAAATGTATTTTATTATCAAAACCAATCATAGTTGAGTTCAAAAACATTTTAATTTAAGTTTTACTAGCAATAGCATGGGAATGAAATAAATCAAGTTCCATGATAATTTATACTGGTAATTTATATGTCAAGGGCACGTCCATCAAATTTGGCAAATACCTACTCTTTGCAATTTATAGTCCGACGCCCATACCCGAAACAGTTTTTATTGGTCACTGAAAACAAGTGTTGCGGGGACTTTTCTCCTCTAAAGTGCGCCTTTTTTGTCATTATTATCGTTGTTTCTTTTAATATAATTTAACAAATAAAAATAATATAAACATTGTTTTGCATAATGACATCCTCAAAAAAACTGAGTTGGCACGCATACAACTACTTACCCACTTATAGAGTTACTACTAATAGGAATACCAGTCGTGAGAATATTTCTATAATCTTCTTCTTTGTTGTATTTTGTGCGGAAACATATTTATTTTCTATCATATTAAGTAGGTATTTCATTATCCACATTGTTTTCAGGTTACAACTTCGACCACTCATTCCTAGACGAGACTAGTGGAGTGACTACCACGGGAAAGTTTGTGCTACCTCTGTATAACCACGTGGTCAACATCAAGCATCCTAGCATGATGTTTGTGGGCGTTTCAAAAAAGATCATCAACAAATGTCTTGATGCACAGGTGAGATAACTGCTGGACGATAAATGAATAAGTTATGTATACTCTTTAGAATAAATGGATTGTACTATCAATACAAACCCAGACTCATCTGTCTATCATTCGTTCCCACTGACTTTGAAACGAAAGCAAATGAAAAAAAATCATTAATATTACATTTTGAGTTGGGTTGTCAAAATTTTCAGGCTCATTACGCAGCTGCAGTAGCATCGGGCAAGACCGAGTTGCCAACTCAAGAGGAAATGCTGAAGAGTTGGCTGGACCACGTCTACGACTCACAGAAGAAGGGCATGAAGATTGTCAATGTCAACGTTATTGGTGATGATATGGTAAGTTTGGAACGATAATGATGAGCTGTCATGACTGAGATGAGTGTCCATGAAAATACCATATTTATACTTGTATTTGAGGGAAAATTGTGTAAAAGTATATGTACCTATTTCGTCTCCGTTTTTGTGTTTTCGACTATCTTCTGTCTCTACTAAGTATCAAGGATTAGAATTTCAATTCGATTGAACAACGGGGTTGTGTCAAATTAACCGTAACATAATACTGCAGTACATACAAATAATATAATTACTTGTCTGATATTTTTAACCGACTTCAAAAACAAAGAGGCAGGTCCTCAATTCAACTGTGATTTTTTATGTTTGTTACTTTTTTGTTAGGTACCTAGTATGAGTGTATTTTTCAGTGCATTTGAACTCGTGGTTTCCTTGCAAAAAGTAATAACATGTCATGTCAAAACATTAGCTGTTGATTGTGTCAAAACGTGCGATTACATTAGCTGTTGTCGTAGTCATAACTGAGAAACTTGCTTGCAGGATCGATACTTCGGCAATTTGACTCAAGAAGCGGGCATTCCCCGAGTCCCTCCAGTGTTCATAACTATGAGAGATTTCAACGCCAAGAACCGACTGGAAGATTTCTTGAACTTCAGAGACTACGAATGGACAGTTATCGACGACTACAAATACGAAAGGAAGTACGCGCCGGGTATGGAAGCAAACTGTCCTATTGAAGATTAATTAAGTACCTAATACCTATTTACCTAAAATATTCAATTGGTAGATAAAACTCTAGTCTAACTCTGCCGCTGCAATTTTGTTGAGTTTAGTAAAGTTTTGCGAAGACGCCCAGCTACTACTTTCTATATTTATAGTACCTAGGTACTATAATGCAACAGAATACAAAATCATGTAAAAGCAGTAATTTTACTGCGGATATTTTAGATTTTATTTTATTTTTTTGATTTATTTTTTTTAGATTTTATTGCTTATTTCGTTTTTGAAAATGTTTTGTACATAACCTACATTATGTAATGATAAAAAAAGAGTTATGCCAGATAATAATTTATTGAAATCGAGATTATATCGCTTTGACATATATATACATATTTACTTATATATTTTATTTTGCCCGCCCATTGGCTAAAATTGTAATATTTTAAGGATAGTTTATCTTTTGATAAGTTTTCTAAATCAAGCCTATTAGACGTTAAAATAAGAGGTTTGACTACAAACAACACAATATTTTCGTTTTTACCTGTATTGTTAATGTCATCAGTAGGGAACAGACTTGTAACAATGAAAATAAAGGTACGTCGTCTACCAAAACACCTTGTAAATAATTGATACTTAGTCATAAATAAATCACAAATGGGTCAAATATTTTTATAATGGCTGTTACCAGTAATATGTACCTACAATAATTTAATTAACTTAATAGGTACATACCTAGTAATGTAAAATATGCGTAAGTATTAAAGTAAATGTTGAACCTTGAACCTACATAATCTGCAAATACAAACATTAAAAAAAAACAAAAAAGGAAGTACATAAAGTGCTCTATTTATTAACCTGGATCTGATTTGAAACAAGTTAATAATTTGAATAGAACTTCGTTTCACTAGTTATGAAATTTACACAAAAATACGAATAGCTTAATTCGCTCATACCGTCTCAGTCTCAGTAGGTACTCTCAAACGGTGAAGGAAAACATCGTGAGAAAACCGACATATCGTAGAATTCAAAAATTTCTAAAACATGTGTCAACTTGAAAGGAGCTATTTGGCGAACTTAAAATTTTCACCTTTCACTATATCTGACTCCTTCGAAATAACAAGTGACACTACAATAAGAAGCACGAATACACAAGTAAAGTCGTATACGCGTAAGTACCTATTCACTGGTGACTCTTCTAGGTAGGTATATGTAATTAAGTACTTACCTATCCTAACGAAAGATTATAGATGGATCTACGGTCCTAAGCTATTATTTTTGAATGTTGGTACTTCAAGCGTTCTCGTAAACGTGTCATCGTCATTCACCGTGTATACATAGTTTCTGTATGTGTACAAGCTGTCAAGCTTAGCCTTGGTGTCTTCTGCCCTTATTTTAAACATGACTGGAGGTACTCGGTCGATTCCAGATTCGGCTGACAGCTCTGCGTAGTACTGGTCCTGAAATTGATCATAGTTTTCTCCGTGTATTTTTTTAATCATACATATACATCAGCAATAGCACAAAACTGAACGAAGTTAGGTACTGTTAGCGGTCAGCATATTTTGGTACGTTCGCTTCACGATGCGCGATCCACATCTTGTTGGCCATACGCTCAGTATACTTGAAATTTACTGTTGGAACTTTATGCAAGAGGTTCATTCTAGAACTGGCTAAATGGGTACAATACACCCATTAGAAAATAGTTATTACTTTAGTGTCAGATAAAAATTACCTCTCTCTCAGCTAAAACGTGGATGAATTTCAATGGAAGCCCTTTTGACCGAAGCGCATCAGCATGTCTCTGCCAATCCTGCATCATTTCGTCACGTGAAGGCAGAGTGAAGTTTCCTTTGATCAATGCTGTAGTATAACGAGCCTGTAAAAATACAGTCAGGTACAGTGTCTAAACCTTTTCTGGTCAATCGATCAAAAATGACTTTATGTTGTTGTTGACCATGTTTTTTTGACAAATGCTATGTCAAATTATTCCTAAGCTTCTTTTGTAGCTTGAGTTAGCTGTTAGCAAATAAAAAATTTAAAAAAGCCGAGTTTTCATAAATGGAAGTAATTCTTATTGGACGAAATTCATATCGGAAAAAATCGTGTTGGATAAATTGTGTTGGTTTGCTTCAAATTGACTGAAAAAATAATATACCTGAACAAATTGACAGAAAAAAAATGTGAATACCTGAGCATCCAAAGAGATGACCAAGCAAGCCCTGATAACAAGCCCCAAGATGATCATGCTGGGCTCGTTGATGTTCACCATGTACTTGTAGAGAGGAATCACGGTGCGAGGGGTGATCGTGAGGCCGCTTGTCTCATCAAGGAATGGATAGTCGTAGTGGAATCCTGGAACCGGAAAACTAAGAAGTAGATGAATATGTTCCCTGGCGCTCGTATTTTGTACAGCTTCCTTTTTACGAGTAGGTTCAGAAGGCTCGATGAGGAACCCTTTTAGTTTCGCTATATTCTTAGGTCGGTTATAGTCCGCAGTCAGAGCCGATGTACTTGCTGCCTTTTTCTTTATCATTTTGGCAGTACCTACCTCACTCGAAGCTTCAGTTTCAGCTTGCGTCGTCTAACACGCGATTTGGCGATTTGAAGCGACTTTCAAGTTTGAGAATGAAACTTTTGAATGATTTTAGCTCGATTATGCTGCAGTGGCTATATGACTGACTTGAATTTAATATTCATGCCCTGGATGAGCATTTTAGCTACTTTTTATTCAGAAAAATAACAAGATCATGAAAATACAGCAGAAAACCCCTACGAGAATAAGTGCCTAAATATTTATATTAGCAAATACCGCCACCACGCGAGCGAAACCAAGTAATAACAAGAGACAGTTACGTACCTGTGCAATAAATAATGTCATCCACATCTTCATACGTTCCATCCGTAAACACTACTCCTTCCTCCTTCAGCTCCAGTATGTCTGGTTTCCGCACGTAATGCGAAGGCCAGGAGGTCATGAACTTGACCTTCGAGTGGTGACTGTGGATTAGTGTTTTGGCCACTGTCTCTACGTCCATGGCGATGTCCATTCCCGACGGGCCTGCTCCTACTACTAGGACTTTACGGTTTTTGTATGGATCTGGGACGCGGTAGTCGTGACTGTGGATAATTGATCCTGGAATTTGGAAAAAAATAAGTTTTGTAGGCGCCTAAATACAATGAATTTACAACTTCTCGTTGTGCTATCAACACAGTATAAAACAAAGTCGCTTTCTCTGTCCCTCTGTCCCTATATCCCTATGTTCCTATGTATGCTTAAACCTTTAAAACTACCCAATGGATTTTGATGCGGTTTTTTTTAATAGATAGAGTGATTCAAGAGGAAGGTTTATATGTATAATACATGCATGATATATGCACCCATGCGAAGCAGGGGCGCGCGGGCGGGTAAGCGGGTAGTTTCATATAATGTAAAACTTTACGATGCCCATCTAGGAGTTCTGTCTGTACCTAAAGGTATTAAAATAAAATCGAAAATAAAGAAAATTCAGATCAACTTTTTAATACTGATCTAAGATGTTTTGTTCGTTGGAGAGACTGGGTGGACCTTCCAACTTACGTGCATAAGGTTCTATCATGGATTGATCAGCGTGATCTTTATATATTTACGGAATTCATGTTCTTAAAAGTAGATACCTTTAAAAATATTTTTTCCAGGTATTTCAGGGATATTGGGCTTGCTGAAATGGCCATTTCCAACGACAACAAAATCATACTCTTCTTCAAAGATCTCCCCTGTTTTCACATGTTCATGTTTTACTTTCCAAATGTTGTCCTCTTTTCTCACTAGTATTACGTTATGTAAAAACTGAAATAGTAAAATTATGTATGAAGAATCTTGGAGGCAATCAAATCAAAAAATCTAAGCATTTGTAAAAACTGAATAGTAAAATTATGAACTGTAGAACCTTGGAGGCAATCAAATCAAATAAAAAAATCGAAGCATTTTTTAACTTTTTGTTGCTTTGGTAAAATTTACTTTTATATGTCTTTCCAAGTCAAAGTGCGTTGTATAATTCTGCAAGTAGGTATAATACATTTCCCAACTGGGGAACGATGGTAAGTTATCGGGTAAAGGAAATCCTCTCAGTTCCATTGTGGGTTTCGGTAAATTTGTTCTGAAAACAGAAAGTTAAAATTTTAAGAAAATTCACAGTCGTGGGTGTTACCTACATAATATTTGATATATATATTTACCTACAAAAAAAAGAACATACCTAATCTACCAGACTCCCATATCACAATCTTTGGGTAAGTTTGGGGCGAGATAGTGCTGTGTGGAATGTCCACCAATAGGTATTTATGATTATTATTATTTATTGACCGAGCGAGCGAAGCGAGCGAAGCGTCTCAGTTTCCACATTGGCCAAAAATGCGTTTGTCCGGATGTCTGTCTGTCTGTCTGTTCTCCTCTACAGGTCGCATTTTTCAAACGATCTAGACGAAACTTGGTACACAGGTTATATGACTTATTAGATTTTTTTTGTCGTCGGGGATTTTTGATTGAAGGGGTACTTCCCCCAAAAAAAGGGCAAAAAGGGGGCTATTTGATATACTGGATATCTCCACCAAATGAGATCCGATTTCGATTATTCTTTTTTTATTTGAAAGGTAGTAAATATAAGTTGGTATCATAAAAGTTTGCCGAAGATCTGATAAGGATCTTCAGCATGGTGAACAGGATAGCTCATCAAACAATCGATGGTTTTCAATAAAATTTGAGAGAAACACACAGGGCCTCATTCTACACAAGATGATGCAAAAAAAATCAAAAAGATCAAAAAAATCACAAAACGGAAAATGCACTTGCACATTACATTCCTCAAATAGCTCACTTTTAGTATGCTCGCGAGGTCTACAGCTTCCAGAGCCACTAGTTTATTAGGTACTAGTTGCGCCTCGCAGATTTAAATACCGGTATTCCCACGGGATAATGTAGCCTATGTGCTATTCCAGACTATAATACTTTTCTCTGCCAAGTTTCATCCAAATCTGTTCAGCTATTCCGGCGTTGAAAGAGTAACAAACATCCATCCATCCATCCATACTTACAAACTTTCGCGTTTATAATATTAGTATGATTTAGGTAGGTATTATATATTTAGGTAGGTACCTCAAATGCTTGTACATGCTGGTGTGTAAAGGAATCCCATTTTCGTCAGTGCCCGTTCTAGGGTCATATCGCCAAGTCCCCCCAACGTATTTTGTAACTTCAAGCACTGTGAAGTTTATCCCTTCTTCCTTTAAATATCTAGCTGTTGACAATCCTGCTATCCCGGCTCCGATGACACAGACTTTTTTTGATGGTTTTTCCTATAAATATACACAAATTCAAGGTCGAAGGAAATTATTTTATCGAATCACGAAAATTTCTTTGAAACGTCCTAAATGTGAATCAAATTGCCAGGGCCTCGCGAACACGGCTAAAAAAACAGGCAACTTTACTTGATAATTGACCGAGCGAGCGAAGCGAGCGAAGCGTCTCAGTTTCCACTTTGGCCAAAAATGCGTTTGTCCGGATGTCTGTCTGTCTGTCTGTTCTCCTCTACAGGTCGCATTTTTCTACCGATCTGGACGAAACTTGGTACACAGGTTATATGACTTATTAGATTTTTTTACCGTCGGGAATTTTTGATTGGAGGGGTACTTCCCCCAAAAAGGGGCAAAAAAGGGGGCTATTTCATACACTGAATATCTCCACCAAATAAGATCCGATTTCGATTGTTCTTTTTTTATTTGAAAGGTAGTAACTATAAGTTGGTCTCATAAAAGTTTTGTGAAGATCTGATGAGGATCTTTAGCATGATGAACGGGATAGCTCATCAAAAAATCGACGGGTTTCAATCAAATTTGAGAGAAACACTAAGGACCTCATTCTACACAACATGATTAAAAAAAAACAATAAAAATCAATAAAATCAAAAGAATCAAAAATCGGAAAAATTATATCTACCTACCGCTAAGCCAGTGAATTGCCCACTTATAGTGTGCTCGCGAGGTCTACCAGCTCACAGAGCCACTAGTTTACTTATGTACCGTTCAAAGAAGAGCATAAAATGTGCGCTTAGAATACCGTTCTTTTGTGTGATCTTTATTACAAAATAATAAACATACAATACGCTCCAGACGTTTTAAACGTTAACAATGTGGTTAACTATTTTATTGATTCTATACAAGTCATATCTCAAGCATTCTTCGTAAACGGCCATGCTAATGTCAAACTAACATTGTAAACAAAGCAATCGCAAGTTCGCAATTTGCAACGCATTAAAATGAGACAGATCGATTTGAGTGCCAAGTTCAAGACCTATCGATGTCGATAAATTGAAGGTAACTAGGCAGTTACGACAATCACATAGGTTTTTTGTGCATTATTTTTGCTAAGATCTATAGGTACAGCTATCTATCACTTTTGTAAGTAAAACAGAGTTATTTTAAAGTATAAAATATTGGATTGCACTGAAGCTAAGTAATGGGTACAAGTTTCACCAACCATTTTACTTTTCACACGAATTTCAACAAGCCATTTTGGCAACAAAAATATACTTGTTTATCTAATCCCGGGTTTTATAAAAAACAGTTGTGATAGCGCGGCCGTGTCCGTGTGGGTTTCTCGGCGCATTTACAAAGACTATTTAGAACCATGGCTAGCTGAGTCGAAATGCCGTATACGCCATGTCATAATTTTGACATTATCAGTCTTGTGTAAACAACCTTATCTGCGATTGTTTTTGCGCGAATATGTCAACTAGATACCTATGTAGGTACCTATAACAGTACTGCTGTCTTTATTCAATGCATACTTATCTTCCTATTGTAAATTATCGCTAATTTAATAGGCTAACTACATCAGGTACCTACAGCACAAGTCTGCAAGGACTTAGTGTAGGGTCTTGTATCTGTATTCATCTACAAGCGATGTTAATTATTGATCCCGTAAGTTTGTCTGTACCAAAATTGTATGTACCTACCATATCTATGTGCTTTTTTTATTTGCTAAATAAATTATTATTATTATCTATTTTACGGATAAATGTATATAAATATACATATGGATAAATGTAGGCAACTAAGAATTTACAGAAAATAAAATAAAATTGTACTTAATAGGTTTAACTAAAATTTAATTAAGGTATAATTTCACGTGCTGTGACCACAAAATAAGAAGAAAAGATTTGTCTTTTGATATCTGCGATTCTGGGTAGGTACTACAATGAAGTTAAGTGAAAATAATATTATATAATTTTTAGGTAAGTACCTACCTACTTTCATTAATGTAGCCTTTAAAATAACTTAATATAAACTCACCATCGATAAAACAGATGAAGAACATAACTTAAAACACAACGCGACAAGGCACAAGATATTGAACCTTTGTACAAACATTTTTAAACGTATTATGTAAATTATCTATGTAATATAAATTATGAGACACGTGTCATTGAGGTCCGTGGTGGTATAACAGTGAAACAGACGCATTGGCTCAGATATACAGGGTTACAGGAAAAATCGTGCTAGATCCGTTAAGGGCGTGGAGTACCCATCATTTCTGACTTATTTCACTATGAAACACCCTACCCTAAACATAACCCTTTTCAAGCAATTCGACTTTTAATTTTTTTATTGAAAATTTTGTGCACCTTAATTATTATTATTATTGCATTTTTACATGTGTAATAAGATGCTTTAGGATGTCAATCATTAAAATAGTGCATAAGTTAATTGAATAGACCGTAGTAGACAAGTGAAAGTTAAGAAATAAGAAAAAATACTAGAAAGTTTATTTTTCTCTAAGGGATATCTAAAAAAAATATTATGGCAATTGTTTGTGAAATAAGTCAGAAATGATGGGTACTCCACGTCCTTAACGGATCTAGCACGATTTTTCCTGTAACCCTGTATACTATTTATATGAACATGCTGATTATAACTAGTAGGTACATTAAACTACCTATAAGTTAGGTAGGTAAGTTTTATTATAATAATACCTACACAGTTTACGTAATAACCACATTGTGGTTTAGGCTACAATGCCATTATTTTTATGACACTTGTCTTGGTTTCAGGAAAAGCTAGTGACAGTCAACGACAGGCGCCAGTAATCATTCTTTATTCATCGTTATAATGAATACCTATATTATAATTATTATAAAAGGCAATGCTAGTACAAGTAACGTTGAGGCTTTTATAACACATTTTTATAAAATAAGTATTTTAATGAACTCATTCCATTGAATATTCTCATAGAAGGGAAATTTGAGCTTCTCATAGTCTCTATACTCATACACTACTGACTACACTACAATGATAGGTAGGTACCTTAATTTATAGCCATTTCAAAGTAGCTAGGAAATTAAATAAATAAATAATGCTGGACACTCCACACAGCACCATCTAGCCCCAAAGTAAGCTACTCAAAGCTTGTGTTATGGGTACTAGATAATTAAGGTACCTATCATTGTAGTGTAGTGTAGAATCTGGAAGGTCAATTTCCCTACCTTATGATAAGATAAGTTTAATGGAAGCAAGACCACAAAGTGATGCAGCTTTTGATTTAATCAGAGAAAGTATCTATAATTTAAAAATGCCAAAAATGTGGCAAATGTTAAATCGCTGACTGTACCAAACATGAGGTAAATAGAAGAAATATCCAATTTTTTTATTAACCATAGTATTATATAGTATATGACTTTACGTAGAAAGGAAAACTATTAATGAAGCTACCTATAGTAGTAATTATATAGTATTAATAGTAATACATATACTTAGTATATAGTACTAATATATTATATACCAATATTATAGTAGAGCTCTTTACGCTACTTTATCTACTCTTACGAGGCAATGCTGTAGGTGATTTTAACCACGAAACAACGAAGTGGGCCATCTGCTTATTCCATCAGCTAGTTGTATAAAAAAACGTATCTATTCTAAGGTAATCAAACCGAATATAATTTTATATGTGCTATAGGTAGATTCCCGGTTATATCCATTGAAGGGTAGTCAGTCTGTCGGTCCCAGAGGCGAAAATTAGATTCGCAAGGGTCCATTCACCACTCACAGAATGTATTATATTTTAAATTGACCATGAAAAAGAATTTTAGTGAGCATGACGAATTGTAGTATACTCATAAACAGCAGAACCTCTAAGCGCTTGGATGTTATCCTACAAATAGAAAAAATGCGAAAGTTTGTAAGTATGGATGGATAGATGGATGGATAGATGGATGTTTGTTACTCTATAACTCCAGAACAGCTGAACGTATCAGAATGAAACTTGGCAGAGAGATACATTATAGTCAGGAATAACACATGGGCTACTTTTTATCCCGTAGGAATACCGGGATTTAAATCTACGCGGGTGAAACCGCGGGGCACTACTAGTGTAAAATATTGAGTAATTTTTTAGTACGTAGGTAGGTACTTTCCAATTGTGAAATTAGGTGTGAAAATTAACCTCGTTCAGAGTTGATAGGGTAAATTTTAGGTATTCATATTGTCACTGTATCTCGTTATTAATACCTACCTACCCATTGTTGGTCATACATCAATACTCTTATGAAAAATTTAAGTTATTTGTAAGTTTTTATTTCTTCTATTGTTTCTTAGAAAACTACCACCCCACTCCACAAAGAAAATACTAATACCTAAGTATTGAGATCCCATAGGCTCTTCATTTGCGTGCGCTAAAATACTATATAATTTTAATCTAATCTCTAAAAAAGCAAACGTTATTATCGCGTGATTTGTCTGTTCATTTCCGTTATTCTATGGATTGACCCTAGACTAGATTAGCTTGACAAAGGGCCGCGTGGAATAGCGCGCCCTATCTTGGGGTCGCAAAGTTTTCTATTCAACACTATTCCTACGATTTCTACATAATCAGAAACCTTATCGATACGGCTGAAATATTTTATTAAAACAAACCTGTCTTAAAATATCTCGACAACCAAGACTGCTAAATTGAAGATTCCAAAAACTACCACGAATTGGCAAATAAAATCTATAAGGAGTAAACGTATGCTACGATAATCTTCTGATTATCTGATATACTTTACAATAATCTTCTGAATAATATAATCAATACATTATAGATAAAAACATAAGCATAAAACATGTACCTGTCTACCTACTTAGGGCAATCCACATTTTTTTAAATACGACACTGAAAAAATATTGAGAATATTTGCCATCAACTTGATGATGAAAAATAATGAATTCTATTTCTCTATTAAATTAAAATAGGTA
This sequence comes from Plemyria rubiginata, assembly GCA_963576535.1. Taxonomy (NCBI): domain Eukaryota; kingdom Metazoa; phylum Arthropoda; class Insecta; order Lepidoptera; family Geometridae; genus Plemyria; species Plemyria rubiginata. Next base: position 5,906,120 of record OY754925.1, on the reverse strand, counting down.
GGTACGTATCTTTTGAGCTGTAATAATTCCGTGATGACGGGTTTTTTAAAAAATCCTTGTTTTAGTAACGGAGTGTTGTTGCCGCTGAAATTACAGTCACTATATATTTCATCATCAACTTTATAGGTAAGTATTTTGAAAACTTGGAATACAAAATTTTTTTTCATTGCCACAACTTAACGGGTTTTTGTAAAAGCTCAAGCTAGTAAGGCGATAAGCCTCAAGTTGATGGACGCGGGGCAAGTTGGGCACATTTATATCGTGCGTGACGTACGAGGCTAGGTTGAGGCATCCTTAAGTTGGGTTACTTGTTCCGTCAGCACGTAGTATTAAAAAAATATATCTATCTAATATCTAGATATAGCTGGAGATACCTACCTATTCGGTCATAAGTACCTCTACATGGCAAATTCAAAAATGCCATTGCCACGCTCAAACTGCTCATATCGACTCAAAGGGCCCTGATTACATGGAATGTCACCAGCGTTACGAGATGCCTGCTCTATTAAATGTTGTATTAATTGATAAATACTTGACCAGCGATGTGTGTTAATCAAATGTTGGCTCACCTGCGAATCACAAACTGTGCCATACCTCATGAGTAATAGGGTCTAGTTTCCGATACACGTGGCCATCGTTTGATGTGAAGGGGCATGCAGTGCTAGGTGACCGACCGTGGCTATTATGAGGTTATGGGAATTGACAAAGAATGTGATATGAATTCTCTTTGACATTGATTGAAACATTAGCTATGAACCCCAGTCTAAAAAAACTTACTTTTCTGTTTGGTACGCTATTTAGATTACTTAATTTACTAGATTTATATTGTTTCTAAAACGTTACTTAAGTAGGTATAAAGTATAATAATACTTCAGTAGGTATATTATGATACATACTGTTAATTTTTTTAATTACTTCAGAATCATCTTGACTCCTGAGCGATAAGTTTGTAAGGGTCATGCATTTTGTATCGTCAGTCATTACAATAATTTTGTCTTGATTGTTCCATTTGTTTTATATGTTACGCAATTTTTTGCAACTTCAAAAAACCCTGCATAAAACAATTTCCTTATAATTCTCATCATCGTTTTCAGTCATCATCGTCAATATGAAGAATGCCAATGTCCACTGCTGAATGCCTCCCTTATATACATATTTGAGCATTCATACCATTCGCCTTCTTGTCAATATTGGGTGAAAGTTCTCGATAATATCCGTATAAGTATATACCTTGATAACTCTTTATTGTTCCCAGGAAACATATGTATCAGTACGAATATAAAAAAAAAATTGTAGAGTAGATGACACACAAACGAAAAACAGTGCTAGGAATATTTTATTTATCATTGTTTTATATTATTATTTTATTATTACTTCTGGATTAATGACATGCGCACATGTCATTTATCCAGAATTAATAATGTTTCCATCCGGAACGAACTCATCGCTGTATGATGTTAATTTATTGAATACTAGTAGCGCCCCGCGGTTTCACCCGCGTAGTTTTAAATCCCGGTATTCCCACGGGATAAAAGTATGTGTTATTCCAGACTATAACATATTTCTGTGCCAATTTTCACCAAGATCCGTTTAGCCTTTCTTGAGTTATAGAGTAACAAACATCCATTTATTAACACACAAACTTTCGCATTTATTATTATTTATTATAGGAAGTTTCTACCTACCCAACAAATTAAATTCATCTCAATCACATGTTTTTTCACGTGTGTGAAAACTTCTTTAAACGTTTCTGAATATGCATGATAGTTTAATGTTTGTTACTGAGTTAAATAAACTTCATTTCATTTTGATCAGTTACAACGAACTAATTTTACCGACTACTGTGTAAACTGAAATTTTCTCGAAATCTGCAGTATTCATAAGCAAACAATAAATAAAGAAACGATTTTTCAACGCGAGGCTTATATTCTCTATTGACAAATTGATAAAAACTATATTATTACAAGTATTTACAAATTACACTTAGGTTATCTATATCCTGTTGCACCTCCTCAACTATCCAAATGATTAAAATAGCGATAATGACGCTGGATATATTACTGCGCTGAATATTAAAGCGCCATTCGTAAAAAAAATAGCAACTCTATCAGTGATTTATTATTCATTTATTTTATACAACACAGTATAGATAAAAACAATTGCCATATAATACTACCAAATAGTGTCATATAAAATGAACTTTAAAACGAATAATACTTTAAAACGAAAATACCATATAGTAATTAAAACTTATTTATCTAAAGACAAGGTATAGTGCGCGTCACACAAAAGTGAGGAAAGAGGGAGTGTGATGGCGCGAGTATTTTGTATGCGCAAGCAAATCCTCTCCACTGTTTTCCAGTTTTCTTTTTGGTTGACGCACACTATAAGTGGTTCTTCTAGAAAAACGTTTTAAATTTTTGAAAAAGTTTACCTCCGCTATTCACTCCTCTGGCAGGCGATCTTATGTCACCACTTTCCATCAGGCGGGTTGTAAGCTTGTTGGACGACTTTGATAAAAAAACGTAGTAAATTTGACGGTGACATTGGGAGTGAAAGCGTTTGAAAAAAATAGTCAAACGATAATGCTTAAACTATTGCTAATCTCTTACCAATACGTGATAGCAAACAGAGACAGCGCTAATTTTAGACATTGTTTAAAGTCAAGCACTATTTTGTAGTATATGAGGGTGACATCAGTTCATTTACCCTCATACTATTTATTCGTAGGTCTCATACTACGTTTTAAGCATAACGCTTCTATTTCTCACTCAAACATAACACAATAGGAAGAAAACTCCTCTATAACAATTAAAATGATGATATCATGCGTGCAAGTGCAAAACTTTGAGGAAACCACATCGTTATGAAGCCTTTGAATTATACACTGACCGCGCGGGACAAAGGAAGGTCTCATTTAGGGTAAACTGGACGTGAGTTCAGGGAAGCGCCAACGTGTAAAATCCATTGAAGATTGGAAAACCAACGTTTTCTTTGTTTTTATATTAAGATCGCCAAATATAAGGCTTCAACATTGTAAAAAGAATACGAAAACACCTTCACAACTTTTTGGTTGATATCCCCTCCGATCTCTCAGTACTTACCAAGTATAACTTAAGATTCTTTGAGCATGCCTAAGGAGGTACATCCAAATATTTCATTTGGCACATCCACATTATGCAGAAGAATCCTCAGGTGACGAGTTGCAAGCCCATCGCGGCTGTAGTAAATAAAAATAAAATAAATAAATAATGCTGGACAATCCACACGGCATCATCTAGCCCCAAAGTAAGCTACTCAAAGCTTGTGTTATAGGTACTAGATGACTGATATATTTAATACATTATATACGTACATAGATAGTTTTTTTTAACATACATAAACACCCAGACCAATGGAACAAATTTCTGCAGATCATACACGAAATCGTTCCGAGGCGGGAATCGTACCCGCAACCTCTTGCGTCGCAGGCGGACTCTCGCCTGCTGCGCCACTGAGGTCGTCAAATCACCATTGTAGTACGATAGAAAAAAAACTTAAACTGAAGGAGAAGAAGAAATATTTGTTGAAGTAACAATAAGAAATTGACTTGACGACCTCTGTGGCGCAGCGGGCGAGAGCCTGCCTGCGACGCAAGAGGTTGCGGGTTCGATTCCCGCCTTGGAACAAATTTGTGTACGATCTGCAGAAATTTGTTCCGATGGTCTGGGTGTTTTCTATGTATAATAAAACAAATATCTATCTATGTAAGTATATAATGTATTAAATATATCAGTTATCTAGTACCCATAACACAAGCTTTAAATAGCTTACTTTGGGGCTAGATAGTGCTGTGTGGATTGTCCAGCATTATTTATTATTTATTTTTATTTTAAATACCAAGATCTATTTTATTTTTGAGTCGGACATAACGTCTGAAATATGTATTCTATACTAGTTGCACCCCGCGGTTTCACCCGCGAAGATTTAAATCCCGCTATTCCCGCGGTAGTATAGCCTATGTGCTATTCCAGACTATAATCTATCTCTCTGCCAAGTTTCATCCAGATCCGTTCAGCCGTTCCGGCGTGAAAGAGTAACCAACATCCATCCATCCATCTATCCACACTTACAAACTTTCGCGTTTATAATATTAGTAGGAAGTGTGCTGGTAAATAATAAATCGTCCGATCGAGTGCGCAATTTTCCGAGATAATGGAAAAATTCCATGGAAATTGACTACCGTCTTCGCTCTTCTAGACAGGATGGTTGCTATAGCTAAATCTTAAAACGTCCTATCCCTTAGTATGTTTTTGAAAATGACTATAAAATATTCTGAAAACTCAAACTAAAACCACTGATCCCCAGGCACTGTAGACATTCTCTTAAATAAATTTCTTGCCACGATTACGAACTCCAAATTCTTTGCGGACATTTAAACTTAGTTTCTGCACGACATTATACAAAGTTACACCGGTAGAGTACCTACTTACTATGATAAAAATGATTGGACTTATCTTTATAATATTTCGATAGCAGCCCTGACAGTTCTTTGCTTAGTAGCTCCTGTCTTTTACGCTGTAGGCCTTCGATCCTTGTGATGAACGTATGTTTCATATTATGTTTTCTTTCTGGCTGTTATTTATAAGTATGCACTAGTAGGTATATAAAAAATAGATAGGTATGTGGTTCCCATATTACCTACAAGCGTTGCTTTTTTATGGGACTGGATAGTGCTGTTATATTACTTGGGAACATCAATACGACTACTCTTAGTAAAAGTACATTTTTGATCAAAATATTGCAAAAAAACGTGTAATCCCCCCAGCCACGAGTTGACATCTCCTTATCTATTGGTACTTACTTACGTAAATAAGATCCTTTGATGTTATTAAAATGGGGTAGTTATAGACTCGACTAGAAAATATGATAGGTTCAAACAATTAGTTTATCAGATGTGAAAAAAAGATGGGTCATCGTTGGTTTCTACGTTACCAACGATGAATGCAATCTCGAAATAAATTCCCCACCGAGGTGGAAACTTATTGGCATGGATTGGCATATGAGGCCTAACATTTGTATGCCTAAAGTTGATAGACGCAAGGCAGCGCATCGTAGCGCACGTTCCTTTCAAGCGTGACTTACGGTGCAATGCTCTGTAATAAGGTTGCTGATAAGGTTGCTACCGATTAACATCAGGTGGGCAGTTGACTTGTTCCATCAGCAAGTTGTATTTAAAAAATTAGTCAGCTTGAAGAAGGTTAAAAATGTGGCCATAATGGCCACAATCAGAAAGCGCTGGGGACATATATTCTACTCGAGTACAACAAGGCCATCCTGTGATCATAATCTCCATGAAGTGTGATCACACTTGATTACAGAGAGACATGTAGAGACAAAACCATTATTTTTATCAATTTAAGTAAGTATTTTGGTAGTTTCAGAGTGACGTAGGTAACCTAATTTGACCGACAAGAAAATCCCTGTTATTCACTTATCAGTCACCGATAGAAAAAAAACTTAAACTGAAGGAGAAGAAGAAATATTTGTTGAAGTAACAATAAGAAATTGACTTGACGACCTCTGTGGCGCAGCGGGCGAGAGCCTGCCTGCGACGCAAGAGGTTGCGGGTTCGATTCCCGCCTTGGAACAAATTTGTGTACGATCTGCAGAAATTTGTTCCGATGGTCTGGGTGTTTTCTATGTATAATAAAACAAATATCTATCTATGTAAGTATATAATGTATTAAATATATCAGTTATCTAGTACCCATAACACAAGCTTTAAATAGCTTACTTTGGGGCTAGATAGTGCTGTGTGGATTGTCCAGCATTATTTATTATTTATTTTTATTTTAAATACCAAGATCTATTTTATTTTTGAGTCGGACATAACGTCTGAAATATGTATTCTATACTAGTTGCACCCCGCGGTTTCACCCGCGAAGATTTAAATCCCGCTATTCCCGCGGTAGTATAGCCTATGTGCTATTCCAGACTATAATCTATCTCTCTGCCAAGTTTCATCCAGATCCGTTCAGCCGTTCCGGCGTGAAAGAGTAACCAACATCCATCCATCCATCTATCCACACTTACAAACTTTCGCGTTTATAATATTAGTAGGAAGTGTGCTGGTAAATAATAAATCGTCCGATCGAGTGCGCAATTTTCCGAGATAATGGAAAAATTCCATGGAAATTGACTACCGTCTTCGCTCTTCTAGACAGGATGGTTGCTATAGCTAAATCTTAAAACGTCCTATCCCTTAGTATGTTTTTGAAAATGACTATAAAATATTCTGAAAACTCAAACTAAAACCACTGATCCCCAGGCACTGTAGACATTCTCTTAAATAAATTTCTTGCCACGATTACGAACTCCAAATTCTTTGCGGACATTTAAACTTAGTTTCTGCACGACATTATACAAAGTTACACCGGTAGAGTACCTACTTACTATGATAAAAATGATTGGACTTATCTTTATAATATTTCGATAGCAGCCCTGACAGTTCTTTGCTTAGTAGCTCCTGTCTTTTACGCTGTAGGCCTTCGATCCTTGTGATGAACGTATGTTTCATATTATGTTTTCTTTCTGGCTGTTATTTATAAGTATGCACTAGTAGGTATATAAAAAATAGATAGGTATGTGGTTCCCATATTACCTACAAGCGTTGCTTTTTTATGGGACTGGATAGTGCTGTTATATTACTTGGGAACATCAATACGACTACTCTTAGTAAAAGTACATTTTTGATCAAAATATTGCAAAAAAACGTGTAATCCCCCCAGCCACGAGTTGACATCTCCTTATCTATTGGTACTTACTTACGTAAATAAGATCCTTTGATGTTATTAAAATGGGGTAGTTATAGACTCGACTAGAAAATATGATAGGTTCAAACAATTAGTTTATCAGATGTGAAAAAAAGATGGGTCATCGTTGGTTTCTACGTTACCAACGATGAATGCAATCTCGAAATAAATTCCCCACCGAGGTGGAAACTTATTGGCATGGATTGGCATATGAGGCCTAACATTTGTATGCCTAAAGTTGATAGACGCAAGGCAGCGCATCGTAGCGCACGTTCCTTTCAAGCGTGACTTACGGTGCAATGCTCTGTAATAAGGTTGCTGATAAGGTTGCTACCGATTAACATCAGGTGGGCAGTTGACTTGTTCCATCAGCAAGTTGTATTTAAAAAATTAGTCAGCTTGAAGAAGGTTAAAAATGTGGCCATAATGGCCACAATCAGAAAGCGCTGGGGACATATATTCTACTCGAGTACAACAAGGCCATCCTGTGATCATAATCTCCATGAAGTGTGATCACACTTGATTACAGAGAGACATGTAGAGACAAAACCATTATTTTTATCAATTTAAGTAAGTATTTTGGTAGTTTCAGAGTGACGTAGGTAACCTAATTTGACCGACAAGAAAATCCCTGTTATTCACTTATCAGTCACCAATTTATCCCATCGAACACCCTAAGAATTACCCCCACAATACACGTATTAAGATGCCCATACAAAGCCAGCTTAGCCGGACCGAATGAAAGCCTTAGATTGGACAAAGGCAGGATTTGTCCAGCAAGGTATTTAGGGCTTAACTTTTGTTGTCAATGTAAGGCATTGTGAGAGGAAGCCGGGAAATTCTTTTATTTATTTTATTAGCTACACAGATATAAATTGGTCGGACATAGCATTTTGTTATGTGACGTATGACACGCCAGTCTAAAGCTAGTCCTATTAGGTACCTTTATTTTTGTGGTTTACATTTACAAACATATATTTATTTATCCAAAAATACAACAAAGAAGTTACGCTTAGCGTTTAAACGTTACTAAATAATTTTATTATTGATTTTAAAGATTAATTAACTCGGAGCTCTAATTTTGATATGTAACTATTGTCTTACCTATTATTATAAAACTATTTCGAATAGAAGAATATTTATTATAACTTATTTTTCATTATTTCTTATTAATAAAAAAAGTTATGCTACTGCCGACTAACTGTGTACGCAACACAATTTTTTGATCTGCACAAAATATACGATAAATTCAGTTTATTGTTCATCAGCTTACGGTTAATCCTCTGTAATTCTTAATGGAATCACACAAATGGTCGCACAAACATCTTTTGATATTTTGATGCGCAGTGTTTCTCAAAAAAATAGCGAAAACTTTCAAAAATTATACCTTCCTTTTGAGAAAAAATCAGAAAGAAAAAACTTTGTATATTTTGTCACTGTTCATGTTTCTATGGTGTTTGTCTATTAAAGAATTTAAGCAAATACCATTCCGAAAAACTGTGCTGTGTTTGGCAACAATCGCAGACGTCTACGACGTAGCACCTCTACGATCTGACTACGACCTCGATATTTTCTTTCAGATTCCATTCACAAAGTTTATTTTTTGTTTCAAAACTAAAAGGATTTATGCTTTTACGTTTATTTTTTATATAATCTCAGGAGACTTCTTACTCATGCTCGTATTAGTAGAATTAAATAATATATTCTAGAATCTTTTTGTCTGGCTAGAATAGGTTTGTTCATTTGTTCAGCTAATAGGTAAAATTTTATATTGAAAATGAACCTATTAATTTCAATGGATTATGTAATTTGAATTGACTATTTTTATTTTGTTGCATGTTAGGATTAGGGTAGGATTCAGACACGATTTGTAAGGGAATTGTTATATTGAATAAAAGAAATTGAAATTGGAATTGCCTGCTTTGATGTTGGTATAGCATAGACCATTCTACTATATAGCTCTCTTTCTGTTCACTGTCACCAAAGTAAGCTGCAAAACTTTGAGCACCACACCGTGTGTATTCGTCTAATACTGGCAGTCTATTATCATTGCAGATCATAGCCCCGTAATACGAGATGTTCGATCGCATCATTCACTAATACGTAATGCCTCAAAAGCACGAGGGCGATGAATAGAGCTTACGGAATCTAATAAAGTGGGGCATTCTTCGAATATCGCGAGCGCAGAGGCTATTTCGTATCTGAGAGAGGATCTCTTTTTTATTTGCAGATCAATATGGAGCTTCTCAAGGATTCTTATTAGTTTTATAGGTAAGAATACGCGTAGTATATAAATTGACATCATGCTAATTAAAAATTGTCACACGAAAAGCAATACCCGGTAGATAATATAGTGATCTCTTTCTAAATTGGAAAAGATAAAAAGTAACGGAAAACGTTAAGCGATTAAATGAGTATTAAATGTTTTTCTTTTCCAAGATTTTCTTAGTCTGAGGCGACAGTCCTATTCAAAAAAAATGGTGTCTAATTGATACTTAATCGCTCGATTGATAATGTGAAATTCGTTATTTATACTTTTTATAACAAATCGATTCGATCGATCGAATCGATTTTTAAATAGATCATATTTCTTAACCAATTACGGTAAACTTTTAAAGGGTTCTTATATACATTATTCATTATTATTTTGTAGGTATTTGCCATAGCTTACGACGAGCAGCCCATCAATAAAGAGAGTGGCGCCATTTAGCGGCAGCCACAATCCTCTTTGCGGTCCACGCATTAAGCACGCATTAAATATGCATGTGGCACTCAGGATGCCACATACGGCCCAGCCTCCCGCCACAGATGAGAATGTAGATACTGTGGAGCTCCCCGTATTACCATAGATATGTATACGAGTTATAGAACATTCAGTATGAGTATGAACTGTTCTATAGTTAGGTAGGAACCACAGCTTCATTAAGGGTGGTTTTTCTTCTTCTCTTCTTATATTTTAAAGTAATGATTGTCTGACAGATCGATTACATAGAAATTTCTAAAGTAAAGACGTACATAAAGACCGAAATAATTTAAATCTGACCTATACGTCAGATTTGCTGATTTTTTTTGATGCTATCGCAATTCTTTGAGATTTTACGAACTTTTATAGGTGTCGAATCACAGCATTTGTTTTAAACATCTACAAATATTTAGTACTAGTTGTGTCCCGCGGTTTCACCCACGCAGATTAAAATCCCGGTATTCCCACGGGATAAAAGTAGCCAATGTATGTGCTATTCCAGACTATAATCTACCTCTCTGCATAAGTTTCATCCTGATCCGTCCAGTCGTTTCGGTGTGAAAGAGTAACAAACATCCAGCTATCCATACTTACAAACTTTCACGTTTATAATAGTAGTATGATAAATTATCGAAATGGAATAGTAAATTTTGTGTATGAATTTAATACACTTTACTTTAGCTTACTTTTTTTGTACGCAGGTACTTTTATTGACCTTTAAACTTTCGAAGAGAAATATTTGTGAATAACATTTTCACACATAGTCATACTTTTCTGTCTATCATATAAAAGAAATGCTGCCTGAAACAGAGACAGTACCCTACCGTAACTTTGGTACTGCGGCACTGTGCCTACAACAATGTTCTCATTAATAACTAATTATGTTTCAGCTTGCAACAAACTACATGTACCTACATACATAAGTAGGTACGCTAAGCGGCTTGTGGTGATGGGCGGGGCGGATTTGGTACAATCCTCCACTCAGAGATTACGGGGGCGTATTGTGCATACTTTATTAGCAGTCCTTTGTCCCGTTTTGCTCGAGTAATGGAAAGGTTGGAGAGGAATTTTGGTGAAGCGAAATCCGTAGATAGAGTGGCTATGCGTAAGCTGTAGACATTTTTAAGCTACGTGAGTGTTGAATACGTAGCACCTTCGTAGGCCTGAGTAATTTATTAATGGTTCTACAGGATTGGTGGCTCAGACAAGCTTAGATTATGCCAATAGTCAGTTTACCTTAAAATTGTTTGAAAATATAGTGTGTAGGTGCATTATTATTTATTTATATAACATCATTAACTATTATTATTTATGTATTTTTCCATAGTTTCAAAATCCGCTTCATCTAAAGTTTGCCTCTGACAGATCTTTTTATAGTACTGAGGGCGAACCGCGATCTCTTGAAGCATTCTTATTTCAATATGTCTTAAATCAATTGTGAGTCAGCTTTATGATTAAAAAGTAAATTAATATTGAAATAAGAATGCTTCAAGAGATCGCGGTTGGCCCTCTGGTGTTTGGCTTAGTACGTACAGTTTATTGACAAATGAGATAAGACATACTAATATTATATACATATAATATGTGTTGATTAGCGTACGTATTTAAATTAATTAAATAATTCTTAGTGTAATGCCATGAAAACTAAATTAACCAGCAAACATTGACTAAACACTATGGTTTGCTGAACAAAGCCCGCACATACACACACCCCTGCTATTGCATTTGCATAACAAGCGGCCGTCAAGAACAGCTTTAAAATAAAAACACCATAATGGCTTTATAAATACATTTCGGAAAGTATTTTCTATTAAATAAACTTCCATTTGAAGTAGGAGCTTATTCCTAACGCAACCCAAGAGAAAAAATATTACGTGAATATGTTTTCTGTTCCTATGATATATTAATGTAATAGGTATTATGCAAAAAGTTTTAGTAAAAAAAAACTTACCTAGGCACCTATTAGTTTAACGATGCCTCTTTATCATGTAGGCATATTTACATTTGGATTTGGGCTTAGAACATATTTTCGATAGTGAACAGTTTTCAATATTTTGCTACTGTTGATTCAGTATTTTGTATCTGAATTACAGACCAGCAAGGAATAATCCTATGGTCTGTTTTTTTTAAAGTTGCGGTTTATCACCTACTTGATCTCTAAACACTTCCTACCTTATTTATTTGTAACTAGTTGCGTCCCGCGGTTTCACTCGAGTAGGTTAAAAAATCGGTAAAAACTAGTGCTTTATGTAAACTTTTTACTATTTCTATCAGTATTTGCACGATATCGCACTATGAAAATATAAAGTCAAAAAAAATATTGAAACAAAAATGAACAAACAAAGCCTACGTAACTTTTCAATTAGGTTAGGCCTCTATAAGGCGCACTTTAAATCCTTTCACCACACTGTTTCAAAAGAAACAAGTGACACAACAAGAGAAGTTGGGTTAGGAAGAGACCTTTAGCAGAGCGAACGCTGTGTTCGTATGAATAAATCATATCAAATAACTATCAAGGGAGCTGAGCATTCTTTCCCGTTTACATCAACATTTCGTTTAGGGTTGAGATGGCCTATTTGTGAGACGCTCAGATTTTGCAATATGATTTTTTAATGACGTTCCGCCTCTTTACTTTACTTACTTGAGTATTTCTCAAACAAAATGTACGTAACGAAAAAGTTTTTGTTACGAAATTTTACTAATTCGTAACTTTTCCTTTCTTAAGTTCCTAGAGTTATGTTACGAATTAGTAAAATTTCGTTAGAAATACTTTTTCGTTACGTACATTTTGTTTGAGAAATACTCATTTATTTCTGCGTATATTTGTTGTTTTTTCTAGTTCCCATATTTCTCGTTTTCAACATGTACCTATTATAGTTCTACTATCTCCTATGTTACTTTTAAAATACGTTCTAAACTTTGTAGTATTTAGAAAAAGATATTAGGTTTCATTACCATTGGCCCACGGGTATTAAGGTGAAGACAAGAGCTAATGTGACTCTCGCTCGCACATTTTGATTTATTGAAGAATATAAAATAACTGAACCAATTTTTGAAAAATCGCAAACAACTATTTTATGTGAAATCACATTGCGCACAGTTTAGTAAAAATTTCATTTTGATCGATGCAAGTTTTCCTACTTAAAAGTTTACTTTTCTAGTTTTCGTGCATAAGCAAACTTTTGAGTAGGAAAACTTGCATCGATCAAAATGATTTTTTTACCAAACTGTATGCAATGTGATTGCACAAAAATGGTTGTTTGCGATTTTTCAAAATTGGGATTTGTGATTTTATATCTTTCAAAATGGCGAATCGTGCGAGCGAGAGGAAATTTAGGTGTTGTCAACGCCTTAATAACCTTTCGTGCTGCGGTCACAAAAATAACAAAAATTAAAAATGCTATAAAAATCAGGATCAAGCTTTGTGTAAGAGCTTTTGTTGTGTTTAAAAAAAGATTGGCCGAAAGCCCAACTTAGTTTTTACATGTGTTTAAATTATATACACGCGTTAATTTATTTTCGCAAGTAGCTCTGCCAAAACAAAGAGTATCTTCCGAGGAATTTTCCAAACAATGTCATCTCACAGGGTATTTGGAACATTGAATTTTTCAAGCAGGTGAGAACGAGTGGAATCCCCGAGGATGTGTCGGCGCTTCGTAGTTAAGCCTCTCAACGCCGGGTACGGACGGTCACACTGATTGAATACACGAGATGGCATGGCGGCATTGGAAAGAGTATTCTGAATCAGAATAGGTACTCTTTCCAATTCTGAGTCAGAATATTCTTGAGTATTCTGAATCAGAATACTCTTTCCAATTTCTAAGCATCACAATACTTTCATATTTTCACGACTTTGATCCACGCACGGTAGGTATCCCATCACAGATAGATAGAAAGATAGCAAACTCTTTATTGTACACCAGAAGAAAAAACATAACATTACAATAATTAATTTCATCTAAAACGAAGTACAATGGACGGTCTTATCGTCATGAGCGATCACTTCCAGACCATCTTTGGATGGACAGGACTTTAATTATGTTAAATGGCGACATCAAATCTCTGTATTAACTCGAGGGTCTTTGTGGATACTTATCTCTGTTGTTACATTTGTCATACATGTGACGTTTTCTGTCATGTTTGATGACATGTCTGAGACTGTCAAATAATTATGTAAAACAAAAGAATATAAGCATTATAAACAGCTATCGGTTTTCCCATCAATCCCCAAAGCTATGCTTAGCTTGGGGATAATAGATAAGTGCTGTGTGGAAAGTTCACAAATATTTTTATTTATGTATTTATAATACTAATTTTCACTGTAGTTTTTATTTTATTACAAAGAGACAGCAGCAGATTTATTGTTCAGCTTATTTAATGGAGCCCAATTTGAATAATACCATACGAACTTTACTATAGTACAGCATCAGTACCTACTACAGTAGAGCATAGAGTATAAATGCGGTCTAGGATTCTAGACGCTTTTTTTACACCAGAATAAGCAAAAGGTACCACGGAGACTTCCAAAGGAGATTTAAAATCCTACATGAAAGCAGACATATACGATCATGGAATCCAATCTTTTCACATAACGGATACTTTTAAGATCCTTATGTTGGTAGAGTACTTGTAACATACTTAGAGTATTTAACGATATAAGAAGCTTTAACGATAATAAATGTAAATCACAAAAAAAGAAGTTGGAGAAACACATGGATCATGATAACATTCCGTTCTACAAAAAATATAATCCGACTTCATGAACACTGGAAATAATGAAATTAAATTTAGTTCCAAGTTTGAAAATTGCTGTAAATTTTACTGAATTAGTTTTGCTTAAGTTTTGTTTAATTATAAGTTTTTATTTTCCACTATTATAAATCGAACGAAGCTTTAATCAATGAAAGAAATACAAAAAATATGATTTAAGTTCCCGTAAAGGCTTTGGGAGGTCTTTTGGAGGATCCTACATCTTAATAATATATTAATTAACTAAAACCAATTTTTTTTTAATATTATGATCATCGTGATTTATTATCAGCAAAACTAAACATATCGGAAAATCAGTTGATCTATATCACTATAAGATCGTTCGCTAGTCTGCAGAGATCGCAACTGTTTCATGTTTCGTCGCTAACGTTGGCTGAGTGTGCGCTTATTAACAGATAATAAGCGCACACTCCTTCCTTAAACTTTAGCAATTTACATAATTATAGATTCTGTAATTATTTATGATACTAATCTAGAACTACTAAGGGTAGTAGTGAAGGGCTCGGCCGGGAAGTACTACCACCACGCCTTTTCTGCCGCCAAGCAGCAACGCTGTTTTACGGTTTGAAGAGTGAGGTCGCCGGTGTTATTAATACAGGCACATGAGGCTTAACATCAGCATGCTTCAAGTTGATGAATGCAGGACAGTGCATTGTAGGGCACGTTCCTATCGTGCGTGACTTATGAGGCAATGCTTTGTTATAGGTGATGGTTACCACTTAACATCAGGTGGGCCATCTGCCTGTTCCATCAGTTGGTTGTATTAAAAAAAGGACTAATAATCTAGTTGCTGATAAAAATTACTAAACTTTAAACCACCACAGTGTACTCTAATAAAAATTGAGTAACATTGTATCCAATAAACAAATGTGTATTTTGTACATTATGTGAATTGGTTGAACCGATTGGAAGAGCACCGGTGGTCTAGTGGGAGTGACCCCGCCTTCCGATCGTAAGGTCGCAGGTTCGAATCCGGTCGTGCACCAATGGATTTTTCTATCGAAAAATTTATGTGCGCAATGCCAGTGCTCTTAAACGGTGAAGGAAAACATTGTGAGGAAACCAGTTAGTATTCTAACAGCGGCGATGGGCTTGCAACCTGTCACGTATGGAATACTAACTACTGCAAAATGTGGGTATGTGTCAAATGTAATGTTTGGACGTACCTCTGACTACCCCCCTTAGACATCCTCAAAGAATCTTGAATTAGTACCTACTTGGTACTGGGAGATCTGAAGGGATATCTACCGTGCCCGGGGATCAAGGTCGTGAAGCTGTTTCAGTTGTTAAAATCTTTAGTTGAAATACTCAAAAACACTCAAATTAAAGTTCAACGTGATCATTATCGGCAGCCGGCTCGTAGCCTGGAGTTGTCACCAGCGTGCATTGTAGCCGTGTCAGCTCGCCTCTCTAATTATGCACTTGTTTCTGACATCTTGACGATATTTTAAAATAAGCACTTATTTTCATTCCGTGAGTTTGCAGACTTTATAAAGACAAGACTTCAAATATCCATGCTAGAGTATTCTTTTTTATTGTATTTATTTATTCTTAGATTTACAGTTTTTCTTATTGTCTAGTTACTAGACTGAATAAACTAGACCCTAATCTATTTGATGCAAACTGTTCACTAACTAAATTGAATCTACATTTTAGAAGAATCTATATTTTTCTTTTTCCGTTGTTTGATAATTTTGTTAAACGTCTTATGCACAGAAATCGTTTTCTCTATTCCGTGGTCTTATGCACCAGATACTCTGACTCTGTATCTGTAGACCACTTTGCCAGTATTTCAGGTTATAAGATTATTTGGAGGTTATAGGATTATTGTCAAAAAAAGCTTCAAAGAATGTAAAAAATCCTTCAGGGTAGGCAACGCGCTGACAACGCCCCTGGTGTTGTTGTCACCGCGCCGTCGCCCATAGACATATGGGCAACGGTGACCGCTTACCATAATGTGGGCCGTTAGCCCGTTTGTCTATCTTTTACATAAAAAAGGTGCTAAAATACTAACTGAATGGTCTAGTTTTCAAGAGTATTTCCTTTGCCGTTTGTAAGCCAGAAGATTTGAATGCAAATGATGTGTTGTACTGCTTAATTATTAATTCTTTACTGCAACCTCAAACCTTAACATCAAAAGACTACTATGACTTTCTAACAAAACATAACGGCACTTAATAAAAACATTGAACCATACAAAAATCGGTTAAATCGGGGAATTACTTTGCAAGTTATATGAAAGGGGAGGATCTTCAGACGTGGGGGAAGTGTTCATGAATATTTTATAAAAAGCGTCTCTCTATATTTATCACGTCAATGATTGGTGCCTACCAAGTTGTCTACTTACTTTTTATAAGTGAAAACAATGTAGATGAAATCGTACCAGGAGCATATTCCTAGTACAATTTCATCTACATTGTTTTTTTTGAACATATTATGCGATTCAATTTATGAATTGTTGTCATTAGTCAAATTCATATAGTTTGTTGTGTAATTTTCATCCCGTTGTGTTAGGGCTAAAATTCCATTATTATAATAATGTATACGTCTAACACATTTGTTCTTTAGCAAGGGCGCGGGGCTTTATATTTTCATAATCAAATAGTTTGTGATGAAAAACTAGAACAATTTTTAAATTTATAGGCTTATGTGTTGTGATTTCTGTTATAAAATCGTATATACCAAGATACTTTAAGATTGCTATTATTTGAACTATACCCATGCTTAAAAAACCTGGTTAAAATAAAATAAAATAAAATAAATAATGCTGGACAATCCACACAGCGCCATCTAGCCCCAAAATAAGCTACTCAAAGCTTGTGTTATGGGTACTAGATGACTGATATATTTAATACATTATATATTTACATAGATAGATATTTTTTATTATACATAAACACCCAGACCAACGGAACAAATTTCTGCAGATCGTACACAAATTTGTTCCGAGGCGGGAATCGAACCCGCAACCTCTTGCGTCGCAGGCGGACTCTCGCACGCTGCGCCACTGAGGTCGTCAAAGCCCAAACTGTATGTATAGATGCTGCGTATAATAAAAAATATGCACCGATTATTCCACCTAATTGAATTAGCAAGTTCAAATCTCAAGCAATTGACATCGCCAATCTGTGCTGCATTCATTCGTGACCATTGCGAGGCAAATCGAAAAACGTCCCCTCGCACTTACTTTTCTACTGCTAATTTGCGAATAAACTTGAACCTTAATTCCAGAAGCATAAGTTCGCATTTAGGATTTTTATTGAAATTGTAAAGGGTAGTTTAGAAGCAACACTCGATTTGTCGCATTTCGTCGTGACCGCCTCGAGCACATCCTAATCTAGTTGTCGCCCCGCTACGTTTAAAATCGCAAGGCTAATAAAATATTTTGACCCCTTTATGAGATGAATACGCCCACTTTGCAGTACACTTACGTGTTCTCGAAGAACGAAGTAGAAATCAGGAATAGATACATGGGGCCAAAAAGGCTTATACGATACTAATGTCACAATTTTTCTAGTACATACTAGTATGGAGAAGTTGTAGTTGGCTATTAGTAGAGATTCTGGTATATGGTGGTCACCATTTCGATGGGTGACTTGTAGCATTTACGTGTTGGAGGATAAGCTAGGGTAATTTTTACTCCAATAAATCGTTAGACGGACGACGTTCAATCCTAAGCATGATGTCTGATAGTCTTTATAGACATTGACTTAAAATAAGTGTAATAAAAGTAAGTACGACCCAGTAAATTTTTCTGCACTTGAGTGTACATCGCAACCCCTACAGAACTATTCGGATGCGTCAATAATTGAAATTTGTGCCCGGAGGCATTCATTGCAAATAACTTTATTCAGCGTTTAGCTTCCAATTTTGGGTGTGTTTTGCTAGCAGAAGCCGTCGGATTGACAAGTCTGATAGTCGAGCATTTAGTACGTTACTGGTGAAAGGCAAAGCAAAAGTATCAATTTCATGTATTCAATAAAATCACACCAAAAGCTGCCAAATATAATTTGGACCATTTGTATGATCACTTTTTCTCTTATAAAAAAGATCACAATGCAAAGTCATTTATGATAGGTAAACAAGGTGCCAGTTCCTTTTTTACCATAATATACTGTCTCATTAACAAAATCATAATTCATTTATTACACTTTCCTGGTGCAAACTGCCAAGGAGTGGAACACTTTACCGTCGTCGGTATTTCCGGAACGATACAACTTAGGAATTTTTAAGTCAAGAGTGAATAAGTGGATTATAGCTAAGCGTGCTCCACCTTAGGCTGCATCTTCACTTTACATCAGGTGAGATGGCAGTCAAACGTCTAGCTATCATACAATAAAAAAAAAAAATTAGAAAAAACAATATTACAAAACATAGATGACAAAAAAAGGAATTTTCATAGTCAGATTGTCATTGATGTTGTTCACTATAGGTCCCGTCTGATGATTGTTAAGACCGTGAGAGCCAAGTGGAACTAGTTGGCGCAGGACCGGCAAAAGTGGCGTGCTAAAGAGGTGGCCTGCCCAGCAATGGGTGAACGTAGGCTGGTTGATGAAATGTCGTTAAGGTATGTGCCAAAATGTAATATTTGACGTAATGTAATATTTATCGTGTTAAGAGTAGTAGAGCTCTTTGTGAAGGACTCGTCCGAGGAAGTTCTACCACCACGCCTTTTTCTGCCGCTAAGCAGCGTTGCTGTGTTTCGGTTTGAAGAGTGTGGACGCCACACACGTGTGTGTGTAATTACAGGCACATGAGACTTAACATCTGTATGACTCAAGTTGATGGACGCAATGCAGTGCATAGTAGGGCACGTTCTTATAGTGCGTGACTTACGAGGCAATGCTTTGTTATAGGTGATGGTTACCACTTAACATCAAGTGGGCCACCTGCCTGTTCCATCAGCTAGTTGTATAAAAAAAACCTTATAGCCCCCCTTAGACATTCACAAATAATTTTAAAAGTAGATATAAATAAGATATCTTAGTATCAAGTACCAAATCAAGATTATACATAATAATAATGTAATAAATTAGATATATTTTGATTAAAACAATATACCAAATCAAGATAATTAGATGTAACGATATACATTTATATGATAATTTATTATATGTTCTCTTATTTTTATCACGATTTCTAAAAAAAAAAACAAAAAAAATTCTCTCTGAGGATATATTATTTATTATCATATATTATTATTATTTCGTTATCTATCTATCAATCTACCGGGTAGATAGATAGATGAGGACATGTATTATCTATCTACCGGGCCTGGGGATCAAAGTCGTGAAGCTGTTTCAGATTTTCCTTCATTATTTCTCATTGTTAGCCTCAATTATACTATGCAAATATCAGAGTGCGATTTTCCAAGGTTCCAACATTCCGTGTTAACGTATTATTAAGCTACCCTCATTCTTATACAAACTAAATGGCAATACAGAACTAATTAAGCATAATTTTACAACAATTTTCTGGTTAATTGCATGCATTTTGTACCAGAAACTACTGGCACATTGGGTTCTTATAATAGGTGTGTTAGCTTTAATTTATTATTATAATTATTTATACAAATATATATTTACATCTCCTACTACTGCAATATATGGGCATGTGCCAAAATATTTAACCGTGCTATGAGCTATACCCTGAATTATCATCACAAGATCTTGAGCAGGGTAGAGTAAGGTATTATAGACTACGTTACCGGATATCTACCGTGTCTGGGATAACAGTCCTGAGCATGTTTCATTTTCATTCAAAATTTTTAAGTGTTTTGAGAATCCATAACAACAAAATTATGTCAAAATATTTTTTATTATAACCGGCATTCGAGAGATTATTATTATGGCTTTCTGAAAATGTTATGTTTTTGTTCATGTTTAATTTTCTTTGCATGCTAAAAGTTTTGAACATAAAACTCGATTAGTTAGGTATACAACTAATAATATTAAATGCAATATTATGTACAGTGATGAATGTTTGTTAGTCCGTGTATAAGGCTGATATGGATGAAACTCTGAGTATACATAATTCGTGACCTGAATAACATTCCTTTTTATTTTATTCTGGTGAGGTAAGTTGAAAGCGAGCAGAGAAGCGTGCGAATGCTAGTGCTATAAAAACTATGAAGTAAACTAATGTTTTAGCGTGAGAGCTCTACCTGGAAAACTTCTACTCGGTTAGGTTTCACGCTAATTAATTAGCTTTCTTCATGTTACGGTTTTCTTGCATAGGATATTTTCAGTTTCCAACTCGCTAAATACATCCAACGTGAGATACTTTTAAAATAAAATAATAATATTTTGTATGTACTCGTAGGTACTACTTGTATAGGTGCCCTATTGATATCTATATCAATTGAGCTAAATTATTAAAGTGCTGTTGTATTCTGAGTGTATTAATTAGTAAAAGCTAAATTATTAAGTCTCTTGTTTTTCGTGTTTGTTTTTCCATCAGGTGAGGAAGGATGAGGAAGGACAAAACTTGGAGTTACGACATGGGGTCCTTCAAAAGGCGGGTTTATCTCCTCTTAAAAGGCCGGCAGCGCATCAGCAAGGCCTCTGATTTTGCAGCCTAGGTGTCTTTTTTTAAGTTTATTCTCTTTAAACTTCAGCCTTGTTGTAGCATGATCATGGCTTCTTAGTGAATAAGGGGATGAGAGTTCAATCGGACGGGATCGCTGTCGTAATTACTCCTTTTAAACTTCGACATTATCACCTCTTGGCCAGCTAGAGCTGGGGAAAGGGAAGGTCGATAAGTGTCGCTAGCTATATGGTTTCATAATGTTTTGTGTAATACTCGTAGCTTTGAGACCATGCATGGACATCTTTACAATTTGTAATGTTTCAGAAAACCAAACTAAATTCACCTGAAGACGCTACCGATTTGTAATTTGGCTTTGATTTGGATTTTCTCTTCGCAACTGTAGATAGCAGATAAAGGGGAAAGCCAATAATTAAGCAGTTAACTAAACACACATATTCTCGTACATGGTACTTATGTGGTTACTTTTTTTTATCAGTCATATTTTACAATCAAATATCATAATAGGAATTAAATAAATAAAACTTTTGAAATATGGATTCTGCACCAGAAAGAGGTACGTCCAAATTACATTTGGCAAATTCCAATATTGTTATTATTCCAAAAATATTTGACGGTATCGTAAAACTTTGTTGCCAACTCTACGCTCGATTCTTCAGCAGCAGAAGAGCCCTTAGTAAAAATATTAGCAAGCAGCCGGCGTCAAAGATACAAGCTTAATTTAATTATCTTCACCTTTTAATAAACTCGGCCTCTGCAAACAAATAACAATTAGTTAGCTATTCCAATAACAAGACGAAATCAAGAGCTCTCTTGTTTATTATAAATTACGTAAAAATAATTCATAAGTTGTGCCAGTATCGCTGATTGAATTAATTAATTTTCATCGTTAAATGTTAAATTGCACATTTTAAATATTTTAAAATGTGCAATCTAACATTTAACGAATTAAAAAAATATTAAGTATGTAATTAATGACCACCTCAGTGGCGCAGCGGGCGAGAGTCCGCCTGCAACGCAAGAGGTTGCGGGTTCGATTCCCGCCTCGGAACAAATTTGTGACGATCTGCAGAAATTTGTTCCGTTGGTCTGGGTGTTTTCTATGTATATAATAAAAAATCTATCTATGTAAGTCTATAATTCATTAAATATATCAGTTATCTGGTACCCGTAAGACAAGCTTAGAGTACAAGCTTACTTTGGGGCTAGATAGTGCTGTGTGGATTGTCCAGCATTATTTATTTATTCAAAGGTAAACAATTTTAAACGAAAAAGTTGCTAATTTCAGGCAATGCCAAATAAGATAGTAACAGAACCTATGGTCTGCCTTCTCCAGTTTCAGTTTTAATTTATTTTCATACGAGCTCGTAGTTAGTTCCGAAGTTGGCCTGCAGGCGATTGCGCGCATAGTGCAAGCAACATTGTAACATAACACTATAATGCTAGCCAGGGGGCAGAGTAACCCCCACGCTAGGGTTGCATTGGTAGATAAATGCATAACTAGTAATATGTAGTTGTAGTAGCTTTTGATAAATGGTATTTACAATCAATAACGTTTGTGGAGGAACGGCCAAAAGACCTCTCATAGAAGTTTTCGTAACTGTGATTTTTAATTTTTTTATAGAGTTCGTATGCAGTTTTCTCAATTTTGCTTTTGCTTTCCGCTTCTTCTATTTGGCTTTTTAATACAATTTGACAATGATCTTTTAAAAAAGGTCATAATCCATAAGGTTATTTATCTTGCTTACACAAATATTTGTTAAGAAACTGCTATAACACCCCAACGTTTTTTCTATCTGAATTCTGTTTTGAGTCAACAATCACATATTTTCACAGATCTAGTCAAGTCAACAAATCTAAACAAGAACAAGGATTCTGTCATTTCTGATCAGAAATCATAGAGATGCTGACGCATTCAGAAACCATTTCGATTTTTTTAAAGCATCCCAGTCAGACATTCAGACTCAGTCAAGGATCGATGGATTCTTGCAATTTATTTGTACAAAGTTGTAACGTCTGAAGCAAGGTCTGAATAAGTACCAGTTCCACGCGACCAAGCCTAGAAGAACAGGCAACAAAGTGACGGCTTGGATCCTACCGTTATTTTGTATGATCTATAAAGTGCGCAGTCCGTTGATCTCCATAGAAACAATATCACACCGCAAGGTGACATTCACACACGGCCGGAAGCTAAGCAAGCTGCAAAGTGGCCCTCCGCCCCCAATATTCAATGTACAGCGAATAAAATGTATCTGACTAAACAACTATGCCTTACTTTGCATTTTATTACACAAAAGTATACAAACTTGAACTTTATTACAATGGTGTAAAGGTGTCCGAACGCTAGGCAGTGATAACTATGGTGGTACTTTTAGGGGTGTCAATAGTCAATATGATGTCAGTAGATTGAAAGTTCCGCTAGCGTTTTGGTTTCACCGCTTGCACGCATTATTGCTTCCTGTGTGTTCTTTGAATATACAACTAGCTTCCACACATTGCTTTGCTCGCAAAGTACCTTTTGAACTTGCTCCATCCAAAGCATTATTACCGCAGTATTGCGCTTTATTTCTGGTTTTGGGAGTCCAAATATGAAAATAGAAGGAAGTCCGAATTTCAGACTGCTACTGGTAGACTAGACTACATTTAGTACGTAATATGCATGGTTGTATTTATTTTTTTGTTGGAATAAACACTATTTATTTCTTCCCAGGGGTTTATTTTATACGATGGAACAAGCAGAGGTGACCAACAGCTTTTTTATTCTTTAATTTTGAGAGCACTACAGAAATAATTTCAATAGTAAGGTTTTGCAAAGTTTTGTAACATATTTAATATCCGACATTTTCTGTGT
The DNA here is from genome assembly GCA_963576535.1 of Plemyria rubiginata. Taxonomy (NCBI): domain Eukaryota; kingdom Metazoa; phylum Arthropoda; class Insecta; order Lepidoptera; family Geometridae; genus Plemyria; species Plemyria rubiginata. The sequence goes on along the minus strand of OY754925.1, from coordinate 5,882,416 downwards.
TTAGAACAAAAAATCCTTTTAGTTTTTTAAAAGGCGATCCCCGTTACACCTGTTATAGATAGTTGCCCGTGATTTTAAAATAACATCGAAGAAGGAAAAATAGTAATGGAATCAGCTTCACGTCACTTAAAATCCTTTCACTACACAATTATTAAAGAACTAGTGACCCGAGAAGGAGAAGTTGCGCGTTTTAATTAAATTCTCTCAGATATTTTAGCAAGTGCAAACTCAAAATATTTCAAACTAGTTGCGCCCCGCGGTTACACCCGCGCAGATTTAAATCCCGGTAGCCGGTACAAAAGTAGCCTATGTGCTATTCCAGACTATAATCTATCTCTCTGCTAAGTTTCATCCAGATCCGTTCTGCCGTTCCGGCGTGAAAGAGTAACAAACATCCATCCATACAAACTTACTCGTTTCTAATATTAGTAGGATACGTCTGAGGAGGTAGTCAGAAGTACGTCCAAGTCCAATCCGATAAAAAGACTCAATCATTTCCACTAAACTACACAAAGTCTGTTCTAATAAAAAATATGGGATTTATTATCAACAAATTGCCATTTCCGATTATCTTACAAGTAATGTGAGTTTGCTGTCGTAATCTGAGGGTCTATCACGAGTTCCGGTGCCGACCGCGATCGATCGTAGATCACACCGATAGACACCGCATTTCAAGGAAATTCAGTATTATATATTATTCTTATACTGCTAATAAATTCTTATTATTTTTATCATTATTCTTATTATAAATATTATAAATTATTCGCATTCTTTGAGAAGCTTCCCTTATGCTTCTCAGAGAATACGCTATAGATGCCGTTGTTTAATTTCCTTGAAATTCGGTGTAGATCGTTGCGATCTACGATCGATCGCGGTCGCCACTAAGCTCATGATAACCCCTCTGCACTATGCTCCGACCCATTACAAAATAAACTGTAGGACCATATTATTTTTTAAAGAGGATCATACAAAACAACGCTAGGACCCAAGCTTAGTTTCTTGCCAGTTCTTCTAGGCTTTGGTCGCGATGAACTGGCGGTAGATTCTCCTAGTACATAGTCGTTTCAAAGTGATCCCTGGTGATTGTACTGAATCAAGATAGTTTTGATTTTGAACCGCAATAAAGGGGTTTTGTAGCGGTGGCCGAGGAACGAAAGCTATACTTCACCATAGGTTTGTGCTTTGTAGTGACCATGACTTATGAGCTTAGAATATAAAAAAAATATAAGAACGGCAAGAAATGCCTACTGAGATTGTCATCAATCCACAGATATTCAAAACCAAACCGTAACCGATCGAAAAGCTAGAGAAAAAAAAATCAGATACTTTGTTCTTTACTATGATCTAGAAAACACTTGGCTTTGTCCCCTCCCCCCTCTCCTCTCCCTCAACCCCCCAAACCATACCTCCAACCCCCTTGACCCTCCTCCTTGACTTAATTTTTTGTGTGTCCTTCTAGAAATAAAAGCAGTTTCATACGCAGCGCGTAAGTACATTATTTTCATATGTCCCATGTTTTCCCCTTTCTATGGCCACCCTACGAGTCACAAGGGACACAAGACTAATAGCTTTTACAGTCTACCTTAGATATTGACCACTTTTCCAATCTCAACTGCGAGACAAGAACAAAAATCGTTGCTTTTGAAGCGTTGTCCATTTTGCTCTTGACATGTCGTTTTATCTTATAGAATATTTACTCTCTTTGATCTAAAATCACAGTGCACAGTGGGGTGACCGGAAACAGACATAGTTTTAAATCACGGACCCGTTCCTATCGTGCGTGACTGTTCGGTCGATGTTTTGGGATGGACACTACTTAACATCAGGTGGACCATCTGCTTGTTCCCTCAGAAGTAGATCACTGATGATCTAGTGGTAGCGACCCTGTCTTTTGATCCAAAAGTCATCGTGGGTTTAAAACAGTCGGACTGGACTGGTATGCTACTGGAATAATGTGAACCAGACATGCCGATATTTCAGTTTGTGACAAGTTTTAATAAAACTAATCGCTCGTATTATGTGTAAAGTCTGGGTAGCCGAGCTTTGCTCGGTTGCTCAACAACATCCTGAAGTTAACACATTTTTTATGCAGTCAATGACTGAATCTGCCAGCTTATTGCTTATTGACGACCTCAGTGGCGCAGCGGGCGAGAGTCCGCCTGTGACGCAGAGGTTGCGGGTTCGTTTCTCGCCTCGAAACAAATTTGTGTACGATCTGCAGAAATTTGTTCCGTTGGTCTGGGTGTTTTCTATGTATAATAAAAAATATCTATCTATCTATGTAAGTATGTATATAATGTATTAAATAATTACCTATATCAGTTATCTAGTACCCGTAACACAAGCTTTGAGTAGCTTACTTTCCAGCATTATTTATTTTTTATTTGTTTAAGCATTTTTCAACTACAGTATTTTACAACCCCCGCATTAACCGAAAATTAATATCAAAATAATGTAACAAAGGGTCAATTACGCAGTTTCCAATCACGCAAAATAGTTGTTCGTTATCTGGGGGTGAATCAAAGCTGGCATTTGGGGTGACATTTTCGGAGCCGATGTCGCACGTGGACTAATTGTATGCCACATTCCACTCATTATGCTGCGTTTTTGTCACGGCTGGGCATTTTTGACAATATTTGACTTTATTCGGAAAAATACATTTTAGCCGTTTATTTATTCGCTAACTGTGCCTCTTCACCGATCGATAACATTCTAAATATTTGTGAAAAGGACTTAGAATCGAATAAATAAATTCTTGCGAGAAATCTGAGGGACATCTACCGTGCCTCATAAACAAAGTCGTTGGCTCTTCCTGTTTATAAATTTTGTTTGAGTTGATTTGACATAATATATAAGGTAAGGTCCATAAATGATTATCGTAATAAATAAATAAATAATGCTGGACGATCCACACAGCACTATCTAGCCCCAACGGGCCCGCAACCTCTTGCGTCCCAGGCGGACTCAAGCCCGCTGTTCCACTGAGGTCGTCATTGGGTTTATATTTACGTTTTTTTAATTGATCGAGTGAGCGAAGCGAACGAAGATCTTACAATCAACTTGGGCGATTTGGCATTTTATGTATGTATGTATGTTTGTCCGACGATAACTTGAGAACCGCTTATCCGATCTGCATGAAATTTGGTAAGTGGATAGCTTGTACTTGAGAAATTTACTGGTAAGTATATGAGTAAAATCGGATAAGGGGTTATTAAAATATGGGGTTTTTAAGGGGGCAAAAATTAAAAAAGTTACACAAAAAAATAAAGTTACATGTCATATGAAAGGGCTTGGTTTGGACATTCCAAAACGGTTTTTATTTTTTTTCTAGGATACCTGCTTTTAGAGTTACAACATAAAAGTTAAATTAAGATAACCAACGAACTAAGAGCTCCCATTTCTAAGAGTTTCGTTGGTATCAAGGTTTTTCTACTGGTCGGCCAGTTCCCTTGCTTTTTAATAAAAAAAAATATTGAAATAAATTAAAAAAGTTCTCAGTTCTCATAAAATGTTGACAGCGACCTGGTCTGATGATGGAGCCAAGGTCTGTTCAACGGAACTCTTCAATAAATCGGCCAATTGAGTTAAAACTTCTTTACCATACAAAGTTGCAGTCAGGGGTTACAGTTACACAAAAAAAAGCGGTTACAGCGGTCAGTGGGTACCATTTAGTAGGTAACCTTTCTAGGTAAGTATACCAAGTTAGTGGAGGATGATCAGAGGCAAGGCCAAACAGTACATCTATGTACTTAAATTTTCGGAGCTTTCGGATCGCATCACGAGATCTCAGTTCGGGGCGAACTACTAGTATTTTGAAAGTTATAATCCAGATGTCGAAACAATAACAACACGAAAAGCATTCGATTAAAATTACCGATTAATCGACCCCAAACATCTGCGTCTAATTGTGATAAAAACATACCCCAGAGCTTTCGACTTCAACTTTATAGGTATACTCATCGTTAGATTGTATAAGACCTTTGATTTAAGGTAAACCTAAATAAGACAAAAACCCGCTGAAAGTATACTTTTTAATGAAATATCATTTATTATCATTATCTTTAGTATGGTAGAGATCGTAGATTACCGATGAGACCGCCCGGTGTACTACTAAGTTTGATCTAGGTCCTATAAAAACACCAAAGCAAAAGGTCTAATTAGGTTAGACACATTAGTATTATTACAACATAAGGCGGTGTCCACGCGAGCGAAGCGACACGCGCGCGCAGATTTATCAGCGTGCGTAATTAAAAGGCGGCGCATTAGCGTATGAATGCGGCGGGTGCGTGCGCGGCACTGCAGCTGTCACCGTGCGGCGCGGGACCACGCAATCTTGATACTTTTTTTATACAACTAGCTGATGGAACAAGCAGATGGGCCACCTGTTGTTAAGTGGCAACCATCACCACACATCACAAAGCATTGCCTTGAAAGTCTCGCCCGATAAGAACGTGCCGATGCACTGCTCTGCGTCCATCAACTTGAGGCATAACATGAGACAACATCGTAAGTCTCATGTACCTGTAATTAAACCGGCGACCACACTCTTCAAACCGAAACACAGTAACACTGCTTCGTAGCAGAAAAAGGCGTGGTGATAGTATTTCACCGGACGAGCCCTTCACAAAGAGCTCTCCCACTCTGAAATGTTTACTTTGTGATTGTGTTTTTATTTCTAGGCTTAGAACACTTCGTTTCATTTTATTGAAGATTTTATTTCGACTTTGATTTGATAAATGTGATTTTTGCCTATTATAAAATAATTTACTAATATAGCAATAGTTAGTACTGTGTATGGACATAGGTAGCATACACGATAGGCATTAGCCTATCGTGTATGCTACTATTAAACTACTACTACTACTACTATTAAAAAAAATGTTTTGCAGCGTATTTCTACAGTTCACAGAAAACTAATCTACAAACACGCAATTATACGCCTGCGTTTACAAATACTGTTAATATTACTACTAATAAACGATTAAAAACTAAAAACTATTTATTCACTTTCACTTGTCTTCAAGGATCAAAACTATTAGCCCTGTAATAAAATCGCGTGACGTATCGTGATTGTCTAAACGCCGACAGATGTGTGCCGGAATGTAATTGTGTGGCCGTAACTTTACAGTACATTTTATATCACTCGAGCACCCCAATTCATTCACCTCGTCAGATGTTCAATAGGGTCGGAAGTAGTTTTTGCAGAATGTTTACTTTTTATAAAACTTGATTTACTGGTAACGGTAGCATCGGTGATTCTGTTGTTAAATAATAATACGCTCAATGGAATGATTGTATTTTTTTTATCAAGAAGCGTAACTTGCGGCCTACTCATAAAGATGCTGTTTTGGTATGCTGAATTGTTGAACTTGGTTTTTAGCTACCCAGAGAAATCAGAGTTACTCACCTGTCATGTTTTGATGACAAGGGTGAAAACAAAATATTGAGTTGATAGCGAAGCACTGAGAGGTCAGTGTAGCGAAGTGATTTGATGATTTAGTTTATAAGAGGGACAACAAAACTCTTAATGGTGCAGAGTCCTACAAAAACTACTAATTCCATAAAGGCATGTTTGCCATGCTTTAAAACGTTAGTAGGTTAAAGGCGTCAATGTTATGTTCTGGCCCAAGAACGAAAACTTCCAAGCAAACTTAAGTTAAATAAGTTAGTTATTATATCCTCCTATGAGCTCGTCGGGTAATATCGAACGGACATGAGAGAGAAACCTAGTAAACTTCTCAGAGTCATCCGATATTGAATGTTTCGAAAACCTGATATCTACAAGACTCGAGATTTTCACTTGAGAACTTAAAATACAACAGATATCGTCCAATGTAGTTTGAAAGGAGGTATTAACTTGTCTTACAGCAGCTCGTTTATTTATTTATTCATTTAACTAGAACGGCGTCCGCCAATTACCTACACCAATTAATACAGACAATTCAAATTAAAATTAAGACTAAAAATAAAAACTATCATAAAAATTAAAATTTCGGTATGTACAAAGCACGGAGAAAACATAATCATAATAATAATAATAAATAATAATAAAAGTTTATTTTGGAACTAGGGTACAACATAAAACTAAAACTAGTGTAACGATACTGACTGCAAAAGTATAAAACTGTGTCGCAGCCAGTAACGCCCTCCCCATGGCAGGTTATTCCCAAATTTAAAATTAAATCAAAAGTAGGTTCCTACACTAACTAGAAAATAAAAAGTAAAAAGTAAACGAGTATGTAAAAAACATTAATAAACTAAAAATAAATCATTCATCTATAAGCACGTGCAGGTGTAAATTATTATTGTGATGGTGAGTGGGTGTGTATGTTTGTAGGTAGATGTAAGTGTAATCAAAACATAAAAGAAAACAATACCTAAAACTAAAAAAATTAGGTGTAAAAAATATATAATAATAATATGCATTGTCGCCTTTAACAACTTGCTACGCAAGTTACGCACCATAAAAATAGGAATGATCCCTACGATGCACTGCCCTGCGTCTTTCAACTAGGTATATAGATATTGAATAAATAAATAATGCTGGACAATCCACACAGCACCATCTAGCCCCAAAGTAAGTTCTTCAAAGCTTGTGTTGTGGGTACTAGATAACTGATATATTTAATGCATTAGTATAGTTTTTATTATAGACATAGAAAACACCCAGACAAACGTAACAAGAGTCTGCAGATCGTACACAAATTTGTTCTGAGGCGGGAATCGAACCCTCATGCGTCGCAGGCAGATTCTCGCCCGCTGCGCCACTGAGGTCGTCAATCTTAAACCTCATGTGCCTGTTATTTTACCGGCAAACGCACCCTTCAAATTTCAAACCAAAGCACAGCAACGTTACTTGGCAGCAGAAATAAGCCCGGTGGTAGCACTTTTCCGGGGACTAGCCTATTATATACAAAAGAACTTTACTTTTAAAAACTTTAATAAACTTACACCATTTTCGGATGTTTAAATTTGACAATTCGCTAATTATAACTAGCGGATAATGTTTTCTTGTTAGAAACGTTAGGCGTGATTCAATTGTTACCAATACGTGATTAGTGGTGACACAAGGCGAAGACAAAAGGTAATATTTCAAATACTACTAAAACTTAAAAAACGAAAACTTTCCGCCGGTTTCTGAAAGCTCGATCTAAGCTAATCGGCTGTCAAGTCGCTTGATTTGTCAGCTTTAACTTCAAATTAGATAGAGACAGCAAGTGACTTGGCAGCTGATTAGCTTTGATCGAGCTTTCAGAAGCCGGCGGTAAGTAAAACAAGAAAGTTTACTTTACTTTAGTACTCAATTTAGGCAAACTTTTGAGTATGAAAACTTGCTTTGATTTATTATTGAATGTTGGTCTTTGATACTGTTTTTGTAGAAATGCAGAGACATACTTTGTGCTGGGACTATGGCTGCGGTAGCCCAGCTGCGTGGCTAATTACAATAATAGACTCATTCACATCGCTTCCTGTTAGTGCCATGCTGTTTCTAACTTAATTAGGTGTGTCAATGTTGTACAAAGTTTTATAGTAATTGTGTTTTGGATATATGGCCCATAGCATTTCATGCTTGTTGTAAGTAGTGTTTACTAAAGGTGTATTCAGTGCACCTAGGTAGGTAGGTAGGTAGTAGGGTAGGTAGCTTAGGTGAATTAAGTTTAGGTACCTATTATAGCCAATTTTTATTGGGCTTTGTAAGATTACTTATAAGAAGATACTCGTAGTGTACAAAGCAAGTTTCCGTGTAAAAAATTGCCTATATACATAAATCAGACTTCTGATATTATAGTCTTGCCCCCGGTTTTGTGAAAGCTTGATCAACACTAATCAGCTGTCAAATCACTTGCTATCTCTATCTAACTTGAACTAAAAGCTGAAATAGCAAGTGACTTGACAGCCGATTAGTGTTGATCGAGCTTTCAGAAACCGGGGGTAAAGGTAGTGAATGACATAGATCACTTTGAAATATCTTATCTACCTGCATCCTTCCTGGTGAGGTTGACCTGAAAATTATTTACATCCATAGTATACCTAACTATCATTCCTATTCCGTCATCTTAGTATCTTCTCAGTCTTTTCAGACAAAGGGCATGGATGACTATAAGCTACTAATGTAAAATTAAACTGATATGTATACTCAGTTTAGTTATATAATAAACCTATACCTCTAGTTTTTATACAAATTCATACCTACACTCTTTTCATCACAGGACATCTTGTCTCAAACCATGTTCATAGCACGGTAGCCGATTACTCTTTTATTAATAAGTATTACTCTTTAAATAATAATGTATTAAGTCATTGAATAAATTACATATTATTACGTGCTCCCTACGTGCTACGTCTTGCGAAATGGTATACCACTATTAAAGTGTGGCGCCCTCAAGGAGCAGGTCAGGACAACACCTGTTGCACCCTTCTTTAAGACAAGTTCAAGGAAATTAGGGGAGCAATATAAAGTCGTACAGGTGTATTTTGGATTGCGTTTCTGATTTTAAAATGTGTTAAAAGCGGATATCCATCAAAGAACTTTACGATCGCTTATACATACTTTTTTAAAGATTACTGAATTTATTGATTTATTTTAATGATTACTGAAAATAGTTAAAATATGTACTTTCTAATAGTTCTAATACACAACTCTAGTCACAATATAATAATGAAGATCCAGTGTGGTGGCAATCCAGCTGCCAGCCTGAACAAAACTAAGTCCTTTGACATAAGCTTCATAAAGAATAAACATTTTACTTCATCACACATCTACACAGAGACTTGCCCATAGTTTCTTAAGATGGTAATATAGCACACCGAAACGCGACACTCTTTTCAAATATCAATCTTTGTGCTCAATCTTTTTTTTCAATGTCTTGTGTGTGCCCAAATAGTACGTAAATAAATAAAGTTCAGTGCCTTGGGCTTTCAACGGTTATGTACAGACAGCATAAGCGTAATTAAAAAAACATGAACAACTTCTGTATGATCATCCAAGAGATGATGTCGGTTTTGAATGTTTTTATTCGATGAATATGAAAAAAAAATAGTATTCTCTTTTACTTTTTTTTTATAATCTCGTAGAAGGAAAAACTATTGATGCAGCTTTTAGTTCTACGACGGGCTTAAAAATACGTACCTACCTACTAGTCAAGAACTAGCAATTCACCGAATTGAGCATTGTAACTTTGCTTTGAAAACGAGTTATGGGTACAGTAGTTGTCAAGTGCGCGTAATGAGTGGCGAAAAGTATAATGCGGGCCCGCATTTGTCGGTCCACTAGCCACGCAGATATGGTGGTACAATACAGTGCTGTGTGCTGTGTGGCCGCTTGGCTCACAGAGGGTTGGAATGATGCTCTACCATGGTAAATAATTAAATGTGCAACGTATTGGTAATGTACGGGAAGATGGCGGAATGCCGATCACCTGAAAGAAAAATGCTCTATTCGTTTTCTCATTTGTCTTATGTTAGTTTTGAGGTTTAGATACTCTGCCTGCTCAAGCATTACAACCCCTGCGCTGCAGCGTGCTGGCTGTGTTTTAAGGCACCTTATTTATTAAGTTGTTGGAGTGAGCGGTATTAGCCGACATGATCGCCATTACCTCTGCTTCCCCTAATGGTGGTTTACAATGGTACTAAACTCAATTTCCATGTAGTTGATCAGCACTTTTGATTGTACCTAGTTATAAAGTATTTGTATGGGAGAGCTAATATATACCTATAGGATATATAGAAAATAGAATAATATACATACAAACTTATATACTTTTAAAATTCAGAATAAAATGAATAAATACTTTCATATTTTTTAGTAAGGTCAGACAAAAAGTCCATAATAATTTAATTAAATAATATGAAACGTTTAGCTTAGGTCAACATTTATCTACATTTACTTGATACTTACTACTTAATTGCATACTTACATACTTATGTGTTTGTACTAAATAAATCCCTAGGATTTTTTTTAATTATCAAGTTAACTGATAATTTTTTTTTCTGCTGTGCAAATGTCTCTCCCATTTTATTCTCCACTCTCCTCGATTGTCAGATAACTCTTTCCACTTCTTGTGGGATAGTTTTATCATTTGAAAATAATAATGCTTTATATATTTTGAATAGAAAAATTCCGGTCAGGTGACACAAAATCATATAAAACCGTATAAATTGTTCATAACACATTTATGCTCTACTTAGCATTATTGAAAAATGTTAAGTAGAGCATATATCACGCCGTAGCACGGTATAAGGGTGCGTGTACACCTGCCCGTATCACGGTCGCAGCTGCTCGGGACCTTTCAACTGTCACCTTTCCGATTGTGCCGGCATTTGTCATGCACTAACCAGCCATGGATCTGAGGGCACTAGTGAAACGCCGCTTTAAAACGCCATGAATATAAAATTTCCCAAATTTCCATCTCTCTTTTTGTCGACATTATTCACAATAACAATCGTCCGATGTAAAATTATTTAATTTGTACTTACGTGTGAACTTCCGAAATATTTATTCAGGTTTACTTAGGTAACATTTATTGCGTTCAAATGACTGAGCATTTTAATACCATAAGCACATAGCTTATGGCATTGTAGCAACAAGTAACATGCTAATTCTGCATAAATAGATGCGCTTCCATATAAGAAAATAATATTCGGTAAATAAACTATTCAAAGCGTTAACAACACGCTAAACTTTCAAAAGTTTGGTGTAAACGAAAAAACTAAATATTTTTTTTGCGCAAACTATAATTCAGATGTGTATTCAAGTACCTACAAAGATTTTTAAAATTTCCGGAGAGGACCTAAGTATTTTCCGTCAAATGCTGTTGTTGGAGAAAACTTTTGGGACATTATAAAAATCTTTGAGATTTCCTTAAGTGTAAAAATAACACTATAAATCTAGTAAAGCAATGATGTGTATTCAAGTAATTACATCTCCAAACAAGGCTAGAGAACTATTTCCTTCAATAAAATTATTAAACCAATTCCCTCTCTACAACAAGATGCAGAGATGTAAGGTAAACATTGTCAGACTTCCCGACCCGCCAAATTTGAGTTTAGCTTAAGTTTGCAGACATCAAATACAATGTTTGCAAAAGGTGAAGCTCCAAAACGTGTAATAATAAAATCTCATTCACCATCACATTACTCACAGGGGATTTAACGAAGAGAATGTGAATACATAGGTGTGCTTACCCCAGCACCCGTCCGCCGAAAACACAATGAAATAATCCGGTTCTTTTTACAGAAATCAGCATACAGACAGCAAAAAAAAACCAGTTTTCCATTTATTAAAATTATTTTTGAATTTGTCTCTTGTTAGGTAATAAAAAGGGTCGACTTGAGGACAATAAAAAAATTTACTTCACCTATATGAATAGGTATTTTTCATTTAGATACCATCAAAACGTAGGTAATAAGTTTAACAATGGGATTACGTGTAGGTATGTTATTTTGAGGAATAAAGTAAACCATCCAACCATACTATGCCAATAATGTCCCTAACAACTATATGTGCATAGTGGTCGCCGACTGCACCAACTACTTGCCACACACCACGAACTCACCACGAAAATAACGTGCCAACTCTAAGAGCACTGACTCTTTTATACGCATTTGTACACGAGCTCCAACATGTCGATGTATTTAATGATAAATTTCATGTTATCAATGATTATTTAAGTATTATGATTTATGTAATAAATAAATAAATGCAATGAATTTAATTAAAAAAATTAAATATTGTTTATCAAAATAAGTATTGTTCAACTTTTTTATGCTAAAACTGGCATTCTACGGGCTGCCTGATAGAGAGTGGTCAACAACGCCCATAGACACCTGCGACACCGAGGCGAAGCTTTTGCGCTGCCGCCAGCCTTTCAAGAAAACTTTTTTTTTGAAAATTTATCTTCTACTTTCTTTGCTGACGCTAACAAGGTGCATTGCTTGGCGCGTGCCAGCCACGTGCGCGTACGCAGCATGCACTGTCATGGCGCACGACCCGCGATCCATGCATTTTATATTTTTTCACACAGCATATGTCATGCTAAACTACTTTAAAAGTAAATTGATCTTTATTTTGTTAAAATAAGATTGAATATTGATTGTCCAGAAGCCATACTACTGGCTGAAGTAAGTGTAACTAGAAATGTGCTTTGCTCCACTGAAATTAAGTTTCAATATTCCTTGCAGATGTGTGAAGTTTTTGATTTAGTTGAGTCAAAGTGAAAATTCTCGTTAGTCCTATTATTTTTCGCACCCAACGGACTATGCGTCGTAAATTGCTTCACTATTATAGAGAATAAATGCCGAAGGGTTGGCATAAAGACTCCATTCATGTTTACATGAAATATTTTTATTCGCCTCTAGGGCAGGCGATTTGGCACGGCTAATGGCTTTTTACTTTGGCCTAATAACCACAATTTTTTTTAAAATCTATGAAAATACTATGATTTTTTCTTGTTTCCATTTTTATCATTATTTTTATAGTTTACCATTCTTAGACCTAGTCTTGAATTACTGTAATTGGTACAAAAAAAGTACTGTACCAATGTACAGTACTTTTTTTTGTAATGACGGTCTTGTCGTGAAGAAAACTGTTTACAGCTTCACTACTTATTTTGATCCCCAGATACGGTAGATATTCCCTCAAATAGATAGATCACTACATAGTATAAAACAATGTCGCTTTCTCTGTCCCTATGTCCCTATGTATGCTTAAATCTTTAAAACTACGCAACGGATTTTGATGCGGTTTTTTAAATAGATAGAATGATTCAAGAGGAAGGTTTATATGTATAATGCATGCATGATATGTGCACCCGTGCGAAGCAGGGGCGCGCGGGCGTGTCGCTAGTACCATACCTATAAACTCAAGATTCATTGAGGATGTCTAAGGGGGTTAGTCAGTGGGATCTCCATTAACATTACATTTGACTCGTGTTCAATCACCCGTTTTACACACTTAGAATAAAAAAAACGTTGCACCAAAAACAATTTTACGTTTTTAACGACAAAAGGATTCAAAAATCCATTATCGACACAGGATAATGTGAGTCGACCCACCTACCCTATTTGTTTAGGGTAAATGTGTGTGTATGTCAGTACCAATCAGTTGATTAAAATCCTTGCACACCTGCACGGGCCGAGCGTTGCCTAGCAACGACTGATAAACAACTTCAAATATAACGAACGAGATGAGGGGTAGCTTGGGTCAACTCCCTCTCGTGCAAACGGCTGGGACATCAAAAGCTAGGCCCCTGAAATCCTATAATTCTAATACATAATCGCAAAAGTTATGTCTGGATATTTGTTGCTCAATCACTCTCTAACTAAAACCGATTGAAATGAAATTTAGAACCAATATTGGTACCTAATTCGCAAACGAGATTAACATTAGGCTACTTTTATACAGAGAAAATACGGGGTAGAGAAAATTATAGAACCCAAAAAAGGGAAAACGTCTTAAATATTAATGTTGCAATGCTAATAATAGATACGCGAGCGAAGGCGAAGGCCTCAACTGAAACTGAAACAGCTTCACGACTTTGATCCCCAGGCACGGTAGATATTCCTTCAGATCTTTCACAGTACCAAGTACTAACTCAAGATCCTTTGAGGATGCCTAAGGGGGGTAGTCAGAGGTACGTCCAAACATTACATTTGGCACATACCCACATTTTGCAGTATTTGACGACCTCTGTGGCGCAGCGGGCGAGAGCCTGCCTGCGACGCAAGAGGTTGCGGGTTCGATTCCCGCCTTGGAACAAATTTGTGTACGATCTGCAGAAATTTGTTCCGATGGTCTGGGTGTTTTCTATGTATAGTAAAAAATATCTATCTATGTAAGTATATAATGTATTAAATATATCAGTTATCTAGTACCCATAACACAAGCTTTGAATAGCCTCCTTTGGGGCTAGATAGTGCTGTGTGGATTGTCCAGCATTATTTATTTATTTAGTTAGTATTCCATACGTGACAGGTTGCTCTAGCCCGTTGTCGCTGTTCGAATACTAACTGATTTACTCACGATGTTTTCCTTCACCGTTTAAGAGCACTAGCTTTGCACAAATAAATTTTTCGATAGAAAAATCCATTGGTGCACAACCGGATTTGAACCTGCGACCTTACGATCGGAAGGCGGGGTCACTCCCGCTAGACCACCGGTACTCTAGCCTTAGCTAGTTAATTATAAATGTTACTTTGTGAATCATAGTGTGCACCAAAATCGTTAAGCCTTCGTACCTTATCAGATTCAAAGCCGTTGCAAGTATCACAATTTACCGTTTTTTCAACGTCACCAAAGTAATGTTTAGCTCGTATGTTTGCTCTCACACGCACGCCACCCTAGCTTTTATCCCGACAAACAATAGAAGACACAGAATAAGTTCTAGTTCAGTTAACAATAGTGAAGCGTGCGCATCTGCCGTTTCGTGGCCTCCGGTTGGTTGGTCAGAGACGCGTGCGCACCCCAACACTGATTTTCACGGTATTGTCCTAATCGATACCGAAATTCGATAGTAACGGTAAAAATATTACGACGATAATAAGGCGCTATCGCTAGAACTATCGCTGCGTTGGCAGGGGTTATAAATAGTTTTGTGAAGAATATTATGGAAGGATACCACCACCTCTCGTGGTGGAGAAAGGAGAAACATGGTTTATGAATGATCCTAAAAATATCAGTGGCACGGCTAATCAGTCAAAAAGTTTTGCTAAACGCACCATTTTGATATCTTGTAAACTACCTACTTCTATGATTATGATACTTTTACTGTATTCTAAGCAATAAGACTGGTATAAAAATGATTTTTTTCTGCCAGAGGTAATACATAAAATTCTGAACAATAAGACTGGTTCATAAAAAAAAATATTTCTGCCAAAGGTAATACTTATTCGTAGTATATTAAATGAAAAGACATAGCAAGACTTGAATTTGCTACAACTACATTTATTTTAACTATATTTACAGCTACAGAAGAATTATACCATCTCTTAGGTTGGCCGGTAGAAAATGAACTATCGTACAAAATAATATACGTAAATAAGAATGGATTTTGTAATCAATCAATTATTTCCTAAGAAAACTCAAATAACGTATAAAATTTTGTCAATTGACAGCCTTCACAGCTCAGTTAGCAGCAAGGAATTTGAATACAATTGGTTGGTAGTAGCTCTGCCTTCTGCGCCGCGCCGTAGGCCGTGGGTTCAATTCCCACCGAGAACAAACATTTGTGTGATGAGCATTTATTACAAAAAAAAGTAAAGTAGTATTGACAAAAAAAAATTATAACAAATAAAATAAATAATAAATAATGCTGGACAATCCACACAGCACCATCTAGCCCCAAAGTAAGCTACTCAATGCTTGTGTTATGGGTTGTGTGATGACTGATATATTTAATGCATTGATACTTACATAAAAATATATTTTTTTTATTATACATAAGCACCCAGATCAACGGAACAAATTTCTGCAGATCGTACACAAATTTGTTCCGAGGCGGGAATAGAACCCGCAACCTCTTGCGTCGCAGGCGGACTCTCGCCCGCTGCGCCACTGAGGTCGTCAATAATATAAGTAATTTATCACTTATCTGGTTCCTATATTACAAGCTTTGGCTTAGTTTGGGGCTAGATAGTGCTGTATGAAATGTACACCTATATAAAAAAAGCAATGCCGAAAAATAATAATTTTACATAATAACAGTTACTAAGCTCCGTTCCCAAGCCTCTCATCGTTCTCATAGGTAAACCTCATCACACCCCATAGAGGAAACAATTACCTACGAAAGGTGTACTGTGGCCAGGCACTTGAGCCTGTTGACAAACATCCTTCCGGCCACCGTTCCCACGAGCCTGACCACTTGTCTATTGTTTTATTGCATACCAACGTGCAATCACAGCACAGTAACCACTCTATTGATACCCAAGTTAGTTTAGCCTGGTTTGCATTACATTTTAAAAATCGTAAAGTTAATGCACACTTGATGATGCAATACAGAAAAAAGTTATTTAGCCCAATAGGAATTTTTTATATATTTAATGAAATAAATTGTATTATAATTTATTTTTTAAAATATAAATTAATATTTAAATATATTTTTTAATTTTCAGAAATCAGGTTGGCGTAAGTTAGTTTTTAGTATTCTTGAGAATTAGCATTATAGCTTTGGTATTTAGGTAGTATGAATCCTGAGGTCCTGAGTAAGTATAGTATAGATCCTTGTAAATCCTTGAATTCGTTGTAATTTTCTATATAACCGAGCCTTTGACGGTGTGTGGGTTAGAATAATGTAACGCCAGCTATTTCGATAAATATTTCAGAAAATCGCTTAATGAAACAGCTGTATTTATTCGTAAAGACTAATGCATTTTATTCAGTTTAACATGAACCCATTCTTAAGGATACAAGCAGATGGCACTACTAGTCATGAATTAACAGTTTTGATACACTTACTCATAATAAACAGAAAAAAGATCACCAGTATCGTAGGTTCGAATCCTGTCGTATATCAATGCACTAATGGATTTTTCTTACAGAAAAATATATGTCTCTCTTAAACGGTGAAGAAAAACATCGTGAGAAAACCAGCAGCGTTGTAACAGCGGCGATGAGCTTGCAACCTGTCACGTATGGAACGTATGAAGTTGGGGGGTAACGTCTGAAGGGCCGACCGTCTCTTAGACGGTCTCAAAAAGAATCTGAAACCTGTACTTGGTACCAAGAGATCTGAAGGGATATCTACCGTATCTGGGGATCAAAGTCGTGAACCTGTTTCAGTAATAACACAGCTGATGGTAGAGCTATTTTAATATACTCAATGATTGTGGACAGTGTGATTTTGTTATGTTTAAACAAGTTGCAATTACATTCCCCAACGTACAATCAATCAGTAGGATGCAACGTCAGCGTGTGAACTCACAAGTGCGACATGCGATGGGAACGCTCTTTCCGTAGACTCCCGAATACATCAATTAGTGTGACTGATTGGAACTGTTACCAGGTGTGAGAAATAATTATTTCACTAAATTCACATGGTATTATTTAAAAAATAAAGTTTTGTTTATGTGTTACAGTCTCTACTTGTCATATCATTTGTTCTTTAGAATCAGTGCGGTCATAGAATTTTAAAGTGCTTCTCCAAGAGGCTCGAGCCCTTGACACACGTTTCCTTCACCGTTTGAGAGACTGGCACTGTGCAAATATTTTTGAATTATATTATGATTATAATTATATTGGTGCATAATCGGTTTTGAACCCATGATCTTACGATCGCTTCCACTAGACCACCGGTGTTTTCCCCAGTTTTTTACAGTTTATAGTGGACTTCAGGTTGGCAATGAAAGTCCGTCACTTTTTTTTTGTTTGCATCTGAGGCCACTTCAGTTACTTTTGGAACTCGATAGGACCTTCTGACTACAGGCAGTCAAGAGCAATACAGGCCACCACTCCTAGACTGACACATCGCTTAATAAACCTACATAGACGAAACCTTAGAATCAGCTGCCCACGTAGTCCTGGAATGCGAGGGCATAGACTCTCAACGACAAGAATTCCTTGGAAGCCCCAAGTCACTGCCTGTAAAGCCCCCAGGATACTTCTGCGCTTTTGTGAGGAGCTAGGTTGGCCAGATCACCCCTCACGCATAATGGACAACTTTAAAATCTAAATGCGGATGCAGGGTCTAATAGAAGAACCTTTCGATGATTCTCCGCTGTGGGTCAGTAAGGCTAAAACAAAACAGGTCCCAAAAAATTTGAATCACACTTTTTTAAGTCTTCGTAAATGTGAGTCATACCAGCTGACGCAGGTCATTAAACCATAAGATTAATTAAAAAACCTAAGTACTAGTAATCGATACTAAGTACAGTCCAGCCGGCAGTGTAAGCCGGTAAGTGACACCGTAGGATGCGCGGACGCAACATCCGGCGCGTGCGTGAGTACGGCTTCGTAGTTCCGGCAATGGTACATTCCAACCACTAGTGAAGTTCAACTGTTTCAAGGCAAACTGAACTTTGAATCTAAAGGTTTACGATTCATGTTTGCAATCTGTAGACACAACGCATCATGCCATATTTTAAGAAATCGATCACTGGATTAAAAAATCTATGTCGGTAGTAATACGGTTCATTTTGAAAGGATTTTTGTTTGTGCATATTGGCGGTCGAACCGGACGCTACAAGGGGAGCTGAGGACTTTTCACCCTGTCGGTATGTACTCGGTTGTGTCATTTATGTTTTTTTTGTCTTTAAGTGGTTGTAATCAGTTTGATCAGCGGTTATAGTACATTTCCTTCTCATAACCAAAGTTGCGGTTTAAATAGTGTAAAAATAATCCATAAAGAAAACTATAATATGTAAAAGCCATAGCGGCATTGACAAAAGTTAAGATTTATAATTGACTAGTTGCGCCCCGCGGTTTCAGCCGCGCAGATTTAAATCCCGGTATTCCCACGGGACCAAAAGTAGTCTATGTGCTATTCCAGAGTATAATCTATCTCTCTGCCAAGTTTTATCCAGATCTGTTGAGCCATTCCGGCGTGAAAGAGTAGCAAACGTCCATCCATCCATCCATCCATAGGTACCTACTTACAAACTTTCGCGTTTATAATAGTAGTAGGAAGTAATGATGTTATTTCTGAACAATTATGTGGGCATTTTAATGTATGAACATATTTTTGATTTCACAGATTACCAAAGCTGTAATAAGGCCGACATAACATCCTTGTTAACTCTAATTTTGAATAGCAGAGCAATAAAACCGTCTTATATAAATACAAACGTCTTATATAAAGCTTACACACTAGACAGAACACACCACTGATCAAATCAAAAGCCAGAGACTGGTATCAAATACGTGCGAGCTACTATCGCCAGTCGCTGTCTACAAACAATAGCACTGATTACAGTACTGGCTTGTGTTATAATTGGGTATTCCACTTATGATTGAATTACATTCAATTAGGTATTTTGTCTCGCTGGTCTGTGGGCGGGGCGCCCGCGGATTGGGCGGCGAGCTTGGGCGGGCGGCGTGATGAACCGCCCAACCGGCTATCTCTGCGTCTCCTTTTATTTTGCATTGCGGTGAGATAAATATAAAATACTAGCTGCGCCCCGCGGTTTCACCCGCGTAGTCTTAAATCCCGGTATTCCCACCCGGATAAAAAGTAACCTATGTGCTATTCTAAACTATAATCTCTCTGTGCCAAATTTAATCCAAATCTGTTCAACCGTTCGGCCGTCAAAAAGTAACAAACATCAGTTCGTCCATCCATGCTTAGACATTTTATTTTATTAATTTTTATTTTATTTTAACAATTTTGGGAAAACTTACAGCTAGGCGGGTATACATTAGGTTGTTTATAATAAAATGTATTAAATTTTTTTATAATAAATACATGCAGCATGCAAGGTTGCTACACATATGCTGACGGCCAATTACAAGTTTCCGCGGATATATAAAAAGTACTATATACATTACACACATTAATACATTATACTACTACTACTACGTACTACTCTTAAAAAAACAAAACGATGTAAAACTTTTTAGATAATTTAGGTTTATCTCCACCGAATGATATACCTACCAAACCACAGTTACTAAGATTTAAATTTAGTAGAAAAGTTGACAGGCAAATATTTTTCAAAATAGTATTTGGTCTGCGCATTTTCCTGTAGAATAAAAGTATTATGAACGGTAGGCGTATCAGATAAAGGTACACAAAATACATGACGTAATTCACCTTGAAAAGTCCCAAAATACCACCATATTGCGCTATCAGTCTCCATCCAATCACTTGTTGAATACCGATGCTAAGCTCACGGTAACACGTTTGACAATACGGGTCTTATCTACATCCACTCACCTTCCTGAATATGGTAAAAAGAGGCATCGCACCAGTAGGCACTTGTAGAATATGGGGCCCCTATAAGACCTACTTACACAAAAACCTATTGTTATTTTTAAACAAAAATCTAAAATATGACCAAATGAGAGGATTCCACCTATACCTATACTACACACTTTTCGAACCATTATCAAAACAAATTTGGACGAAAAAATAACAAGCACAAAGTTATTTTTTTTTCTGCAAGATAAAACACTCACAAGAAAGAAACTTACAAAGCATGTGGATATTAACAGGCCACCCAGATAGGCACTTGTTAAGAATAGGGGTAATACACTCAAGTATGAGACGTTGTAATTTTTATTCTGTGGCAATATTAGCAGTACTACGTTATATGCCATAGCACTATCGGAAATAGTCATGCTTGGCTTGAGACAGAGGTTATACAGGGGTGGTTAAATAATTAGCTATTTCATAAGCTCGGCATACTAACTTAAAACATTTTTAGGCATGGTTGAGTAAACAGATAATTTCAAAGGAATCCCTTTGTAACGACTACATTATTACCTGAAAACAAACACAATAAGCCGTAAAAAAATATCATAAGATAATTTATCAGAGCTGGACAAAATAGTTGTACAAACGAATTCTAAAGAAACAATAATACCATTCCCAGTAAACCCTTTTACACACAGAACATTTTAAGAGCCGTTCACAATTTTATATAGTGGCTAAATAGGGCATTGAAAAAATTCAGTGCGCCTAATAAAGTGTATGGTTGAAACACCCTATACAGTAGGGGTTGGACTCGTGCCACCGCACGCGCCAGCGTCTATCAGTCCTGTCCCGACCGCTCCACCGAGCGGACCGCGCACCCCTACAACCAACCAACCTCCACGATAATCATTCCAAACTTAAAATTCAAAAAAGTTCATTCTATTTTCAAAAGCTCGCCAATTTAGGTTCAGTTTTTTCTTTTCAACCAGCGTTTTTTTTCATAATTAGAATAAAATAATAATATTTAGAATCATTTGTTTTTAATTTTTTCGTGTGTCAGGGGTGTCGCCGGCTGAGTCAGCAGAGAAAAAGCGAAAGGTGAGTCACAATAAGAACTCTCCATAGTAACACCCCACGCACAGAATTGCAGGTGCGTTATCTGTGCAAAAAGGGGTTGTAATAATTTTTTCGATAATTTGATTTACCGTTACAATATTGGATTTATTGTTAAGTGATAGTATTGTTATGGTACTCACATAGTTTAGTCATCTTGCAAGTCGATAAAACACTTTTTTCAGGTATTTTCAAACAGATTTTATTTCACTGTAAGATGTAATGAATCGATGGTGGTAATACGCTTAGAACTAAAGATAAAATACGCTTATTGACGAACACTTAGATTTAAGATGAGAGTATTGTCTATATCATTGAAAATTATGAAAAATAATTTTGAGCTTTTTTTACAATATTTGCTAGTAGTGCCAGTAGTGCAGTTGCCCTTTCAAGAATGTTTCAAATTGTTAAACATTTGATTCTCGATATTTTTTTGTTGGAAAACCCCATTAACTAGCTTGATTAATCTTGAAATATTTTTACTTATCAACTCGAATATTTTTCGACACACTTGCAAGTATTTTTACCAACTTCAAAAGAGAAGTTAGCGACTGATGTTTTTTTACGCGATAACTCCTAAGTTTGTGGTAGCCGAATATAGTCCGGTTTCTGTAAGAAATTGAGCTATAAATTGAATAAAATACGTAAGAGTTTTTAATTTAAACTGACTTTTGGTATTTTAATACCGCTACCTTTCCATAACCAATTCGTTTACATTTTAATTTACTAAATTTATCAAAAACATGTGAGCATGAAACAAACTTGTAAAAGATTCATAATTCTCAACATTTCGTAATCTGGTTTTGTAATAACCAAAATTAATAGCGTTTCGATAAAATAAATTTATATATGGCAAAGAGAGCTCGGTAATAGCTTCGATACAGTAATTAAACGCGTCGTTCAAGGGTGAATCGAACCCCGTCTTTATAGTTGCTTTTGGGATCTATGAATATTGTATTGATGAGGAAATACGTAATGTTAGTAATTAACACGTCGAAAGAGGTGTGAAATTCAAATTACTAATAAAATTTATGCTAGTTTATGAATTTTGTAGACAGCCGATGATACGTTGTTAGTGCGTTGAGTATGAACGGCCAAGTGTACATTTGTTACGCGACGCATGTTCCGTCAGATATGAATCTTCCCTAGGTACACTCGCGTTGAATGGAATTTGTCGTTTAGTAAATCGTTCGAGACTTTTTTCTTGCACATTAAGGGGTTGACACCCATCAAAGTAGTGCTCGCTCGCGCATTTCAACATTTTAATTTGTGTTTTAATTGGTTATTTAACAAGCTTTTTATTAACTTGCAAGTTGTATGTTTGTTCGTGTGGAATCTTGCAATTGCAACTCAATTTCGAAGCACATCTTCATCGCAACTGTTTTGATGACAATGCAATAAAAGCTTGTTTCAAAATAGTTTTTACCATAAATTTGTTTTTAAATATTAATGTAAGTAGTGCGGCCGACCCCGACGGCGGTGGCGGGACGCCTTTGACGGACCTACCTTTGAAAAGAATTGAAACTCAATAGCCCATGACGGAAAAGAGTGGAAGTGGAAGGGCCTTTGCCTTGTGGGACGATGCAGACAGATATAACGCACGTACCATGTCTTTCGTCTGGATTCAGTCGATTACCTAAGCTATGTGGTAGGTGCAGGGCAAGTCTATTCTATTGTAATCATCTAAATAAATTCTTCCCGTAAATCCCGAACCAGGAGTAAAAACATCTTTAAAATGCTGTTTTGATTTTTATTATGATTTAAATGAGTTAGCATACCTATTTCGATTTTTCATATTCGATGATACTTTCATTATGTAAATTAAATAAAAAATATTTACCTAAGTTAGCTTATGCACAATATATCCGTAAGTAATAACCGTAGTAGATACAGGTACTTAAAAACTAGTTTAAAAGAAGTTGCAAAATTATTGTTGTGATACTGGTTTTACTGTGTTAATGTTATAAGTACGTATTTACAAAAAAAAGTAGAGAAGTATATATCAGCTATCTGGTTACCATATTACAGGCTTTGGGTTAGTTTGGGGCTAGATAGTGCTGTGTAGAAAGTCAACTATTTTTTTTATTTAATCTAATTCTTAGATGTACATTATTGAGCGACATGGAATTTAAATGAGAACGTTTGAAATAATAAAAACTCAATAATTTAATTAAATTTTTCATTTATTTCTCGGACACGTGCCAATACTTTATAACTCCCAATCAAGTACACTCAATTGCACAAAAACACAAACTTAACCCGATCGTAAACCGAGTTTATTTACGGTATTTACTCAACAAACAATGAATTGCATTAAGGGTTGCATCGGGGGTGACCGTGGGAGCATATCTTGACTATAATTAGGTAGCAGGGGTTAAATACACCCCCGCAATATATCCCTGTGCAAGAGTTTTTGAGTTGACAGTTTGAGCCTGTTGATGGTAATTCTGGAGATTTTTGAACAACTGATTCTAACATTTTTAAGAACCGTAAATTTTTTTAAGGGTAATTATAATTCGTCGAAAATGTTTCTGATTTTAGAATTTTGTATTGAAAGAAGAAGAAGGTTTAGATAGAGTAATTTTCCTGATGTGAATTGGTCACCCGTCGTCGTTCGCAATCAGAGAAATGGACCACTCTAACGTCGACTGGTCGTTCACACCCTGTTTTGCTGTTACCTCTGATTACTATTGCACCTTATTTTATTACAAATCCAACGAAAATGTTTCTTTTGTTGCAGACAATAAAATCAACTTCAATGAGGTCGGACAAAGCAATCTTTCAATATGGGGAGGACTGAAAACTACGATAGTTTCTAAATATGGAGGCAGCTCTACCGCACTTCCATCGACTCGCCACATCACGTTTCTACCAACAATATGCCATTCCTACATCTCGGCTATCCAGCAACTATCTTCATGATCTTCAGGTTCCACAACAGCATCCTACTCTTTTACAGCAATATTTGGCGTACTACAACGAGCCGCTAGTGCCTCTTGACTTGTCCCTAAAATCCACTACGCCAATCACCCCTCCTTGCACCCCTCCCCCACCGTCGCAAAAACGTAAATCCGATAACGTTCAAGAAAAAACACTGAAAATATTCCGTCATTTTGAAGAAACAAATGAGACCGACCAACCAGAGAAGAAAAAAGATGATGAGAATTCAAACGATAGTGACAGCCCAGAAGCAAAGAAGCTCAAATTTACGAAACAGTTTTTTGAAGAACTTAAAAGTTGTCTACCGGAAAAACCTGAAACTCCTTCCAGAAGTGACGGAAGCTCTCCAGATATTGTCGAAATAAAAGATGTGGAAGAAAGGCCAAAAAAATCACCCAAGCACGTGCAGCCTCTGAAGAAGAGCAAGGCAGTGCGACGGCTGGTATTTGACGAGGACAAGACATCTCCTGTCTCCGGCACCATCATACGCGATCTGGCTGAAGACGAAACGCTAGTCGTTCGAAAGGTAATTATTTAGTCTTTATAAATGTTCCTCTCCGTCCGGATGACAAAGCATTGCTTGGCAAGTCACGCACTGTCCTGCGTGCATAAACATGAGGCACACAGTCAATTTTGGCAGATTTGCCTGCCAAAATTGACATATGCAACCGGATTTTGAATGCAACAAAAGTTGCGTGATCAAGGGGCAGATCACTATAAAATAATAATGATCTTTACTATGAAATAAAAAACTTCTTAAAATGTATGCAATAAAAGTTGCACAGGAACTATTAATTAGACGTTCCTACCATACCATTACAGTAGGGTGACTTTCCTTATCGCTGGCAATTAAGCAGGTATGAAATCGAGTATTGTGCTGTGTTTTTGCACTAATAACAGTGCTGGGGGTGAACCGCGACGCTTACACAAGGGTGGGTTAAGGTTAAGGTGTACTGTCTACTAAAACTTATGTCGCATAATATTACATACCTACTTATGTTTATTCTAAGACTGTTTTTAGTGGCGTATTTGTCCATTGAATTCTATCAAATATAGAATGGCAGCTAATTGGCAGGCATTAGATGATTTGAGACTGATGTTTTACCCGAGTGCCGTAGTAATTATGCTCAATAGCTTAGGTACTTAATTAACTGGTTTATAGGACTTATCAGAAAGTTGATACTATAAAATTGAAATTTTGATCTCTTTTTAGATCCAAAGCGCAAATCCGTAATTAAAACTGAGACACGGCGGACACTTTCTGCGCATATGCTTTAGTGGACAGTGCTCCTCAGTCACATTAAACATCAATAAATCGTTTCAGTACGTTTTCTTTGAATTGAGATAGTGGAGAAACGTTCAATTTAGATGCAATAAAAATGAAGTTAATAACATGGAATTACCTAATAGCTGTAATTGTTGGTTTGATAAGTTTAGTTTCTAAAGCTCGCGTGATTTGCATTCACTCTATTAAAACGAAATAAAAATATAGGTATAACAAACGATGGCTATATCTAACTTTGAAAGGGTAATTCATCGTCGTCATCCATACCCAAGGAATTTGAATACAAGTACAATTTTGAATATCTGTTTTAACGAGTATAGACAGGTGATGAGGTTTTATTTGTAGTCAGACGGGGAGATATTTTTTTGTTTGTGAACGTTTGAGCGTTTGAGCGGGAACGTTTTGAGCTAAGTATCCATTTTATTACGTGGGCACTAAAAACTTTTTGGTATATTAACTTGAGCCTACCTAAAATTTACCTTACGTTACTTTGACCTACCAAGTTTTTTGTAAAACTCCTGAAAAATATTAACCTTTTTTTGTATGACTGTGTTAAAGATCCATAAACAACATTAAAATGATAAATCAAATTTTTTGTTTGTTTGTTTGTTGTAGGGAGACATAGACCCAGCGTTCAACGTGGTGGAGGTCACTGACGAGGCGAAAGCTTTGATCGCCTCTATCGATAACAAGCTAGGCCGGTACATATGCCGACTGTGCCGACGACTGTACAACGACGCGTTTGCTCTTGCGCAGCATCGCTGTTCCCGGATTGTGCACATTGAATACCGCTGCCCTGAATGTGATAAGGTAGGTCTTTACATTTATATTAATGATTGGATTCGTTTACATTGTTTACATACATTTATGAAAATCACCAAAGCTATGCCTTTTGGTGCTGTTGGTCAATACATCCATGTATGAAACTGTTCATTTTCCAATGTTGTTTGAGTGTTCGCTTGTTCAAAATGATCTGAATCCTGAAATCTGAAAGAACCTTGTGGTTGAAACTTGGTCCAATTGAACTGGGGGTGTCCAGTAAAAATACTTGTCCGATTCATCATCATCTCACTTGTCCGGTATTTAGTTAAAAGACATTGTGTACCCATCGATAAAAAATGGACTCTCATGTTCTGCACTACGAATGTTTGCATGTTTTATGAATTGACATTATCAACTTGTAAAGTTTACTCGGAACATCTGGCAGCACCCTTTTGTCATAACATTTTATCTAAAATTTCAATTTATCACCAATTATGAGATAACCTGCGAGATGAGTGTGTGGGAACTGAACATACGAGGGTGGGTACACACTTGGGCCATTTCGATGGGAATAGGGCTGGGTAGCAAAACAATAGATATTTGGCCTGGCGCTTCCTAATTGATATGTTGCACCATGCGTGACGGGGGAATATGAGTAGTTATCTCTGGGAATGAGAATTGTGACACATGTTTAGTAAATGGTAAAAAATTAACAAAAACAATTCAATATAATTATCTAAATAACGTTATAAATAAAAATAAGTCGGGTTTTCCTTCCTGACGCTATAACTCCAGAACGCACGAACCGATTTCCACGGTTTTGCATTCGTTGGAAAGGTCTCGGGCTCCGTGAGGTTTACAGCAAAGAAAATTCAGTTAATAACAATACTTCTAAACGCGAGCGAAGCCGCGGGCAAAAGCTAGTAACGTTATAAAAGTTGGTCGTAAAATTGATAAGGTTCAAATTGAAATTTATTTCATAAAAGTTTATATTAAAATAAATAAATAAATAATGCTGGACAATCCACACAGCACGATACCCAAAGTAAGCTACAAAAGGATGTTGCCAGTACTCTTCAGTTGGTTGATCGCCTTATAGTCTCTTATCTGTGCCTTAAGTAATTTTTGAATTCTTACTTTCCTTCAATGGTTAGTAGGTACCTTTGGTGCATGCAGTCAGATAGATGAGAAAATTAAACTTCAGGCTCTTTTCTAGGACTTCATCTGTCCTTCAATGATTAGTAGGTACCTTTGGTGCATGCAGTCAGATAGGTAAGGGAATTAAACTCTAAGCCCTTCTCTAGGTCTTCAACTGTCCAGCAAACCTAGCTTCCCATCGGCGCTGGCATAAACCTCGCATCCCCAGCGGCGCTGTGAAACGCCGGGACCCTCCAACCACCGATGCTGGGCGCTTCCCTTGCCACCACTGCGGCAAGATGTTCCGTCGGCAAGCGTACCTGAGGAAACATCTACTGGCTCACGAACAACTTGAGAATGAGCCGGAGAAGGAACCATCGGCGTTTCGGCAGGTGCATGCGGAGTATCCTGCTTATCAACCAACGGTAAGTTATCTTACAAACAGCTAGGTGGAACAAATAATATTTGGACAGTTTTGAAGAGCGCTAGAGTGGGTATTGTCTAAAGGATTTATAATCGCCTTGGCATGTTACAGATTCTACAGATTTATAAAACGTACATTAATATCAAATTAAGAAAAAATAACGACGATACAAGTTACATACCTACCACTTACGTATATTTACAAAAAAAAATACACAGTATACAGTTGAGTTCTCTTCAGACCTTTGCGAACAATCTAGAGATAGCTTGAAGTAATCTAAAGATTTTAAACAAAGATTTTATAATGTCCCAAAAGTTACTCTCCGAGCGGGACTTGAACCCGTGACCTTCCCCTTGATACGCTCGGAGAATAACTTTTGGGACTTTTTAAAATCTTTGTGATTTCCTTAATTGTAGTATATACACTTTATAGCTAATAAAAAAAATCAAACCAAGTTTCACAGCCAATCTGCATAGGTTCTAACAGTTCCATTTTCCCCAGGAACCGGTCCGGGACGCAAACTTCAACACCTTCTGGGGCAAGATTCCGCCACCTACTCCCGACGTCAACTGGGAAAATGTCCGTACTCGTTGCATGTCCTCCTGCTCCTCCGAAGACTCCCGCTCCCTCGACGTGACGGGCTCGGAGGACGAAGGCGGCGGCGGGGACGGGTGACGACGGGTGCTGCGGCCGGTGCCGCGGTTCCCGGCGTACGCGCCTCTCTCCAACCCCCTGTATGGCTACAGTGGGTATGGGGACACTTCGCACTTTTACTTCTCTTAGATCTCAATAACGGTAAGATTAAAATAAATTAACTGAAACAAATATGTAGTACTAATCCGCGATCATAATAATTATAATTAATAATGGAATTGTGCAAACTCATGGCAATCAATTAACTAACGGTAAGATTTTCTTAACAATTGACATTACCTTAGCAAACCGCTTTTGAAGAAAACACGATTAAGGTGTTATATCTTAAGCTAATAAGCGACATCTATTGAAGGTTTATATTATGAAATAAAAAATCGGGTTTGCATTATAAAATTCAAAAATTTTGTATAAATGCGAACTTTTCTTAGATACATACTTTAGAACTACTTGTATGGGTAATCAAATTGATAGTAATTTTAAATAATTTATTCTACAAATTTTACCGATATCGCGCTTGATCAAGGGGTTATGTGTGAATGTGATTGTTAGCTATGAGTAGAATTTTCTTGCCTTAGAAGTAGCTGTATTTGTGTGTTCTTATAAATTAAATGTAAGTATTTATAATTCTAGGTTAATAGAATAATTTGTAAATAGTTTGATCTCCTGCAGCATCATTCCAAAATATTTTTCACGCGAGTGTTAGACATTTCGCGTGACTGTAGAATTATTTAATATTACAACATTCTATTTAATCTTTAAATATATCAAATTAGTAGTATTACAGTTAGATTTAAAATCAAAATGTAGGTGATAAGATAAAATAATGTAGGTAAGTTTTATGTATTTATTTGAGTTTGTAAGGTTTCAAATGTCATAAACGCAGTAAAACATAGCTATTTCATAAGCTTTATAAGATATGGAAGCAATTAACTTCTAGCTGGTAATCAAAATATTTAAAATGTACTACATACAATAAGGTTTTAAAACTCAATCAATTTTGTATTCACTTTTTGTAGGTCTACCAGACGTGAATAAAAAGTCACGATAGTTTGTAACCATTTTCCAGGACGATTGTGTAGTGCTGTTCCGTTAACCACAAAATTAGTTTCACGGTTAGATTTGCTGTACAAACAGAAATACGAATTCTCACTTTGCAGTACGTTTACCGGTCAGTCGCCATTTGTATCCAAAGGTAGGTATTTCATAGTTAAATATCTTGGTAGTAAAAGATAATAATGTAATCACTAAACAAATGAAGTCAATCAGAGTACACCGAATGCACCTTCTTACAATAATTAATTTCAGAGTAAATCCGTCAGACATTTCACATTCTTATGAAGAATTCTAAGAATATGAATGTTAACTCTATTTATTCTCCGTCATTTTTTGTAACCATTCGCCACTAAAGAGCCATACTCCACCGCAGTGATATTTAAGGCGTTGACAACACCTAACATTTCTCTCGCTCGCACGATTCGACATTTTGAAAGATATAAAATCACAAATTCTAATTTTGAAAAATCGCAAACAACCATTTTGTGTGCAATCACATTGCGCATAGTTTGGTAAAAATTTCATTTTGACTGATGCAAGATTTCCTACTCAAAAATTTGCTTGAGTACGAAAATTATAAAAGCAAACTTTTAAGTAGGAAAACTTGTACCGATCAAAATGGTTTTTTTACTAAACTGTGCGCAATGTGATTGCACACAAAATGGTTGTTTGCTATTTTTCGAAAATGGGTTTAGTGATTTTATATCTTTCAACAAATCAGAACGTGCGAGCGAGAGTCACATTAGCTCTTGTCTTCGTCTTGATAAAATAAGTTTAAGTAACACGTCTGTAAAGACATAAGAATGCATGTTTCAATCGACACTTGCTGAAATGTTGGTATCGATTGTACAGAGCATATTTTTAGATGCCTCCGTAGCCTCTTCATTAATATTTCACAGTTGCCTTGCCTGCCATTGCATCGGAAAAGAGAATGGAAAATAAAATTCAAATCACTCGAACTTCAGTTATTAATAAACACAGTCACTTCCTTTGTAAGTAATTTAATTCCACGTCCAATATTAATGATTTAAATCCACCGCGATAGTTAGCAACTTGCACACATTGGTAATTATCCAACCAAAAATATTTAATTCCGAAATTGATTGATATACCTAATATTCATTCAATCAATAATAAAACATACTATTTATATTTAATATAAGTTACATAGTATTTTTTAAATATTTTATTAAATCTCTAGTCACTTTTTAATCTTTGATTAGTCACAAAAGTTTTTGTAATAGTATACAAAGAGTTAAAAAGTAGTTTCCTAGTCAAAAAATTTTTGTTCTTACTTAATCTAGTCTTTACATTTCTAGTCTTTTATGCTAAGAATATAAAATAACCGAAAATCATTAGAAAGTATCGCTATTTTTATACCAGTCTAAAGAGGTATATTCAATCAATGTTTATTCTAGTCAAATATACTTATTAGAATCTTTTATCCAATTGGTCTCATGATCTGTAATTTTCTAGTCAAAAATTAACAAGTCTTTTAGTTATATTCGTTTCCTAGTCATGTTTACTTAGTCAATAAATAAATAAATAATGCTGGACAATCCACACAGCACCATCTAGCCCCAAAGTAAGCTACTCAAAGCTTGTGTTATGGGTACTAGATGACATATATTTAATACATTATATTACTTACATAGATAGATATTTTTTATTATATACATAGAAAACACCCAGACCAACGGAACAATATTTAGTCTTTTTAGTCAAAATATATTTTTTCCTAGTCAATGTATTATAGTCACCTTTTATACAAGTCATATTTACTAGTCATGTGGGAAATCCATTTTAGACAATAATTTGTTTCGATCTCAAAACATAGTCAATTTATAAGATTTTTTTTTTTTGAAAATTTATTGACAAAGAAAATTACAACTAATTGTTACAATTATTTATTTGATCTCAAAATATGTAAAAAATTATGAAGACATTTTTCATTTTAATTCATTTTAACATGCAAAGGAAATGGGTAGGTTAAAGAATTTTTAACCGTGAGCCGGAGAAGAGGCAATTTTATTTATTACACATGCATATGAATGCATTCCAATTTTTTTATTAAAAATTCGACTCATTATTGAACAATACGAGAATATTTATTTATCAATAGATTTTTTTAAACATCTGATTGACTTCATCTGTAAATGTTTTTAAAAATAAATTACAGATATAGAATAAGCATAGTTATAGAAAGATATATTGAATTTATATAAAAATATATCGAAATGAGTGAAAACTAGTCAGTGTGCAGTTTGCAATGCGTTCCAAAGATGTAAATATGAAAACGCTAATTATAATTAGTTAAATAAATTATTTATACATCATATTTATTAATAAAATAATTATGGAACTTTATTATATTTATCATGAATTTTGACTTGTATCAAAAATTATATATCCATGTAACAAAAAAAATTGCAAGCATGTATTTTAAATTATATAAATATGCCGTTTAACAATTCGAAAATTTTATTTACAGTACTTTAAGGATTTGATTGTATTTTAAAATACTTATTGCTTGATACAAAATCATTTTATCAAGGCAATAAAGAGCAAGTAGGAAGGTAACGTTTTATGTCGCATAACTTTATCTATGTTCTTGTTAATAACATTAAATATTTTCAAAACTTAGTCTTTATATTAATCAAATGTTTTAAAGTAATATTTATTTAGTTAGATATTTGTATATTTTCATTGAGGACGACGAGTGTGAAGAACAAAGATTTTTCTATGTCTGTATGTATGGCTGTCAAGTCACTTGCTATTTCAGCGTTTACTCCTAATTAGATAGAGATAGCAAGTGACTGGACAGTCGATTAGCTTCGATCGAGTTTTCAGAAACCGACGGATAGAATATTAAAAATAGTAGTGACCTATGTATATTTACAACAAAAAGATGGTATCCACCATCTGGTTCCCATAAGGCATAATGTTTCGCTTATCTAGTTTGACTAGTGTTAACTAATAATCTTCTAACTTCAAATCTGAATGTACCTACCGATGTTAATATTTGCATACGTCAAACAAAACCTTCATCTTAAGTTTAACCTATCGATATATTAAATAAAAGGTTTTCCTCACTCATATTTTCTGTTTGTTAGACTCATAGAACCTTTTATTGTTAAACTAGCTGGTACCCGCGACTTCGTCTGCGTACTTTTAATCTCTTCATCTCTTTTTTTTTTCGCAATAAAAGGTAGCCTATGTTCTTTCTCAGGGTCTAAAGATTGTCTGTGCCAAATTTCATCAAAATCGGTTGAGAGGTTTAAGCGGGAAAGCGTAACAGACAGACAGACAGACCGACAGACAGAGTTACTTTCGCATTTATAATATTAGTTGGGAAGTTGGGATGTGCATGTTTTTTCTAAACATAATAAAATATATTATTTCATCAAATTGTTAAAAAAATGCCTCACTAAATACTGTATTTACCTATATTGTGATGTACCTACTTAGCTGTATTTTTTCCGGCTAACATTTAACGATCGATTATTGCATTACCTCTGCATCCCCGTTTCTCTGATAGTGCTAGGGTATATTTATCAATAATTGTAACTTTTATAGTTGTGTATGCCAAGTAGTTTCAAACTAAATTAGACTTTGATGTAGCTTGTTCATTTTTATAGATATAGCTGCGATGTGTTTATTGTAAATATTTGTAAGTATTTGAAATAAATTATTGAATCATCATCATCAACTCTTTTAATTGCTTATCAACGAACTCATGTTGGTCTCAATGCCTGGAACTCTGAATAAATAAAAACAGTAAAATATACAATTTCATTTTCTTGGATGGCATTTCTATGAAAATCTGAAACTAAATAAAATAAATAAATAATGCTGGACAATCCACACAGCACTATCTAGCCCCAAAGTAAGCTATTCAAAGCTTGTGTTATGGGTACTAGATAACTGATATATTTAATACATTATATACTTACATACATAGATATTTTTTATTATACATAGAAAACAAAACAAGTCACTTCCTTTGTAAGTAATTTAATTCCACGTCCAATATTAATGATTTAAATGATTTAAATCCACCGCGATAGTTAGCAACTTGCACACATTGGTAATTATCCAACCAAAAATATTTAATTCCGAAATTGATTGATATACCTAATATTCATTCAATCAATAATAAAACATACTATTTATATTTAATATAAGTTACATAGTATTTTTTAAATATTTTATTAAATCTCTAGTCACTTTTTAATCTTTGATTAGTCACAAAAGTTTTTGTAATAGTATACAAAGAGTTAAAAAGTAGTTTCCTAGTCAAAAAATTTTTGTTCTTACTTAATCTAGTCTTTACATTTCTAGTCTTTTATGCTAAGAATATAAAATAACCGAAAATCATTAGAAAGTATCGCTATTTTTATACCAGTCTAAAGAGGTATATTCAATCAATGTTTATTCTAGTCAAATATACTTATTAGAATCTTTTATCCAATTGGTCTCATGATCTGTAATTTTCTAGTCAAAAATTAACAAGTCTTTTAGTTATATTCGTTTCCTAGTCATGTTTACTTAGTCAATAAATAAATAAATAATGCTGGACAATCCACACAGCACCATCTAGCCCCAAAGTAAGCTACTCAAAGCTTGTGTTATGGGTACTAGATGACATATATTTAATACATTATATTACTTACATAGATAGATATTTTTTATTATATACATAGAAAACACCCAGACCAACGGAACAATATTTAGTCTTTTTAGTCAAAATATATTTTTTCCTAGTCAATGTATTATAGTCACCTTTTATACAAGTCATATTTACTAGTCATGTGGGAAATCCATTTTAGACAATAATTTGTTTCGATCTCAAAACATAGTCAATTTATAAGATTTTTTTTTTTTGAAAATTTATTGACAAAGAAAATTACAACTAATTGTTACAATTATTTATTTGATCTCAAAATATGTAAAAAATTATGAAGACATTTTTCATTTTAATTCATTTTAACATGCAAAGGAAATGGGTAGGTTAAAGAATTTTTAACCGTGAGCCGGAGAAGAGGCAATTTTATTTATTACACATGCATATGAATGCATTCCAATTTTTTTATTAAAAATTCGACTCATTATTGAACAATACGAGAATATTTATTTATCAATAGATTTTTTTAAACATCTGATTGACTTCATCTGTAAATGTTTTTAAAAATAAATTACAGATATAGAATAAGCATAGTTATAGAAAGATATATTGAATTTATATAAAAATATATCGAAATGAGTGAAAACTAGTCAGTGTGCAGTTTGCAATGCGTTCCAAAGATGTAAATATGAAAACGCTAATTATAATTAGTTAAATAAATTATTTATACATCATATTTATTAATAAAATAATTATGGAACTTTATTATATTTATCATGAATTTTGACTTGTATCAAAAATTATATATCCATGTAACAAAAAAAATTGCAAGCATGTATTTTAAATTATATAAATATGCCGTTTAACAATTCGAAAATTTTATTTACAGTACTTTAAGGATTTGATTGTATTTTAAAATACTTATTGCTTGATACAAAATCATTTTATCAAGGCAATAAAGAGCAAGTAGGAAGGTAACGTTTTATGTCGCATAACTTTATCTATGTTCTTGTTAATAACATTAAATATTTTCAAAACTTAGTCTTTATATTAATCAAATGTTTTAAAGTAATATTTATTTAGTTAGATATTTGTATATTTTCATTGAGGACGACGAGTGTGAAGAACAAAGATTTTTCTATGTCTGTATGTATGGCTGTCAAGTCACTTGCTATTTCAGCGTTTACTCCTAATTAGATAGAGATAGCAAGTGACTGGACAGTCGATTAGCTTCGATCGAGTTTTCAGAAACCGACGGATAGAATATTAAAAATAGTAGTGACCTATGTATATTTACAACAAAAAGATGGTATCCACCATCTGGTTCCCATAAGGCATAATGTTTCGCTTATCTAGTTTGACTAGTGTTAACTAATAATCTTCTAACTTCAAATCTGAATGTACCTACCGATGTTAATATTTGCATACGTCAAACAAAACCTTCATCTTAAGTTTAACCTATCGATATATTAAATAAAAGGTTTTCCTCACTCATATTTTCTGTTTGTTAGACTCATAGAACCTTTTATTGTTAAACTAGCTGGTACCCGCGACTTCGTCTGCGTACTTTTAATCTCTTCATCTCTTTTTTTTTTCGCAATAAAAGGTAGCCTATGTTCTTTCTCAGGGTCTAAAGATTGTCTGTGCCAAATTTCATCAAAATCGGTTGAGAGGTTTAAGCGGGAAAGCGTAACAGACAGACAGACAGACCGACAGACAGAGTTACTTTCGCATTTATAATATTAGTTGGGAAGTTGGGATGTGCATGTTTTTTCTAAACATAATAAAATATATTATTTCATCAAATTGTTAAAAAAATGCCTCACTAAATACTGTATTTACCTATATTGTGATGTACCTACTTAGCTGTATTTTTTCCGGCTAACATTTAACGATCGATTATTGCATTACCTCTGCATCCCCGTTTCTCTGATAGTGCTAGGGTATATTTATCAATAATTGTAACTTTTATAGTTGTGTATGCCAAGTAGTTTCAAACTAAATTAGACTTTGATGTAGCTTGTTCATTTTTATAGATATAGCTGCGATGTGTTTATTGTAAATATTTGTAAGTATTTGAAATAAATTATTGAATCATCATCATCAACTCTTTTAATTGCTTATCAACGAACTCATGTTGGTCTCAATGCCTGGAACTCTGAATAAATAAAAACAGTAAAATATACAATTTCATTTTCTTGGATGGCATTTCTATGAAAATCTGAAACTAAATAAAATAAATAAATAATGCTGGACAATCCACACAGCACTATCTAGCCCCAAAGTAAGCTATTCAAAGCTTGTGTTATGGGTACTAGATAACTGATATATTTAATACATTATATACTTACATACATAGATATTTTTTATTATACATAGAAAACACCCAGACCAAACTATATCCCCTCAAATAAAAAATATATTTTCAAATAGTATCATAAACGTAATAAATATAATAATAAGCCGTCGAATCCTCCTTATTTTTGAAGTCGGTTAAAAATAAAGATTAGTTAACTGATGCACCTTAGTTACGCAATTTAATAAAGATGGATAGGATGGGTAGGTTATATAGCTTTATTGTACACCATAATAAAAGTTCACATTTAAACTCAAACAATACTTAAAAACTACACGCATAATAATATTGTGTTGTAGTGTTATCGCTAAAGGCAATCACTTCCAGGCAACCTTGAAAAATTCCAGCAATATTTACTCAGTCATCATACTAGTTAGAGTTCAAACTGCTTCGCAATCTAAGGCAGATAAGGCAGATCATTATACCGAGACTTCTAATCCGACTAGACCGGACCAGACGTCGCGGCATAATGACTACTCCAAGACTACAGTTCTACGGAAAACAAGATCTCTACCGCCATCTATGGCTGGTTTTATGAACTAAATTGCACCCTTTCCACCCTCTCTATACAACCCCTAAGCCCTAACCCCTATCCAAAACGTGAACATTAAAATAAATACCAGAGCATTACAGATAGATGGCGCAACTTATGTAAAAACATTAAAATGAAAAGAAAAAACAATAAGATGGGCCTATTCCTTCCTACCAAATGATTCATATATCAGCTACAATAATCTAAGCAAGAAAGCAAAAACAATGGCTATACCTACCTATCTAGGTACCAATTTGTTATATTAATCGTTGATTTATGCAACGCTTCTTTGATAAAAACAAATTATCCTCCTATTCAGGCTTCAGTTGCCTTAGATCTCCGACAGATGAACCATGAAACGCGTTTTTCTCATCACACTAATTTATGTTGCAAAAATAAATTGTCACGTCACCAACCGCACGAAAACCGCGGAGGTGACCACTCAGTTTTTCCTTGAAAATGAGACGCGGGAAAATTTGGCTAAGTTGGAAGAAAATAAGAAAAATAATGCGACAAAAAAGGTAAACGTTATAGGAGAAACCTACGTTTATTTAGACGATGTGTTGTTTTCGTTGGGCAGTCAAAATTGGAGCTCGCATGAAAAGCCTTGTTTGGACCACATTCACCGTATGCTTAATGGTTTGCAGAACTTCACACTGTGGGCGGTTTGGGGTAAGTTTATCCCAAAATTTCATTCAAATGGTTTTTGACTACTATCCCTAATTTGGATATATTTTGTTTTTTTTTTTAGTAGTGTGCAATGCAAAGCAATCACGAAATAAATTTTTTCAAACATGTATTTTGTGAATTAAGGCTTTTTTTATTGTCAGGTCAGTATCTTAATGAAACAACGCAGTATCTTAATGAAACAACGCAGTATCTTAAAAAACAATTTTTACAAAATGTATAGATATACATTTTGTAAAAATTGTGATGTTGGTACTCGTACTGGCAATAAAACATTTAAACATTGATAACCTTGTACAGTTGGCCATATCAAGATGATTGTAAACTTTTAAAGTTAAAGTCACAACATCAAAATCCGGGTCGGTACTCATCACTTGATTTGCACTAAATATGTGTGTCAATTGCATACATACATCGCAAGTTAACATCCTAGTAGGAGGACATAGTTATAGACAATTAGCAAGTCGAAGGGCAATAGAGCTGGATGAACTCACCACCGCTAGGGAATAAAAGTTCTCGAATGGTGACCCGCAGCCCGATTACGCTAATGTCTGGCTATCAAGATGGCTTTCAGTTTTAAATTTGATTCCCATCCATCCAAGGAATTTAGCATTCATCACAAGGAATTTAGATACTAGATCCATCCGTATGTTGCTATTGCACTATGGGAATCAAATGCTCTCGTCAGAGAGTATTTCCTAGGGCGTCCAGGAAGTCTGTGGATGTAGGGGGCTAAGAACGTTCCCTTAGAAACGTATAAGGAAGGTCTATGTCCAACGCAGAGGACTTAATCAGGCTAAT
Organism: Plemyria rubiginata; assembly: GCA_963576535.1. NCBI lineage: Eukaryota > Metazoa > Arthropoda > Insecta > Lepidoptera > Geometridae > Plemyria > Plemyria rubiginata. The sequence continues at coordinate 5,844,207 of OY754925.1, read as the reverse complement.
GATAATAATAATGAAATTTATGTTCTGCCGATTGTAAAGTCCCATTTTGATAAAAAACTACGATTCCTACCACACAGATTGGGACGCCCAGTCTTCGGAACCCCAAGGTCTTCTATTTGCAAATCGCTACCAACTGGGAAATTTTGATCAATGCATGAACGCACCCTGGGCTACAACCCATACCGAGCTGAAGACCAAGTACTGCTTAGCAGACATTGTGTTGGAGCGAACTGACAAATCTATCAGAAAAAAAGTGAAAAATCCTTTTAATCCGTATCAGTCTGCTCTGGATTATATTGAGGTAAGATAATTTTTAAATTATTCTACGGCAGAGAGAACTATGAACTCGGGTCTTGAACAAAAACCCCCAAAAACCTCGATACTAACCCCCGGTTGCTGAAAGCTCGATCAACACTAATCGGCTGTCAAGTCACTTGCTATTTCATCTTTTACTTCAAATTAGATAGGGATAGGTGACTTGACAACCGATTAGTGTGGATTGCGCTTTCAGAACCATTTCAAATTAAAAAATACATAAGTAATGCTTTTTAAACCATATTGACGACGAAATAATATTCAACAAAACTTATTAATTTACATGCGGTTTATAAGAATTATAAGACACCCTAGCATTTTTGACCTCTGAAATAAAGTCTTGTGACCCGAAGTCATTGCTCGCTAGTATACCATGTTATAGTAGTGAGTTACTTTACTTCCTAAAAAATGTAATTAGCTCAAACTAATTTTCCCGCACCAGACATTCTCACGTCTTTTTGTACCTACTCAAAATCCTTGAGAAACGTCTTAATATTGCAGTCGGTACATGCCTGCTTTTTACAGTACCTACCTCATTAGTATTCACACACAATTTTTGTAAAAAACCGCTAAGAAACAGACTACGCGACTTTGCTAACCTAGGCACAGAAGATATCCAATCTTTTAGCATCAAGTATTTAAGGTCGATTCACACATATCAGTGAAGCCACAGTTCCGACACAGTACCGGCACTGTGCGAAATATTCTTTCTTTTTTTATTTATGGCTGTTCAGTGGCCGATAGGAGTTGCCACGAATTTGCCAATGTCGAGTTTGGCTGAGTCAGGGATAATATAACATAGGATTTTACACTCAAGAAGGTTTCAGTTTTCTCACCAACCGATAATTTTTTAATCAGTTTGACCCTAAATCACCAATTAAACTACAAATCGTAGAGCAAATAATTACATTGACTTAGGACACTGACAAATACAATGAGGACGTACTATAGAATAGATAATCAGACGTAGTAGCTTAGCACGCAACACAATCACGATATACAACAAGCACCGATGTCGAAACATCGGAAGATCAGCCTTTGTTGTTCAGCTTTTATTTAATGCGCCGCTCGCGAGTACCCTTGCATAGTGCCTGCTTGAGGAAAAAGTACCCTATGTGTTAATCCAGGTCATGATCTATTGATAAAAAATGGACCATTTAACTACGGTATAAAAGTCATTGCGTTATTCAAAAGACGGCGTAGGCATTGAATTGTAATAATAAGGCCTAGTTTTGCGGTCCATTTTCAGACAAGGCGTAGAAGCCTACGAATAAATAATAAGTACGTTTCAACTTCCTCATATCGCGAAGACTTCATTAGTCAAAATATGACATAGGTACTTCTCGCTCGAAAATTTCCACAGTTTAGACATAATATATAATATAAAATCACTGCATGCAAAATTCAGTGCAAAATATTAAGTTTTCCTACCAAAAACTTTGCTTTCCCAAAGCTTGTTTTAGTAAGCAATCTTTTTAGTAGGAAAACGTGTACATACTTTCAATAGTACTATTACGGTATCAGTACTATTACTTTTTCTGTGATAGTAAGTATTAAAAGATCTGAGGGGATCTCTACCGTGCCTCGAGACATAAGTCGTAAAGCTATTTAGATTCTTCTTTTTTTTTTGTATTTCAACAACATTTTTGCTTCATAAGTGTCAGTTTTTTCATCTTCTTCTTCTAGTACCGACCACCACACGCGCATCCACTAAACGAATTAACATGGGGTGCGTGTGTGCCAGCCGCTTGCCAGTCCAGAACTGTTGAGCGCTTGCTCGGAATTATGCTCGCTCGCAGCCATCTTGGAACAGCTGGGATCAGAGCCAACATATCCATCACGGAGCCTTGCCAAACGAACGAAGATCGGAAAGAGTACGACGGACTTTTTTATGGTTTTGTGTAAGATTGAGCATTTTTATTTTATTATTTACATTCAAAGCTGTGTATGTATATGTGTTAGATAACTTTGCTTGACCAAATAACAAAATAGTATCGAGACCAGCCTAATCCCACACAAAGTGCACGTTTTAAATCGAGGTTTGTAGCAAAACCAGCAACATCAGAATCAGCAAAAACCCAAAAACAAGAAATGTTCTGCCGCCTTTTCAGAAAACATGGATGTTGCTGCTTTAGCTTCTATAATGACTCAATTGTCGGTGACGTAGTTCGTCTTGTTGGTAATTTTTTGTAATGATTATAATATCATTTATATCGAGTCTTTTTTTCAGGGGCATGGTTGGTCTTTTGGTTGGTTTATCGCTGCTATGTACATTTTTGAATATCGGCAATGAAAGAAACGTTTCAAATTCAATGAGTGAGTTTTTTATACGACTAGCTAATGTAACATGCAAATGACTCTCCTGATGTTAAGTGGTAACCAGCACCTATGAAAAAGCATTGCCTAGTAAGTCACACACGATAGGAACGTGCCCTGCGATACACTGCCCTGCGTCCATCAACTTGAGGCATACAGATGTTAAGCCTCATGTGCTTGTAATTACACCGGCGACCACATTCTTCAAACCGAAACACAGCAACGCTACTTGGCGGCAGAAAAGGGCGTGGTGGTAGTAGGTACTTCCCCGGACGAGCTCTTCAGAAAGACTCTTGATTCCTCTTATTCTCTTGATCATTATTAATGCATCAAAATACACCTCGAACTCAGTTTCGTATTCAATTGGAGCCTCAAAGCCTCACCAGACAAATGTTCCCTTTGATCTTTTAGTATTTACCAAGTACACACTCAAACTCATTTTGAGGATGAGTTTAGACTCTCAGAGGTACGTCCAATGAGAGTATTGGCATGTGCCATACTTAATAAACTATGGCTCATACATGCCAACATTTTGCAGTACTTATGTGATATCCTTACTTCATAGGTTGCAAGCTCATCGCCGCTTCTAGAATACTTATTAGTTTCCTCGTTTTTCTGAGTCACAACAAACTAATAATTCTAGAACCATAGAGAACCTATACAAAACCACATTACAAAATTTACATAATGCAGTACAAAATATTTAAACACATAAACGCAGTTTCAGTCCGTCGCGACTATTAGTTTTTTGTAAGTGATGATAATATCACACAGTTTTCCGTAATCTAGAAGTTATTTTTCAGTGACAGGTTTCATCAAAGCATTCTGTCTGAAGGAAAACACCAGAGACCTCTTGAAAATGAAGAAAGAGGGCTTAGAAGTATTCTATGGAATCAAGTATCTGACTATGTGTCTCATAGTGCTGGACCATCAAATTGGACTCCACAATGCTGGGCCAATCAGTGACGGGCTCATTTCAGATCAGGTAAAGTATCACATCCAAGTCTGTTTGAAGCACTGCCAGTGACGTAGTTCTTTTCTACTTCTTGCTTGTATAGTGGTAGACTGGTAGCCATCCTATTAAGTATACAAACCTGCATCCTTAATTTTAGTAATTCAGATGTTAAGCCTCATGTGCCCCTAATGACACCCGCAGCTACAGCTTTTAGGCTGTGTCCCCAGTAGGCAAACTGTTGGCGGCCGACTGCGCAAACGCGACGCAGACTGCGACGCTGCAAACCACGGAATAGAGAAAACCCCTGCAAACTGCTTACAGTGAGCGCAAAACTAGCAAACTGTGGACACTCCATTTCAAATATATGGAAGGGCGTACTAAATCGATACGCCACAAACTCAGTCGGCCGCTAACAGTTTGCCTACTGGGGACACAGCCTTAGACTGAAACACAGCGTCGCTGCTTGGAATAAGGCGTGATGTAATACTTTCAAGGACAAGTCTTTTACCAAGAACTCTACTAAAGCTCTTGCTTGTTAAGAAATTGATATAGAATAGAATAGAAATAGAATAGACATCCTCAAAGAATCTTGAGTTAGTACTTGGTACTGAGAGATCTGAAGGGATATCTACCGTGCCTAGGGATCAAAGTCGTGAAGTCTGTTTCAGTTTTTCAGTTTTTTCAGATAAGCAAAGATCACACATCTGTCTGCACCAACCTACATCTGACTGCATTGTCATTACTCAGACTGACAGTTTAATGCCTTTTTTTATACAACTAGCTGAGCAGATGGCCCACCTGATGTTAAGTGGTAACCATTACCTATAACGCAGCAATGCCTCGTAAGTCACGCACGATCGGAACGTGCCCTACGATGCACTGCCCTGCGTCCATCAACTTGAGGCATACAGATGTTAAGCCTCATGTGCCTGTAATTACACCGGCGACTACACTCTTCAAACCGAAACACAACAACGCTGCTTAGCGGCAGAAAAAGGCGTGGTGGTAGTACTTTTTCGGATGAGCTACACACAAAGAGCTCTACTACACTTAAAGATGCTTCTTATGATGTCAATTCCAGCCATGGTGCATTGCTTTAGTCACCTCGTACGACATCAATGGTTATGATGGAAGAGACGGGACAGGAATCCCACGCTACCGCCATGGCTTAGTGGCCACTCAAACATTTGTTTTACTCATTCAGGTTCCAAAGTCACCGCTTGGTATGCTGATTTTGCACGATGACCTTTTTGTGGACACATTTTTCCTTTTATCTGGTTTTCTGGCAATCACTTACCTGGCAAGTGTCAAGAAGTTGCCCAATCCTCTTTTGATTATACTGAAAAGATACTTGAGGTTAGTCTTTCTTCACAAAACCTTTCTATATTAACTTCATATTCGATATAATGGCTATTGAGGACTGCGTGACTGCTTGGATCTGAATGTGGCAACCAAAGTGATGGATGAAAGATAGGTGCAGGCGACAAAGATGCTGGGATGAATAATAAAAAAAATAATAAATAAATAATGCTGGACAATCCACACAGCACTATCTAGCCCCAAAGTAAGCTATTCAAAGCTTGTGTTATGGGTACTAGATAACTGATATATTTAATACATTATATACTTACATAGATAGAATGTGCGGAGTTTACGATAATACAACAAAATACAAAAATATTCTTATACGAAACAGTTGACTATCCGCAGAACGTTCTCAGAAAGATAATTGTTTAGGTAATCCATGGTTTGATGTTTTCGGATGCAGATGATCTAAGAATAATTTTTAAATTTTTTTTTTTTTATTTCAGATTGGTAGTAGCTCTAGCAATAGTGGTGTTCTACGCATGCGCTGTATTCCCTTACACGGGGTCCGGTCCATTGTGGAGTAGAGTGAACTCGGTCGAGACAGATGCGTGCCTTAAAACCTGGTGGTTAAATATACTCATGGTCAACAATTATATTGACACAGAAAATATTGTAGGTTTTGTTGTAGAATGTTATACTTATGCGTAATTTTTTTATGAACTAGTTGCAACGAGTTATTGTACCTATTACTAATAGCATTACCAATATGAATTATACATTGCATCGTTAGGTCAAGCACTTTTAGAACTATATCCTCCTATGCATAGTCCTGCGTCGACTTGTGGTTTTTTATTTTTTAATACCTGATCTTAAGGGGTAACCATCACCTATTACAAAAACACATCGTAAGTCACGCTCGAAAGCAACGTGCCCTACGCTGTTTCATCGATTACCACATTCTTCAAACAGCAACGCTGCTTTGCGGCAGAAAAAGGCGTGGTCTACCACCACGCCATTTCCCGTCTCTGGATAAGCCCTTCACAAAGAACTAATTCTTCTCTCAAAGGGTACAGTGTACTTTATACCTGTATAGTTCCTAATTTTGTTTTTAATTTCATAGTGCATAGTCGTGTCCTGGTACATACCCTGTGATTTCCACTTCTTCATCGTGACTGTGTTGCTGTACTGGATCTTCAAGCGATCTTCCGGGCTGGGCATAATATGCGGCGGTCTGGTGACGGTCGCTTCTATCATTGTGCCAGGATTGGTCACATATATGTACAAGCTGAATGCTGTCCAGTTGTTTACTTTTGAGTAAGTCATACTTTTTAGCGTTATTTTAAGTCACTTGACCTATACTATAACATATATAGCATTGCCAACTATTCTAAGATTGCGTTATTTTTGTATTAAGAAGCACTCAAAAATTTTCTGGCTCCCACATTTTTGGAGAAATAAACTTCTTCTTCTTCTTGCCGTGCCCTAGTTCCTTCGAAATAGTCTGTTGAACGGATTTTAATTGCGCCTCAAAGAGACTCGATTGGAGATTAAACTTATCTATCTATTCAGCCTGTATTCACCCACTGATGCTGATTATAAGTCTTCGCCATATCCAACTCTTCGACTATATCTTCCGACCATAAAACATATAAACTTAGTAACGAAATACAAATTGATTCCGACTGAGTATAATAAGACCAAATATTTTAATGCTCGTAATCGCTGTAATAGGGTGTGCAGAGACGCTCAACGCCACCATATTCACGAATCCGTTTCCGATGATGATCCAGCTAAAGTGTGGAGGTTTTTAAGATCATTGGGAGTTGGTAAATCTCGCCAGGATAACATACCCGGCGATTTGAACATTAACTCTCTCAACCAACATTTTTCTTCCTCTTCTTGCATTAGTGATTTGGAAAAAACCAGTACCCTTAATCATCTTTCTTCACTTCCAACTCCTAATCACCCTCCTTTTCTTTTCAGTCAAGTCACTGCCGGGGAGGTTAAGAGAGGTGTTTTGTCAATAACGTCTAACGCTGTTGGAGTCGACGGTATTAGTCGCAATATGCTTATCCCTATCCTTGATATAATCCTACCTATCCTTTGTCATCTTTTTAATTACTCCTTACTGAATGGTGCTTTTCCCTCAATTTGGAAAGAAGCACAAATAATTCCTTTGCCAAAAAAGCCCAATCCCAAATCCTTTGCTGAGTATCGTCCTATTTCTATACTTCCATTCTTGTCCAAAGTTCTCGAACGCCTCGTCCATAATCAATTAAATTCCTATCTTTCCTCCAATAATCTCCTTAACCCTATGCAATCTGGTTTTCGCAAAGGCCACAGTACTGTCACTGCTCTTGTTAAAATCACAGATGACATTCGTCTGGGGATGGAACATGGGCAGCTTACTGTGCTAGCGTTGCTCGATTTTAGCAATGCTTTCAATACCGTTAACTTCGACATTCTCCTTGCACTTCTTCGCTCTCTTAATATTTCCCCTGCTGTGGTTGGCTGGTTTTTTAATTATTTACATGGGCGCCGTCAGCGAGTCCGTCTTGAAGAATCCTTTTCCTCTTGGTGTGACTTGTCTGCTGGTGTACCTCAAGGTGGCGTTCTCTCTTCTCTTCTCTTTGCTATTTTCATTAACTCTATTTCTCAAAATCTTAGTTCGTCCTACCACCTCTATGCCGATGACCTTCAGATTTACGCACAAGCTCCCCTGAGTAAGATTTCCGAAGCTGTTGATAAAATTAACTCCGATTTATGCCTTATCAGTAAGTGGACCCGGGTTCATGGATTGAAAATAAACCCTGCCAAAACTCAGAGTATAATCATAGGTAGTTCTAGAACGCTTTGTATGATGGATTGGTCTGCGGCTCCACAGGTTATTTTCGATGGTGTCACTATTCCTTATAGTGAAACCGTCAAAAATCTAGGAATAACAGTGGATCGCAACCTCTCTTGGAGGGATCAGCTTAATGAAACAAGTCGTAAATTATTTGCTTCAGCTGGGTCTTTGAGGAGTCTGAGTCTTCGTAACTTTTTGCCAACATCCACTAAGACTGCGCTTGCACAATCGCTGTTACTCCCTGTATTGGATTACGCCGATGCATGTTATCTGGACCTCACTGAGGAACAGCTTGACAAACTTGAACGTCTCCAAAATTTCTGCATAAGGTTCATTTTTGGCCTTCGCAAGTATGACCATGTGTCTCCTTATCGTTCTCAACTTAAATGGCTTCCTATTCGTCTTCGCCGTAACATGCATTTTCTTACTCTTCTTTATTCTATTCTTTTCAATCCCTTCTCACCTCGCTATCTTAAAGGTAGATTCGAGTATCTTCATTCCTGCAGTAATCGTTTGTTAAGGACAACGGAAAACTTACTACTGAAAACTCCATGTCATAACACCTCCTTTTACAGTGACTCTTTTACTGTCAGAGCTGTCAAGCTGTGGAATGCTCTGCCTCTGGAGATTAAAATGGCATCCTCGCACATCACTTTTAAGTTGAAGTTGAAGGAGCACTATTTATCGTCAATCACTACCTAGTTATCTGTCCGTATATTGTTATTAAGCAGAAGTATATATTTAATTTATATATATTAGTTTTTTTTTTTTAACTATAAAGTACCTACGTATTAGAATTGCTTAGTTTGTCATGTTAGGCTAGTTAGGTTAAGTTAGCTTGTGCCTTGAGTAGGTACTTATGTACCTACATGGCTATTAGTAAATATGTAGGTTTAGGTCCAATAGATTATCTAAACTTTATTCCGTAACTACACCGCCGTCAATTTCTGATTAGTTCTTATCCTTCCAAGGTTGCCTGGAAGAGATCGCTCTCAGCGATAAGGTCGCCCATTGTTTTACCTTAAATTTATGCTTTTACTCTGTACTATGTTTCTGTGTGGTGAACAATAAAGAGTTATCTATCTATCTATCTATCTAAATAACAAACAATAAATTTACAAAAAGTTCAAGTATAATATAATTTTCATTCAAATTACATAGTTTTCCAGGTAAAAATTGTTTTACTGGATTTGTACTGAATTAAACTATTTAGTAGTAAAACTTCTTTGTATGGAGGCTCTGATGGGTTTTCAATTTTAGGCATACATAGCAGTTTTGCTTTGTTACTACTTTAAGATTTCGTGTGCAAGTTTTCGTAGGTTTCGTGTCTTTCTGTCTGACAACTGAGTACAATGCAATAAACGTTTGCACCGTTGCCTGGGTATTTTTTTTATGGATCGTGCGTGACCATTTTTTTTTTTGGTTGTATTGTTATGTAATTATTTTTCATAAAGTCAATTAGTCGGATATCTTAAAAAAATTATGTGGAGTGAGGCGGATGATACATAAGTAAATAGTTTGTTTACATTTGTGGCTTGTGTGTGTGCATGATTTGTGTCTATTGCGTCTCATGGAAATATTGCAAAGAACTTTTCCATATCTTGAGCACTTTTATAAAATCGCGTGACTGCTTCTATTGTTAGGTAGTATTGTAAATATCCATTTGTTAATAGTTGTATCGCCTAGCCTCAACCGCGATCTAATAATGCATTGTATGACATTGTAAGGTAGCCTACTATTGGAGGTAAATGGTATTATAGAATTAGTACTCTCCCGAATGATATCGATATACTTTTATAAAAAGTAAGTACTTAAAAATATATAAGAATAGTTGCGCAGCGCGGTTTCACCCGAGCAGATTTAAATACCGGTATTCCCACGGAATAAAAGCAGCCTATGTGCTAGCTTCCAGACTATAATCTCTCTGCAAAGTTTCATCCAGATCCGGTCAGCCGTTCCGGCATGAAAGAGTAACAAACATCCATCCATCTATCCATCTATACTTTCAAACTTTTACGTTTGTACCTAGTAGGAAATTACGTTATTTTACATCATCTAAGATCGGAGTTGTTCAGGAGAGTCAGGGGGGAACCCCTGTTTATTATGGACAATTCGCAGCTTGAAACATCTTAGTAAAATCAAAGCATTCTCATTCGACGTACTAGAGTCCTAACTCCATGGTCTGAACTGGTCCAGGATACGCTTAGCTTAGCTTGTTAGTTAGCTGGGTATAAAACAATAGAGAGGAACCACTGCAATTTTGTGTTGGGTTCGATTGGTTAGAACTTTCAAAAGGAATATTATTATCATGAGCCTTGTATGAGGAGCAGGCCTCCCACTCTGGTAAAGGCTTCCTCCAATTTATTCCGCTCACTGCGGCTCTTACTGTGATGGTTTATTCTAGCTTATATTTGTCGAGCTCATCTCGCCATCTGCCACAACGTTTTGGTTTTTGTGGATGCCACTTTGTGATTAATCATGTACAAAGTTCTGTGACAGACATGTCCATCCCACATCTCTTTGAGCTTCTCCTCCTCGCGTCGTATTTCTTATTACCGAGGGTCGTGATTCCCCCGACGTTGACCCATAAAGTTTTAACGATGGTCCGCCATCTATGCCTGTCTTTGGCATTGTGAAGAGCATCGTGAAGTTTGGTGTGTATGATGAGCGGATTTGGTCAGACCATCTGACCATCTAAATCTGTGATCTGGGTTTGAGAGCATATAGTTCTGTGCTGGAAACTGCTCATTCACCGCAAACACATATTTTTTACAGTGTTAGCAGTATCCAAATCAAGGATACCTACTACGCTCTACCACTGGTTCGACCTTGTGACTTACGTATGACGCGTTTATAAAAGCAACTAACGGTTTATTGCCAAGCTATTGTCATGACAAATAACAGTTTTTTACAAATATTCTATAGGCGTTTAATTATTCAAATTACATGAATTATGTACTACAATTAATTTGACTGCTTACTACTAAGTACCTAGAGTAGGGTACAGACCTAGTGATAAAAATTCACCATTATCATCATTCTATAGAAGTCCACTGCTAGATATTTCCTCTCCTATATATTTCCAAGAAGAACGATTCTGAGCCTTTTATCCATCGATAGTTCGTAGTCTCCATTCCAAAACTGTGTGCCTAGGTCTTCCAGTGATACGGATTTGTTTCCAGATTTGTATCGAACCCGCGCGGCAGCAGAGAGTTCCACAGTAACTACATAAAGAGCCACACACGCTTTGCTGCGTACCTGGTTGGTGTATTCAGCGGATACTTCTTCATAAACTACAAAGACAAAATGGAGTCAACAAAGATTTCCAAAGTAATTGTTTTTAATGTAATACTTACAGTAAACCGCATTTTTTTATTCGGGGTTCGCTGTGGATACCATTATTATTATATGATAGTATTATGTAGTGGAAATGTGCAATACCTTATATTACGACACTAGCTGACCACCCCAGTCTAAATGCGGATACAGGAGTTCAACACTTCTTTTTGCGTGACGCGCACTATAACAAATAACAAGACACTAGCTGCGCGCCGGGGTTTCACTCGCGTAGTTTTTATCCCGGTATTCCCACGGGATAGAAATAGCCTATGAGCTATTCCAGACTATAAGCTATCTCTGTGCCAAATTTTATCCAGATCCGTTCATCCGCTCTGGCATTACTGGTAACAAACATACATTCATCCAATCTCTGTGCCAAATTTTATCCAGATCCGTTCATCCGCTCTGGCATTACTGGTAACAAACATACATACATCCATCCAAACTTTCACATTTATCATAAAAGTGAGACCCTCAAAGAATCTTGGCGTTAGGACATTTTTGGGGACATACCGTCTCCGGAGATCAAAGTTGTGAGGCTGTTTTAGTTTATAGAAGTTTTTTATTATCTTCAGGGATGGTCGATATTCGGTGCCATGTCAGCGCTGATCCTCATGCTGATAGTGATGGTATCCGGGAACATATTCCTCTGGTGGGACTACCATCCGATAGAGGGCGCTGTGTACGCGGCCTTAAACCGACCCGCGTGGGCTTGTGGTGTGGCTCTTCTCGTAATGTGCTGTGCTTTCGGACAAGTGCGTAAGTATTGTACCAAACATCAATGCTTTGTTCCAGTATTAATTCATGCCGCCTCAAAATCAAAAAGGCTGGCTAATTGTAAAAAAATAGAAAAAATATGTTTTGTAAAATTAGTTTGAAATCAATGAACTTCTAGGGTACTCGTATTAAACTATATCTACACTAGCTGCGCACTGCGGTTTCACCCGCGCAGTTTGAATACCTTTATTCCCACATAATAAAAAGTTTTCTATGTGCTATTCCAGACTATAATCTATCTCTCCAGACTATATCTACGAGTATCTCAGTGCCAAATTTCATCAAGGTCTGTTTAGTCGTTCTGGCGTTATTGAGTAACAAACATCCAAACTTTCAAATTTATAATATTAAATGGGATTTGAAGCTATGTGTGGCGCCGTGGTTATATCAAGTTGTGGTATCTTTTTAATATAATTATTGTCAATATGTATTGTAACGTGCCTGTGTAGTTGAATTAACGTATTTTTTCTCTCTTTCTATCTTATGTATCTATGGTTTACTTTCCAGCGCTTGTAAAAGGCATTCTTAGTTGGTACCCCTGAGTCCCACTAAGCCGCCTCACCTACGGCCTGTATCTGATTATAATAATAATAATAGTAATAATAAATAATGCTGGACAATCCACACAGCACTATCTAGCCCCAAAGTAAGCTATTCAAAGCTTGTGTTATGGGTACTAGATAACTGATATATTTAATACATTATATACTTACATAGATAGATATTTTTTATTATACATAGAAAACACCCAGACCATCGGAACAAATTTCTGCAGATCGTACACAAATTTGTTCCACGGCGGGAATCGAACCCGCAACCTCTTGCGTCGCAGGCAGGCTATCGCCCGCTGCGCCACAGAGGTCGTCTATTTATGTATCTATGGTTTACTTTCCAGCGCTTGTAAAAGGCATTCTTAGTTGGTACCCCTGGGTCCCACTAAGCCGCCTCACCTACGGCCTGTATCTGACCCACACCATCATCATACTACGGAATGTGTTCGTCACTCGGAATCCGCAGCATAACGACTACTTCAATATTGTAAGGGTTTTTAATACCTACTTGTTTGAGAAAATGTTGTTACGAGCTCGGGGGTTCGTATTGATAGAAAATGCAACTACATGCACATGAGGCTTACCATCAGTAGGTATGCCTCAAGTTGATGGACGCAGGGCAGTGCATCGTAGGGCACGTTCCTATCGTACGTGACTTACGAATCAATGCTTTGTTATACGTGATGGTTACCACTTAATATCAGGTCAGGGCCTTCTACTTGTTCCATCAAATAGTTGAATAAAAAAAATGCAAAATAATAATGCAAAAGAAACTGATTTATATGTATAACAGTCTTTTTAGAGTACTAAAACGCTAAAATTATTGCTTTGAAAGTAAACTATCGCTAGCCATTCGCTGGATTTCACTACTTCTTTGAGTAATTTACTGACTGACTGCTTTTGATGGAACAAGCTTTTTTGATGGCTCACGTTATTTTGCATGTCATCAATTACCTCACCAACCTACGACAGCTAGTTTTTGAGTTATAGTAATATATGACGACCTCAGTGGCGCAGCGGGCGAGAGTCAGCCTGCGACGCAGAGGTTGCGGGTTCGATTCCCGCCTCGGAACAAATTTGTGTACGATCTGCAGAAATTTGTTCATTGGTCTGGGTGTTTTCTATGTATAATAAAAAAATATCTATCTATGTAATTATATAATGTATTAAATATATCAGTTATCTAGTACCCATAACACAAGCTTTAGTAGCTTACTTTGGGGCTAGATAGTGCTGTGTGGATTGTCCAGCATTATTTTATTTTTATTTATTTATATTATGAGTTACATACACTCATACTACTACTATAAGTCAAAAACTTTTTCAGTGTATTTGGTTTTTTTTCTTGAAATAGTTCTTCTAGTTGAGGAGTTCTCACTGCACCCGATAGATGCTTAATCTGAATTGATTCTCAAAACGAAAAATTGGGGTGCAGGGTTATTTTTCAGTTACGTCACTTTTAGAAACATTGTTCAGTATTATTTTCTGATGTTGTTCAGGTGAACGAAGCAGCAGGTGTTATTTTCTGGAGCTGTATAACTGCGCTGCTTCTCTGGCTGTTTGCTGAGGCTCCTGCTAACAAACTCCTCGTGTTGTTCCTCAGATCTAAGTAAGTTTTATGATATAGTTTTCCTGATCCCTACAAAATATTAAAAATAAACAAGAAATTTGGGTCTGAAGGACAAGAGGGGTCTTCTAGGCCGTTCTACTCTATTTCGGTTTTATCATCGCTTAATATCAAGTGAGATTGTAGCCAAAGGATAGTTTAATAAATTGAGAAAATAAGTTTTTTGTATGGAATTTACCTTTATCGCCTTAAATCTAGTGACTACTATCTACTTATCTAAAACCATCTATACCAGTTTCATCTGAATCCAAATCTCTAATTTTTCCATTTATAATAATATTACTAGTGGCCTACTCCGGCTTGACGCACGGGTGGACATTAATCCCCCCTGACCCCCCCCCCTCCCTGACCAATCCAACAAAAACAATCTGCAGAATTTCCCGGAACAAGACACGAACTTGCACTGGCTCGTTTTAGTACAAAACATTGCTCATATAAAATTGTTGTCGTCGATATGTACCTTACCTACGCATTCTGTCTCGTAGGCGTTCGTAGCACTAGCTTTGAGTTTTATTTGTTGTGAGAAAGAAAAAATAAGACTTTTTTAGTTCACTGTATTTTTTTCGTTGAATTGAAACCATTGTTTTACATTGTCGAACTGAAAAACGAAGCGTGGGACCTAGGCGTAGGACGTAGCCCAACGCGATGGCCCGAGAATGTGAAGATTCTAGAGGGCTTGAAGTGTTCATCCGAAGTATTCTTTTTTTTTCAATTAGTTAATAGAATTCAATATAATATTACATGGGCGAGGTCCACATACACAGCTTTGAAAATTTTCAGGAGTATATGATGGGGTTTGATAATCTCAGAGTAACATAAGAAAATAAAATAAAAATTGTTTATTTCAGACCATTATAATAGTCCATAGGAGATACGCTTTGGGGCTAGACTTTGGTGTGTGCTGAATGTGTAGAAAAAGTTACTCAAAATGGATCGAAGTATAACAGTGCTTTTTGATATTGCTTCCAGGATACGAAACTATGAAAAAAATCAAGATAAACGTATCGAGCATGATACCAATGATATCGCAAAACCTTCGAGTAGTAAAAGTCTGGGCGACGGTGGCAACTTGCAAGCAAATTTACCCACAGAAATCAGTTTTTCATCCAAAATGTAATCCCAACTAATATTATAAATGCGAAAGTAACTCTGTCTGTCTGTCTGTTACGCTTTCCCGCTTAAACCTCTCAACCGATTTTGATGAAATTTGGCACAGACAATCTTTAGACCCTGAGGAAGAACATAGGCTACCTTTTATTGCGAAAAAAAGAGATGAAGAGATTAAAAGTACGCAGACGAAGTCGCGGGTACCAGCTAGTAATAAATAATTAAGCATATTATAAGCAATAATATTTCAAAGTATTGAAAACGTGACTTTTATAGGTTTTTATATTTATGTTAAGTTTTAAGTTTTATTGTATACATGTATTATTTGGGTGGTCGACCTGATGCTTATTGGTAACCATCACCAATAAAAAGCATTGCCTCGTAAGTCAGGCACGATAGGAACGTGCATACATAATATATGTATATCAACTTTAGGTATATTGTTATGAAGCCTCAGTACCTTTTTATTTAACAAAATGCTGTTTGTTTTTTTCTTAGCCTAAAATAGTTTAGGCTAAATACATAGTTAAATATAAGCAAAATCTATATGGCTAAGGAAATCATTACCTCATTTGATAATTAAATCATTGATATTAAATCTAGCATTTTAGAATACTTGTTTATTTTATGTACAATTTTTCTAATAAATAAATAAATTAAGTTTAAATCAATCTAAGATTGGAAAGTAAAATCGGCTCAAAGAGAAAATAATAAATGTTTTATTTTGTCTGAATTTTATTGTATGAATGAATACCTGGGTAATTTAATGAAAATTGTTTTTTGAACACCATACCATAAGTCATATACCGACATAAGTCATAACAATTAAAGTTACCTACAACAATGGATGGCCTTATCACTGGAAAGGGATTTCTTCCTGACCACCTTTGAAGCCTCAAATAAGATGTTTGGTTAGCTTGCATTATAAAATTAACAATATCAAGGATATAATCAAAGCATGCACGCACAAAGATAACATTACCGTAATGCGCTAGCTTTGTGAAAATTTATTGCTACAATTGTATAGCTGACTGCTTACGATCTATTTGCGTGAATACGACAGATAATAATGTTATTTATTGACAAAGAAAATTACAACTAATAGTTACAATTATTTACAAAATTTACTAAATATAAAAAATACATATGAAACAGTTGAGCTATCTGCAGACCGTTGCAAACGATCTATAGATAGCTCAACTGATCCAAACCAGTGCCAGTCGGAAGCGTACCCAAGACACTGGCTGCATTGCCACGCTGAATGGCAATGCTGATACGCTGAGCCAGGTATTCACCAGCCCTGACCCAAGGCGGCCAGCCGTCGTCTGTACATGGGGGTGGTGCGGTCCATGGCCCTTTACGGGGCTCCGGTGTGGGCACCACTGGCGAATAGAAACATCATGTTGCTGAACAGAGCTCAGAGAGTGATGGCCATTGGTGTCATACGCGGGTATCGTACCATCTCTAATGAGGCGGCGTGCGTGCTGGCGGGATCTCCTCCATGGGATCTTGAGGCGGAGTGCTTGTTGGCATCATACAAGCGACGATTGGAGCTGCGGTCAAGGTGAGACTATCCGCCGTCAGCAGAGGAGGAGCTTGCTTGGAAGCGATACCTAATAGAGGCAACAGTAGAAGAATGGAAAGAGCGGCTGGAGGAGCCTAGTGCCGGCCGCTGGACCATAGAGGCTGTACAACCAATTCTGAGTGAATGGTTGGAAAGGGCACACGGGTCGCTTTCCTTCCGGCTGGTAACAGGTGCTGACAGGGCATGGTTGCTTTGGCAAGTACTTGTACCAAATAGCCCGAAGGGAACCGACAACCGCGTGCCACCACTGCAGGTGTGACGAGGACACGGCAAGACACACACTGGAAGTGTGTGAAGCATGGGTGGAGGAACGCCGTGCCCTCATCGCAGTTATTGGGAATGACCTCTCCCTTCCAGCATTGATAAAATCAATGCTGGAAAGTGAGACGTCGTGGAATGAGGTGTTGTCCTTCTGCGAGTTAGTTATGTCGCAGAAGGAGGCTGCGGAGCGGGAGAGGGAGATCACTTCTAACCTGGCGATCCGCAGCCGGAGGTCTGGACGAGGAAGAAGGTGGAGGCAAAGCCTTCATGAAATCCGGCCCCCATAATGGATGTAGGCGGCGGCACTGGCGAGTAGCCGTCGCCCAATAAGACTTGAGGTGGCGCGCGCGGGTGTTCCGCGCGCCTCTCGGAAGAGATCTGGGGAATAGCCGAGAGGCCACGGAAGGGTCTCCAAACTATGGAGTCAACGCCGTCGGGGCCATGGAAGAGTGCGAAAGCGTGCCCACAGCCCCGGCACAAGGTGTGCAGCAGGACCCCGTTGGGTTTTAGTCGGTAAGAGTCCGACATAACTCTTCTGTTGTCACCACAACAGAAGAGTATCCATGAGGATTTCCCAACGTTAAAAAAAAAAAAAAAAAAAAGGTATTCGCCAGCCCTCGGGTCACGCGTCGCCTCGATAAGTAATACAGATATTATAATGTTGCAGCTTGAAATTTCCGCAGTTTGTAGCTCGTTTGTTTCTAACTTTAAAACAATAAATTGCTAATAAAATTAAAAGATTTAGCGATATAGCGACATCTAACGAAATACATTGAAATTACATTCTTGCTGATATTATAGCAACCATGATGTCCTATCAGATCAGACTGACTTGCTACAGGCTCCCTGCGCGGTGTAAAATACATTGTAAGTAAGCTTATGAAAGTATAGATGGCGCTAGTAGTCATAAAACATTTCAAAATTAACCCAAAGAATGGGGGACGTATAACATTCATAGTGTGAGATGTGGTTTCTGGAATATTGCCGCTGGTTAATTTTTTAAGACAAAAGAGGTCGACAACCCTCAGAGTACTTCTCGCTCGCACATCCTACTAATATTATAAATGCGAAAGTTTGTAAGTATGAATGGATGGATGGATGTTTGTACTCTTTCACGCCGGAATGGCCAAACGGATCAGGATAAAACTTGGCAGAGAGATAGATTATATTCTGGAATGGCACAAAGGCTACTTTTTATCCCGTGGGAATACCGGGATTTAAATCTGCGCGGGAGAAACCGCGGCGCTACTAGTTGCATAGAATTTTGCATGAAAAAGTTCAGTGATTAAGTAACCCCCGGTTTCTGAAAGCGCGATCAACACTAATCGGCTGTCAAGTCACTTGCTATCTCTATCTAATTTGAAGTACAAGCTGAAATAGCAAATGACTTGACAGCCGATTAGTGTTGATCGAGCTCTCAGAAACCGGGGGGTCTCTTTGTGAATAAATTAGGTAGACCAGGTAAGTAAACCAAAACTTAATCAACAGTTTACAATAAAGATTTTTTTTTTAAATAAGGAAATTAATAAATTTATTGACAAAGAAAATTACAACTAATAGTTACAATTATTTACAAAATATACAAAATACATATGAAACAGTTGAGCTATCTGCAGACCTTTGCAAACGATCTTTAGATAGCTCAACTGATCCAAATCAGTGCCAGTCGGAAGCCTGCCCAAGACACTGGCTGCATTGCCACGCTGAATGGCAACTAGGTCCTAGAGTATCGACCCCAAGAGGAGCAAATACGTAGGCCCTGTCGAGACCTGCATATTTGCGCCTCTTGAGATCCTCAGCTGAATCTGCCGCCGCGCCAGCACCAACGGATGTCCTCGGCAGATGGGAAGGCGCAAGTGTGTCGACACAAGTGGCATCCCACACCATGGGCCTCCCCAACTCCCAAGGAACCAGAGTCATACCGTCGGGCCGTTTACCATCGTCACGTAACAGACCATTCGGCTCGAGAACGGCTGGTACATTCACGGTGGTAAAGGCCCGCCGGATGATGTCGTTAAGGCTGGCGTGACGTGATATCCGACCGGCGGCTCTAGTGCATGACAATCCGTGATGACCAAGCTGATCGACCGCAGTACCACACTGGCATTGATGGGGCGCGCAGCAAGATTATTTTGATTTTGATTCTAAATGTTCTATGCAGCTAGACTAGTTCGCAGGTACGTGAAATACTTATTTGTCCGTGCATTACCGATGCAGGTAAATCAACAATGAGATTACATCACTGCACAAAGCAGCGAAGCGAGTAGGTATTATTATTAGATTTCATTACCTTGGGCCTGGAGTCTGTAATTGTTTAGTCACATTGCCTCACACGTTGATTATTTATTTATTTATTTAGGATTGCCAACAAAAGATACACAAATTTACAAGATTCATTACAGTACCTATGGATAACATCAGGTGCTCTTTCAGGCAACCACAGCTTCCTACTAGTAGGTACCTAGGTATTATAACCGCGAAAGTTTGTAAGTATGGATGGATGGATGGATGCTTGTTACTCTTTCACGCCGGAACGGCTGTACGAATCTGGATGAAACTTGGCAGAGAGATAGATTATAGTCTGGAATAGCCCATGGGCTAATTTTTATCCCGTGGGATTACCGTGATTTAAATCTGCGCGGTTGAAACCGCGGTGCGCAACCAGTGCTCTATAATATGATTCATTTCATAAACAACAACATAATATATAATAGTAAAAAGTGTTTTTAAAACAATCGAAAAGAAAAAAAACATTCTAAAGAAATAATTATCTAAGAAGCCAATCCTTATCATAGAAATAGTAGAGCTCTTTGTGATGGGTTCGTCCGGGGAAGTACCTACCATGTCTTATTCTGCCGCCAAGCAGTGTTTTGAAAGAAAAGAAAGAAAGAAAACTTATTTACTCATCCACCACAAAATAAAAACAAAAACCAAATAAACCCAAACCAGTACTTAAAAAAACTATCAAAAAAAAATATAAAAAAGATAAGGAAAATGAAAAAAAAAATTTTTTAGGAGTGCCGCTGTAAATACAGTCACATGAGGGTGAACACCGACACCTATGCCTCAAGTTGAGGACGCAGGCCAGTGCATCGTAGGGCACGCTCCTATCGTGCGTGACTTACGAGACAATACTTTGTTGTAGGTGATGGTTACCACTTATCATCAGTTAACTTGTTCCATCAGCTAGTTATTATAAAAAAATAAAAAATGTTTGGAGCAATTTTTCAAAACTGCTTTTTTCTAAAGTGGTCTTAGTCCTTGAACTTTTCTAAATATAATAATAGGTAAATTATATTAAAAAAATAATATAAATAATAAGAGTACATTTTATTTCAAAAAATTCCAAACAATTTACTTTACTTTTTTCAAAGTTATTATTTCCTGACCTACCTAAGTAGCATGCCTGTTCAAATCAAACTACCTTTGTATGATTTTTAACAAAATGTTATAAGTAGGTTGACCATTAATTCAGGATATAAAGTTTAAAATAGGGAATTTTGGAGTTATATTTTCCTAAGTAGGTATTAACTTAACTACCTATAACTTTTAAACTAAGGTAACTTCTCAATACTACACTTTACACTTTGACGACCTCAGTGGCGCAGCGGGCGAGAGTCCGCCTACGACGCTAGAGGTTGCGGGTTCGATTCCCGCCTCGGAACAAATTTGTGTACGATATGCAGAAATTTGTTCCGTAGGTCTGGGTGTTTTCTATGTATAATAAAAAATATCTATCTATGTAAGTATATAATGTATTAAATATATCAGTCATCTAGTACCCATAACACAAGCTTTGAGTAGCTTACTTTGGGGCTAGATGGTGCTGTGTGGATTGTCGAGCATTATTATATAATTATTATTATGATTACTGTTTTTTTCTAGCTTGTGGTTGCAAAATTTACAAAGGTTTGTCTACATTTTATTTGATACCTTTGTCCTGCGTTTATGAGGTACTAAGGAAACCTCATCTAACTTGATCCTGAACTCAAAACAAAGAAAAGGAAGTTAGCGAACATCTAAATCGGAGCTAGTTCCATCTGTTTGGCAACAAGAGCCGCAACTCGCCGCGGCACATAATGACATAATTGAAGGGGGCAGTGCGGCGCGGGGGCAGCTATGACGCTGGGCGCATGCGCGGGTTTGACGGCCAAGGTCGAGGCCGAGCGATTCTGCCGCGCACCGCCGCGTCGGCTAGTTCCTTTCGTGCGCCCTCTCTCCAGAAAAGTAACAAGTACCTGTCTAAACAAGGGCTAAATGCGCAGTTATGTCGCGAGTGGCACCGGGAACGAGAGGAGCTTGAAGGTAGGCACATTTAGCATTCTCGAATGTTCCATCTCGCTTATGTACAGATCAATACAGCGTCGTACGAACTTACTGTAGGTACCTACCTACCTGTGTTTGTAATCATGCTCATCCACCTATAGATACTACGTACTTACGGAAAAACATTATAGATCTCTGTATGTTTTTACGTCGGTCTTTATAGAATTCAGATTACATTGTTTGTTTACCTACTAACACGATGTTTTGATACCTAACTAGAATGATGCAATGTCAACTGTGCGGTTCCGTAAAGAAGGCTGCCAGTTCACAAAATGGTTCCTTCAACAGAGTAGTAACGCAGCTTGGTCGCTTCACCTTGCGCAGCTCTTACACGACTAACGTCATCGCTCAACTAGCACTAATCGCCTATATAAACACTTTCTGATGTTTAAGTATCTAAAATTACAGGTATGTAGGTAGCACCTATCAATTTTGGGTGGGCAAGTGCCGGATTAACTATAGCAATCCTTGTAGAGACAAACCATTCTAAAAATGCACGCCCCTCTACCTGCCTTCACCCACAAAAACAAAGCGAAGGCAGGTAGAGGGGCGTGCATTTTTAGATTTTTAGAATTTATCTCTACCTGTGTTGAGGGTTGGAGATAGGAGGGTTGCAAGTGGGGGTAGATGGCAAGTCCTTCCCTTGAGTCCTATTGTCTAGATGAAAATTATTTCCTAAATTTTCTATATAAAAAAAAGCCTAACTAATAATTCAGCTAAAAAAGTGCAGTATTTTTTTTTCGTTTCCTAGAAAAAGGACTCAATGGAAGGACTTGCCACCTAACCCCACTTGCAACCCCCTACCCCCTACCCCCTACCCCTAACCCCCAACCCAGGTACAAGGATAGCTATAGCCAACCCCAAGTGCCTTGTGTCATGCATATTGACGTTTGCCATGCATGTTATCGAGATGTCGTCGCACCCGAAAAATGAACATAAGGAATGCATTTTCGACTAGGCTACATTTAACCACTAGATATTTTTTTCTAGAAAATTAACATAGCACAGATTACCTAGACTTGAAAGTCTCTAATGCGTTATGTGTGGTATGGCGGAGCTTTTTGGGCCGGTCACTATTACTTATTTACTTACCCCATGCGCCATCTTGTTTCTGAAATAGAGTCATGCTTGGGGTTAAATTTATAACATATAAGATATTATACTATATACTAGATCTAGAACTAGATGATGAGTCAACCAATAAAAAATAATTTTATAATATTTAGGAATTATTGTTTCTGAAGCTTATAAATTCATGCTCTTGAAGACGATGCAGCTCTAAATCTAATTGCATAATGTTATTAATATCGTAATGGAAATAATTGTAAACACGTGCATGCCGGTATAATGGCACATACCTATCGGGTTATAAATTAACCGGTTATTGTGTAGTGGAACAATCTCAAGGCCAGCCGATCCGTGAGGAGTTGTGGTCTTTGGGCCACATGAAAATAGTAGGCAATCGTTGGTGTAGGTACGTTCGTTCTGAACATTGTACCTTAATACTTTTTTGTAACATTTTAAAGTAGATAAGTTATAAATAAAACATTAAAAGAAAATACAAACTAACTAGTTAAGGTACTGACACACATGCTTATTTCCAAGCCAAAAGCATGCTTTTTTCGAGCCTTGCTCAATAAAAGCACGTGTGAACAGGTCGTGCTAGTAAATGAGCATGCTTATTTGGTCGGTCGTCGGTTGATTTTTGAGCATGCTCAAAAGAAGCATGCTTATTTTTGAGCATGTGTGTCAGTACCTTTAAGCACCTACAGGTAGGTACAGGCCTGTAAATATTATTTATTTTGGATGCTTGTACCTATTTAAACGAACCATTTATTTTAAATTATTTTATTACATTTAAGGTAGGTATTAATTTCCTAGCTAGGTATAGGACGTATCTCAAAATGACGACTCGTAGTAAAAAATGTTTCCTACCAAAATGGTCTCTACAAAATGGTCACCCTACTTTTTTTGTCTTTCATTTTTCTTTCAAATTATCTTAAAACAGCTCGAAAAACATGCACCAATGTTTCTTAAATTAAAGAAATATAGTCTTTGTATGTTATTATATTTGATTGACTTGCTTATAATAGGTACCTACTTAATATAGGTATTATTATTTCTTATCACAATAAACTGTTTTGTTATGTATGTATCACCCTGTTTTACACTTCCTTTACATCCATCTGTATACGTATTACGTACCTATCAGTGTATCTACGTAATATCTGTGTCTGTAACATAATCATAGATACGGCTGCATGTGTGAGTGCATTGATTTATCTGTATTTCTCTCTCCCTCGCTCTGTTCCGCCTCGTCTATGTACCTGTGTACATGTGTATGTGCGTCCCATCCCCCGATTTCGGTCAGGGGAAGCTGAGGGAGTGAGCGGGTGCGTGGGTGTACCCCTACCCTTGTATCGATCGGACCACCCCTCGCCCACTTTAAAAATCTGTTCGTGGGTTAGTTCTCTGAGAGATTACGTCAATTAGGTGTTTTTCCCTCACCTACTATGACCTCATCTGTGATTGTTCTCACTTGTGTGTGTTGTTTGAATCTTCATGTCTTTTATATTGTGTCGGCTTAATACAATCGTTTGAATTCATCGCTTACGACTTCCGTTATGTTTTTTTCAATTTCAATATTATTTTGGTTCGCAAAATTCATCCAGAAAATTTAGATTTTTAAGAAACCGCAAATTCGGTATGTAAGGTCCTAATACACTCTAAAATTTAACTCAAAAGTTTAGGTATAAACTCGTCATTGAGTAATGGTACTCGTATAAAAAATAAAAAACACAGGAACGAAAATTTAAATTTAAATATAATCTATACTGCCTCCCTATAAACTCAATCTATTGACAGGGTAGCTCTAAAGATGTTGCATCATATAAGTGGGGTTAGGTGGCTGTATGACGGGTAATTAATATTTTATTAAATTTTTATAATGTATTTATAATGTACCTACCTAAAGAATTAATGTGCATTTTCAAAGGTAAAGCTAGTAATAATAATTAAGATTAAAATACTTAACATTACAATAAATACTTATATAAAACTAAGTCAATAGTTATTGAACGATATCTTTTATTTATTGTACCGGAACTGAAAAATTGGACGATGTATTATAAAAAACGATAAAAAAAAGCTTTATTTCCACACAAAATAAAATAAAATCCTAATACTAACTTATTTAACTAGTTCACATTTATATATTTATGTATGGCACGCCTTCGGCGGTATAAGCCTCCTCCAAGGATCGCCATTCGTCTCTATCGTTTGCTCTTCGAGCCCATATTCTCCCAGCCACCTTTATAATTTCTTGGTTCCATCTTTTTGGTGGTCTTCCTTTTTAAATTTCGGGGAAACCAGTTGGTGACGATTTGGGGCCATCTATTTGGTGTCATTCGTTGCACGTGCCCGGCCCATTTCCACTTTAAGCTCATTATTCTTTTCACCATGTCTTTGGTTTTTGTTTTCTTCTTAATTACCGTGTTTTTGACTCTGTCTCTGATCTTGATCCCTAAAAAGCTTCTCTCTATTCCTCTTTCGCAAACTCTTAGTCTCTCTAGCGTTCTTTTTGTCGTTGGCCATGTTTGACAGGCATAGGTAAGGCAGGGTGTTAAACAGATATCCATGGCTTTGCTTTTCAGTTTAATTGGTAGGTTGCTCTTGAATATTTCCCCTTTTTTTTATACAACTAACTGATGGAACAAGCAGATGGCTCACTAATGTTAAGTGGTAACCATCACTTATAACAAATATTGCCTTGCAAGCGTGATTTTTAGCTGATTGTTCATAGGTTTTAGATACTTACAATATATTTATTTATAAACCATACCTAAGCTACTTACATATCTCTTACTTACTATTGTACTTCTTTTATTTTGCGTAAAAACAATTTTTGCATCATTTTCTGATAGTTTAACTGAAAAGACCATCAAGATCATAGTGTTTACTGCACTAATGAGATTACAAAGGTTTTTATTATTGTTATTTAGCAGTTATGGTCCCACTGCAGGGCAAAGGCCTACCTTTCTTGTTTCCTTCCACTCTTCGCGATTTAACCCAGCTACAGACCATGAGCTTAGGTGGCAGTCAAGCTCGTCTCTCCAACTCATTCTGGGCCTTCCACTCGCCGTCTTGCATTTTTCTGGGATCCAACCGCTGGTCTTCTTTGTCCAAAATATATGTGGTGCATGCGTCAGACGTGTCCAGCCCAGTTCCATTTCAGGCTGACGGCTTTTTGACCAACGTCGACGATGCGGGTTTTGGAGCGCAGTGTACATACGCAATATTACACGGTCTTATTACGCATACGGTCTGATATTTTAACACCGAAGATTACTGCGCTCCATGGCTCGTTGGCATACCCCAAGGGCGGACTTTTGATGCTTTGTCTTACGACTTAATCCTATTAAGTCTGAGCACCATATGTTAGGATGGGGAGAATGCGTACGTTCATGAGTTTCTTTATAAGGGAGCAGGCTAGGGCTAGGGAGCCAGAAACTTTTCCAGGCATTTCCTGTGCGTCTTGCAACCTCTATTTCTGTTCTGGCTTGGAAAAATACTGTTTGGCCAAGATAAAGATAATAATCCTAAAAGTTCCCACTCAGATAATAACTTTTGGGACAATCTACAAATCTTTGTTATAATACACTAATATATTCTAAAACAAACAAACAAGCTGCAAGTCTGCACCCCAGCAAGTGGAAGAGTTCCGCTGACGTGGGGCGGGCGGCGGCCGGGCTGAGCGGCGGCGGCGGCACAGCTGGGCGCGCGCCGATCGATCGCGCTTCAAGGACAAGGGCGCCCACGAGCCTCTGTGACGCAGGGCGCCCACGCGTATTAGAGTGAGGGGATGCTTTTTGGCATCCTGGGATCTTTGAAGCATTATCGCTGGCCGCGATAATTTTCCGAATATGATACTGGAAATAATTCACGCCGTTATAAAAGTAAGCTCTTTGTGAAGAGCTTATCCGAAGAAGTTATACCACCTATTCAAAGATTACCGGACGATTTTGAGCCTTCTCATTTACCTGCTTAATTTTTGTAGAAACCTCTTCTGTAGTACAGGCATAATCTACTTGGAATACCAAGTTTTGAAAAACATGGGTATGTGCCAAATGTAAGGACGCATCTCTGATTACCTCTCTTACGTCCACAAAAAGTCTTCTCTGAACTCAACAAAATATGTAAGGGGATATTTAGGTATTGTATTCTGTAGGTAAATCGTAAATGTTCCCCGTTGGCTGTAGGCAATATCTCGGTCACCATTATAAATAATATTTGAGATTCAATTCAATTTCAATATTTGAGATTTTTTGAGTGTGGTCGCCGGTGTAATTACAGGCACATGAGGCTTAACATCAGTATGCCTCAAGTTGATGGACGCTGGGCAGTGCATCGTAGGGCACGTTCCTATTGTGCGTGACCTACGGGGCAATGTTTTGTTTATAGGTGATGGTTACCACTTAACATCAGGTGGACCATCTGCTTGTTCCATCAGCTAGTAGTATAAAAAAAAAAAAAAAAAAAAAAAATTCAATTCAACTAAGATCAATGAGCTAATCGCTGTGTTTATTCAGCCCATAAATAAAACTACAGTGTCCAGCAAAATGAATGAACATACGTCAGCGTCGAGGTACTTCCTGGACAATGTTGGTGACAAAAATGTATTTTATGTCGATAGCAAATTTATCTTGTAGAGTCTATCTATTTATTATTCAATTTCCTCTACCCGCGGCTTTACTTTATGTTATTCCGTTTCGCATTTATAATATTAGTAGGATCAATAGGTATAAGGTACACTATTAGTACAGGGGGCTCAATGCTTACAAACAGGCTTATGACCCACCTACTGGTAAGCGGCCACCGTCGCCCATAGACATGAAGAACACCAGGGGCGTTGTTTTTTTCGTTTCCTATCCTGAAACTTTTTAGTAACATTCTTTTTCAAGCTTTTCATGTTGAATCTTGCGGAATACATCCTATGAGTATGGTATGCAGGAGAAATGAAGGTACCTATAGCATTTTATATACGGATTAAGTTTTATATATTTACTTATTTTTTGTCTATTTCGATTAGTTCTGGATAAATAAATAAATAATGCTGGACAATCCACACAGCACTATCTAGCCCCAAAGTAAGCTACTAAAGCTTGTGTTATGGGTACTAGATAACTGATATATTTAATACATTATATAATTACATAGATAGATATTTTTTATTATACATAGAAAACACCCAGACCAATGAACAAATTTCTGCAGATCGTACACAAATTTGTTCCGAGGCGGTAATCGAACTCGCAACCTCTGCGTCGCAGGCGGACTCTCGCCCGCTGCGCCACTGAGGTCGTCCTCAGTGATGATTCGTATTATTGTTTTTGTCAACATCATTCACAGTTCGACTTCACCTTTACAAACCTAATATTTTTCACCATCATCGTCATCAAATTAACTTGAAGAAATAAACAGTTTGACATAGGCCTTCCCCCCTTTCCAGGAAAAACGATTTTGAGCTTTCTCTATACACTGACTTGCCGAAAACTTTCTTTTATGTAGACTATGGACAGCGTAGCCAGCCAGGTCGTAGTGTGCGTGCGGTCTTTATTACATTGTGACCTCTGTATCTACCTCTACATCGCGTTGGCCATTATCCGCTGTTGGATCAGAGGTTAACTTTACCTTTTACTGCGTTGAAGAAAATGAGGAAGGTGCTTAAAGGTTCTGGTACTGGTTAGATTAGAGAATAACAAGTCTTTAGGTTTTCTTCATCCCATTTTCAACTTGAACCCCGGGTTCAATATTTATTATCTAAAATTAAAATGACCATACATGTAATTATGTATTTTTTGATGTCTTATTCGTTGAGTAATGTAGAAGTTATTCTTATATTAGTGCTGTTTGTATAATTACTAACAGGGTAGCTTTGAGAGCGGTGGCATACTATAAAAACTTGAAAAAATGTGTTTTAGTTGCGATTTTTCACTATAGTCGAGTGAGGATCGTCACAAAGAGATGACAAGAAAAAAAAGAAAAATTGACCGAACGTCAAAACTTTGGTTATCAGGTCCGGTTCCCGGGCTGCTGATGTATTTAGCTCAGTAGGCAGGGGGAAGTGGATAAGGGAGAACTAAAGGGGAAGGGGGCGAAGGGGGGGTATGCGCGCGCACAAAGATCGATTCTAGCCGGGTCCCCCAGCTTCCCGATACACGTGTAGGATCGCGTCGAACTGTTACTTATTACGCTGGGAGTTATTTTGCTCAGTTTATTTACAAGGTTAAGACTCGGGGGATGTTTTTTAATATTTTTCTTTGAACTTTTGTTGAGCATAGTGTTTTTCGTATTTTTTAACGTTAGTGGTATTTAAAATATTGAACGTCAAAATGTTCAAGATAATCACCATAAGAATTATTTCGTCTCACCGTTGAACTATAGGTATTTATACTATTACTAGCGACCCGCCCGCGCGCCCCTGCTTCGCACGGGTGCACATATCATGCATGTATTATACATACAAACCTTCCTCTTGAATCACTCTATCTATTAAAAAAACCGCATCAAAATCCGCTGCGTAGTTTTAATCTAAGCAAATCTAAGCATACATAGGGACATGGGGACATAGGGATATAGGGACAGAGAAAGAGACTGTTTTATACTATGTAGTGAGTAGTGATGGCACAAACGCAACACTCCGATTATAAAGCTTAAAAATATGAAATATTTAAACGATGTATTTAAAGCTTTATTTATTTGTTTGATTGCCAGTGTATAGTTTATATTTTTGTCTAATTTTGGCAAATATTATGCAAACTAGTACACTGGCAATCGGATTTTCAATGCTCAATCAAAGCTAAAAATCAATTATAGTACCTACTTATTTTGTATCCTTTGGTGAAATTAAAGTTAGTATCCCGCACAGATAAAAGTCCACTTTTGTCTAAATGAGGATACGAGATATGGAGGTACAAAATTTAGCACTGTATCCGAACCATTATTAAATTGATGACGTCCTCGTGACCCTCATCCACCCCTCCTTTCGGTTCTAGCACATTTTGCCACTCTGACATAAATTCCTCTTTTTTATCTGCTAGTCGTCTGACAACTTTTATAGCTTTACCAAACATCTGACATTCGTCACGATGGATTTTCTTTCTATCATCAAGAGAGAGGGATTCAATATTTAACATGAAAAGCTTCAAGAAAAATGTTAATAAAGTCCTTCAGGGTAGGCAACGCACTGACAACGCCTCTGGTGTTGTTGTTGTCTATGGGCGACGGCGACCGCTTACCATCAGGTGGACCGTTAGCCCGTTTGCCTATCTTTTACATAAAAAAAAGGGAGACGGGCGCTTGTGATATTTTTGACACATTGAAAAACCAATTTGTAGTAACACAGAGCAAGTCAAGTGAGTTGTACTAGTTTTTGTGGTCGTCCGACATTACATCAGATGCCTCGAGCGATCCGCACCACTTGCCGGCTTATTATTCTTGTTTGAGAGTAATTTATTAGTGCTAATGTGGAGCTGGAAATAGACTGAAAGGCTTGAGGCAATATGCTTGAATATAGCAAAGTTTCATACAGAAGTTTTATTACTTACATAAACAACAAATCTGCTACGTATTTGTTTACTAAAATGGGTAACTGGGATTGTCTATATTAGTTAGTGTGTAAGCTTTGCGAAGTCCTGGAGTTAATTAGGTGTACAGATTAGTCGACATCAGTCCCGTATCTATACATACAAAAATACATTGAACTACAGTTGCATCATTCATTGGTTACTATTCCAACTACCAATAGAAAAGGGAATAGCGTGATCATTAGAAACATGGCCGCTACATAATTTACGAATTGGGCTTGGAGGAAAGACGGCGCGGGAGGGGCATTGCAGCTGCCGCCGGCCGGTGCATCACATCCCCAGGGGGCTGCGCGGGGCGAGGGGCGGTGAGGAGGGGCGCCCTCCGCGCGCGTCGGCCCATTGCCAAGTTCAATGCCAAGGTCATGCGCGCGCGACTGCGACTGCGCGCCGCAATGCAGGAGCGGCCGGCGGAGACCGCGGCGAGCCTCAGTGCCTCAGTGGCGACCGCGACACACATACACGATCCTCGCATATCACCTCATTATTTACAAGAAGCCGGGCGGTCCCTACAAGAAGCAGTTCCGTCCGTGACTGAATCTGCGGTGACCACGTCAAGTGATTCCGACGCCTTGCCTGTGCCACGCTCTCCTGCGACGCTTCAGAACACGCGGTCCTGTAAGTTTTCCTTATATTATCGTTATGATGCTTATCTAATTTCATGAATTTATTTATAATCGCATTTCAGTCATATGCAAAACATGACTGTATTAGAACAATGTTTACGAGAATATTCACAGTGGACGCATTCCCATTATTATGGCACCAAAATAACCAGCATTATTGAAATAATCTCGTTAGGTGTGTGTTGTAGCGACCACATATCTATTTGTTTTTGATATTAGACAGTCAATATTACCTCAAGTAACGAGTGTCCTCTACATGACTCAATCTGACACGAGGCTTAACGTTATCTCCGCGTCACGATCATAAAGTTATAATTTTAGCATCTAATTGAATCCGGAAGTCATCATAGTTTCATCATCTATTGAAACACTTTACAACACTTTACATCATTATCTACACAAGGTCTACGTATACTTCCACAAAACAATCCAGCAGAACATTGCATTCTTCATCGAAAGAGTACGCTCGGCCGCATTCCAAGGGGCTCCTGGTTCCCAAAGTTACATCCATCAAGGGCATCCAGTAACTAAGCTAAGGCTACAGAATAAGCAGCAGTTTGCTAGGGCCTCGTCTCGCGTATCCTGTTGCGGCTTTCGCAAAAAATGTCGAACAGAGTTCAAGGCTAGCTGGTGTTCCCAGACGGACCAATTCAAACGCTCTTAAAGTGGAACTTTAATTACATTTCCAAAATCTAAATTGAATACCGGTACATTACAGTTGGAACCGATTTAGAATTAAGAGGACTGAGAAATTGTGGTTAATAAATCAGATAGATCACCTGCATCTTAAATATTAATAATGAAGATGTTGCAATCTCTAAAAACCTAGAAGTAAAAGTTTGCAAACCATCTTTATAATAATAATTATCTAAAGACTACAATAAAAACTGGTCCAGGCAAAGTAGGCCAGTGTAACATGACATCCAGGTAGCGAACCTACCACGAAACTATAACATACCTACTCGTACTAAATATACTAATAGGTACTATACATTACCAAAGATGGAATACTTTTATCATCATCACTCTAAAAAATGTATCTGTTGATAGAGATTCTCCCAGATTTTCAGTCTACAATTTAAAGAATTTCCATCTACCGATGGAATTTAAGGTAGTTGACGATTTATTACGACGAGTTATTATGGCTTGTCTATTGCCACTTCAATCATATAAAGTATTGACAAACACGTTCTTGAGTATTGATATATAATCAATCAGCCATACGACATGCGACAGTAAAATTATTGTCATGTCTATCAGTTTTCAAACGATTGGAATCTCTTATAAAAACCGACCCTTTGTCACCCTTTATCACAAACCGTTATAAAATATTTAAATGCAAATTGAAAAATAAATATATCAATAGTTTACAAAAAAAAATTACAAATATACAATTAGGTTTATGCAAACGATCCAAAGACAGGTCAAATAATTGCAAATTATCCAACGGATGATTCGAAAACAATAATCAGTGGCATACAATATGTATTAATTGCGTTCTGCTCCAACGTCGACTACATCGCCGCTTACCATGCGGTGAGATTGTAGTCAAAGGACGGTTTATTCTCTATAAAAAGTATATAATAATTCTAAAGACCCAAACGGTAGATTGGATATCAACTCCAAGTCTCTGGAGCGCAAGATTTTTTACTTTTTATAATGACTGCGGATTTCCCACCAGCTATATCTATATAATATCCTTTACCATTAATTGATCTCTAGAGCGGAACAGTCAGGTTATTAAAACGTAATTATTTATTGTAAAGATTTAAATCAAGTTACTACTTTTTTATCGCTAAATAAACTGCGAGTGAGTCAGCACGCAGTGATCCCTGTTGAAACGTAGACGGATAAAATTATAAAATACTGTTGCCAGTTTACCTATTTACGTAGAAAATTTTATAAAACACAGTTGCCAGTATAATAATATTTATAAAAAAATATAATGAATATTGTACAAGTATTTCAGCTATCTATAGAGTGGTGCAATCGATCTAAAGAAAGCTGAAATGATACAAATAAAACAAATGAATGGTAGCGCTGAGCCAGATACTCACCAGTCCTCCCTCAGGTCACGCGAGGACGCCAAGAGTTTCTATTCTGCCTTTTGACAGCTCTTCTTTTAATTTTGAAGTTTGCTCGATTTTTTTATTAAATTTTTTTATTCCCGAAGTTGTACACCAAGAGTATATAGTTGTACACTTCAATAAATAACCATTATTACCACACGATGCCGAAGATACTATTAGGCTGATTAATCTGATAATAACGAACGATACGACGACGCTCCCGCACAAGTATCTTATCCTAACAATATGATGTAGGTATTGTATTAAGATAAACTCATGTGGATTGAAATAATTGACACAGTTTTTGCGACTTTTGAAACTACGGTAAGCTTCTGTAGCCCTTTAGGTAAATTATGGCTTTCAGAGTAGGAACCAAAGTTCCTTAATGAAACAACTGTAGGTTTGAATTATTAGTTAGAATACTGTATTACCTTTTATTAATATTACCAAAAATTTTGTAGATTTTATGGCAGATTTAAATATTTAAGCATATTTTAAACCTAAGATACCACTTGAAAAAGGATTTAACTCTTAGAGAGAAAAATATTCAGATCAGGTAATGTTTGTTGAATGTTTTTTTTTTCAAAATATGGCGACGGACCACGTTTGTCGTACTTACCCGAAGCCTCATCTAAATAGCCAAACGCAGTATAGCAAAAGTCGACCTTTTAGGAAAAGTAAATATAACGTAATCTTATCTTTAATCACCCACAGATCTAGAGAATTTGATACCAGCCTTTACATAGGTATTTAGGCTCAATCTAGTTTAGCTAATAGCATAGCTACACAAAGCGATATCTTGATGGGTTCCAATAGTCATAATTATCTAAGCATGGGGCCTCCCACATGTCGCCTTGAACCCAGCCGAGCCTGCATATCAATGAATACAACAGGCTGGCTCTATAACCATCTACGACTAGTTGTTTTAATAGCACTATTTAAGAGACTGGTATTCTGTTGTTTATTTTTGAATAAAATGAAATTTCTGAAATAATGCTGTTATTATTATCACCTTTTATTAAAATGAAGAGCCAACGAAATCTCTGCAGCTTACTTTTGGGGTAGTAATTGAGTTGGCTGTGTATGCTCTTTTACATTTACAAGTTTTTGGTTTGAGTATGTTACTATAATTATTTGTTTGTGACATTTCTAATCCAATGTTTTCTTTGTACTATTTATTTATTTACTATTTATAAAATCTCTAGGATCACTTTGAAATAAAGAAGTTTTTAAAAGCGCTCTATGCAGAATATTGCATAATACTGAAAAAAAAAACCTACTTTTTCAGTTTAGGGTTGGAATTGCCGCACCGAGGGACTAAGGGAAATGTTTTCAGTATTCTTGATATCGACTGAATTGGATTTTGAATACGAAAACAAACGTGCCGTTCAATCAATAACTCTACTTTATTCATGTAAATGCGAACCGGATCGGGCAACATCGATCATTCAAATTGAGATCTCGATCGTTGATTAAATCAATATTTAGGTACTACCTACTGAATCAATCGCCTATTATATCGATGCTATTAGAGAATGCCAAAAATGTAACTACGTGAATATCAGCTGACACGCGACACGTCACTTTGGCTTAAAACAAGATGGCATTCAAGATGGCGGGCCGTTTGTTTATTTACCCGAACACCTTAATCTACACATTATACCTTTATCTGCCTGTTATGTATGTAATGTTGCTCTACCGAATGACACAATAATAGGGTTAAATCTATTGGCAGATTCTAACTCAATGTTTGGCATGGTAATAATTACCTACGTTTTGGATAATGCTAATAATCATAAGCATTACTTATCCAAAAACCAGCGGTAATGAGACATCCATCATAATGAAATGACATTGAAACACATCGTATTGTTTCAAATCAGTTTGTTTCAGCAATATTTGATTTTATAGCAGCTACGCATCTTGTATAACAAATAATACATCCATATAAATTATACTACGTACAGTCATAAATCATTGGGTACTTCACCTGCTCACACTATTCCTATGTGCATCTTCAACACAATGTACCTACTGAGAAAAACATCCGTTTAGGTACCTAGTGGATGCATACATTGTGGCAGACATGTTTTATCATTTCGTATAAATTTTGCACGTGAACTCGATGTGATATCTCGATAATGAATAAACAATAGAAACTGCCAAAGCATGTTTGAAGTATAAACACGTGTATTGCATCTTGTAGGTAATCTGGCACTTACCTACAATTTGTTATTGCTATCTTGCCATCAATCAATACTTTCAAACAGAAGAAAACCAAACTGACATCAGCTAGTATTCAAATTCAACCTCCTGCAGGTTGATCACGTAACAAAACGTACGTAGGTACGTTTTTGAATGCAACAAAAGTTACGTGATCAGCCTGCTGATACTCGGACTCTCTGGCGGCCGCTGTCCCGCGAGCTCCTGGCCCGTCTCTTCTTGAGACAAGATGGAGATACGGAAAAATAAGAGGCCAACCCAAATTAAATCCTCTGCAGGTCGTTAAGACCATCCAAAGCCCACTGAAAGCCGAAAGGCGAACCGTAAGGATGGAGCTCGTGGCAAAGCCAATGACTCGTGAGCAAACGAAGTTGACGCCAGAAAAATGGACTGTGGTTCGGTTCTTACCGCATTTCCCAAACCATGAGGAAGTGTCGACTACTCGATTGATAGTATTCCAGCAATGGCGTTTAGAAAACTGCAGTAGGCATGTCCCACATTTGGCAGTTTTGGCACATAATGTTAGAATATGCTTCTAAGTTCCACGCTGACCTTATCCCCATAAGAAAACAAATAACAAAAGATATGGGGATCTCCTCATTGACCGAGCGAGCGAAGCGTCTCAGTTTCCACATTGGCGAAAAACGCGTTTGTCCGGATGTCTGTCTGTCTGTTTGTCTGTCTGTCTGTCTGTCTGTTCTCCTCTACAGGTCGCATTTTTCAACCGATCTGGACGAAGCTTGGTACACAGGTTATATGACTTATTAGAATTTTTTTGTCGTCGGGGATTTTTGATTGGAGGGGTACTTCCCCCAAAAAAAGGGCAAAAAGGGGGCTATTTGATATACTGGATATCTCCACCAAATGAGATCCGATTTCGATTATTCTTTTTTTATTTGAAAGGTAGTAAATATAAGTTGGTCTCATAAAAGTTTGGCGAAGATCTGATAAGGATCTTCAGCATGATGAACAGGATAGCTCATCAAACAATCGATGGTTTTCAATCAAATTTGAGAGAAACACAAAGGACCTCATTCTACACAAGATGATGCAAAAAAAAACAAAAAGATCAAAAAAATCACAAAACGGAAAATGCACTTGCACATTACATTCCTCAAATAGCTCACTTTTAGTATGCTCGCGAGGTAGCTCCCAGAGCCACTAGTACCTATTTACAAATGACCGGGGGCTTGCCATAGCCACCTTGCGGGTGAATAAAGGTGACAGTGTTGGTGTAAATGAACTCAGCTCAGGAGATGTTGCTACCCATTCTTATTCACAAATTACGACATCTAAGGGTGACGAAAGGCTTCTACTTTATGCCGGGACCACCATTAGCATGGGGTCTACGGTCAAGTTTTTTTTATCATCACTACACAGTTGGGAATCTATTTTCTTCTGTCACCCAGTAACATACCGTGCTTAGCGCACGAATAATCGCATTTAGGAAGCTAATCACGATTAGCGTCTTCAACAAGAATAAATAAGCCACTAGACGGTAAAAGAACTATTAGACATTGAAAAGAAAGAAAGAAAGAAAATACATTTATTTTGGAAATGATGTTTACGCTAGTTTGGATTAGTTTGATAAACGTGTATCCTAACTAATATTATAAATGCGAAAGTAACTCTGTCTGTCTGTCTTTCTGTCTGTCTGTCTGTCTGTTACGCTTTCCCGCTTAAACCTCTCAACCGATTTTGATGAAATTTGGCACAGACAATCTTTAGACCCTGAGAAAGGACATAGGCTACCTTTTATTGCGAAAAGTACGCAGACGAAGTCGCGGGTACCAGCTAGTAGGTAAATATAAACAAGTGCAGGCTTAAGTATTTTATAAGTCGACAATGAAAGGCAAAGGAAAAACGAACGTGATCTCATGAGTTATTGTTTGTATCATGAATTCACGACATTCCTTTGCCAGGAACATTAAAACGTCATTCGCTCGTCATTGCAGCCGCTATGCAGTTCTAAACTCTGAGATTCGCAAGCATTAAAAGCTTTTAGTTACCTACGAAGGTATATCTATAACATGATTTTAGCAGTAGCTACGGTGGTTGGTGGTTTAGTCTCTGTTTTAACTTAACTCGTTAAACACCTTCTTGAGAAGGTGTAAACCCTACGATTTCTCTGATTTTCACGCTACTCTATTTTTTATCACCTACTCTGTACCTTCTAAGGACAGATTCGGAAAAGCCCTTCAACCGCATCCTTGAATTACTTTAGTTTTTTTATGTACCTATACTTTTAATGAAAACCAAAATTTTTTTTAACGTGTCCGCGTGACCAATTGAAGTATTTCTCAAATAAAACCAACTATTTATGCGTCATGTACCTATCACTGCATGGTAGGTACCTAGGTACATTACCTACTTGCAGCAATTCAGGTAATATTCAGTTCAGGCTATTTAGCTTCATCTTAATCAGCTTGAAGCAGTTACAAATAGGCCTCCCCCATGGCAATAATATTTCAATTTATCCGTGTATCAGTAGGTATATTATCAGTATATCCATCCATAAAGGAAAAACCAAACAGTCACTCTATGACAAATCCATGTCGAAGTTGTAAAAATGTTACTGACGGCCGGCCGTATGGTTCAAAATTGTTAGCAAATCAATTATCACCCTTTTGTTATATTAGTGTCTCACCTTGTAGTCTGGTAAACATCATGACTTTCGTTGTTTAAATCATACCCAATAGGTTGTTTCAGTAGGTATGGAGGATGCAGGGGTAATGGCGATCGTGTCGGGTAATACCGCTCACTCTAATAACTTAATAAAAAAGGTGCCTTAGATCACAGCGAGCACGCTGCAGCGCAGGGGTTGTAACGCTTGAGCAGGCAGTCTCAAATCTAACGTAAGACAAATGAAAAAACAAATACCTAGAGCATTTTTCTCCCAGGTGATCGGCA
This sequence comes from Plemyria rubiginata, assembly GCA_963576535.1. Classification (NCBI taxonomy): domain Eukaryota; kingdom Metazoa; phylum Arthropoda; class Insecta; order Lepidoptera; family Geometridae; genus Plemyria; species Plemyria rubiginata. Next base: position 5,806,422 of record OY754925.1, on the reverse strand, counting down.
TTCCCCCATCTTCCCGTACCTACCTAAAAATTCAATACGGGTTGAAATCACCTGCATGCTAACAATGTAAATCTTGCACCGCATGATTTAAGTGATATGTCAACCTTCATGAAACCTCTGTGACTTGCATCTGATTTTGTATCGTCACGTGGTCGAAAATGGTGCATTCCTTGTCGCGTCAGAGCAGTTACCACTTTTAGTTCCACTGCTCACGCACACAGGCTTCAGCCCTACTGTAAATGAAACTGAATATCCATCGTCATTAATCAGATATCGTGTAGGTATATTGTGTAGACCGCGAATGCACACTAATGCGAACCCTTTCTCGGTTCACGCGTGTGTTGGTGAGTTGGCGCTGTGTGGATTGAATCTGTGCTGCCAACTTTGTTACTTTTATGATTCGCGTGGATATAGAAATTATCCGCAACGGTCCAAGTTGTGTATAAATAATAATTAATGTATTCCTTTATTCAATATTAAAAAAAATTAACAATTATTTTAACTATGTATTCTGCACTTCGATCTTAATTAAATCATTGAATACATTTTAAAATTTAGATGAACAGTCATGTACCTAAGTACCTGCGCTACTAATAACATAATTAACCACAATTTTTATATCCTTTTAATAACTGGTGGTTTTATATTTGCGTATTATGTACTTGGTCTAAAAGTATTTATGATACTATTTGAGCACTCCATCAGCTAAACTGACAGATAAGTCTTTGCTGTCTCATTTCATTGACATGAAAGTGACAAAGCTATACTTTAAGAGATACTACCTATAAAATGGCGAGAATTACGAATAAGGGCCATAAAACGTAATTCCCCGCGTAAAAGTAACACAAGTAAGGGGCGAGTTGGTAACCCCAGCACTGCAGCTTGCGTTGCAGCGGGGGGGGGGGCACGGCCAGGGTCGCGCAGACCTTGAACACGCGTAGCAACAGAGCTGGCAGCACACACGCCTATGTATTTCTGTTTTATTCGTCTGCACGTTTGCTTGCATCTTGCATTTTAAAAACAGACGTTTTATGGAGTCCTAATGGGAATGCGTGTGTCAATGTTCCCTACTATCGGGATACAAACTCAAGGTTATTTTTTAAAAACTTAGTTTACTAACAGTTGCCAGTAACAGTCGATGTAACAGTAACAGTCCATGATACAAGTAAAATGATACGAAGAGGAATTAAGCGCATCCTCTGTGGACATGCTCTGCGAAGTAATGTTAGTGCTGTAGACCGCTAAAGTTCAGGTAGATCTGCTTCTTTCCTTTTTTTTTATTAAATGTAGCTGACAGAGAACGGTTAGATACAATATTATTTAGTGATCTTTCGCTTAGCTAAAACGGATTTGGCTTAAGATAATATTGAACAAATCACGTTTCAAAGCATGTTCACAATAGTCATTCAAAGTCTCTACCAATAATTTTGTCTTTTTTGCTTGTTTCTGCCGCCAAGGAGCGTTGCTGTGTTTGGTTTGAAGGGTGTGGTTGTCACATGAGGCTCAACATCCGTACACATCAGGCTTATGGCATGGTAATGAATAGGCACGTTTCTATCGTAACTTGGGTAGTAGCAAAAAGTATTTTGGTAATGCAGGTATATTTAATTCGTTTATTTATCCTCAGTTTTGCAGCACATTCATTAACGTGGATTAAGATTAAAATCAGCTCTACGATCACGTCTTAGCGGGCATTTACCTACGTCCGCTGCGGTTCTGTTCCAAGGTAATGCAGGACAACAATAACTGAGCTATTAAAATCTTCATTGTTCTGAAACAAGACATCACTGATGAACCTTGATCTTTGCAAGAAATGATGTTTTAAAAAAATGGATTTTGACTAGTAAAATTTTATTCTTGTAAGTTTTAAATGGGTTTTTACTGCCCCATTAGCTGGGGCGGTCTAATGAGACATAGCTCGAAATATCTAGCAGCTTATGTTGTCTATAAATCCCAAAAATTGCAAGTCACTCAAGCTACTAAAGGGTTAATTATTCATAGAAGAGTAGTACAGCTCTTTGTAAACGGCTCATATCGGTAAGTTACAATAGTACACATACATTATGCTACACGCTTATTTATGCGACAAGTAACGTTGCTTATTTTCAGTTAGAAGACTGTGTTTGCTGGTGCAATTACAGGCACACGAGGTTTCACATCTGTTTGCCTCAAGTTGATAGATGCAGGGCACGTTTAAAAATAAATCTTTAGTCTACAATGCCAAGCATTACTGTATCAAGTGAAATACTAGAATCACTGGGAATGTCTTCAGTCTGAAACGTGGTAGGATTTGGTTGGACAATAAGGTTATTGGTCATCAAACGCTTATCACACGTTTATGACTAACGTACCTATACAGGGGCATTATTCTCTTAGACATAGGAGATTCCTTGCTCCAAGCCGTGTGAAGTCACAACGTGGTCAAAACGCAAACGCGATTGGATTGGTCATAGTGAATAACGCCCCTGAGTGCATTAAAAGTTCCGTTGGCGGTTCTTCCATGCTTACATCATTAATTAATTAAACATACTACAAATCATGATGGAAACCCAACTAAATCAAAATCAAAACGGTATTTATTCAGTAAAATCTCAAGGATCATTTGGAAACTTCAGTAATTTGACATTTGCGAAAATGTTGAAATGTACGAGTCAGGAAATATTTCACAGTTGTCACATTAGATCGCCTAAACCATCAAGTAATAGTCGTAGTTGGCAACACAGTCATCAATACTTCAAGTACCAGCATCACATTAACGTCTGTTTCCAATTCCTGCAGCCAGTGACGAACACACCAGGATTGTAGAGTATAGTTCGTCGCCTTACTAGTGTAAAACCACTTTGTGATGTGGGTTCGTGATTAGTGATCGGGACATTTAAATACAATTCATGCCTAGCTTGGCCACGTTTATTTTCTACCAGTTTTTGCACCTTACTCGGACTTTTCCTTTTCCTATTTTATAGAATAAAAAAACTTTGTGATGCTCAATTACTATTAATGCAATTTATAATATTATGTACTTTGAATGAATTCTTTGACTCTTTATTATATTTATTAAATGACTTCATCATAAATGTAGTTTGAAATAGCACCTGTCATCTATCATGATAAAATGAGCAAAGTGGACCGCAGCAATTGTATCCGATGTCCAGGGTCGCTCGCTTAGATTGTCTCTTGTTATTAATTACCTACAACAATTGTTATTGTGTACATACTACCAGTAGTAGTAGTGTGATTTACCTACTGTTTTTTCGTGGCGAGATGTTGAAGAAATCCGTCGATTTTGATAAAGTGAAAAGATACCTATTTATTAAATTAATAAGAAGGACCACTTTGAAATGTCTTAAAGCTATGATTCAGGTGAATCTACCAGTTCCAAATTTAGATTTATTTATAATGCCAGATATGTTTTATGGTCGCAGAGCGGTCGCTCTGTTGAATAAAATAGGTAATACCTAATGAGTGAGGTTCCATAGTGTGGCGCCAATCTACTCGTGCCAGTACAGTATTACTTTAGCTCGAGTTGTATTGTATAGTCAAGCAGGTACCTAAATAATTCTGAAATGGCGTTCAGTTCCGCCCAGCCTCACCTCTGACGTTTACCCTTAGGTCCCAGTGCGCAAGCCCTGTGACCTAGATTCAGGCAGATCAATCCAGCTTCCACACAGATTATATCTCTAGTAGTAGGTACCTACTAACATCTAAAGCGTTTTCAAACAAGCATTTCCTATGTAAGAGACGTGTACAAAAGAACTAGGTATTTTATTAGTGCTTATTTTTTTAAGTGTCCTCCTATATTAGACTTGAATTGGATAACGCAGGAAGACTTCAGAAATCGAATGTGTTGAAAGGCTCTATTATGTGCATAACGTGGTGGAGCAATGAATACCACGATTCTTACAAAAAATGCCAGCAATCAAATGGTGGGCCATTAGCAAGTTGTATAGTACAAAATACCAAACGAAGAAAATCTTGTACTGGAGAACCAGATCATATTTCATACTAATTAACTCATTTTGTATGCATATTTGTACTATACTATGTGCCAAGTGTTTACGAACATTTCGTGAAAAATCCCCTTAGATAACCTCTAAGAATCCTAAGTAGATACTTGGTAAGAGATCTTAGAGAATATTTATCGTGTCTTTATTGTTTCTTTAATCTTTCTTTACCAAGTCATTATAAAAAAGGGAGTACATGAGTCTACATGTCTTATTATTATCGATGTATGTCTGTCTAGTGATGGGCCCTAGAGAGCAAGACTCCTATTCACAATGTATAATTGTACATTCGTATACAGAGTTAAATTTCCGTCAAGCGACGTTAATTCCTCCCAGTTTCACCTATGACATTTAGGTCTAGGTCCCAGTGCGCAAGCCCTGTGACCTAGATTCTGACAGATCAATCCAGCTACTACACAGATTACATAATAGTAGGTACTAACCCTAGAACCTTGTTCTCAACCAACTATTCTATTCCTAGTAGGAGGAATATTTTTAAGTGGCTTTGTTATTTTGAGAAAAATAAAGGTATTCATTTGTTTGGATTCTATCAGCTATTTGGTTTCCTTTTAAGGTACATATTATGTTGTGTTTGGTTTGAACACATTATTATCGATCTGTGTGATATTTTCAACATTAATGTATTTTTTTATACAAAGAACATCTACAAACGTCTACTTTTTATTCAAAACATTGTGTTATCCTACTATCCTACTAATACCTATAAATGCGAAATTTTGTAAGTATGAATGGATGGATGTTTGTTACTCTATAACTCCAGAACGGCTGAACGGATCTTGGTGAAACTTGGCAGAGAGATAGGCAATAGTCTGCAATAATACATAGAATACTTTTATTCCGTGGGAATACCGGGATTTAAATCTGCGCGGGTGAAACCGCGGGGCGCAACTAGTACAACATAAATTATGAAGTCATGGCTAGGAACGTGCCTAGGCTCCCCAGATGCCCCTTGACATTAGCAACTGCGCATGCGTGACTCCTTCCTGAAATCCCCCCGTTTCTCCCACCCTGTGTGGGCTAATGACGCAGAGCCTAGAACCCGCGGGCGGGCTACCTATCTATTTATAGAAATTAATAAATATAGCTGGAACGAAGTTGCGAGATTCTTATGAAGTTGAATTATCCTGGAACTGTGTAGGTGTACCCGTAATTTTTACTACGAAATAGAGCACTGGTGGTCTAGTGGTAGCAACCCCGCCTTCCGATCATAAGGGCCTGGGTTCGAAACCGGTCGTGCACCAATGAGTTTTTCTGTTCAAAAATGTATGTGCACAATGCCAGTACTCTCAAACGGTGAAGGAAAAAACATCGTGACGAAACCGGCATGTTGTTGAGAACCTAAAAAGCTCTATAACATGTGTCAATTGCTCGAAAGGGAGCCTCTTGAGGCGCATTTAAAATCCTTTCACCACGCTGTTTCGAAAGAAACTAGTGACACGACAAGAAGAAGAAACTACGAAATAGCTTCATGACTTGATCCCCGGGAACGGTAAAAACATCTTAGAACCAAGATTCAACAAACTCAAGATTCTTTGATCATCATCAAAGTAGAGGGTAGTTAGAGGTACAGCTACGTCCGAATATATTGGCACATACATACATTTTGCAGTAGTTTAATACTAACTGGTTTCCTCAAAAGGTTTTCCTTCTCCATTTTAAAGAACTCGTATTGTCACATATAATTTTTCGAAGGGGAAAATCTTGCACGAATTGAACCCGCTTGAACTTGAATTTTTTAATACTTATAACTTTATTTATTCGACGGTGTAGTTGAATGTTGGTTTCGTAAATCATAGCCAAACCCGGTCTAAGCACTGATACAGACTTGTATAAACTAAACTCTTCGCGTGTACAAATAGGGTTCAGACGTCACTGGAAAATCCCGGCAAAGCAACGGGTTACGCCCGAACACACAGAAGTGCTTCGCTACGAGAACCCTTGTAGGTTCTGCAGTGAATTCAGCAGCATCTATGAAACACATAGCTCACTGTTAAATGCTCGTCATAGGAAGTACGAGTACTACCACTATGCCTATTTCTGCCGCCAAGCAGCGTTGCTATGTTTCAGTTTAAAAGGTGTGGTGGTTGTCGGTGGATTACATCCTTATGAGGCTAAAGCATACTTACCTATGTCTGAAGCTAGCTCTTTGGATATCTCATTTTCCATTCCCATTTCTACGTTTAGGTTAGAATTTTTTGCAGCACTTTCTTGACATTACAACTTTTCTTTTTGAATATATTCTTTTTATTTTGATTATCATTACGTCTTATATTTATTTCATGTCACATATGTTTGAAACTCTCAGGTTGGGATATAAAAATACTTTTCTACGATAATAAGTGCGCATTTTTATGAATACATTGTACGAATGACATTGTTGAATAAGACACCAAGAGTTGCAAAGACTTAATGGAATATTTACGACAAGTGTGTATAACCTCTAGATACCTAGGTACTATACTGAAACAATTACAACCTGTATCTACTTCATAAAGTAGCATACGATCCAGCAATACTGATGCCTGTAAAAATCTATTCAGGTTTTATTTGGAAGATTTCCTAAATGGACAAACTATTAATACCGCGTTTAATGAAGTAAAAATAAGTTCTCTATAAAATTGTGAAGATATAAAATCACTGAATTTAATTAAGAAAAATTATTTCTGAATATGTGTCAAAAATATTTCATTCAAATAGTATGGATATCACATCGCTCTTTTTCCGAATGCTCAACTTAGTGTTAAAACCCCGAGTAGTGTTGGTTAAAATACCATCGAAATTACACAGCAAAATTCAAAATAAAACTTATGGCAATTTGAAAATTGGACTGAATTGAAAAAATAATTCTTTTGCTTCCCAAGTGCTGAAAAAAAGTGATGATCCCTGATATTTTTTTATTTAAATTTCCAATTTAAGGCAAAGTACTTATCGCTTGCCTTGCATCTTCAACGTTTGAAAAATGCAAAATAACTGAAATTTATATGAAAAAAATATTAAATATGCAAGCGAGAAGTACATGCGCGGATTCTTAATTTTTTTTCGTTTGTGCATAACACAAAATAATGAAATTTTAATGGTCTAAATAGATTAAAAAGTCTATGATTTTTTTATACAGCATGATTGCATCACTAAACACTATACCTACGTCACAGCATACAATATGAATGACGATGACTCAGCCGTTGTTTTCCGCACTGGAGACCTCAAGGTTTTTCATGACAATACCCGTAACCTACAGCACATATCTACAATTCTACTTCTCAGTATGAAACAGAATTGTGAGTTGTTTCTCATACTACAATAATATGATAAAATAAATATTGGTGGACATTCCATACAGCACTATCTATGGCCCCTAAGCTAATGCTTGTAATATGGGAACCAGATAGCTGATACTAAAATACATTATGCTTTTTTGTGAATACATGCATATAATAGTATAACACCCATGACAGAGAAAAAACATCTATGTTCATCACACAAATGTTTGTTGTCTGAGGGAATCGAACCCACGGCCTCCGGCACAGAAGGCAGAGCTATTATACCAACTGAGCTGTGGAGGCTGTCAATATTTAGTACTTAGTTATCTAGTTATCTCAAGATAATTTCAAGAGTGTTTATTTCCATAGAGCTTAATAAGACAAGATGATGAGTAGATACATACACTTATCATCATACACATATCAATCGACTTTAGAAGTTTTAGTGCAGCTGACTGTACATAATCAGTCTTCTAGCCATTCTGCTGAAATGTGGTTTAACTTCGGCGATCCATTTTTGTTTTTTTCCGGTTACTTCCAGGTTTTTTTATGATGTCGAGCCTTTGTCGCGTACATTTTGAATAATGCTTAATTATTCTATAGCTCACATTAATAATTTTTTCAGGTGAAAATCCCGGATTCAAGACTCAACTGCTGGGAAGATTAAAAGGTAGGTTCCATCAAGGCACGTTTCGTAGCTTCTAGTCTGCAACGGTCCTCTGCAAAATAGCATAAAGGTTGGTGATAAATATAAAAAAATCATCCAATACTTCAGAAACTGATACCAGTTACTCGCAAAACGATCTCGCTCTGACAATTTCTAAAAAAATACGTTTTTATGAAGTTTCATATATTTTTTATCTTAAAATTTATCTGGCTTTGGTAGAAAATGTATCTAAAATTAAGTAGGCTCGAATGCATCTACTCGGTGATAGCAGGGAGTGATTCAAATTCGTTATCACTAGTATATTGTACCAACTTAAAGATAACAACATAGCTGCATTACACGTGTAGGTAGTAGGTACTGTTTCGGTATTTATTTACCTACAAATAAATAATTCGACACACAATAACGATTCGACAAGTAAACCTCTTACTATAAGTTCATTTGAATAGCAACATTAATTATCGGAAAGTACATAAGTACATATCTGTTTTTTTTTACCCTTCCGCCATGGGAGTGACGGAAGGGGTATGTGGGGCTCGAACCCACTAATAACCCCCTGTGAGCCATCCTCCGCAAAAGATATAGCGAGATGGGATCGCGTTTGCATTCACCATCTCGCCGTGCAGGGGCGACCTTACATACCTAATGTAGGAACTGTTTCAAACCCGTAATGATGGAAGGCTGGCCAAAGCTCGCGGAGTATTCACACCACAGAGCTTTATCGAGACTCGATACAGCTCTGTGATTCACACAAAGTTTAGTAATGAAATACGTTGTTTACGCATTTTTAAGAGACGGAAATGGTTAAAACCTCTAAACATTGTCCATTTTTGAAAGAGAGTAATCATTATCATTTATGAGTACATAATTCAAAACCATAAAAGGCTATTGTTACATTGTTACCATCATTCTTTTTTCCTAGCTCTTCGTAGTTCGTAGCGGTCGGTCTACAGTTTACATCTACACATACATAGTATTTGTATTTATTTAACGAACACAAAGATAAATTCTCACTCTTTCTTTCTACTAGACGGTATAGCTAACATATACCTAAATTAAATGTGGGTGTAATGCCCAGGCTAGTGTGAGTGAGGACGGGAGGCTTCGAAAAGTACTGAAAGTTATTCTGTGGCTTCGACTAAGTCGCGAAGACGGGAGCTTTTATCTGTGTGCGTCCGTCTCAAGGTCAGGGTTGGCACGTGTTTGGGACCGGGTACAGAATATGTAAGCGTTTCACGGTGGGACGGAACCCCTTTGGCCCACTTCCTTTTGGAAGAAAACTATTAATCGTGCGATCTTGAACTTGCCCCCTAAATGTGAAATGCCTGTTGATTTTGTGTTCTGATAAAGTTCTATGTGTGCTGTTGAATATTGTCGCATTCAATAGGTACCTAATCTTGGTACTGACGACAAGTCGACATTTTCTAAGCTCTACGCAATTCGTAGCAAACACTACGAAATTCAGATGTTATATAAGAAAAAGACTCGGTTTTTTAGATGGCACGGCTTATACAGCTCTATTATTCAAATCAATTTTATTTACTGATAAACCAATTATTAATATTGTATCTACTTTAAGTTTGTATTTAGGCTCTGTATATTCATTTTAAAACGGCTAACTGGCAACAGTGCCATCTGTAGCGTTATTTCTATACTAAAACGAAGGCATGTCTCATCAAACACGCTACACTGTTCCTGACTAGCACGCTACGCGGTACAAGCGCCAAAACAGAGATGGCTCTGCAAGCAACGTGAACAAGAAAGTGAAAACATTGGCGAATTGTTTCGGGCTATCGAACGACCGGGTACCACACTGTGCTCTCTCGAGATTCTAGTGCGGAGTGAACACAGCTGGTGGTATCTCAGTTGTTCCCTAGTTCCACCTCAGCACTTCATCATGATCTCGCAGTATAAGAAGAAAAACGGAAGATCCTGAATTGAAGACTAATGTGGAAGATGTCTATTTAAAAAAATATATAAAATTACGTTTCTGTCATAATATTGTTCTAGTTAACTCATATTTTGTAAGCATCATATTTGATGAATGTGTAACCATCCATGTGATGATAGTTCGAAATAGTCCTCTTAGATAATGCATGCATAATTATGCACACAGGTAATATAGTAATTTTCCTGTAGAAAATATAAAGTACCTAAACATCGTTCGTTGGAAAGTCAACGGCCAAGTAATTAATGGAGGTGATTTACTAATAAACATTGAATTAACAAGTTGGTAGGCAAGTGCGTACGCCATCTTCAACGAGTTGCGTGTTGCATTTTTATTTTGAAAGGGGAAAGTAGTGATTTAATTGGTTATACCTGTTTGTCTGCTTTGCACACACGTACGCACGATTGGATGGAGGTTTTCGATAATGATGTTTAAAAACATGAAAACTGACTGAGTTTTATGAACGTGACTAACCCCCGGTTTCTGAAAGCGCGATCAACACTAATGCAGCTGCAAAGTCACTTGCTGTCTCTATCTGAAATGAAATCAATTCAAATGATATTTATTTGAGCACTTCAACATTATTAAGTGTTAAAAAAATAACTTTTAAATGTAATTTATGACATAGTTATCTAGTTTGAAGTAAAAGCTGAATAGCAAGTGACTTAGCCTATTAGTGTTATAAAGTTTTCAGAAACCTGGGGTAAGTTTTATGAACGTTTTAAAAATATTGATAGAAAAATATGAAATGAATTTAGCATTTCATTTGTAGGATCAGGACCGTAATGAGAACTTCTCAATATAATGTTCTAAGCATCAGTTAAAACCCCATGAAATCATAATTAAATTAGGCATTCAAGAGTAATCCTACTTGGAGATTTTTTTAACAAAACTTTGAAAAGTCTTACCCGTTAACGGAAAAATATACCCGGTCTGTTAAAAAAATCGTCTTTATTTATAAACTAGCGACCCGTCCGCGCGCCCCTGCTTCGCACGGGTGCACATATCATGTATTATACATATAAACCTTCCTCTTGAATCACTCAATCTATTAAAAAAAAAACGTCAAAATCCGTTGCGTAGTTTTAAAGATCTAGGCATACATAGGGATATGGGGAAAGAGAAAGCGACTTTGTATTTATACTATGTAGTGATAGGAACGCCAAAATAAATTTGTATGGTTACATTTATAGGCATTTTGTGTGTGTGACTGATAAATCTCTATACTAATAATAAGCTGATTAAACACTTTCATTAGTATTTTATAATTCTGGCAATTTCTGAAGTGGTGGCAGTGAATAGAATAACTTGTAATTATGTGAATGTATATTCAACTTGAAAATACGAGACCTTGAACTCTATTCATTATAAATTCCGTATTTTTTAAGTTGATATATGAAATATTGAAATTAAATTAAATGATGTTCCATTTATTATAATAACTCTTTTTAATATTTTATTATACTAGATATCTAACGAATTTTTTTATACACGCTTCCTATGCTAAATATTAAGTAAACGTAAAAGTTATTATAATGTGGTAAGTAAGTCTTAATTTTAATGATTTAATAATAAGTTATGACTTTTAAATTGTTGGCAATTCGCAGATCACGGAGAGCATAAATAATGTACCTAGGGGAGAGGGACACACCTACACCTTTTTCTGTATGTATTTGTATTTCAACAAATATACGATACATAAGCTAAAGCAACTCAAATAACTCACTAGAATTAAATTTCTATCAACCTAGCGTATCACAAGACTTATCAAATAAGGTTGCCTAGCGCTGACCTAATAAAATACAGATAACCTAAACTTCATTAGATAGTTCATATTATGCACTTCGATAAAACTAGGTAAAACGTGGATAAAACTATTTCATAGAGTGCATTTAAACTTTCAAGACAGCTGAAGGATAAAGAAACACGATCACAAACCAATGAATATAAATATGTACTAACAAACCAAGTTTGTGTCTAACAAACCATCTGTGCAAAAACAACCAACCTTGCGACCGAAAGAGAAATGGTAAAGGAAATAAAAAACATTGATGATTATTTTCGCAGTCTAGGCAGTACCTACTTATCCAAATTCTTTAATATCATTTCTGCACAAAAGTCTCGACTTGGAATCTTTTTTTAATCGGTTGATAACTAACTTGGTGTTACATAGTACCTAATATGTTTTAACAAGCTAAATATGTCATAAATATTGCTTTATGTTTATAAAACACTAAAGATCACCATTGGGTGCTTTGGCGGTACTTCTATTGACGTTTGGGATTACGTACTCTTATCTTCTTCTTCTCTTCGTTTATGGCACCTTTCCGTCATTTGTTACACCATTTTGCCAGTAAAGACTAAAATACTTGTAAAGTCAGTCCATTCATTATTCAAGTCGGCCACCATTCGTTTTGATGAAAATTTTGGCAATAAAAAGAAAAAGCTATGTTGCTTCGCAAAATGCCAGAAAACTAAAAACTCTTAAGCTACTCTTAACCTACTCTTACCTTCGATTTCAATATTTTGATTTGCCACGTCAGAGTTTTCATCGACCTATTAGCCTCTAAAGTAGCTCTGACCTGATGCGATGTACCTCTCCCTGACACGTCCTGGGGCGCTCCAGTTTAGACAACCCTGACACAGGCTTTTCCTTGAAAGCCTTCTGCTGTCCTCCTTCATAACAATTTAGGTTAGTTCACAGCCTCTCTGAGCTGTGTTTTGTTAGTTAGAATTTGATAAAAATGATGCTTTAGCTTTCGTCCTAGTTTCCATAAAGATAACTATAGAAGTAACGTATTCAGTTTTATAGTATAAAATAAAAATAAAATCGATAAAAAGGACAAGAAATCATTTGATAGATATCAAGTTTTCTACAGCTGCCGGCGTAAAATTGCTTCTTTCTCCACACGTCCATTTATTCGTAGGGTTGAACGAGTACTTACAAAAAGTGACAAAACTGTGGAGTCTGATTCGTCTTTTTTTTTTTATACAACCAGCTGATGGAACAAGCAGATGGCCCACCTGATGTTAAGTGGTAACCATCGCCTATAACAAAGCATCGTGTACGTATATAGTATTAAAATTACTTGCTGATTCGTGCACAATTTTTCGAAAATGTTTCTGCTGATGTCTTTGACTTTCATTTTTAACTATAGAAGACATTTATACATGCACTTCATGAACCCATAAAAATCAGTAACTTTAAACTTTCGTAGTAGCTGTATTTTTTGAAGAAAGTTACCATAAGAAACCAGTGACCAAATGTAATAAACTTGCAAACATGCCAATCATGGATCAACACCATATCCTCGACGAGGTCCGTCCATAATTCCATATTACTTTCTACCTGTCTTTCCGTGGTACGAGTGTGAAACTCGAACTTTCTGTCCTTCAAAGGTTAACTTTATTTTAGTCTTCCACTGCAATCGGCATCCTGCATTTCTACCCAACATCTAACCGATTATTTCATTAACGCTCTATTTTATTCATAGATTTGCGAAGTTTAGTGACTTAGTACGAGTACTTTCAAATCCTCTCTCTTATAGACGTAGAGAGCATTCGTATTCTCAAGTGACCAAATGTGGTGTTGGTCAAAGTTAGTCTTTTATGTCATACCTCATTTATAAACAAAGTTTACAAGCATTTTGCTAGCGCGCGTAAATACGCATTTTTTTTTTTTACTTTACTTTCTATTCTACCCACGCTACGAATGAGTTTGTTTGCTTTGTCAATATCTGTTATTTATATTTTCCATTTGCCGTTCGCGTGTTACGTTCGTTTAAATATCATCTAGGTACGTGAGCAATGAGCTATATCATAGAAGAGCAAGACGTTCAGTGCTACGTCTTTGTTGCACGTTTACTCAATACTCACACACTCATTTACACTCGACTTACATACTCCTTTTCATCTCATCGCTAGTCATCTCAAACCATAAACGACTGCAATGCTGGCGTCGCTGAATACAGACTCCTATTTCAAATACTATGATTAAAAGGCCATGTAGCTTTAAAATAATTTAATAGTCCAATGTTCTATGTGGAAAATAGTAGCTCACAACAAAAAATGGAAATGCAAAACTAAAGTATAATTTGTGTTTAATGAAAAGTTTTATATGCATATGCGTAAACGTACTTCATGAAACAAGTACTTTTTGAGGTATGTACCTTGTGCTATTCGATTTGCAAGCATAAGTGCATGAGCAAGGCTTGACACAGTAGGCGCGCGCTTGGTTAAAACCAGTTTGAGCATTGACTGACAACTTGTAAAATACTGTTTAAGCTGTAAAATGTTAAGCAACGGAGTGAGAGGGTAGACTGGCCGAAACTCTCGAAATTCGCTCTTTGGCAACTTTGGTAACGGACGAAGTGTATTTACTTGTACGCTCGTCAGAGTCATTAACCTTCTATGAAACGGTTATTTCATAAAATCCTTTCTTACATTGCTTTCAGAGAGCAATATAACTTTATCGCCATTAACTCTTATTTTATCCTCTTGGCATTTGTTTTAGGAAATTGTGTACAATTTCTAATCATACGTTAGCGAAAATATTTAAGAAAGAAATCTCACAAAATATAGGCACGTTTACCTACTCAACTCGATTAAATTCTACTCGATAAAAAATCTGAAATACGAAAAGTTGACATACCTAAAGATGACGTTCCGAAAAATTCTGACAAAAAGGAGCACTTCTTAGAAAAGCCTGTTAGTAAATTATTTGGGGTTTTCCAGCACGGTCACACATCGGCAATTTACTCGTGTATTCGTGTATGCAACAGATCCATAATTCACGCAGGGTGTGCTTCAGGCAACAAAGAATTATCAGACCGCTACCATCCGCTCACTTTCTCCGCATATCTTACAGAATTGGATGTTTCCTGGCTCCGTAAATGGAATTTAAGTTATAACACGAAATGTGATTTTGCAGTTACTGTTTTAGCAACCTGACTTTCTACAGTGGTAAGCATCAGCAGCGTTACTTTTCATTAGTCGAGAGGTTTTGTACTTTCTCAGTTTATAATCTTTGTATTGCTCCTTTGAATACAAATTTCGGAATTACTGCAACGTATTCATCTGCACATTTCTGCGTATATAAAATTCTTAGATACTAGGTGTCGAGGCGTCGTCAAGTCTAAAATCTTTGGCTGGTCCGTCGATGACTACAGCCAATTAGACATGCCAACTTCTTTTGGCATAAGCCAACATTGCAACTATAGGGCAAGGGCAGCTGTCGTAAGACCAGCTTTGAAACAAACAGCTTCACGACTTTGATCCCCAGGCACGGTAGATATCCCTTCAGATCTCTCAGTACCAAGTACTTACTCAAGATTCTTCGAGGATGTCTAAGGGGGGTAGTCAGAGGTACGTCCAAACATTACATTTGGTACATACCCACATTTTGCTTTGATCTACACTGATATATTTCATTATCAAATCACTATAAATTTATGGTAATGTAAATGAATTCACGATTTGAAGTGCCGTAAAGTTTGAGTATTTTGAGAGTTATTGGGTAGTAGGAACAAGGTCTAGGAACAAATCTACCTGCGTGCAAATATTTATTTTATAAACAAGACAAGGCACAAAATTATTATGAGATAAGTATGATACAAAATAAGACTCTAAAAAGGGCTTTAGCTGACACATTTTTTGAGCTGAGACATTTTTACGACCAGGCCCGTATTATAATAAATTTATACCGTCAAAATTTAAAGAATTGTTAAAAGTTTAATATGTATTTTTTTGAAATAGGTAAAAGCCTTTTTGTAGGTTACTTCAAAAAATATATAAGCGCTTATGTAGTAGTAGTAGTAAATAGGTTATGGAAGTTGGTAATAAATTGCCTATTTATTTATTTTCTTACAAGAACGCTAAGAATGCTAACCTTGGCTGTGCGCCAGGAAAATTCAAGAACTAAGTACAATCCAATATGACCTAGCCTTGACTGTTACATATAATGGGACACTATTTTCATGTTCCTTTTGTGTCGAGGCCCCAGGTTAATGTTACGAATCATAATTTAGTTAGAAACGAACTAGTTTAAAATGGAAATATCAAGGAATATAAATACTGTGTTTTATTCTTGTTCATAAGGAAATATATTCTGAGAAACTGACTTTTGGCTTCGCGCTGCCACAGACATGAGCTAAGTGTAAACGCTGTATTATATTCGCGTAGGTACAATAGTGTATCCAAATAGTTGTAGGTTGTTGTATTTTCTTTTATAGGATTCCGTACCCAAAGGGCAACCCCTTGTGCTTAGACTCCACTGTCCGTCCGTCTGTCACCAGGCTGTATCTCATAAACCGTGATAGAGTTGAAATTTTCACATAGGCTGTATTTTTGTTGGGCTCGCCAGCCAGTATTACAACAAATAATTAAATTAATATAAATTTATATAATACAAACAAGTGTTTTTTTGCCGTTTAATCGATAAATCGACGACCTCTGTGGCGCAGCGGGCGAGAGCCTGCCTGCGACGCAAGAGGTTGCGGGTTCGATTCCCGCCTTGGAACAAATTTGTGTACGATCTGCAGCAATTTGTTCCGATGGTCTGGGTGTTTTCTATGTATAATAAAAAATAGCTATCTATGTAAGTAGGTATATAATGTATTAAATATATCAGTTATCTAGTACCCATAACACAAGTTTTGAAAGCTTACTTTGGGGTTAGATAGTGCTGTGTGGATTGTCCAGCATTATTTATTTATTTTTATTTAATGGAAGAAGAACGCTTTTTTCGATGAGGCTGAAACTGGCAGCCAAAAAGTAGCAGCCAAACGTCCAGGGCCGGACTAAGTGAGCGTTTTTAGTAGAACATTTTTTTTATCGCGCTCCCTCAAAATTCATGCTTAAATCCATGATAGACCTCCATTGGAAGGTCTCCAGCAATTTTCAGAAAATTCTGTCGTTGCAGGAGTCCAAAAAATAAATAATAAAAAAAAATCTATTTTTTTCGTAACGTTGGTTTTTGATTCTGTTCCCTCAAAATTCATGCTTATGTCTATAATAGACCTCCATTGGAAGGTCTCCAGCAAATGTCAGAAAATTCTATCGTTGCAGGGGTCTAGGAGATAGTAGCAGCCAAATCGAAAAAAAAAAATTTCGCGCTCCCTCAAAATTCATGCTTAGGCCTGTAAAAGACATAAATTGTAAGGTCTCCAGCGATTTTCAGAAAATTCTATCGTTGCAGGAGTCCAGAAAATAAAAAAAAACTTTTTTCCAACTATTTTCGTAACTTTGGTTTTTGATTCTGCTCCCTCAAAATTCATGCTTACGTCTATAATAGACCTCCATTGGAAGGTCTCCAGCAATTTTCAGAAAATTCTATCGTTGCAGGGGTCCAGAAAATCCAAAAAACTTTTTTTTTTCTATTTTTTGCGTAACTTTGGTTTTTGATTCTGCTCCCTCAAAATTCATGCTTACGTCTATAAAAGACCTCCATTAGAAGGTCTCCAGCAATTTTCAGAAAATTCTATCGTTGCAGGGGTCCAGAAAATCCAAAAAACTTTTTTTTTCTATTTTTTTCGTAACTTTGGTTTTTGATTCTGCTCCCTCAAAATTCATGCTTACGTCTATAATAGACCTCTATTGGAAGGTCTCCAGCAATTTTCAGAAAATTCTATCGTTGCAGGGGTCCAGAAAATCCAAAAAACTTTTTTTTTCTATTCTTTTCGTAACGTTGGTTTTTGATTCTGCTCCCTCAAAATTCATGCTTACGTCTATAATAGACCTCCATTGGAAGGTCTCCAGCGATTTCCAGAAAATTCTATCGTGCAACGATAGAATTTTCGTAAGCATGAATTTTGAGGGAGCAGAATCAAAAACCAACGTTACGAAAATAGTTGGAAAAAAGTTTTTTTTTATTTTCTGGACTCCTGCAACGATAGAATTTTCTGAAAATCGCTGGAGACCTTACAATTTATGTCTTTTACAGGCCTAAGCATGAATTTTGAGGGAGCGCAAAATTTTTTTTTTTCGATTTGGCTGCTACTATCTCCTAGACCCCTGCAACGATAGAATTTTGTGAAAATTGCTGGGGACCTTCCAATGGAGGTCTATTATAGACGTAAGCATGAATTTTGAGGGAGCAGAATCAAAAACCAAAGTTACGAAAAAAAAATTAAAAAAAAGTTTTTCGATTTTCTGGACTCCTGCAACGATAGAATTTTCTGAAAATCGCTGGAGACCTTCCAATGGAGGTCTATTATAGACGTAAGCATGAATTTTGAGGGAGCAGAATCAAAAACCAAAGTTACGAAAAAAAAAGAAAAAAAAAGTTTTTCGATTTTCTGGACCCCTGCAACGATAGAATTTTCTGAAAATTGCTGGAGACCTTACAATGGAGGTCTATTATAGACGTAAGCATCAATTTTGAGGGAGCAGAATCAAAAACCAAAGTTACGAAAAGAATAGAAAAAAAAAGTTTTTTGGATTTTCTGGACCCCTGCAACGATAGAATTTTCTGAAAATTGCTGGAGACCTTCCAATGGAGGTCTATTATAGACGTAAGCATGAATTTTGAGGGAGCAGAATCAAAAACCAAAGTTACGAAAAGAATAGAAAAAAAAAGTTTTTTGGATTTTCTGGACCCCTGCAACGATAGAATTTTCTGAAAATTGCTGGAGACCTTCCAATGGAGGTCTTTTATAGACGTAAGCATGAATTTTGAGGGAGCAGAATCAAAAACCAAAGTAACGAAAAAAATAGAAAAAAAAAGTTTTTTGGATTTTCTGGACCCCTGCAACGATAGAATTTTCTGAAAATTGCTGGAGACCTTCCAATGGAGGTCTATTATAGACGTAAGCATGAATTTTGAGGGAGCAGAATCAAAAACCAAAGATACGAAAATAGTTGGAAAAAAGTTTTTTTTTATTTTCTGGACTCATGCAACGATAGAATTTTCTGAAAATCGCTGGAGACCTTACAATTTATGTCTTTTACAGGCCTAAGCATGAATTTTGAGGGAGCGCGAAATTTTTTTTTTTTTCGATTTGGCTGCTACTATCTCCTAGACCCCTGTAACGATAGAATTTTCTGAAAATTGCTGGAGACCTTCCAATGGAGGTCTATTATAGACGTAAGCATGAATTTTGAGGGAGCAGAATCAAAAACCAAAGTTACGAAAAAAATAGAAAAAAAAAGTTTTTTGGATTTTCTGGACCCCTGCAACGATAGAATTTTCTGAAAATTGCTGGAGACCTTCCAATGGAGGTCTATTATAGACGTAAGCATGAATTTTGAGGGAGCAGAATCAAAAACCAAAGTTACGAAAATAGTTGGAAAAAAGTTTTTTTTTATTTTCTGGACTCCTGCAACGATAGAATTTTCTGAAAATCGCTGGAGACCTTACAATTTATGTCTTTTACAGGCCTAAGCATGAATTTTGAGGGAGCGCGAAATTTTTTTTTTCGATTTGGCTTCCTTTTCGAGGGGGCTATCTCCTAGACCCCTGCAACGATAGAATTTTCTGAAAATTGCTGGAGACCTTCCAATGGAGGTCTATTATAGACGTAAGCATGAATTTTGAGGGAGCAGAATCAAAAACCAAAGTTACGAAAAAAATAGAAAAAAAAAGATTTTTAGATTTTCTGGACCCCTGCAACAACAGAATTTTCTGAATATTGCTGGAGACACTACAATTGATGTCTTGTATAGATCTTAGCTTGAATTTTGAGGAAACATAATCCAAAACAACAGAATTTCTCTAAGAAAACAACTGTTTTCGGGGTTTTTTTGTGTCATAAACATTTTTATTGCATACTTTGGGGCATAACTAGTATCACAAACGATGCTAGAACTGGCATCTAGCGTTAAATATATAAGTTTAGAAGTTTTAATTAAAATTTTCTTTGGTCTGAATCCGGCCCTGGATTTTTACGTTTGGCTGCTACTTTTTGGCTGCCAGTTTCAGCCTCATTTTTTTCGCGTATTTTTGTAAAGAATGTTCATAAACCTGTAAGAGTTAACTGCAATAAAACTTTTACTATTAGGTATTATTTTTAAAACCCTATTTTAAAAAGCTTTGGATCAACTTCAATACTTAGTAATAGTTGCCTATTATAGTCTTTATCCTAACTTTACGAACCGATACGATATGCGTATACCCATTATGTCTTTGTGCTAAAATCTGCTAAATATAAAATCTCAATTTTGTGCAAAGACCTGTTATAGAGTTTTCCGCGCCTTTCAATACTCGCTTAATTTACCCACAAGATAAGAGCTTTCTTTTCAAATTGAATTCGGGAGTTGCTCGAAGGCCTAGTTCAGGGCTATCCGGGCTGTGGACGCAACAGCTGGATCAATAGGGGGTAGATTCTCTGCA
Organism: Plemyria rubiginata; assembly: GCA_963576535.1. Classification (NCBI taxonomy): domain Eukaryota; kingdom Metazoa; phylum Arthropoda; class Insecta; order Lepidoptera; family Geometridae; genus Plemyria; species Plemyria rubiginata. The sequence continues at coordinate 5,786,198 of OY754925.1, read as the reverse complement.
GCCGTGACCTGGAGCGCGGGGAGCAATACGGCTGCGCGGAAGGGGGGTGTGCATCGAGCGGCCGGGCTGCAAGGAGCAGTTATTTCTGTGCAGCTGGTCGGCCACAGTCGTCCGACGCGCCTCCGATAGTGCGCCCGCCTCGTGCTTGCATCGGTCCACGTCCCTCGCGCTGCCACACCGTTTCTTGCGATAACCGAGTCGTATCGCGGCCGCGTTCACCATATCACTTGTTGCATGCCTATGCGCTCTCGCGAGGTGAAACCGCGTGGAAAACTCTTTTTCTCAGTAGCGAACCCATCTACTTTCTCCACTCACATTCCGCTCGAACCAGTATTTGTATTTATGTTACGTGACAAAATCGAGTTTTAATGTGTCGGTCGCAATTAGTTGTTGATAACGTTGGCATATGCAGTGGTAACAGAGTTGATATTATGTTTCCTATTATGATTTATGTTGAGGATTTATCAATTTAGTTTATATGATAAGGAGAAATTGAATCCTACGTTTCTATAGACCCAGTTGTAGAATATGAGCAAAGATTGCATCTATTGCCCCTCTCCTCACTTCATTCGCTTGTCATTACTTGTGTAGACAAGTGCCTTATAATCACTTGCTTAACTAATAGACTTCATTACGTCCTATAGGTACCTATTTCCACAACAATGATGTAGAATCGTGAGTGTCGAGAAATGCACTCTAACACAAATTAATCAAGACATAATTTTATGTGCATTGGTTTTTGAAAGGGGGTGACAGGATGCCTTGAAAGACTGGCAGCTCGCCCGGGATGCACCTGAAGGTCAGATGAGAGCGTGAGGGAGGGAGGAGATAGGTCAGAGGAGGGTGGGGTAACCTTATAAATTGCATGCGCATGTGCAACGGGCATCCGGGTCCCTTAGTGCTCCCAGGCTTTTACAGTGAGACTAGTTCCGCGCCAGCCCTAGACTTGATCGGTCGATTTGTTTGTATCGTGTCGCGGGAGCGGTAGGACAGGAGATAGGTCAAAGGAGGGTGGGGTAACCTTATAAATTTCAATCATGCTCATGTGCAACGGGCATCCGGGATTTTTAGTGCCTAAGCTTTTGAAATGAAACAAGTTCCGCGCTAGCCGTAGACTTGGATCGGATGTTGTATATCGGTTGTGGTATATCTGTGTTAAGTTGATTTGTTTGTTTTAACTCTGTCAAATTCTATGGTGCTTAGCTACAACTACGTACCTACTCCTTGGTTCAAGTGTTAGTGTTGCAGGAGCAGAGACAAATAGATTGGTCAGAGGAGGGTGGGGTAGCCTTATAATTAAGATAAATATGGGCGTGTGCAGTAGGCCTTATTTTTAGTTTAGTTTTGCCTTAGTCCTAGTAATATTAATAGCTTGATTTGTTTGCTTTGTGTTTTAGGAGCAGGACGATAGATGTAAAATCAGTCAATTGGGGAGGAGGGGGCGACCTTGTAAATTACAAGAATAGGTATAATAGGGATTTGGGACTCTCAATATTGCCAGGTTTTTAAAAGAAGTCTAGTGCCACGCCAGCTCTAGGCTATGGATTGATTTGTGTCGTGTCGCAGGAGCAGGGCCTAAGAAAAAAGGGGGGGACCTTGTAAATTGATATAATACACCGGCATTCTGGATTTTTACTGTTCCCAGGTTTTTAAAAAAGGTCTAGTTCCGCACTAGCCCTAGACTTGATCGGTTGACTATTGTCGTATCGCAGAAGCAGCGGGAGAGGTGATAGATCAAAGGAGCGGGAAGGTAACCTTGTAAATCACAAGAATGCGCATGTGCAACGGGCATCGGGGTCCCTTAGTTTTCCCAGTGAGGGTAGTTCCGCGCCAGCTAGATGCAGGAGCTGGGGGAGGGAAGGTCAGGGATTGGCAAGGTCACTCGTAAATCGCCTGAATGCGCATGTGCAACATACATCCGGGATCATCAGTGCCTCTACGCTTTCGATATGACTAGTTCCGCGCCAGCCCTAGATTTGATCGGTTCATTTGTTTGCATCCTAGTCTTGACTCTGTTATATTATGTGGTCTCACTGCAACTATGTACTTACTGTGGTTCAAGTGGTGGAAAAGTGCATGGTTCAATTTTATCGATCTACATAATTATTACTTCTTACTAACTACTGATTGAGTTAGTAATAATAACAACCTTAACTATTTCTGAGAATTGATGTAAACTTTTTTAAAACAAGTACATTCATAATTTAAATCACTTTAATCTATTAATAATTTCATGATTCGAGATTTACAGAAAAACATTTGAATAAGAAAGTTGTAACTCGTATTTCTGGTTTATTAACTATTCACTAGTTAGTATTCAAGTATTCATTAAGTCAATAACAGTTTGCATGAATGTTAATAAAATTACGGAAATCATATTAATATTACAATAATAAACAATTTTTTTGTATAAAGTTTCCTTGCAATTTTTTTCCCGAGAACAATAAAATAAATTATGTCACGATTTGAATGTGCAAGCGCATACGCGTAGTGAATATAATAACGTCACAAACACTTTAGTCACGTAACTCAAATAAAGTCATAAATTGAATAAAATATTGTCGACGTCACTATCACTTTCATCTCAAACATACGAGCTAATAGATGTTTACGTGATGTAGAAAGGTACTATCACTTACACAAGTGAATTTGAAAATTTTCAATCATTTCTCTACAAGGCTTATGAGAAAAAATCTATTCGATATTTAGTCCGAAGTTAAATTCCAAAAGAAGGCTGTCAATATTATTGTCAGTAGTCGGGGCATTATTGGGCATTATTCTTTATGGCATAGGAGACACTTTGCCCAAACCGTGTGACGTCACAACGTGATCTAAACCCAAACGCGATTGGATTGGTCTTAGTGAATAACGCAGCATTTTTCAGCTTCCACTTATGTTCGCGCCAGTAGCTGGTTGCGAAACCGTGCGACTGCACGGCCGGCAGTCAGCACACGTTAACTTTCGCTGCGGGACCGTTGACCGTGGCTCGACTTTCTAAACCATGTCGTAAGCGATCGGGCATTGTAATTCACAACACGCGATGCCATTACTACCATTTTTTGTACACTTTTCGCAAATCCGTAGAAAGTTGCATCACAATCATGAACGATGATGATTCGTTTGATTTGTGAGTGTGACGGTACAGTACTAATGCTAAATATTCATGAATACATTTTTTATTGGAAATAGTTTAGATTGATTAAGGGCTACTTAAGGCATAATAATCAAATCACGAAAAATACAAAACTTTGTTCTACAGTCGGCGGTCTTGCCGTGGGTAGTGATCTCTTCCATGCAACTAGCATACTAACTAATCTTAGAAAAAAAAACCAACGGCTACGAAGTACATTGAATTTGGTACCAATCAGTCATCGAACTAGTTAAAAACTGTATTTCAGTGGACGGTTTCGTCCTCAATCGGCCAATTCCTCGTTGCGAAGCTGGAACACGTAGTCCGATTTGGGCAGGTAAAGGTTTTATATACGCAGTACCGTGGTAAATTGTTCTTATTTACATCAAAACGCGTTACAAAATTTCCCAACGCAATAGCACTGAGCTATCATCGAATTGCAATTTTCAATATTCATCGTACAAAATTGCATCTTTACTCCGATTTTATAACAGTTATTAAACTTACCAAGGTCTCATATAAAACCTACAATTTATCGCATCTTTAGTTTGATAATAATTGACTACGCCCTTGCGATAAGTGGGTCAGGCTCTACGAGTGCTACGGCGTAGCGGCGTAGGGTTCGTAGCATCCTTTAAAATTTCAGCGTCAGGATATCTAGAGACGGATCGTGAAAATAATCTCGCGGTCGAAATTACGATGATATAAAAGTTACAGCTACGTTTACCTTTTTTAAATAATACAGAATTTATTATATGAACTAAAAAGAAATCAAAATACCTTTGACCTCTACAAAATGATTAAAAAAAGCCCACTAATAAATCGATTGATTTTTACTCGTCCTTGTATGCGCGCGCCGCTCGTTAGATGACCTAGCCCTGACCAAGCCACGGCCTAGGAAACCTAGGCGTCCTGGGGCGCGCTGCCAGCATCCCCCTCCTCACCCCTTCCTGCCCCCCACCCGCAGGAAATGAACGATATTGCTAATGACTCCTCGATAACTGACTGTTGCTCATTCGTGCAATTGCCGCACATTCTTGCCGGTTTCGTTTCCTGTTGGATTGTGCAATTAGTTTTACAATTTATTATAACTTGCGAGCTCTTTGCATTTATGTCAATCCTATTAGATACATTTTAAATTTAAAGAAAAAACCCCCAAAAATAATTTTGGTTACACATAATTCAAATTCAAACGTTTTTTATCGAGACTATTATTATAGTCCACAGCGTTAGTAAAAATTAAAATATTAGCGTTAGTACTTAATAACTAAAACTGATTTTGTATAAAATTTTCCCCAACACATTTTCAGGACTGTGCTTCGGTGTGACGCTGTGTTTCGGTTTGAAGAGTGTGGTCGCCGGTGTAATTACAGGCACATGAGGCTTAACATCTGTATGCCTCAAGTTGATGGACGCAGGGCAGTGCATCGTAGGGCACGTTCCTATTGTGCGTGACCTACGGGGCAATGTTTTGTTTATAGGCGATGGTTACCACTTAACATCAGGTGGGGCATCTGCTTGTTCCATCAGCTAGTTGTATAAAAAAAAAAAAAAAAAAAAGGACGACTAAATAGTCGAATTCCGGTTTGTGGTCGCCATTCGAGAACTTGCATTCCCTAATCTACCGATTGGTGAATAAACCCGAGCAGCGACAATTAAACTTCATGAGTGAATCGTTTTTAGGTCATCAATTAGTATTAATTCATACATGCAGTGTGACAGTCACATAATTCATGTTCCTGGTTTTCATGTCGTGCATATTAATGCTGAAAAGTGATCTTTTTAACCTAGATATTCAATAAAATACAAAATAATCAGTCTGCTTTTAGAGCCAATAAGTGCACGAATAAAATATGAAAGACTAGTTGCGCCCCGCGGTTTCACCCGTGCAGATTTAAATCCCGGTATTTCCACGGGATGTGCTATTACAGACTATAATCTACCTCTCTGCCAAGTTTCATCCAGATCCGTTCAGCCATTCCGGCGTGAAAGAGTAACAAACATCCATCCATACTTACAAACTTTCGCGTTTATAATATTAGTAGGAAGAAGATAGTAGTGAGTGCATAGTACAAGATACATAATTGATTATATGTATAACCTACAGAGGTATAGATTAACTAATATAACCGCTTGAAGAATCTAAAACCAACATTATCCGTCATCTCAGCAAAAACCTCCCTCTTAAAAACAAATAATATTTCACAACGCATCCATCTTTTGTATTCATTTCTAATATAATTATCCCGACTCGAAAATATCAGCCAATCCAATCTTGCCTCAGAGGACAGTAAACTAATTACATTATTACATAAGTAAATAAATGTAAATGCGAACACCACAGATATACGGCAAACACAATTAGTCCAGCACTAAAGCACGGTGAGCTAACGACCTGTCACACCCAGCCGACCGAAATACACCAATCAGTTCAGTACGGGACGACAAAACAGACTAAAGTTATAACGCACCTGTAGTTCAGTAGCCCACCGTGCTTTTATGATACTAATAGAATCGGAATCATCGTTCCCTTAAGGGGCAGCATACGGCGCGCCACTATCTTGCTCACACAATTGTGATCATATCACTGAGAATAAAATCACTGAGTGTATTTATGTGAAATCACATTGGTTATGTTGATGTCCATAGCATTACAAAGATTTTGCGAAAATAAAATTTGGATCCAAGCAAGGCTTCACACTTAAAAATGGGACTACATGTTTTTCTAATTTTTATGTATGAAAACTTGCTTGGATCAAAATTTTAAGTGTGAGCAAGATTGCAGCGCGCGTTTTGCTGCCCCTTAAGTAATTTCTATACAAACCTTGACAACCTTTTTTCAAAGTGCAAATTTTCGGATCGTAGTGTAGTTTCCAAGTGTAGTTTCCAAGTGTAGTTTCCAAGTGTAGACACACTTGGAAACTACACGTTCACTAAAAAAGTAAACGAGATGCACGTCAAGGAGTACTTGTACCATTTTTAGATCTCTGGTACATTGAGACATATTCATTTATTTATTTGAAAATCAACATAACAAATAGCTGAGTGTGAATAAACTTAAAATAGGCCAACATAAAACTTTTCTCATAATAAGCATTTATAATAATACTTCTCGTCATCGTAAAACACGAAACATATGCACTTTTCACAAAAACAAATTCGCAGTATATTAAGGTATTTCTTTTCTTGTCATATTTACAATTAACACTATAATTAATTAACTAAATTAATTAACACTATACAATTGTCATATTCACATAATATTTGATTACGAATCTAGATCTAAGAAAGTATGAACTGTAACTTTTTTATTATTGCTTAATTGATTGTAATCTGTTTTGTGAATTTAAATAAATAAATAAATATTCTAGAATTCCAGAATTAATTCAGAGGTTTTAATTTGGTCATCAGTGCGTTCTAACGATATAAAATAGATTTGATTAGGTACGATCTACACCTTAGATGTTTTTATAAGTTTTACCGTCATGTTAATTTTGTATCGATATACAGTATATCTTTTTGCAGTGGGTTCTTGAACTATAAGGTTTGTAGGACAATGCCCGCTCAGTACATATCCTAATTATTTAAAGTTTATTCATGCAAACGCACTGCCAACCGCGTAAATGCATTAACATGCTGTTAATTACGTTAATTATGTAATCCACGTTTTATAAACCCAATTCGTTAACGTAACAAAACGTTGGAACTAAAAAAAACAACAAATCAAAGCAGTATCTTTTGATGGAGTTAAAAAGTTTTAATGTTAGCGCAAAAGATATTCACGTCTACAAATACTTTTGCATAGCTGAAAACTGAAAGTTTAAAATACAAAAATAGCGTGTGGGGGCGAAAATATACTGAAAGTCTAAATTAGTCACTTGTTTAAATTACCTAACAGTAGGCGGTCATTTTAACGCAACTCAACGAGGGTTCAACATTGTGTTGAATTATGCATTACGTATTACTTCTAATAACAAATTATATTCATACATCATTGTAACACTCGTAAACAAAAATAAACGAATGCAATTCGTGCTTCAAAATAGACTGCAATCAGCTGTTTCGTGTCTGTATTCCGTGCATATAGAACGGTGTTTGTGTGCACTGTAGTGTACACTACGTGAGCAAGATTCGTGGCTCCCGGTGACCGACGTGACTCATCGGCCTTGAGCTCGCATAGTAAAGCGCAAACCAGCAACACTAAAATATTATTTATTAGTCCACCGGCACACCACACGAGCTTAAAGTGACAGGCGCGAGGCCGCAACGATGATAACCCATTAATTTCTAAAACGCTCAAAACGAAATAAAACTTACTCGCAATCCGTGAGAACTTTGAAAATATTGCAGAAAATAAAATTTATTTATCGATAGAGTAACGTAGGCTCACGTTATAACTGAGAAAGTTAAACTGTAGTCGATAAATATTAGTTTTCCACTCGATATAAAACATAAACGTGCCTGCAATGTTTTCGTGTGTCGCCGTGAGGTGGCTGTCGAAATGGAACGTCTATTTGTAGCTCTCGAGGCCCGCTCGCGACATTATTGTAACCGACACACGGGCCTTACGCGCATTGGTTACCGCTGTTAGTTAGTTCGTTTATTTTAACCAATATGTTATTCAATCGACCGTGAGACTTGCGCAAATCGTGAATTAGATATACTTATGCATACCGTTCAAATAGAGTGCAATCAAGCAAGCATATGGCAGAGTGCGTGGTGGCCTAGTTACCGATGCATCTGGCGCGCGTTATCTATCCCACTCGCGTGCTTACCGTGCGGCTCGGCACCCGGTGGCGAGCGATTTCTTCATTACAATCGATGGTGGCTGAGTGAAGCGTGGACGCACCGGGATGAAAGAGAGCTCGCGGCGAAAGTGATATGCGTGAAATCTGTCGAAAGTGTGGTGGGGCGAGGGAGTCTAACGTGGCGTTGTCGCTTCGGAGCGGTGCGGGGCGCGGCGCTGGCGTGGCGCGACGTGTTGCGTCAGGCGGCTACGGCCCCGTTGGCAGAGCCGGCGCGTATTTCAATCCAGCGCACTGCACCGACCGCTTTGCGAAACCGTCGGTTATGCAAGGCGCGCCGCTGCCAACTCGCTGCTCGCTACACCGCCGGAAGGAAAAGTGGAACGCGGCGCAGTGGTGCGGCCGCGCGCGCCGCCTCTGCACGCCCGCGACTCCAGTGAAGTGCCTCTAGTGTCGTGAAGTGTCGCTTCGAGAACGTTTCGTGTTGCGCAAGTCCTACGCCTAAGACATTATTTTTTCGAAAATAGTCACGGGGGCCACGACCCCAGTCCAACCCCTTCACGCCCTGTAAATACCCTCATCCTGAGACCGGCACGTGCTAATCACTGTGCCCATCACGTGTGCGACATATTCTCATAACGCTGTTCAACTCGCTACTAACATCCACAGACTAGCTAGTCGCTACTAACCGACTAACAAATAACCTTCCCATTCTCTTTTTTAAACTAATGCTATAAACTAAAGTAACGTACAGAGTAGTTCAGTTTCAGCGTTAGCAAACTGAACTGTTCTGTGCGAGATAGCCGTCCCAACTAAAGAAACGATAAAATTCAAAGAATGTTTCCGCCGGCGGCTGACAGGTGCTTTCGTTTTAGAAGCGAAATCCAGGCTCCTCCACGTCACAAACCACGGACCTGGTTACGAAACTAAATTTTCAAACACCAATCAGTTATTTAAACGCAATTAAGGCTTTGCGGATGCTACGTAGATTCGAGAGGGAAAGTGCTCATTGGAGCGAGCCTTCCTTCATTCCGCAACGCGTAGTAAAAGTCACGCATTCTCACACGTTGAACATTTGCAATTCATAAACGCATTCCCATAGCACGAAGGTTCCTTATAAAGCCGCTCGCGTTCCAAGGACATATTAATAGCGTGTAACGACAATGAGCGGACACGGTTATCGTGCGCTCAGTCCCATGCCGGTATAATTGCACAATGCAGTTTATCTGGCTCATGGGACCTAGCGATTATTTGTTCTATTTAGACGGCTCACGTTAGAATTATATTTTCTGACACAAAAAGTTTTCAGTCTCAAAACTTTCGGAGATATTGTTAGTTTTCTATTCATTTTATTGCTTGATATTTTTTTAGGTTTACCTATTAGAGAACTTAGTGAATATATAGATAGAATCTATTATTCACTGTCACGTTGTTAAATGAGGATGAAATGTGTTTCTAATGCATATAAATACTAGGTAATGCAATGGGTTGCATATAATTACGTCAGCGGTGCACAGTGCGTGTGCGCATGTGTGGGCGGAGCATTAGCTGCGCAGACTGCCGCCCACTCGGGTTTATCACTACAAAGTACATACCAATCCATTTTATCCACTTTTTACGATCAAAATACGTTCAGCACTCGTAAACCTATTGCTATAATTAATTTTACGTCAAATTTTATGAATAACTAAAGCGATCGAAAGCTGTCGTGATCAATAACTCCAGAATCAATGGGATATCACTAAAATGCCAATTTGATGGAGAATAATTATTGGTAAACTGTTTCACGTAATTTCTGTATTTTGAGGCATATTTTCCATTGGCTATGGAAATACACAATTGAGCATGACCAAGTGGGATGTCAGAATAGGTCTCCGAAGCCAGCGCGAGGCAAGGCCGCGAGTATGACCCACTTGCGACTCACCTTTGTTTCAAGCCTGTCAAGCAATATACAACTCTAAAGCAATAACAATCGTTTGCAATAATTAACAAAAACGTATAAATTTGAAATAATCATTACCTACCATTATTTACTAGTTTACAAAAAAATGTGGTAAACTATTTTCAATTGTCATGAAAATTAATGCAACTGAACAATAATAATAAGCATAATGGAGTCAAACAATACTAAAACCATTTCATTTTATTCCATCCAAAGATTTGCACTGACGTTAGTTGCAATTAAAGCACTAGCATTCATTAGTCTAAAACACCAGCTAGCATTAGTCTTAGAAAAATTAATAGATAAAATGGTACATTATTCATGTATGGGTAGGTAGTTATTGTTGTGACTATTACGGCTAGAATGCTACACGTGTCGTGTCAGGATCCTATTTCCATAATACTACGTCAATGAATCAAAATTTATCGCACGATATGTCTTTAGCTCTGTAATATTGCTACCAGGTGATTCATTTATAATGTATGTTTCATGCCTTCGTTTCTGCATCAATTACAAATTTTACACGCATTTTTGTGAAGAAACAACGATAAAAAACATGAAAAAACAGCTGTGTACGCAGAGAGAGCACCTAAATAAGGTGACAAATAGAAATATCGCTCAAAAACTTATTTGAAATCTTTTTCAGTTTGATATAAATTAACCTTTTAGTTCGAGATCTAAACTATGGCTATTCACTTTTTATAATATGAGCCGATTGTGTTTTTAAAGATGAAAATATTAATTCATTGATAATGCATTTATGAGCTATTATTTATCATTAGAACGGTTTCACTAGAAATGATAGAACGACATTGTTCCAACATAACCAATCCAAGGCCTCGCCTGTAGATGCTAAGTACTTTTATAGCACTTAGAACTGCTATAAAAACTAACGCTTCTAAGTTAGAAGCGCAAGTTTTTATAGCTTTTCCGATTCAACTTCATTTTACCGGACGAGTCATGGAAACGCACTTGACTCATTGCATGTAGGTACTGCAAGTACGTACATGAGTACAGTACAGTAGACCCCGAGACTCAATGCTGAGATGATTAGTATCTAACCTAATGACATATTATAACATTCACTAGTAGTACGCCTCGGTTCGACATATATCTTTCCATATATCAAAACTACCCCACTCCATATCAAAGAAGAAAATGCTAACTAGCAGAATGCTTTTGTGCAATAAATATTTTTTTTCTGATCGGTTTGGAGTTGGTTTTGTTTTGGATCTAATTACAATTATGGGTTTTATTTTATTCAGCCCGCTAAAGTTTAACCCAATTAAATTTTAGAACTTTCTGTTGCGGCTTAATAATTCTAGAAAAATAATCAATTCTTGCATGTCATGTTAAACAAATAATAGTAGATAGGCAACGTAATACCTATCAATAGAAATAGGATATCCATGATGAGTTATAAGAAAAAAACCAGTAATTGCGGCTGCTTACTCACACTAACAAACGTAGTACTTGCCTACACTATGTTTTGTCTCGTTTAAGGCTTATTTTCGTATAAGATACATATTTAAATGATATTCTGTACAATGCTTTTCAGACGCTATATTATATATCTGTCTTCTTTCGCTTATCTTTACCAGCTTTCCGTATTCGTATTACCTCACGTCTTAACGTTTATCACGCACTTTATTTAAATGACTGACTTTCACTGCCACTTTCGTTTTGAATGTTAAAAAACAACAAAGCTTTCCAAAACTGAGATAAAGATTTGAACTGCTTACAAATAACTAGAGATGGGATGTAATGTACTCTTGAAAATTATCAATGATTTTCCTCGTTTGCATAACATTGCAATAATTGGGTTGCGCATGAATGACCTAATCGTTATAAAATGAGGACAATTAGGTACTGTGAATCCCCCTGCTTATCCTATTGCTTATTACTAATATTTCATAACAATTCACCACATCAACCTACCCCGGCCTTCTTGTCAATCATCGACATCCTGAACTGTCAATTGAATGATGAAACATGACCTAACATAGAATATAAATAAGCCCGTAACAGTCCCTGGTGCATTATGCACAATAATGAGTAACATATACGTGGGCACATGACCGTCATATATAATAGACTAATTCATATACTCCATGCACTAACTCATTGCACTAACGCTTGCTCTTGCATCATTCGACTTGCGCTATAAATGTGTCTAAAGGACTCTAAGTGAATATACACGGCATAGACGCTCCGTATAGTGAAAGACGCTCTAGTGATGTGCCGCTATCGATAATGAAGTTCTAATTACACCCCGGAGTTCGTGCCAGCAGTGCGTTTGCAAAGCTCACGCAATTTTGCTTTTGCAAAGTTGACACTGTAAATGCACTATCTGGTACGACACCCCGGGGTGCCTAGCATCGCTGCTGATCTGCCAAACGGGAAATGAGAAATCTTATGAACTCTAGTGATCTCCGAACCATGTCCCTTGTCAGTGTTACCTATTATGTTTTACTGTATTTTATTTTTATGTGTTTTTTGTTTGCCTATGTTGTAGGTAAATGTATTATTTATTGCATTAGAAATATAGTAATATTGGTTTGTGTCTATCTATTTCTATCTCTTGTGCTTTTATATTAAGTTACTGATTTGTACTTTTTTTTCAATGATTGTACTTTAACCTCTCCTCTGCAAAGGTTTTAAACACAACATATATTTTATTGCTCTTTCGGAAGATCTATGTTTAAGCAGACAAGAGATTAATTATGTATAATGAATGTACATAAGTAAAAAAATATTTGTAATTTGTGCATTTTTGTATCACTTTTTTATTTATGTATTGTTTATTATCTTTTGTGCATGATTATTGTTTGTATGCTTGATTACAGCTTTCTTTGTGATTTTTTTGTTTTATTTCAAAACCAGTCACATTTTTACATAAAGTAAATTAATAAGATAAATAGCAGTTAGAACATCGATAAATTGATGTCAATTTGTAGGTACATCTCTAGCTTGCCATTCTATAAATCAACCGTCAAGATAGTTTAACAGAACTAAAGGTCTTAGTAACAGAATCACCTTGAAGTCACGTAGGTACTTATGTCGATCGAACAGAAAAGCCTCAACAACCTAAATACTTGAGCTCCACCTGCTAAGAATTAGCAATATAATAATTTAGCATTGACAAAGGCGTAGCACCAGTATTGTGGTCAGTTTCCTATTTAGCCTTCGTTATTTATTATAGTATAAGTTTATAGGCAGGCTAGTTGTAAAGCTATAGCTTTGAAGTTATGACTGACTTGTGTTATTCTTCAAGTTGCTTTAAATGGGCGTATCCATTGAACTAGAAAAATAACCAATAACTGTGTTTTTTTGTAAATACTGGTCGTAACCACAGTATTTACAGAAAACACAGTTATTAGTTAATTTTAAAGAAGTGATTTCAAATCATTAGACGATTACTTGATGTGGACTGACACAGGATCAAATTCACCACTAAGGACATACGATGTATAGAATACCTAAAAAGCACACTAGACAAAACCTTAATAAAATCCGATAAAGTAGGTTAACAGTTACAGTTATTCAATTATTTACTTACTCTGGATTAAAGAAATAAAAAAATATTCGACGAATCTGAAATGATTAAACTTACTTTTGTCGCTGACAAGATGGCAATCGGCACTAAAACAAGACTTTTACAAGTACCTAAATTACTCAGCGAGTAAGAGAATCTAATAAATCATGAACTTATTTACTAATTGGCAAAACTGCAGCACGTGTGTACCTGTCAATTAGCACCACTATTGACAACAACACTATTGAGAGGAATGACTGTCCCCGCGTTCCGAAATACGCTATAATCGATTTGAGCGCTCACAAACCTGTACCGCATTAGCGTGAGCGCGGTAACGATGACCCATGAAACGTCATAGATGACGTCATGACATGCGCCATCTTGCGATTACGCCGACCATGCAATATTCTAATATCACTGTGAGCGCTGTCAAAAATTACAGTTGTGCATTTGTGTTTTGTTGTTATTTGTGATGAGGTTACATGTTTTCAGTCGCATTATAGTCGTTATAGGGTATAATATGTTCTGCGATCATAAAATAACTAATCCAGAAAATATCTAAGCAGTCCCAGTTTGTTACACAGGGTTTGAGGTTATGATTCCTAGGATGTTTCTGTGAGTGCGTTTACGAGCGTTCCGAATTGTTGACAGCTCTGAGCTGTCATAATCGCAATATCTAATTCGGAACGCCTGTGAGGTGATGGGAGCGCTGTGATCGATTATAGCTATTTCGGAATGCGGCCTGTACATCAAATGGATACATAATTCACCTATTTCTTCGTGTAACGTGTTTCGTTTGGCACAACGTTCGCAAAAATACTCAAAATCATAAACAGCTTTATAATTACATCCTCAGGCATGATATCCCCTCAGATTTTTAAGTACTAAACACCTAATTTTTTATAGTGCACACTTTTAAAATCCTTGTGACCTAATTATGAACTTAGGTATGTGAGCATGATCTATCAAATAATAAGCTAAGTGGCCCTGCATCTAAGGCACATAATGTAGGCGGTATAACCGGATACCTCGGATACCTGTGGTCGGCGGCCACTTAACCATAAAGTGCACGAAACTTAAAGTGGTAAATTTGAACCGAGACGAACGCTACGAAACGCCAAAACTACGGATGCTATTATTTCGAGCTCAGTGCTATCATGCAGGCATACCAAAACGATTATAAACCAATGCAACAAGGTGATACTATACTCGTAGGTGATAACTGATAATGATGAGAAAGTTGGACTTCTTTTATTAATGTTACATAGCTAAAGCTGCCATCTCTCCTGATGAAAAGTGAAAATGCAATCTAAGGAGGATCACGCTTAGCAATAACCCACTTGTTCACTCTTGTATAATTATAGTTGTAATATTCCAAAAAACTGACGACGAGTGACGATGAGAGGGATCATACAAAAGAGCGGTAGGAACCAAGCCGTTTGTTGCCTGTTCTTATAGACTTTGGTCGCGTGAAACTGGCACCTAAAGTCACCTAGTTTGACAGCCTACGTAGCTCAGTTGGTAGTAGCTCTGCCTTCTGCGCCGTAGGTCGTGGGTTCGATTCCCACCGTGAACAAACATTTGTGTGATGAACATAAATGTTTGTTCTCTGTCTGGGTGTTATATAATATTATAAGTATGTATTTACAAAAAAAAAAGTAGTAGGTATATCAGCTATCTGGTTCCCATATTACAAGCATAAGCTTAGTTTGGGGCTAGATAGTGCTGTGTGAAAATTCCACCAATATTTATTTATTTTATTTATTTATTTATTAGTTTTAAGACGTTTCAAAGTGATCCTTGTGATTTTATTGAATAAATATATTTTGACTGACTTTGATGATGTGTTTCACTCCTTAGCAGTTTGCAGTAGAAAAGTGGTAGCAAAGCCCTTTATCAATTTATTTTATTTAATTATTTGTTTAAGTAGGTGTATATCGAACCTCCTGTACGAGTTTATAATTATAATTACATATCACTACATAGTATAAAACAAAGTCGCTTTCTCTGTCCCTATATCCCTATGTCCCCATGTCCCTATTTAAAACTACGCAACGGATTTTGATGCGGTTTTTTTTAATAGATAGAGTGATTCAAGAGAAAGGTTTATATGTATAATACATGCATGATATGTGCACCCGTGCGAAGCAGGGGCGCGCGGGCGGTTCGCTAGTTTTATTATAAACCACGTTCAATGAATCACTATATAAGTATCTCTCTAATAAATACAGCCAGAATATCAACACCCTTGAGAGTTAAATAATAACTGCAGCACACCGGGAGTGTTGCCAGATGCATCGCAGTCTTCTGAAGCTGTGACCTTTCACTGTCTGTGAAGTACTATAGTTGCTTAAAAAAACTATTTGAAACTAGATTTATTGCCGCCGAAACAGACCTAGGCCTGTACTACCATCTCTTGAAGCATTCTTATTTCAATGTTATATTGAAATAAGAATGCTTCAAGAGATGGTGGTACGGGCCCTGATGATAACTTTTGAATGTTCTTCACAAGAATGTCAATGGAGCTCTTTTCGCAAAGTTGATGATCATCTTCAACGCCCAGAAGAAGTTCATAGACCATATTATTTCCAGGAACTATGGAAAATCTGGATTTACTGTTGCAGAATATACATTTCACAACCTTTCTATCGTCATTAGTTATCATAAGTACCTGCCTATTATTATAAATTACTTAGGGTCGTTAGTCGACAAGAAACCGTAACAATGTTTGCTCCCATCCACTATTTTGAGACGGCCTTGGTGATCTACCGAGTTATTGCCAACAGTTATGCGACCGCCTTCACGCTATTTTACTTTACGGGCTGAGTAGGTTTTAGTTGAAAGATAGAGAAGGGTTTAAGAGCATATTGCAGTAACAGCCAGTCGGATTGAGTCGGTAGAGATGATCGCATGCATGGTAGATATGTCCTCAGGGGCATTATTCTCCATGACAGGAAATTCCTTGCCCCAAGCCGTGTAACGTCTAAACGTGATCTTGGGCTTTATTCTTTATGACATAGGAGACACATTGCTCGAACCATATGATGTCACAACGTGATCTAAACGCAAACGCGATTAGATTGGACATAGTGAATAACGCCTCTGATCTCTTGGTAGGATATCGAGATCCTTACCAAATTGGCATGTCAGACCCACAGCGAAGGGTTCCAAAAGACGTACCTACCTACACGTTTTTAATAATCATCATAACTTTTACCAGTTACTATTTCAGGAAGTTGTTGCACACAACTGTACAACCACTACACATCCACTTCCCGCTGTCTGTCTGTCCCTATGTAGGTACGCTTAGAGCTTTAAAACTACGCAACGAATTTTGATGCGGTTTTTTAATAGATAGAGTAAATCAAGAGGAAGGTTTATATGTAAAATACATGCTTAGAAAACACTGGACCCGTGCAAAGCCGGGGCAGGTCGCTATTATAAAATAAAAATGAGCGTAGAAAGTTAGACCGTACTACTCCCACGAATAAATCTGCCTACATACGATACCTACTCAAGCCACATGTGTTGCATGTTAATTTTAATGTGGTACCTAAGTAGTAGAGTAGGAGTAAAATAGGAATCATGTTAGTGGGTCAAGTGTGCCACGACTTCACCCGGGGAAGCCGTAGCAAGTAACCTTGCGATGTAATCTCATTGTGTTCACACCTTTAGTTGCCAACAATGCCAACTGTAAGAAATGGAACAGAAATAGGTATTCTTGTTAGAATCCACTTACAATTTAGTATTAATTCAAGTTAAAAGGACTACTTTTGGAAATGTTTAACACGCTCATTAATGGATTAACTCATCAATGGATGAAAGGACGGAAATATTTTGTCATCACTCAGAATCTGTCGGTGACAAAAGTAGATTAACAATTACAGTTATTCAATACCGACCGATTTGCAGATTCGGATAGGCTCGAAGCGGATCTTAAACTTTGGTCAAGTGTGCTGATCAAATTCTGAAATATTTGAAAATTATTAAAGTAAAATCTTAGTTGTTCATCTACTTTTGATCTTACCTTCTTTTGGAAGCTGTCTATTACCATCCTGTAGACGACCAGGTTTTTACTCGTACCAAATAGGTATAAAGGATTCTACAAGGACATTCTGACTGAATTTCGATTGTACAACAGTAGCAGTATTCTGAGTTAAGGAATCTGATTTATTTTTTGCTATTAAATAAAAATATATTATTTACTTTCTGTTGTTTTATTATTTTTTATTCTTCTCTTATCATAAAAGGAATAAATCACCGTAAGAATGCACTTGCTACACATAAATATAAATACAATATAATTATGTATGTACCTAAGGTAAAAAAAAAAGGTAAAAGGTAAAAACTTATTATTGTTGGCGGTTCACGGATGGTCTCTCGGATTGACTGGGATTGCCTTCCGCAAGTAATATTTGATGGCACACATATTAAACAGAGTGAGACGGTGAAAAATTTAGGTGTACTCATCGACAGGCAACTGTCATGGGGACCACAACTTACGGAAGTCAGCCGTAGAATGTTTGCATCTGCAGGTTCTCTCCGAAGACTGCGAAACTTCCTGCCTATTGCCACTAAAATTTCGCTTGCACAGTCTCTTCTACTTCCAATTCTCGATTATGCTGATGCTTGCTATTTAGACCTTACCGAACAGCAACTCAATAAACTTGAGCGAATGCAAAACTTTGGAATACGTTTCATATTTGGTTTGCGGAAGTACGACCACGTTTCCGAGTTTCGCAGAAAGCTCAAGTGGTTACCCATACGACTTCGCCGGAATACTCACATCCTAAATCTGTTGTATAATATCCTTTTCAGTCCAACCTCTCCTCCCTATCTTAAAGATCGTTTTCAATTTCTACATCTCTCCAACTCCCGATCCCTACGCTCTTCCGAAACTCTCCAACTTAAGTCACCTGTACACTCCTCTTCTTACTTTGATAAATCCTTCACGATGCAGGCTGCTCGACTGTGGAACGCATTGCCTGTTGCTATCAGATGTGCTAAATCACTTTTCATTTTTAAATCAATGGTTAAGGAACACTATTTGTCATGCTGTCACTAACTTTACCTTTACCTTGCTTGTTTCTTTAATAATAAATGTATATTAGCTATATGTATTGTAGTAGGTATAGTATGTATTTAGTATTTATGATTAGATAATGTAAGTATTTATGTATATATTGTGTATATATGTATATATGGTTTCTAATTTCTTTGTATTTTGTATGTATATTCACAAATTCTTTTTATTCATCTCCACGCACACAAGGACCCCTTCTAAATTTCTTGAGTCCATTTCATCCAACGGTTGTCTGGTAGAGATCGCTACTTAGCGATAAGGCCGCCCATTGTACTTTTAGTTTTAAGTTTGTTTATTTGTTGTATTCTTAAGTTGTGTGCAATAAAGTATTTTCTATCTATCTATCTATCTAAGGTATAATACCTCGACCGTTCAAAATGTCTCACAGGATAGAAGGGGTCTAATTTGACAGTTGACTACCCCATCCTCGTATGATGGGGTCAAATCCCGCTTAGTTCATTAACCTCCGGTTTCTAAAAGCGCGATCAACTCTAATCGGCTGTCAAGTCACTTGCTATCTCTAATTTGAAGTAAAAGCTGAAATAGCAAGTGACTTGACAGCAGATTAGTGTTGATCGCGCTTTCAGAAATCAGGGGTTAGATTATTATAAAATCTTAGAAAAAATTAATCCGTAAATAATTCACATGAAGCAATTTCTATCAGAAACATTACCGCACTTCATTCAGTAGTCAGAATCAATGAGACAAGAGAATACAAACTGGTTACCTGACGATGATTGATATACCTAATCCAATATCATTTCGTCAACAAGAACTAGAACAGTGTACAAGATTTGAACAATACATGCCAGATAGTTAACGAGTGGGTATCCCCTGATGCTATTATCTGAAAGTATTAAACATAGAAGGCAGAAATTTAAATCGTACGGCAGACTTATTAGTAGTTCTCGCGCTCCGTGTAAAGCCGGGGTTTTAGCTAAGGGCAGAAAATTTTAGAGGAACTTAGGCATTTTTTAAGCCAGGGATTTCAAAATCTAAAGAGTTTGAATAAATAAACTGTGAAATTCGAGCGCATCTGCAGTTATAGTTTTTTTAAAGGAACTCCAAAATTTATTTTAACATAGTAAAAATCTACTATCACGATCATGATTCACGGAAGCGAGAGAACTGTTAACAACACGAGGAAATTTTTTAAGAAAACGTGTTGCATCTATCTATGTGTATCTACATAATATACTGTTCTATATAATACGTTGGTTAGTACAAACATAAACAGGTTTCAGCATAAGTAGAAGATGTGAGAGCGAGTCGTTTCCGATTCATATAACATTTTAAACGACATTATAAGCATGTTCTAGTTTCCAAGTAGGTAAAGACAGCCTATTCACCCAGGCACTTGCACATTTAGGCCAGTCTTCAAAATAGGTCAGAGCTAGCTTAGGCCTTACAGGTCATAGATTTAATGGGCCATGCGCAGATCTTCCAAACTGTGGAGCTGTATGTCGCCGAGCCGGACCATGGTAGGTATTTAGGTATATGATAAATCCGAGTCTGCTGAAAGAAACCTGTGCCAGAGCGATGCTGCTACATTTCCGAGAGAGCCATCACTTCACCAAAACCTTTCAGGCCAAGTAATGAATATAGATACGTCGTCGGGTGTATTGAAGGCAAGAGTGAATAATGAATGAATGAATGAATGAAAATTAATAGGTGTATTCTAGACCGTTCTGTTCCATCGTCGCGTCGGCTAGATCGTCGCTTACCACCAGGCGAGATCGTGGCCAAACTGGGAATCGAATCCACAACCTATACAGCGCAAAAAACAGAGCTACTGCTAATTGAGCTGCTAAATCACCTAATACCTAGATGTACTGCAGTTTAATAATTAGAAATACTTTCTAGGGAGTTGTGGTACGTACCTATAGGTACAAGTATCATCTCATTTGCCCACCCTTTATGTATATCTCAACGAAGACTCCATGTCTGCAGAATATGAACGTAGTATAAAATGTGCAAATTAATAACTTCATTACTCGAAACTCGAAGTTTTAAATTTTTTACTTCCTAGAACGTTCACCCTACAATTCCTAGGTCCACATTTTTTTTTATAAATTGACGGCAGGTTATTAGAAATGAATCTTTAAGAAATTTAGAAATGAATGATCTCGTTTTGTCTTGCTAATATTGCAAAGAGATTGTGAGATTGTATAGGGTGATCTAGGAATAAAGGAACATGTAAAACTGAAACTGAAACAGCTTCACGACTTTGATCCCCAGGTACGGTAGATATCCCTTCAGATCTCCCAGTACCAAGTAGGTACTAATTCAAGATTCTTTGAGGATGTCTAAGGGGGGTAGTCAGAGGTACGTCCAAACATTACATTTGGCACATACCCACATTTTGCAGTAGTTAGTATTCCATGCGTGACAGGTTGCAAGCCCATCGCCGCTGTTAGAATACTAACTGGTTTCCTCACGATGTTTTCCTTCACCGTTTAAGAGCACTGGCATTGCGCACATAAATTTTTCGATAGAAAAATCCATTGGTGCACGACCGGATTCGAACCTGCGACCTTACGATCGGAAGGCGGGGTCACTCCCACTAGACCACCGGTGCTCATGTATCAAGATGTATCAAGATCTTTATTAGTTGAGTCATTAATGAAATTTGCATCTTAGCCACCGTTTAGAAATAAGAAGATTCAATAATAGGTAGACCAATTAAACAGTAACTGTTCTCTGTAGTAATGATGCGTTCATGCGCAACATGAAAATGGTACCTAGGTACTTATTACTGCAATGTATGCAGAAAGTATTTACAATTTTACCCATAAAATACAATATTACCTTCATACCTAGTTTTATGAACTTCAATAGGTAATACGTTCATCAACAAAAGTAGATGAACATTTCCGGTATAGTTCAAACATTTCTTCAGATAGCTGAATTTTGGTCCATGTATGAAGATTCGCCTTAGTTATAATAATTAACTATACTAGCCAAAGTCGCCTATTACTTGATAAATCTAGAGAAAATAAGCATGTAAAAACTGAAATTGCTAATCTAATTTTGTCGCTAAATGTACTAGTAGGTACCTAGGTACTACACGGTTACCTAATTATGCTAAATTTTATTATTAACTCAGTGATTTAAACTAAATTCAACACGGTACTAACAGAACAATTTGCTTTTCAGATATGCACCGAACAAATGAAATGGAAACCAGACTGTCCTCATGCGAAGGTCAGACCTGCTTTCAACTGGTCGTGGAAGAGGGATGGCGTCATCTGTACTGATGAAGAGTGAAGAGTGAAGATACAGGTCCGTCCGCGTTGGCAGTGTGGTTAGCTGGTTGTTGTAATCTAAGCCAACAGCCACTAGCAACACTGCTTCTGCGTGCGGCCCGCTTACCTTTGCCTGAAGATCAAAGCTTTGAGCTACAATTTTCATATAAACTACCTAAACTTAAAAGGTGGATAAAGGTGACGACCTAAGTGGCGCAGTGGGCGAGAGTCCGCCTGCAAGGCAGAGGTGGCGGGTTCGATTCCCGCCTCGGAACAAGTTTGTGTACGATCTGCAGAAATTTGTTCTGTTGGTCTGGGTGTTTTTTATGTATAATAAAAAAATTATATATAATCTATCTATGTAAGTATACAGGGTTACAGGAAAAATCGTGCTAGATCCGTTAAGGGCGTGGAGTACCCATCATTTCTGACTTATTTCACTATGAAACACCCTACCCTAAACATAACCCTTTTCAAGCAATTCGACTTTTAATTTTTTTATTGAAAATTTTGTGCACCTTAATTATTATTATTATTGCATTTTTACATGTGTAATAAGATGCTTTAGGATGTCAATCATTAAAATAGTGCATAAGTTAATTGAATAGACCGTAGTAGACAAGTGAAAGTTAAGAAATAAGAAAAAATACTAGAAAGTTTATTTTTCTCTAAGGGATATCTAAAAAAAATATTATGGCAATTGTTTGTGAAATAAGTCAGAAATGATGGGTACTCCACGTCCTTAACGGATCTAGCACGATTTTTCCTGTAACCCTGTATAATGTATTAAATATTATTATATCAGTAGGTAATAGACCCATAACACAAGCTTTGAGTAGCTTACTTTGGGGCTAGATGGTGCTGTGTGGATGGTCCAGCATTATTTATTTTTTTATTTAGGTTTATGTCTTCGGTCCACCCTTAGTAAGTCACTTTTTCAGGTTACAGAGGGAACCCTTTCCCTCTGAAAACACCTCTGAGAAGTTTTCTGAAACAATTCCATTGACATTTGCGCACGCGCATTATAATTCTAACAGAGGGCCTATCACGAGTTCCGGTGCCGACCGCGATCGATCGTAGATCACACCGATAGACACCGCATTTGAAGGAAATTCTATAATGCTAATAAATATTAAATATTATTCTTATACTGCTAATAAATTCTTATTATTTTTATCATTAATCTTATTATAACTATTATATATTATTCGCATTCTTTGAGAAGCTTCCCTTTAGCTTCTCAAAGAATACGCTAGATGCCGTTGTTTTATTTCCTTGAAATTCGGTGTTGCGATCTACGATCGATCGCGGTCGGCACTAAACTCATGATAACCCCTCAGATCATAATTATTATTTTTGCACACGTTTTAAGTGAACTACGTGTTCACGTGTAAGAAGAGACACTTCTTAAAAAAGATTTGCCACCTTTAACGAGATCTGATAACGAGCCTGTTAACGAGATTTAAGGGATTCGTCATCTTAATAGTTTTTTAGAGTTTAGATTTTAAACATTTCATTTATTGTATAACTTAAGTTTACTTTGTATAAATAGTATTTTGTATAATAGTACTTGAGTATGTGATTTTGTATAGTACCTACCATACTTAAACCCACACGTGTTTAATTAAAACGTATATTTTCTAATTGAAGTAACTAAGGTACAATTAAACATTTGTTTACAATGTTTTTACTCTATGATAGCTAGAAGAATTAAATGTAACATGATATAAAATAAATCAATCGTTTCATTTATGACCTTGGACTCTAGACCCTTTACTAACGATGACACTAAGAAACAAGCAAACAGCAACAAAAACTGGGTTCGATTCCTGCAGTAAAGATACGTTTGTTAGGTGAACATAACTGAGATGCAAAACTGAAAATGAGCCAAATTGGTAAATTGAACAAAGCAACGACTTTGGCAGTGGAAATTGACAAACCAGCAGACTTCGGTAGGTACGGCTAGGTAGGGGAAGCAGGGGTAATGGCGATGGTGTCGGGTAATATCGCTCACTCCAATAACTTATTAAATAAGGTGCCCTAAAACACAGCGAGCATGCTGCAGCGCAGGGGTTTTACCGCTTGAGCAGGCAGAGTTTCTAAACCTCAACACAAACCTAAGACAAATTAAAAAACAAATAGATCATTTTTCTCTTAGGTGATCGGCATTCCCCCGTCTTCCTCTAATCGTCGCCGGTACTGAAATAAGTGTGCATCACATCAGGTGCATTTATAGAACCGGTGCCAAGAGGCCCTGTCGACGTCGTGTAGTCGCCGTAATTATGCATGCATGGTAGGTAATAGTATCATTCCAATAAGGTCCCTGACGATTGATAGGAATTAGATCTACGCTGCGCCACGGATGAAAATACAATGGTGGTGGTCTGCCATGAATCTGAAGTTTTCACGAGAAAAAATCCAATCCAGTTGCCATACTTTATAGGTGTGTGTGAGTGATTCAAATCTAAGCTATAAAATAATGCTGGTAGTTTCCTATTGATAGTCTGTATGTCTATGCCTCAAGTTGATGGACACAGTGCAGTACATCACTTTTATATCTTGCGTTCTCGGCAAGGCAATGCTTTGTCATCATGCGAGAGCAACATTAGGCGGGTTATCTGCTTGTAGTATAAAAAGTATTTTTCAAGGTCAAAGGTATTTATTCCGTTGAATCACAGGGATCACTTTAAAGAGGTCACTTTTAGAGGAACAATCTAGCTCAATATCTGTTGGCAATTCAGTAATCTTCTCCTGTTGCCAATAATTCTTGACATGAGAAGAGAGAGTTTTTTCATATGTAAACGCAACGCATTTGGATTCTTTTGTGGAGCCGACGAATAGAAATCTACAAAGGCACTTTCATAATGACTTTATAGGTAGGTACTGTGGGATTTAGACGCTTTTGGATGTCAAGTTGTTGATGATACAAAGCAAAATATAGGTAAGCCTTAATAAATTATAAAAAATATATAATTGAGTCGCGAGTGAAGTCAAGAAAGTGGGCCTATGGGCCTAGTTGATGACCGTTTCAGGCATGATTTATAGAGAGATATAAAGATAAAGCAAAGGCTGGCTTTTTCTTGGGACATTCTCCACACTCTCTCACTCAGATTTTTTTAAATCAGAATGCGTGTGGAATTTTAATTGTATGGGTTCCGGGCTTTCTGAATTCCGTTTCTGAAATTCAGCAAGACATCTAGCTGTAAAGGCGCGAAAAGTATGGATTCACGCACATACGTTGACGACCTTAGTGGCGCAGCGGGCGAGTCCGCCTGCGCTGCGACGCAAGAGGTTGCGGGTTCGATTCCCGTCTCGGAACAAATTTGTGTACGATCTGCAGAAATTTGTTCCGTTGGTCTGGGTTTAAGGTTAACTGGAAGAAAATGCTAATTAGCATTAAGTTCGCCTAATGTACTTCATTTATGTGCAATAATTTTCTTATCTTATAATAAAAAAACATCTATCTATGTAAGGATATAATGTATTCTATATAGTACCAATAAGGAAAGCTTTGAGTAGCTTACTTTGGGCTAGATGCTGTGTGGATTGTCCAGCATTATTTATTTATAACAGGAAAGTAAGTATTTACGAAATTAAGATAAGTGTATGTACCTAAGTAAACAGAACTGGGAGTGCTTTACAAAATCCTGCGAGAAAATCTTATAGGTAAGCACATTTATATCAGAAGAAAGCCATGAGAGAGCTTCCGGTCTGTAAGGACTGAGTTTTATATCAACCATCAGCATCAACAGCTAGCCTGAAGAATGCCACTACTAAACATACGACACCCCTATACATTTACCAGGAAGACCGATTTTGAGCCCTCTGCATCCAGCGATTTCACGCGCTTTCGCACCTTTTCCTAACACTAAAGGTTACTAATAATATCTTAAACCGAGTCGGACAACAAACTAATAAAGTTAAATAAAAAACATCGACATAACAGAAAAACGTTCGTTGTGTTATTTCACTTATATTAAACTAGTTGCGCCCAGCGCAAATTGAAATCCCGGTATTCCCACGGGATAAAAAGTATCCTATGAGCTATTCCAGACTATAATCTACCTCTGCCAAATTTGAGAGAGTAACAAACATCCATCCATCCATCCGTCTATACTTGGAAACATTCGCATTTATATTAGTAGTAGGAAGGATAACAGTCATGTTTTTCTTTGGTCCAAACATATCTGTGACCAAACAGCAGACATTCCAAGAACATAGTGTAGGTACTTAGCGTTTTCTAACAAACCCACCACGGCAGAACAAAAGCGAATTCCGATTCACTAACCGCCACCAAGTCTAAACTACAAAGATGATATAAATAAAATGAATGATACTTAAAAACATTCTACTTTCTATTCTCACAGTGAAATTTCCGAATTCGCTTTTGAAGCTGAGTGGTGAACACTTACAATTACCATCTCGCGAATTTATACCACACTGCTGCTGGTGCAAACGTACCTAGTTATAATTTACTATATGGTTACCTTTACCTACATTGTCAAAGCACTTTGGAGAATTTTGCGTTTGCTTGCAGCAAGTGATGAAGCAATGTTTTGTAGAATAACAGTCACACATAACAGCCGCTTTCTGAAAGCACGATCAAAACTAATCAGATGTCAAATCATTTGCTATTTCCGTAAAATTTGATTTATGTACCACTAATAGCTGAAATAGCGAGTGAGTTGACATCTGATTAGGTTTGATCAAACTTTCAGAAACATTTTCTATTGTAAGCTTGTAAGCTTGTAAAAGAAGTGAAAGATCCACAATCTGAATATATTATCAGATTGTAGTAACGTCGATATAGCACATAATATGCCCACTTAACATTACCTATGCTTACATAACCTATGATTCGTTAACTACAATCTGATAACCATTTTGATGACCTCAGTAGCGAGGCGGGCGATAGTCCGCCTGCGACGCAAGAGGTTGCGGGTTCGATTCCCGCCTCGGAACAAATTTGTGTACGATCTGCAGAAATTTGTTCCGTTGGTCTGGGTGTTTATGTATTATAATAAAATATATATCTATGTAAGTATATAATGTATTAAATATATCAGTCATCTAGTACCCATAACACAAGCTTTGAGTAGCTTACTTTGGGGCTAGATGATGCTGTGTGGATTGTCCAGCATTATTTATTTTATTTATTTATTCTTCGACTGTAATATCTGCGAAATCCTTGCGAAATCCTGCCCTTGTCTGGACAGGCCAAGAAGAAAAAGGTATAGAAACGAACACTAGGTAGGTAGTAGGTTAGTATCCAAAATTTATGAGAGAAGTCACAAGTCCAGCTATAGACCTTCTAAGGCTCATGGTCATGATGATCCAAAACGTTATCCAAAATACAAGGAAACGATTTCTTATTCAAACGACAGAGTAGGTATACTAAGTAGTCCAAATTATAAACAATAATTTGTGAAACTCGCAATCAACGAAACAAATTCTTAAAACACATTCTTCAGCTAACAAGCCAGTGCGTGCTTAACGTTAAACCAACTGCTAAAGAGTAATATAATGGCTAGGCGCAAGTTAGTGTAAAGATGTAAAGCGATTATTCTGACTTTTGACAGCTTATTTTCGAATTTTGGATTTCAAGACAAATATACACTGTACAGGGGCATTATTCTTTAGGACAATAGGAGATTCCTTGCCCCAAACTGAAAACGTCAAAACTTGATGTTGGGCGTTATTCTTTAAGACATAGGAGATACTTTGCCGTGACCGTATGACACCGGCTGTCTGGTCTTAGCTGTGATCGCGGTGCAAATGGTCATAGTGAATAAGGCTCCAGGAGGCACGCTGAATCCAGGCGAAGGTGAAGAAAGCCTCAATAATATATGGTTTAGTATCACTATCACTGACCTCTCGAGGTCAGTGATACTAACTTTAAAAAATAACTTTCGTAAGTTGATTGAGTGTATATAGGTACCTATATACCTAAGGTTGAAAAAAGTATTTTTATAAAGATATGTAATAAATTTGTGTGCAAGCTATAAACGTGTTCATTAAACGTTCATACTTGGTATTGTTGATGGATTAATCAGATGCTTTAGTTTTCTCTCAATATTTTTCTGAGGACATGCTGGCGTAGTTAAAAGTGCTTACTTTAGCTGATCGTTATAAAGAAATCAGGAATCATATTAATTTTATTATAGCAAGGTAATGCTGTCCGTCCGATCAAAATATCGACTAATTTAGACTTCAAAATCGCAAACATTATGAGAGTAGTAAGAGTAAAGTATATTAGTATCGCTAGGTTACTCTGGTATGATATAACACGACCTAAGTAGCTAAAACACATGTCATTTCCACGGACATCATTCAGTAGATACTTAAATCCTGACCAGAGCAGACCTGCGGCCCGATTACGCTAATGTCTGGCTATCGAGATGGCTTTAGTTTGACATTTGATCAAGGAATATCTCTCTCTGGTGAGAGCATTTGATTCTCATAGTGTAATAGCAACATTATGGGTGGATCTAGTATCTAAATTCCTTGGGATTTATCCAGAAGTAACCTCGGTAGATCTAATTCTCGAAATTAGAAGGTGTTTTTCTTGAAGCTAGGGGTGTTGATTCTGTTGTTTAACTTTCACGATTTAACCTAATTTGACAGCACTAAAAATATTGCCGTCCCTTTCTAAAACACTGAAATGACAAGGATAGCTTTAATTTTATAGTTATCATATTAAGTTAGTTTAGGATAATGCAACAACAGAATCGACACCAGTGATGGATAGTTAACCACAATCGCTTTTCATGGTGGGTAATTCTGAATTGGGATGTTATATATTGGTATCTTTAAATAAAAATAAGACGAAAGGAAGTATGGTTTGTTTATTGTGTGCAGGTTTAAAATAACGATATAACAGCTGTTTCCATTAAAAGGCACTTCTATTGGATCGTAATATTTGTAACAAAAATGTGAAATGTATATTGCCTATCCCTAGCAGTGGACATTGTTTCTTCTTCAGGCTAATGATGATGACACTTATGCAGACCCGTATTACTACGTCACAGCAAAAAAGTCGCCGTGTACTAACTAATCAATTCATTACTTTGGTTATAACCACAATATTACAGTCAAATTGTTTTTATGCCAGCATGCTTTGACCTGTGTAAAATGTTTCATACGACTAAACCCCGCATTAGTACTATTTAGCTCCAAAGGCCAGTGCTCACCAAAGCCATGAGAAGAGACCTGTCAAAATGTGCAATGACAATACTACAAGCAACAAAATGCTGTGCCTGTCCATTGACGCGGAGCGAGGCTTCAGAGCGGAGATATATTAACCAACTAGTTGCGGCCCGCGGTTTCACCCGCGCAAATTTAAATCCCGGTATTCCCACGGCATAAAAAGTAGCCTATGTTCTATTCCAGACTATAGACTATTATAGACTATATCTCTGCCAAGTTTCATCCAGATCCGTTCAGTCGTTCCGGCGTGAAAAAGTAACAAACATCCATCCATAATAACAAACTTAGGCGTTAAATAATAAGTAGTAGGATAGGATTGCATAAAATCCCCGGTCAGTTACAGTTATGCAATCCTATTGGTAAATATTTCTCAGTTTCTCCGCTCCGCAGCCTCGCTTCGCGTCAATGGACAGGCAGCCTAAGCATTTGATTACACACAGTTACGCTTCTTTTCACCTCGGTTACTACCGGCCTCCATTGTGGTGCTATTTAAAATAAGGGTACAAATAAATAAATAGTTGATTTCCGAAGTAATGTATTTCTTTCCTTTTGGTTCAGCTAACGGATACAATGCCAACATTAATTTGCTAAAAAAATCTCATCTAGTATCATTCGACGACCGCTCCCGAGGTATGTGTCAAATGAAGAATGCTGAATAGCAGCTACTAATATTATTACTATTACTATTAGCCCATTGTTGAGCAAAGGCCATTGCTCAACTAATATTACCAATGGTATATCCAACTGTGTATAAAAAAGTTCGTAGATACATACGTCATCACGTCGAAATCGCTGTCACACTACCCCGTTCAACTTGCATCCGCGTTGACGATTAATGGTACGCGTCCACTGCGTCCGCATCGCTGCGTACGCAGCGAACGGAGCGTCGGTATTTACAAAATGCCGATGGGGTGCGTTCACTGCATCCGGATTTCGCATCGGCAGTATCGATATTTTCAAAGCAATTTCGAATGGACGTTCACTGCGGATGACGTCATCAGCAGAAATGCCGGCGCGTTCACTGCGGATGACGTCAACAGAAATACCGGTCTCTGGCGCTGAAATGCCGATCCAGTGCACGCTGTACCATACAAATCAATACAAAGCAACACATCCGTCCGCTCCGTACGCAGCGATGCGGACGCAGTCGACGCGTACCTTAGCAGTTCATAACGTGTCAAGTGCTCGAAAGGAATCTCTTGAGGCGCATTTGAAATCCTTTCACCACACTATTTCGAAAGAAACTAGTGACACAACAAGGGAGTATTGCGATTTCTGTTAACTTTTTTATAAGGTTCACGACAAACTGACATAATAAAAACGACAAAGTAAAAACGTAAAATTATAGATTATGTAGTTAGTTTGAATTCTTCATTTGACAGACCCCCAACCAACATGACAGCAACACATTCAATATCCAACGTTTCCCTACTATTCAACAATTTCCCTAGGCTAATATACAACAAGTAAGGCAAAAGATCGCCTACAAAATGCTTCTGGACACGTAAAAAATCAATTCATTCGAATACCAACCCTAGCTTTCTGTGATACGATTCCTTTCCCAATGGATTCAGATGCGATACATAAAATGAAGATAAATTATATTAAATATGAAGATCTATAAAAATAATGAATATTTTCGTAAAGCTATGTGTTTAAAAGCTAACTGCTCCATTTATGAAATGTATGAAATCTACTTACTACTTGTAGATTACCCAGAGTAAACCTAATTCTCAATACATCCTATTCAAATTCTTATTCGAACTGTATTCAGAATGAGACCTATTATTTACTTATTTAACTCAAACAAACTAATAAAACCATAAGGTACATTTGTTCATCTTAACATACTTATATAACAGTCATACAAAAATTAAAGCATGAAGAAAAAATATTTTCAACTCTTGAGACTGAATCGAATTTGTTCCTAGTAACTATAGTACACAGAGTTTATTTTAGCTTAACATAAACGTTACATTCTTACTGTTACGAGGAGGCGCTTGTCGATAACTCCATTGAACCTGAATCGGGAAGTCCTATCTGAAATTAATTATAATTGATTAGTAAATTTTTATAAACATAAATGCACAAGTTGAGATGTGTGTGGCTGAATCACGGCTTAACCACTTAATCAATTTTGGTGAAACTTAGAACAAATATAGTTCGTAGCATGGATCATCTCATAGGCTATATAGAATACTTTATATTATCATCCCGACAATGTAATTAGATTTTTTTTGTTAGTTTTAGTGTTTACTACACTTAAGGAAATCACAAAGATTTTATAATGTCCCAAAGTTATTAATCACGGGTTAAATGTAGGAGAATAACTTTAGGTCATTATAAAATCTTCTTGAATATTATGTTTTGAACCGTCCAGCGGGACTACAGTACGCAAGGAACAAATAATTATTGTTAGTATCCTGTAGTAGTCCCTATTAGATCGTAGAGTTCTACTCTAACACTACAAGCCAATAATAGTATAGGATGATGATGATGATGATGTCCTCCTGAACGTATCCGTCAACGGCGAAAATTATTTAATTTTTCGCCGTTAACGAATTAATATTGAACCTTGAATAATAGTATAAGTGTTTCAGCTGGAAATAGTAGTAGAAGTATTTAGATTAGTAGAGCTCTGTGAAGGGCTTGTCCAGGGAAGTACTACCAACACGCCTTTTTCTGCCGCCAAGCAGCAACGCTGAGCTTCGGTTTGTAGAGTGCTCGCCGGTGAAATTACAGGTACACGAGGCTTAACATCTGTATGCCTCAAGTTGATGGACGCAGCGCAATGCATCGTAGGGCACGTTCGTATGGTGCGTGACTTACGAGGCAATGCTTTGTTATAGGTGATGGTTACCGCTTAACATCAGGTAGGCCATCTGCTTGTTCCATCTACTAGTTGTAAAAAAAAGTCTTAACCTACAGCACAGAAGGCCGAAGACATACGAAGGCTGCTACCAACGGAGCTTTGCTTGCTCTTTGCTGTGTGTGTATATTTTAGAATCCAGTACCTTATTATTTTCGCCAGACGTATCCGATGAGTCGACAAACATGCTGTCATCCATAGAATGCAAAGTTTCATCTTCAAGAACAGTTTCTTCCATATCTCCTGTGTCAAGTTCTCTTCCGTCGAGTTCTCTCTCGTCGAGTCCTCTTTCGTCGAGTACTCTTTCGTCGAGGACTGCTTCCAGTGCCGCGGCCAGCTCAGAACTCTCACCGAATGTCCCACTCTCCTCTGCAAAGAACAAAATGATGGATCAAACTTCAGAACGAAACCGTATCAATCTTTGAGCAATCTGAGGGCCTATCACAAGTTCCGGTGCCGACCGCGATCGATTGTAGATCACACCGATAGACACCGCATTTATTCAAGGAAATTCAATATTATATATTATTCTTATACTGCTAAGAAATTCTTATTATTTTTATCATTATTCTTATTATAAATATTATATATTATTCGCATTCTTTGAGAAGCTTCCCTTAAGCTTCTCAAAGAATACGCTAGATGCTGTTGTTTAATTTCCTTGAAACTCGATGTAGTTCGTTGCGATCTACGATCGATCGCGGTCGGCACTAAACTCATGATAGCCCCTCAGAGCAAGAGTATGCATTATAGCCAAATTTAAAGTCAAAATATATTTATTAAATAAAATCACAAGGATCACTTTGAAACGTCTAACGCGTTGACAACACCTAATATTTCTCTCGCTCGCACGATTCGACATTTTGAAAGATATAAAATCACTAAATACAATTTTGAAAAATTGCTAACCACCATTTTGTGTGCAATGTGATTGCACACAAATAGTTTAGTAAAAATTTGACTTTGATTGATGCAAGTTTTCCTATTCAAAAGTTTGCTTATGTACGAAAACTAGAAAAGCAAACTTTTAAGTAGGAAAACTTGTGCCGATCAAAATGATTTTTTTACTAAACTGTGCGCAATGTGATTGCACACAAAATGGTTGTTTGCGATTTTTCGAAAATGGGTTTAGTGATTTTATATCCTTCAACAAGTCAAAATGTGAGAGCAAGAGTCACATTAGCCCTTGTCTTCACCCCACGCAACCAAAGCCGAGCAGAACAGACAACAAACTCGGCTTGGTATATGGACCTCACTCTCCAAGGTTTAGCGATAAGACTGTTGGGCGTGTGGACAACTGGATGGTTGTCGCAGTTATAAAACACGAAACCTACTGGTAAAACGAGCTTGCAATACAGAAAACAAAAAATTCAACAAACAAAAGCAGTCAAGAGCGCTCTCCACCCCTTCCAATATTGACACCGATTTTATCGCTGTGTGTAGACGCTTTTACGTATAAGCAGGACACAGGGCAATGCGTCGTAGGGCACGTTCCTATTGTTATAGGCTATGATTACCACTTAACATCAAGTGGGCTTGTTCCATCAGCTCATTGTATAAAAAAATTAGATTGAGGGAAAAGTAACATTGCTGCCATCTATGTTATTTTCAAATAAAACTGGGATGTGTAACTCGAAAAGGTGCTGCCATCTATGTTATTTTCAAATAAAATTGGGATAGGAAAGTGAAAAAAAGGCAGTGGCTATTATTATTAAAATATGATTATTACTAGCTGCGCCCCATTGTTTCTCCCGCGTGGTTTTAAATCCGGTATTCCCAAGGGATAAAAAGTATCCTATGTGCTATCCTAGACTATAACCTATCCCTGTACCAAATTTCATCCAAATCGGTTCGGAAAGAGTGAATCGGTTCGGGAGTGAAAGAGTATCAAACATCCATCCATCGATACTTACAAACTTTCGTGTTTATAATATTAGTAGAATTTATGTGCATCAACTAACCCAATACAATACCTTGATTGAGGAACTCTGTGAACGCTTCATCAGGCATCTGGCCGAGCACGGACGGATCCAAAATGTCGTCGTGGACTACTTCCACTTCTGGAAGACCAAAATATATGTTTTGTTTTTGTTGAGCTAATTAAAATCAGCCAAAGAAACCATTTTTTGGTAGCTTTTAAATAACATAAACAACAACTACTTACTGAAATTGTTAAAACTGCAGGTATGTGCCAAATGCAATTTTTGGACGTACCTCTATCATCATCATCATCATAAGCCTAAAAAAGTCCACAGCTGGACATAGGCCTCCCCTAAACATATCCAGGAACAACGATTCTGAGCCCTTTCTATCCACGGACTTCCCGCGATCCTAACAATGTCGTTTATATTTAGATAGATATATCTTCTGAAATTTAATAATAATCTGTAATTATATAATATAAAGTATTTTTTATCTATCGATAGAAAATAATTTATTGCACATCACAGGTCAGATAAATTACACTGAACAGAACAACAATAAAACATCTGAGTGATATACAATGGGCGGTATGGTATTTAGGGCACACCTTGGGTGCACAGTATAACACTCCTGGGTGCTTAAAGGAGTATTATGCCCACTATACCGTACCTACTGAGCATTGCTTATCACCTGCACCATCGGAGTTCGGACTCTAATCACACCCAGCGAATAATTCATAAATTGAAATATATAACAAATGCATATTTTATTATTTTCTCACCAAGTTCATGAGGATAGCTGGCGGCAGCATACTCGTTTTCACTCAAAACTCCCATATGCGTGTCCTCTGAGCTATCGTACGCTGATGAGTTAGAGCACACATTGATTTCTGAAATTAAGTTAAATAAAAAGTTAAAAAAAGAATGTATTTTGCTGGCGTATGGTTAACGGGTTTGAGTGACTGGTATAACGTTTTTCTGTAGCTACAACGGTTAAAGAATCTTATTCTAATATTCTAAAAAATTCGGTTCGATCCCCACCGTGAACAAACATTGTCTGATGAATATAGATGTTTGTTGTGTCTGGGTGTTACTATATGTACTTATGTATTAAGTTGATTCCCCAAATTACAAGCTATTACAAGCTTTGCATAGTTTGGAGCTTGATAGTGCTTTGTGGAAAGTCCAGAAATATTTATTATTAATAACTAGCGACCCGCCCCGGCTTCGAGCACAGGTGCACCACTGTGTTTCTGTACTACATTATGCATGATATACACCTTCCTCTTGAATCACTCTATCGATTAAAAAACGCATCAAAACCCGTTGCGTAGTTTTAAAGATTTAAGCATACATTATAGGGTTTCACCCGCGCTTATTTAAATTTCGGTATTCCCACGGTATAAAATGTAGGCTATGTGCTATTCCAGACTATAATTTATCTCTCAGGTCTCTCAGGTTCAGGCGTCCCGGCGTGAAAGAGTAACAAACATCCATACATCCATCTATTCTTACAAAGTTGGATAGTAGGGTGTAGTGATGAAGCTTCAGCAATATTATAGTACAGACCTGAGAGCGAGGGAGTCAGGTGAGGCGGCGGCGCAAGCGCGGACGGCGGCGCCGGCGTGTGGACGCGAGGCGCCGCGGGCGGCGGCCGGCGGCGACGCTTCGGCCGGCGCGCGGTCGACAGCATACGCGGCCGAATCACTTTCTTAGGTTTGTTGTCACGGATCAGCTTGTCGTAGTTATCCTATAGAGACCAAACCAAAATGTTTATTCGTAACTATGCATGGGTTATTAAAACAAAAGATTGATAACGTGAAAATTGACTCTGGGACTGAGATGTTAATGATTTTATTGAAATCATGAAGCAATCCGAAAACCTATGTTAAATGCTGGTTACAGTATTACATCACGGCTGGTGTTTCGTGCGCTTCCTTGATTACTTAGAATATAATAAAAACATAGTGGTTGGTGGCATGACCAACAAGACTGGTCTTAATATTTGAATGAAAAGGAAAATAATCAGATTTTTTAAACCGTTTCAATCAAAATGTATAGTTTTGGAGTAGTTTTTGATGCTCAAGTTCAAGGTTTTAAAAAGCATGTCCCATGGCGAGCATCACATTTTAATTTTTTTTTATTAACCCTTACCCGTTTCCACGCATGCTCAGTGCACAGCGGCAGTTGATCCTTCAGCGGCAACAGCGGATAGTTGCACTTGGCTCCGACGGCGAAGACAGCCGCACACGACGCGTACAAGCGCTGTTCCGGCGCGAGCGTAATGTGCTCAAGGCAGTACCGCCCGCACGGCACGGAGAGCTTAGTGCACGCGTCTTCAGAGCAGATCTCGGTTATGACGGAGGAACCACTCTCGCCGCCCGACCAGCCACTCTCCCTGGAACGTTTTGATTGAATGTTTAAAGGCCCGGCGACAGCGGCTCGCATATATATATTATTGTGTTATTTGTGTTCGAACAGTATTTATGCGTGTCACTGGATAGTTATTCTTTCAAACAACCTCCCCGAAATGAAATAAAATGAAATAATAGCCAATCGCACCTCGAAACTGCGAGCCGCTGTCGCCGGGCCCTTAAGGCTTAACAACGTTATGCAACGTGGATAGACGACGCACAAGTCGTAGACATAGGTATGAAGATCGCACACCTAAAGTAGAGCTACGGCCCGAATAAGCTAATGTCTGGCTATCGAGATGGCTTTCAGTTTGACATTTGATCAAGGAATATAATACTCTGACGAGAGCATTTGATTCCCATAGTGTAATAGCAACATATGGATGGATCGAGTATATAAATTCCTTGGATGGATGGGAATCAAATGTCAAACTGAAAGCCATCTCGATAGCCAGACTGGAAGCGTAATCGGGCCGCTGGGCGGGACGCTTAGCTAGAAGCTACGATGGGCGATGGACTAAGTTGGTAACGGAGTCGTGGCTAAGAAGCACGACGACCGCGAGGCATCTACCACCAGCCCGCTGGTCGGATGACATCGTTGGAGTGGTCGGATCACAGTGGATGCGACTGCGCAGGACCGGAAAAGATGGCGTAATAGAGGGGAGACCTACAGGTCTCCTTGCAGTGGGTGCCAACAGGTTAATAGATGGTTTAGGGTTATCATCACTCTAGATGAGTCCAGTCCAGGCTTCCCTTATTTATTTCCAGGAATAGTTAAGGATTCTAAGCCCTCATCCAGCTACTTCCCGCGATTCTTACCATGTTGATATTCAGGGTATCCAGTATATGTATACGAACCTATAACTCCTATAGATTAAAGGACTCTGCCCATTACACATAAGTGATAGTTTTTTATCTCTTTTTTATGGTTAATATTTTGTACCAGTAATCTTGATACTAATTAATCTTATCAACCCAAGAAACTTATATATATTATATATGATGGGATAAACGGATAGAAGTTTTGGCTAAATATATTTGAGACTTGTAAAAGAAGTTTGAGATATCATCGCTCGATCGATCAATTAAATAATAGGCTTGTGCAAACCACAGGCACGGCGGCAGTCATAACATTAAATTTGTCTAACTGGATAAGGGCTAAGGGCTAATGATAATAGAAACAATGTGAGAAATACAACAAACCCACAATGTCTGTGAACAAACCTGAGTTTTCTCCTATCTTCTGAAGTAAACAAGGAAGTCATACCCTGCATTGCTAGTAAATGGTTCACCGTCTGAGGAGGGAGGGTTAACGACTTGCTTGCATTCAGTTGTTTCTGAAAGAAGTTACGATTTATGACGATACTTATGGAAATCTGTCAGAATTTTAATTTTAAATATCTCTCATTAAAGTCGTCAGAAAAATGACTAACCATATGAATGCGCAGAACGAAAAAGCATATAGGAAATGCGACTGAAGGTTTGTCAGAGGACAAATTATTTGTCGCTTTGTATACCAATAAACACAATAAACAATACCCAAACAATAAACCAATACAGACTAGTCGGACGCGAATGTCAAGTTATGTCATTTTCATCAAATTCATCTTTCAGTCAGCTACTTTTAATTCATATGGCACTGTTGAATCTATATTGATTTGCATCTTTTGATGCCAGGCTGTATCGAAAGTGATGAAAGTGAAGATGTGAGTACATAGTACAATCCCATTAATATCATAAATGTGATCCATTGATTCATTCATACATAGATATTTACCCTCTTATTCATAAACCCTGCCGTTTTATAACGGCTCTATAGAGTATTCCTGTCACTGTCACTTTCAAGCCAACGAAAAGAGACAGCAACAAACTTATTGTTCTGATAAGCTATTGGTACGCCCAGCGACCATTACGAATAATGGCCTAAGGTAATTACCTTGATAATGGTACACAACGCCTTCGCCTTTGTGTGTCGCTTAGACAAGCGAAGCGACTCGTTCGCTGCCTCGAGTCGCTTGCGCATCGCTTCCCGCCGGAAATCTAAGCGCGCGCTGCGCGACTCTGCCGCTATCTCCTCAATACAAAATGGACGACGACCGATTTCTAAAAAAACAAAAACTTTTTGTGAGTCAGAGCGAGGCTTCGCTGAGACGTATCGTCAACAGGTTTTCTAGTCTACCCACATTTCCGGATTTGATTTGCTAAGTCTGGGTGCGGACATGTTGATTGATGGATCTATGAACAAGCACATGACCTTCTTGTAGTAGAGAAAAAAAATCTTGGATCGGCAAATGCGCGAGTGTGCAAGCGTATGGTACTTACCATAAGGTTGGTGGTATGGTCGGTTGCCGGCTTAGTGAAAACAAAAATATTAGTTACATTCCACTCTTGCCCTGTTAAACGTGTCATATTATTTCGATACAAACAGTCTAATATGCACAACCAACAATTAATTACTCTTAAGAAAAAAACGACTTCAATGCACTCATACTACTATAACTCGAAAATTATTCGTTAGATCTGACTCAAATTTAAAAGGGACCACACAAGCACCAGCTTCCGATTTAAAAAAATAAACATCAAAATCGGTCCACTCAGTAAAAAGTTATGAGGAAACATAAAAATAGCAATTGAGAGCCTCCTTTTTTTGAAGTCGGTTAAAAAGTTAGGAAATTACCAATATCGGGTATTTCGTCCTCATCACTGCTGCTGCTATCCACAGTTCTGAAAGCTGGTTTTTTAGAGCTCAGAGGTCCACAGTCGAACGCTCCTGGTGCGTGCCATTTCTTTATAGGGATAGGTACGGCTCGACGCGATATCCGTTGTAAGGCCTCGTGGATTGCGGGACCCCGGCCGCGGCGTGGTTTGGACGAAGGAGTTTTACCTGAAATAAAAAAAAAACTTTATTATAGGCACTTGCTGATGAAAGAAGAGTTTGTGAAGGGCTCGTTTGGGGAAGTACCACCACGCCTTTTTCTGCCGCCAAGCAGCGTTGCTGTGTTTCGGTTTGTCGAGTGTGGTTGCCAGTGTATTTACATGCACATGCGGTTTGGCATCTGTATGCCTCAAGTTGATAGATGCAGGGCAGTTATCATAGGGTATGCGTTTATCATGCGTGATTTACGACGCAAGCTTTGTTATGGTTATGGTTACCACTTAGCACCATTTGTTTATTCTATCAGCTAGTTGTATAATTATTATTTTTTATAATGTAAATCCGTTATTGGCTGTGTGTTAGAAATCTAAGTATGTACAATAATGTATTTTAAGGCTCCGGTGACAGTGGCTCGCAATTTCGAAGTGCGATTGGCTATTATTTCATTTTATTTCATTTCGGGGAGGTTGTTTGAAAAAATAACTCTAGAGAAACACGCATAAATACTGTTCGAACACAAATAATACAATAATATAAGGGAAACATGCCCCAATCAGAAATCATTTTGGTATTAGTATGTTTGGTCTTACGTTTACCTAATACCAAAATGATTTCTGACTCAAGCACATTTCCCTTATATTATTGTATTATTTGTGTTCGAACAGTATTTATGCGTGTTTCTCTAGAGTTATTTTTTCAAACAACCTCCCCAAAATGAAATAAAATGAAATAATAGCCAATCGCACCTCGAAATTGCGAGCCGCTGTCACCGGACTCTTAAGAGCTGTGGATTTTGTTCATAAATAAATACATAACAAGCAGATGGATGTGTTTTTGATCTTTCTGAATGTAAAGTTATATGTTTCTTTTTATTAATAGTAAAGAAATATAATAGCCATTATGTACCTACTTACATTAGCTACATAATTACATACGAAGTTAACAAGCAGACTGTGTATACTTTAACATTACTTATTTACATAACATTAGATAGGGATTATTTGTTAAGTACCTACTTACCCAACATTTTGGTAAATAAATATTCACATAATTAATATATAGTACACATTTGTAAGAAATTAGATCTATAAATTAAGTAAAATTAGTATATTTTCAAATCATATTATTACCATGATGACAATAATCATTCCTGCAGATTTTCAAAGAATTAAATCATATACTAACAGAAAAGGGTTAGCTATTTATATTTAACTAGCGGCCTGTCCCAGCTTCGCATGGGTGGACATAATTTTTTTCAACATTTTAGGATAAACTTAGACTCCCGCGCTTCGTAACACACGAAGGTGAAAATACACGTGCCAGTAAAACGGTACAGTAGCGAGCATGCAAGTTACAGGCATGCAAGTTACAGGCATGCAGGATTTACGGGCACATTGTGGATACATTTGCAAGGTAACTCGTCAGGTCAGGTGTCGCGACGTTCACACATGCCGGTTTCGTAGCCCCCCGCATCCCCTCGCTTACGTGGCATGTCAACACGTCAGGTACTGGCATGCCTGTACCTGTCGCGACGTTCACACATGCCGGTTTTTATTTGGATAAGGACTAATATAAAGGCATAGATAACATGGTCTGTTTTTGGTCAGCATTTTTATAAACATTTTAAATACAGAAAAGTTGTTATAGTAACATAACTACAATAGTTGGACATATGCTATCGCTGACTTAACTGTAGATAATGATGTGCTCTTTAATATTGTAGAACATTTTTTTGTTCTATCATCTATAGTTTCCGCAGCGCATGCGGTGAAAGATATTTTATATTACACCTCAGGTTACATTTTTTTAGTTTTAGTAGGGATCCCTAATTTTTTTTCAGTAATAAATGTAGCCTATGTTACTCAAGGATAATTTAGCTTTCTTATGGTGAAAGAATTTTTGAAATCGGACCAGTAGTTTTCGAGCCTATTCGAAACATACAAAGTTTTCCTCTTTATAATATTAGTGCAGAAGTGTAGATTAGTGTAGAAGTGTAGATTTCAATGTTGTAATAGCAAATTTCTTTGCAAATTGTCACTTGTGACTTGTGGTCATTATTGTAATTACCACAGAAATTAGGGTTTTCTCTATTCCGTTGTAATTACTGTTTTTTTGTTCAATTGGTATATATTATTTTAAGTATACACATATTATTATTTTGGTGTATTATCATTATTTACCTCATTTGTATTTCAAAGATTTATTATATGATAGAGTACAAAAGGATGATAAATAATTAACTCTTTCAACAACAGTAAATAAGTAACCAACTTCAAATACACTGGAAAATACACTCAAACTGTAACTCATAGTTGAATTGAGATTTTTTTTAAGTAAGTTACTAAATCTATTTGGAATAAAAAAAATTGTAAACATACCTGAATTAATTTTCTTTGGAGGAGACAAAGGTGGTTTCATAGCCAGTGGCGAAGGTGGCAGATGTGGTTCAGTCTTAACTGTAGTCGTAGAATTCTCAACTAAACCTTGCTCTCTTTTAAAAACATCCAGAAATGTTTCTCCTGGTGCCTGCTTACTGGGGGCCACAATCTGAGCATTACTTGTATTACTATTAATACTGGTACTTGAAGGGGACATGCAAGTTTCAACCTTAAGGTTAGGAGATGCTACCTGTAATTCAATAACAGGTTCTCTCTTAACTTCCTTATGCTGAATCTTGACTTTCTGTGCTTTGGTATGTAAAGTCTTAACATCTTTCTGACTAAGTTTTCTAGAAGCCGAGTTGTAGTGCCCATTAGAGAGAATCTTCTTTTTAACTTCTGCTTTGACATCTCCATTTGTAAATGCACCATCTAAGTCTAGTTCTATTTTTGGACTATCTAAAATATCATGTTTGTCATTATCATTTTCTGGATAAACAAACGCATCTTCTGTATGTGATACAGTTATTTCACCAGCAATCACATCGGAATCATGAAAAGTATACAATTCATTGGGATCTATTTTGAATTTGGTGTAGAAGTTGTCGTTTAGGTGGCTAATGAATGTTTGGTCGTCCCTGGAGCTGTCTGGTGTGTACATTGCTTCAGCACAGTTACCCGGAACTGCTTCCAATCCATTAACAGCCATTTTAAATTGGGTTGCACAGGTGGCATCGGATATGTTTTGTGGAATACCACTAAATCTGCCGAAAAATATCATATTACAAGTCTACCTACTTTTAAGATACTATGAAAATAATGATCACTGTCTTCTACCTAACGTAGAGACCCACCCTGACAATGCTTTACCTATCTATGAGCACTGGACATTATTTTTTTTGTCGGATTTTGTTGTCGGATGAATGGAGTTTCCATCAATAACATCAGCTATGCGGATGACATGGTGCTGCTGAGCCCAACGATTGGAGGCTTGAGAGAACTACTCAGGGTTTGTGAATGCTATGCAGTTGAACATGGGCTCACATATAATGTAAGAAAGACAGAGTACATGGTCTTTAAGGCCGCCGGTAAAAGTCCTATTGAGCTCAGCATAACCTTGAATGGATCAAATATCAAACGTGTAACACAGTTCAAGTATCTGGGGCACCTTCTTACCGACGACCTTAAGGACGATGTTGATGTTGAAAGGGAACGTAGAGCGCTTGCGGTTAGAGGTAACATGATTGCCCGCAGATTCTCCCGTTGTACTGACCAAGTTAAAATCACGCTCTTTAAAGCCTATTGTCAGAGTTTTTACACGGGAAGTCTGTGGGTCAGGAATACCAAAAAATCGATGGACGCTC
This sequence comes from Plemyria rubiginata, assembly GCA_963576535.1. Classification (NCBI taxonomy): domain Eukaryota; kingdom Metazoa; phylum Arthropoda; class Insecta; order Lepidoptera; family Geometridae; genus Plemyria; species Plemyria rubiginata. The sequence goes on along the minus strand of OY754925.1, from coordinate 5,743,490 downwards.
TACGTATCCCATACAACAACATCTTCCGGATGATGTTGGGACTGCCGCGCTTTTGCAGTGCATCAGGGATGTTTGCACACTTCCACACAGATGGTTTTCACGCCCTGATGCGCAAGAAAGCTGCGTCGCTGATCAGTAGAGTGCGGGGCAGTCCCAACAGCATCCTGAGGACTGTTGCTGACAGCTGGATGTCTCCGTTGTGGAAGTGTCTTGTGCTGAGAACGATCAATGGAGGAATATATTTCTCCCATTGATCTTCCTCAGAACTTCACTCCACTATGGCATGACTATTTCATGTATTTAGTTGTATGTTTTGTTGTGTTGTAATAGTTGTTGGTGTTGTAATAATTTTGTTTCACTTCTATATGGACTATGTAGTTGTCTGAATTAAACAATTTTTATTTTATTTTATTATTATTTTATATTATTTTACTTCAGTTTTAAAAAAAACCCTATTTATTATAGGTTTTGTTGTATTATTATACTGTCAATCAAAGTTGGCTAGTAATTTTCAATAACTAATTCTTATCATAACATACTAGTGAAACTTTACTTACCTACGCTCTGAGATATAGTTTCTGGGGTAATTGGGTCATTTTATTAGTGGGAATATCATACATACAGGGACTTACCCAACATTTTCTGTAGCACTCAAGTAGGACATAATGTGTTCATTTTTCAACTTATTCATACAAAAATCAACACTGATATGGTATTTAGAAAACTAAATTGGCCCCACACCATCATACTGAAATTATAAATGGAATTATTTAGTTATTAAACCAACAGCACCTTTACAAAATAGATTTAGATTTTTCACAAAATAATCCTTGTAAAACATGACATCTGTCAAAACAATTTGAATCCTGCTTTTTTGTACTTTTTTATCTTCAGTGCTGCTAAACAATACATGCATATTCGTTTATATTTATCTTTCTTTACTAAAGCATTCCTGAAAAACATTAAAAACAATCAAAAGAGAGAAACGAGTCTCACATGTACGGCGCGATATTTCGTGACACATTTTGATCTTGAGGATGTTTTATTTAGTTGCATGGATCAGAGATACTTGCAGTAAATTAATTAGTTATTATATTTATGCAAAAACTTATGTTTGATATCGAAATTCTTACAAATTGTTCAAAAACTCAACCAACAAACAACATCAAAATTTGTTTTGTTTGACAGTTTATAGCAAGCAAAGCAGAAAAGACAAGACAATCAATCTGTCAAAAAAGACAAATCAAGCGAAGCAATAAACCACAGGAGCTAAAAATCCACAGAATCTAAAAAGGCGCTCTACATTATTCTCACGAGAACGCGAGAAAACCACGAGACACGAGAATGTGGAACCGAAATAGATGTACGCAACGGCGCGGCAGCTGCGTTGCGTGCAGCGCAGGTTATCGCCTAGTTCTCGCGGAGTTATCCACTCGTCGGTTTTTTGGCGCGAGACAAAGGACCGCGAGAACTTGTATTGACTACCCACACTCTCATGTTTTCTTGTATGTTGGTATTGTTGTTGGACCAAGGAATTTGAATACAACTTATATTCCTTGTGTTGGACAACCTCAGTGGCGCAGCGGGTGAGAGTCCGCCTGCGAAGCAAGAGGTTGCGGGTTCGATTCCCGCCTCGGAACAAATTTGTGTACGATCTGCAGAAATTTGTTCCGTTGGTCTGGGTGTTTTCTATCCCAACTTTAATATTATAAATGCGAAAGTAACTCTGTCTGTCTGTCTGTCTATCTGTCTGTCTGTCTGTTACGCTTTCCCGCTTAAACATCTCAACCAATTTTGATGAAATTTGGCACAGACAATCTTTAGACCCTGAGAAAGAACATAGGCTACCTTTTATTGCGAAAAAAAGAGATCAAAAGATTAAAAGTACGCAGACGAAGTCGCGGGTACCAGCTAGTGTATAATAAAAAATATATACGTATGTGAGTATATAATGTATTAAATATATCAATTATCTAGTACCCATAACACAAGCTAGTAGCTTACTTTGGGGCTAGATGGTGCTGTGGGGATTGTCCAGCATTATTTATTTTAAAAATTTAATAATTTTTGCATGCAGCCCTCGACACCATGACTGAAACGTGTTTGTGGCCCCTTTACAAAAATGTTGATTAATGGCTGTTAGATTAGGCTGTTAGTTAGATTAATTTAGTTATCTGTGTGTGTTGTGTATATAATAATGTACGGTACTGTACTGTGGGATCTGTGGATTTGATCTTGTATACTCAGGAGCCTTATGCACTATGACCATTTGCAGCGCGAGCTCGGCTAAGACAAGGCAGGCGGTGTAATACGGTCAGGGCAAAGTATCTCCTAATTCATAAAGAATAAAGCCCAATATCAAGTTTTGACGTTTCACGGTTTGGGGCAAGGAATCTCCTTGGAATCTCCTATTTTCATAGTGAATAAGGCTCCAGCTTATACTCAGAGATACTCAGTTATTGCATACTCTTTGGTATACTCGGTATACTCTTTGGATTGGATTTTGTCTTTTCATTCAGGAGCCGTGCTATTTGTTTTTGTAAAGAAAATAACGGGTTGCAAAACTACATGAAAGCAGCGAAATCTGATAAATTATACGATAAATCAGTATATACCTACATACCTATGTGGTAATTTTCCATGATAATTAATCGCTCTTAAAAACAAACAATTTAAATTTGGCGCCGTTTGCATGATCACGAGAACCCCATTTTTGAAGCGTTGTTGTGAATCCAGTATGGCGATATTTGATGTTGTACTATTTTGAAGGTACGTCATTTTGACGATTCTAACATGTTTATCCCAGTAAATATCGCGATTTTCAAGAAATTTCGATGTCTGTAAAAGATATAATTTGATATTTATTCAAAAACTTGTGTGCATAGGTTGTAACGAAAGTCATACGATCAGTATTGTTTTGTTTGTGATTTCCGATAATTTTAGTGATTATTCCATTGTCAAGTAAATTACAAAATGAGAATTTTGTTGTGAAAATCTGAATTTGTTATTGCTTTTGCTAACATCATAAATTTTGCGGTGCAGCCTCCTCATGAATTCATAGGTGTGTTTCGTACAAAATCAAGAACAAGATGGAATGTAATTACGGTAATTATATTTTTGATTATAATCGCGTGTATTTCTTTAGCTTACACTGTTTTTGTTTCAGAGGTTTATATGTTTTATACACCAATGGGAGATAAATAGTCTATTTAGTTAGGTGCACCAGATTAGCGCCATAATAATTGATTCATTATTTGAATACATAGTGTGTAGAGCACTGAAGATCATGACAGACACACGACGAAGAGTGAAGCTATACGCTCTGAACGCAGACAGACAATGGGACGATAGAGGGACAGGCCATGTATCATCATGTCATGTGGAGCGACTAAAAGGAATATCACTTCTAGTGAGAGCAGAGTCAGATGGATCCCTCCTTTTAGAAAGCAAAATACAGCCAGACACCGCATATCAAAAGCAGCAAGACACTTTGATTGTGTGGTCTGAAGGGGACAACTTTGATTTAGCATTGAGTTTTCAAGAAAAAGCTGGCTGCGATGAAATATGGGAAAAGATTTGTCAGGTACTTACCTTTATTTACACTTTTTATACCTACATACTTTTCGATAATTTTTTTCTTATTGTTATTTTTTCTCTTATTGTTAACACATCTGATTGCGGAATTCTAAAACTGTCCTCACTCATTGCTATTCTAATTACAGGTACAAGGAAAAGATCCATCTGTTGAAATTACACAAGATATTGTTGAAGAGTCTGAAGATGAAAGATTTGATGAAATGTCAGATAGTGTGCAACCTGTGGAATTACCAGCATGTGAGATGGGTCGTTTGGAGGACATCAGTGAGATAGTAAACAGTTGTCTAGTATCTCCAGCCCGGAAAGAGAAACTAACAGCTGCTATAGAAACCCAACACTACATAAAAAAACTGTTAAACCTTTTTCACATGTGTGAAGATATTGAAAACATTGAAGGATTGCATCATCTCTATGAAATCTTCAAAAGTATATTCCTTCTCAATAAAAATACACTCTTTGACACAATGTTTGCTGATGACACAATATTTGATGTAGTGGGCTGCCTTGAATATGACCCTGGTCTTCCACAACCCAAGAAGCACAGAGAGTACCTAAAGGAGCTAGCAAAGTTCCGTGAAGCCATTCCTATCAAGAACCAAGATCTGCTCGCTAAAATTCATCAGACATATAGAGTCCAATACATTCAAGATATTGTACTGCCCACACCTACAGTTTTTGAGGATAATCTTCTAAGCACACTGTCCAGTTTTATATTTTTTAATAAGGTAGAAATAGTGAAGCTTATCGAAGAAGATGACAAGTTTTTAACTGATTTGTTTAAGTTGCTTATGGATAGCAAGACCTCGGATTCTAAGAGAAGAGATTTGGTGCTGTTTTTAAAAGAGTTTTGCAATTTCTCACAAAACTTACAGCCACAGGATAAAGATGCTTTTTATAAAACCTTGGTGACACTTGGAGTTTTGCCTGCATTAGAGATCACACTAGGTATAAAAGATCAAAAGACTAAGACAGCATCAATAGACATACTCACATACATTGTTGAGTTCTCACCTTCAGTAGTGAGGGATTACACATTGCAACAAGCAAATAACACAGAGGAGGTATGTATAAGATTTACTTAAGGTTAAAAGTTTGACCTCAGTGTTATTATCTAATCTTCTTAAATCATTTCAGGAGCAAATGCTATTAAATATAGTAATAGAACAGATGCTTCGTGATAGAGACCCTGAGTTAGGGGGTGCAGTGCAACTAATGGGTGTACTCCGTATACTCTTGGACCCTGAAAGTATGCTTGCATCTGTAAATAAGAGTGAAAAGGCAGATTTCTTAAATTTCTTCTATAAACACAGTATACAAACACTTATAGGTGAGTTATCACTGAAATATACAAAGAATCATGTGGATTCCACATTGTGGAATGCCACTTGTGTCGACACACTTGCACATTCCTATCTGCCAAGGACATCGTTTAGCGCTGACGCGGCGGCAGATTCGGCCGAGGATCTCAAGAGGTGCAAATATGCGGGTATCGACTGAGCCTACGTATTTACTCTTGTTGGGGTTGAGAATAGGTTAGTGGGGTACCAAGGCCTACCGAGTCTTCCTAATTTTATCGAGGCGATGACGCGTGACCCGAGTCCTGGTGAGTATCTGGCTCAGCAAATCAGCGTGGCAATGCAGCCAGTGTCCTAGGGATGCTTCTGATTATTACTGATTTGGATCAGTTGAGGTAACCCCAAGTCCTTTGCAGCAGTCTGCAGATAGCTCAACCGTTTCATATGTATGTACTAGTTGCGCTCCGCGATTTCACCCGCGCAGATTTAAATCCCAGTATTCGGATAAAAAGTAGCCTCTGTGCAATGAGGATCAGTCACACAACGGGAAAATCCAATTTTGACTATAACATTGCATGCGTTATAACGGTCTGAGTACACAGGTTTTTGATTTTTTGAAATCCGTCCATAAATAGCAAAGTTATTTAATATTTTATCTAGCTCCCTTTCGAAACGGGCGCCTCTCGCCCGTGGATACCTCTGACGTCAGATTATAGAGTCACCGCGCGATCGCATTCGTCCAGTACTCCATGTTCGTAGTTAGCTCCATATTAGTAGCGAACACCGTCGGTTCTTTGAAGTTTTATGCATTTTCGGTTTATTGTTTCTGTGTTCTTTATTAATGAGCAACAAATTGGAAGATGTATTTGAAAAAGGACAGTCAGATAATCTACCTAAAGTGGATTTTTTCATGGTTTTTGAATATTTAAATAATCACGTGAAGTATACCAGCGCTGAAATCCGTGTTTGGAAGCTTCAAAGGAAAGCTACCTAGGTACCTACCTAATTTAATTTGTTTTAGTTAGTTCAAGCATCTGTTTTGGTAGCTACCTACTTATTTACATGGCAGTACGGAAGGTAGGTAAGTAATGTGAAAATAAAAAAATAACCTAGGTATAAGCAGGTGTAGGTATAAGCAGGCATAGTTTATTGCGATTCAGTAAGTGCCGGCACAAAACAGATAGGTACATAAGTCAATCACTTTTCATACCTACTACGCTCGGTGGTCGCGCTAATAGCAACCTCAGTGGTGCAGCGGTCGAGAGTCCGCCTGCGACGCAAGAGGTTGCGGGTTCGATTCCTGCCTCGGAACAAATTTGTGTACGATCTGCAGAAATCTATTTCGTTGGTCTGGGTGTTTCCGTGTTTTCTATGTATAATAAAAAATATCTATCTATGTATCTAATGTATTAAATATATCAGTCATCTAGTACCCAAGCAAAAACACAAGCTTTGAGTAGCTTACTTTGGGGCTAGATGTGCTGTGTGGATTGTCCATCATTATTTCTTCGCACTGGTCGAGTCGAGTAGCACCCCCCACCAGTATTTTGATGTTAGCAGCCGATAACGATAACGGTAATGGTAACGATACTTATTATTGTCCTACAATCGGCGGTCTTATCGCATGTTGCGATCTCTTCCAGACAACCGTTACGGTAACGGTAACAATACTTATTATTGTCCTACAATCGGTGGTCTTATCGCATGTTGCGATCTCTTCCAGACAACCGTTAATTTTTTTTCTAAGAACTTAGTACCTACTAATGCTTCTCATCAGTACTTCGGTTTTATACTGATTTAAAATAGTAAACTAGGTATGTAAAAAATAAATCGAGCTTAGATAGCCACCTCACAACATATTAAATTCTCTGTCATATAATGCCGTTGCAGATCTCAAGTTCATCTAAACATTGTAGACCGGGAGTACGCCGTAGGTTTTTGTTTCGACGCACTGAAATGGTGCAGCATCAGGGTGATAAGGTAGGTATATATGAAACTTTAACGACAATAAATCCAACAACAAAGCGACCGGGTCAAGCACAGCTCAAAAACTGCGCGGGATACTGTCTATAATACGTACAAAACTGGAGAGCGCGTCCGGCGGCTTCGGCGGGCGCGCCGAGCTGGTCTATAATGACGTCACACGCTCGCAGCTCGTATGGGTGTTTTTCTAACAGCTGCAGTAAAATCGCTGTATCTTTGTCATTTCTTGTCCGATTTGAATATTTTTTTCACAGTATGTCATGGTTTGATATCGATTATCAATCTACATACTTATCTAAAAACGTGACTGATCCTCATTCCAGGCTATAATCTATATCTCTGCTAAGTTTCAACCAGATTCGTTTAGCCGTTCCGGCGTGAAAGAATAACAAACATCCATCCATACTTACAAACTTTCGCGTTTATAGTAGTAGTAAGTAGGATAGTTTTGCTCATCCTGCAAAACTATCCTACTTATAGTGTTTTTTTGTATAATGAGCCCCTCAGGTCTTACTATACCTCACTTTTTCACAGCACCGCTACTAGCAAACACTACAGGCGAGAAGCCGCTGAAAGAAGACTACCACACTGTGCAGCTACTCGGACTGGTGTTGGAGTTACTTGCTTTCTGTGTTGAACATCACACATACCATATCAAGACCTGCATATTGAATAAGGTATGTGATGTAAACATGCCAGCTGCCATCCGTGGCTTCATACGCGTATTAGTAGTGATTGCTTATATTATATTAGCGTTTTCTCATTATTGGGTTCAGTATTTTTTCGGGATAAAAAGATAAAAAGGTATGGGGTATGTTATTTATCTATCTAATACCTTTAAATGAGCAATTCTTTATTATTTTTTAGTTTTAGTTTCGGCCTGAAAGAGTAACAAACATCCATCCATCTATCCATCCATCCATACTCACAAACTTTTACGTTTATAATATTACTAGGATAGGATGACATCCTGACGTCTATTGGCGAGTAACAATACTACTATTTTTTAAGTTACTTCAGTAGATGGCGTTGATAAGCAACCAAGCAAAGCTCGTTCACCCAGATCTACATATATCTATAATTGTTCTAAGTTTCATCCCGCTCGGTTTATTGGTTAGTGCATGATTGAGCCCCAAATATCAATGTATCCAAACATCGTAACTATCGTACGTAAGGGTAGGTTACAGGATAATGTTCCTAGGAGACCCATCCTTAACTTTTTGAGATATTCTGATGACTATTCACAGATTTTGGACAACTTGTACAGTCAACAAAATAAATGCTAAAATACCTACCAAAATATTTTTTGTTGCCTATCGATCCCGTTTAATGTAGGGATCAAAAGACCATGGGACCTTGTGAGGTATGAGTACAAGAAATGACGTTTCCCATACATTTTGTACAAAACATTGACTAATCAACTCGAAATACATATTTTTTGTTGCCAAGCGATCCTATTCCTTACTTTGATCAAAAAGTCTTTAAAGCCAACTGAAATTCGGCAGTAAAATAAAACAATAAAAACAAGCTGGATTTCCAATGAATCATTAATTACTATTTTTAGTGGCGAGAAGTATAGTTGAAAGGTATCAGTTGCAACAAATCCTTTGAACTGTGTTGTACTTCAGAAGGTGTTGTACTTCAGAAGGCACAACACTATGAGATACTAATTTCAATTTTTCTTATAATTCAGGACCTTCTCCGTCGCATCTTAGTGCTCATGAGGTCAATGCACACTTTCCTAGTGCTTGGCGCACTGAGATTCATGAGGAAAATCATCGCGCTGAAGGATGAATACTACAACAGATACATCATCAAGGGAAACCTCTTTGCGCCTGTGGTCGACGCTTTTCTAAGAAACAACGGCAGGTAAGGTCTTGGAAGAGATTTCTTAGAGAGACTTAATTGATAATTGTTCCATTAAATCTTTGCTTATGTTAAGATGTCATTTAACGCCAAATCCTGTAGGATGAATGAATGAAAAATTCATTATTAATTATAAATAAATATTTTTTTTTATATTTTGCTATATGTTATATTAACAAAAAAATAAAAAATAAGTAGTAGGTACAATGGGCGGTCTTATCGCTGAAGGCGATTTCTTCCAGACAACCTTTGGATGTGTGGCTAGGGTAGCCGAGGGCAAACATAGCTTTGGCTTAGTTTTTGACTAGATAGTGATGTTTGGAAAGTCCACCAATATATATATTTATTTATTTAGTTAACATCCAACTAAAATAGTCATCCAAATTAAATTGCACCTTCTCACTCTATGAGTATTTAATATTTAGATGTGACTAAGTGCAAGCCCATGGCTGCTGCTATAATTTAAGTATAATTAAGTAATTGATTTTCTTACGATGTTTGCCTACACAGTATGCACACACTGGAATTACGCACATACATTTAGTATGATATGACATAGTAGATGTCATTTATCCTACCTATTTCTATTTAAAAAATACGAAAAACAAAAAATACTTTTTCGAAATTTTCTATTAGCAATAACCATCCAAATTATTTACAGATACAATCTACTAGATTCTGCCATATTAGAACTATTTGAGTTCATCAAACTGGAAGACATAAAGTCACTCTGTTCACATGTCGTCGAAAACTATGGCAAAGTCTTGGAAGATGTGGAATACGTGCAAACCTTCAAAGCTCTAAAAACGCGGTACGATCAACACCAAGACAAGCTGAAGGAACGAGATAGAGGTAAGAAACTTGTCGTTTATTTAGCTTTATGAATTACTAGTCGCGCCCCACGGTTTCACCCGCGCAGATTAAAATCCCGGTACCTATTTCCACGGGATAAAAGTAGCCGATGTGCTATTACAGACTATAATCTACCTCTGTCGAGTTTCATACAGATCCGTTCAGCCGTTCCGGCGTGAAGGAGTAACAAACATCCATCCATACTCACAAACTTTCGCGTTTATAATAGTAGTAGGATGAATTTCACGCTAGCTGTAGTAGTAGCGTACAACAAATTACTGCATGTGGATCAGAAAGGCACTGTAGCAAGTGAAATTATTGGATGAATGAGAGTTCCTTTGATTGGTATGGCGTGAGTGATACCGCTATCACATGAGTGTGGATATTCGGTGATATATTGCTGTAATGGTAGTTGTAGTTGAACAATTTCTTTCATGTACTCTAAATTTTGTCACTGACATCCGTGCTGTGTAAGTCTGACTTCCAGCGGCTTTTGTACGGAGGCACGATAAGTGCCATAGCCAATATTGTTTTGATCCCATTACACAAGGATATGTTTTGATTTTATAACTTGATCTTCCAGTAAGCGGCAGTGTGGGCGTGACAGAAACAGTTGTGCCATCGCTGCTACGCACGCGATATAGACGAGAAGCGCGCCAACCGGACGAGGAAGAAGAGATGTGGTTCAATGATGAAGACGAGCTGGACGATGAAGCGCCGTTGGACGCCGCGACGCCGCATCCGCATCACACGTTAGATGCTATCGGTAAGTGAGACTTGTTTTATCCTGGCATAAAACGGTTTTAAATTAAATTAAAAACAAGCACTTTTAGCATCAAAAATCACTTGACAGGCACAAAAAAACAAGTTAGGTTAGTGATAGGTTAGTCTAGAGAGGAAGACGACCGTTAGGCTTCTCACTCGCTGATTATCAGCGCTATTCCACCACTGCAGATATCATAGATATTATATCATCATAGAAAATGTTTTCCCATTACCCAAAGGTTAGCTGGTAGATAATGCTATCCAGCATTAAGCTCGCCTATGTACACTGTATTTTTGTGCAATAAAGAATTTTCTATCTATCTATCTATAGATCTCAACTTGAGTTTTTTTATTGATTTGAGCTTTAAGACAAAGAGGTCGTAAGAGCCAAGTCGCAATGACCACGTAAGACATTGGGTTGCTAGCCAATATTGTTTTAATTTAATTTTTTTTGTGACATAATTTTTCTATGGTATTTCCTTTGCAGGCAAAATCGTCGAGAAGAAAGTGTGTGCGACGAACACAGACGTAGCTAACGGCCCGAGCAGGGTACTGCTCACGACGACGACTGCGGCTAAGCCGACGCACCCCGACGTTCAGGTATCCTCGCCAAGATTACTCAATAAGGTAAACTTTTAGTTCCCTCACTCCTGTTACTTCGCTTTGTGCTGGGGGCATCACACGGCATGTCACAGAGGAGACAACTAAACCGGTTGCTTTACAAAATACTAGCTGCGCCCCGCGGTTTCATTCGCGTAGTTTTGAATCCCGGTATTACCGTGGTAATACCGGGATTCAAAACTACGCGAATATGCTATTCCAAACTAACCTATCTCTGTGCCAAATTTCATCCACATCCGTTCAGCCGTTCTGGAGTTATTGAATAACAAACATCCATGCACACATCCATCCAAACTTTCACATATTTATAACTAGCTGCGCCCTGCGGTTTCCCGCGTAGTTTTAAATCCTGGTATTCCCACGGGTTGAAAAGTAGCCTATGTGGTATACCAGACTATAATCTATGTCTGTGCCAAATTCCATCAGATCTTGCTTTTCTGGTGTTATTAAGTAACAAACATCCAAACTTTCACATTTATGATATTAGTTAGATAAATTCCTTAGACTTATATTACATGGTTGTAGTTACGTTAAATGAACCTCTCATTACTTTTGTGTAGCATCTGATGTTTGGGCGGTCTAGGCAACAGTGAATTTAGCCGTTCTACTGAGCGGCAGAAAAATTATGTATTTATGCGATGAGTGCAATGACTAATTTTATTATTATGCGGCTTACTTCACATTTACTAAAAGTGAATACAAAAGTAATAATGACAATTTACCAAACGTAAATTTATTATTATGTGAATGGGACTGTTGGGAGGGGAAGACCTCGGCGGACGTACCTAGATCAGATAGCAGACGTTTTAGTCTTGAGAAAGGAAAGGACAGAAGGCGTAGTCGCAGTTTTGGTTGACATATTACACACGTGTATGGTGTACACTACACGCAGTTTTTGTATGAAAATAAGAAAAGTCGGTCGTGTCCGCTAGGGGCGCTTTTCTTATTTTTATACAAAACTGAGTGTAGTGTACACCATACACGCGTGTAATATGTCAACCAAAACTGCGACTACGCCCTCAGGTCAAGAGTACCCTAAACCGACGAGCATGTATGAAGAATGTTATGAGAGTGATTGAAGCGAAAGAGGTATGTCGGGATCGTAGCAAGTGGAAATCCGTGGTCTCTGCCTACCCCGATGGGAAATAGGCGTGATTTTATGTATGTATTTTTTTTCTTATATTGCTTGACGACGTGATTGCTTACTTACATAAATATTTGAGGCGTTCACCCTCCGGGCACGTTCATTTTCGACCCTGCAGATCCTGTAAGGCAGTGTAAGGTTTTGGGATAAAATATGTACAACCTGTATAAGCTTATAGGTAGGTGTAGGTTGTATTCTATTTTAATTCCAAGTTTTATCCAAATTGGTCCAGTGGTTTATTGAGCTACAAACATCTGAATTAAAGCATCCTTTTCACATTTTTTATATTAGTAGAATAAAACAAAAGCTGGATGAATTTGGCAAATTAAGATTTTTAGGTACGCGCCAAAATATTGTGACTGTTCCGCAAAACAGTCCTAACATGGACCATTTCTATCTCAGGGGCTGGTAGACTATGACGGTGACTCTGACGAAGAGGAAGAAGGCGCTGGCGGTACAAGCAGCAACATCGAGGAACGCGACGCTAAGCGGCCGCGGTTGGTGTAGTCACCTACCCGCATATTCAAGGAATATAGAGGAACAAAGCTCTGCCCCCCTCGCTGTGACTGTGTGGCCCAGTGACATAAAACAGGTGACTCGCGATCTTCGACACATCGGTGGTTTTATCGCAGGATTTTCACATTAGTAGTTTAGATCGCGTGATCACATACGCGGTTTTGATTCACAGGATTATTATTCGAGGTTTTAATTCGCAAGATAAGTGTTACATGGTTTTGATTCTTATTGTGAGTTCAGTCTGCATTCTCTTGTGATTTTGTAACACTTGTTGAGTTGATTCCTATTGATCGTTTCGAATAGACAGGTTAGGTAACGAGAAACGAATCTCAGTCTAATAGGCGTTATTCATGAGTTCTGTAAAAGTTTGAATACTTACGTATAAAAATCAAACTAAATCGCCAGAGAATGTAGACAAAATAGTTTGCGACTGCCAGTTATGGAGGAACATAGACGTTCCAAGACAGAAGCTGTATTTGCCCTACTCATTGTCATAGAGAATGAATAAGACAAATAGAGGTTCGCATTGCTCCCGTCTTTTAGGCAGATAATGTGAAATCTCAGCTGTTGTGTTGAAAGTTTGAGGATGACTTAGGTTTTTAAATATCAACCTTACTAAGCACTTTAAATAGTTTCATACTGTTTCACAAGAAGCTAATGACACGATAAGAGAGAAGGGGAAAATCATTGATTGGCTTTGCTTGTAGATAAAATTGAAACCTGTAATATGATGTATGTAAATGCACAAAAATATCAAAATCTATCACATTTATGAATAGTCATAATTTGCTGGAATTTTGAATAGTTTTGACATAACTAGTTGAATTTCACAGTCTGCTGGTTTGCATTCTAGTTCGGCGTATGGGCACCATATCCCATAGCAGGCTTGTCCATTATTGTAAATACAAAGTGCTAACACTTGAGTGTTCTACTTTGATTAGTTAGTTAGAGTATGAAGTCTTTCATACCTGTTAGCGTAATTTAAATGGCATCCATCAGAATGTAGAACAAAATTTGGTTTCGTAGTAAGTAAAGGTTAGGTTACTTTGTCAATGATTTAAATCGAAAAGTACAAAGAAAATATAGAGTGCTAACATGCTATGGACTCGTAAACATAATAATAATAGGAAAAGAAACCAAGCATGGAGTGTGAACGTGTAAAAATGTAGGTATTTATGAGAGAAAACTACTTATTGGAACATAATATGACCAATCGTATTTTAGAATGTTGTAGGTAAATCTTATGTGTGCTGTGGAATTGCTGCTCATTTGGGCTAAGTTCTGTTCATATTATATAGAAATACCTACGACATGAGTCAGACCGATGTTGTTTCACTCTATTTAGGCACATAAGTTTCCGTCAAGGCAAATTTTAGTCCTAACAATTTGACCGCCGAATACTAAGTGCGGAAATGGCTGATGTAAGCGATTGATGAACAACTCGGCAAAGTTTCTTGTCTTGTAAAATCTCAACAAATAAAATGAACAGAACTAAAACCGTACATTCAGACTTGTCTGATCTCTATTTTTATTTTCACAAAAATGCTTTCTATTGCAATTGCAATATTCTCTTAAATATGTTTGTTTCTTCATTTTGCACAATTAATATAATGAGTTGAGTTTTTGTGAGATTGCATGCGATTATGTGTTTGTACATATGTATCCTGCTTGCTGTTTTAGATACTAACATGTTTATATCGAAGTACATAGTTATATGGATCATTTACTCAAAAAAAAAAGGTAGAATAAGTTAAATATATTTTGGTACAAAATATGACTTCCATTTATCTAGGTACGCATTATACCTATCGTAAATTAATTTTAGTATATCTCACAAAGGCTCAACATTTGTTGAGAGTATAGTTTTGATATTATTTTTGATTTGTAATTGATTTTTTGGAGTAATCTACGCATATTTATCTGGATCCTGACATTTTTTTTAAAACATTATTTGCCTTGATTTTGCTTGTTATAGACGAAAATACGTGTTGAATGGGCTTATTGATTTAGTTTTCACCTTGTTTCGATGATGAACGAATCTCTACAACAGAACACCGAAGCAAGTAAATTCAAATAGAAAATGAGATAAAAAAAACATAGTAATTGAATACATTTTAGGATCCAGATTTATAATGCTGTAGGTATAACCAAAATATGTAATAAAACATAAGTGATTTTTATATGTGCTTTAATAAGAAATTCTCTGTTCCGCATGCTTTTGATAAACTTATCAATATTGCAATTTTTTTCATGTAAATCATTGAACTATTTAATTTAACCTGTCTGGTCCATTTCACAAGACAAATATCTTTGATATTGCCTGCCTATTCCTATTCTATACAAAACCTTACTTTTTTTTAATTTAACAAAACATTATTACAGTATTTGTTTTACAACATTTGTGACGATGTTGGCAAAAAATTTGAAGAGTTGATTGATTTGCGCTAAGGTTGTTTATTTGCTGTAAAATTTATTTTCGTACAAGTAAATGCAACCGTAAATTATTATAAAGCTCTTGATTTGTGGAGAACAGTTGTAAGTGTTCTTAATTTTTCTGAAAAGCTTGTGTGGATGACAGTATCTTGTCCACACAAGTTAGGTTTATCTAAATGACTTTGATGCATTTTTGCAATGTTGCATCGAACTAAAACTCATGTGTCCCGGTATCAGTATTACGTTTTTCTATACTTTCAACAAAAAATCTTTACTATTTCGCTTATGGTTGTAGCTTTTTGTACGGCAATAATAATGTGTATGTGATAAAAGTATCTGATTAATATCCATAATATTTTATTGCATTGAAAAACCTAGTTTAATCATTCGTATATGTACATACTATTAGATTTTGTGATAAACATTATCTTCAATGAATTTTAATATGCTGTTATGCAGAATAACGTCTATAACTGGCTCTTCACATTAGCGTATTGGTTTTCGCAGGGACTTATTATTTATTCGTACTTCGCACGCATATATTTTATGTATTAATTTGAACTAAATAAAATCGTGCATGCAATCTTACGCTATTCAACATGTGGTTGATTTTATTTTTAACAATTAATGGTGTTTTCAAAGTACCTTCAAAGCCATCGCTATGTGAAGTGCCTACCATATTAGTGTAGGTACTTCAATCGTTATTTTTTAAGCTCAAAAAGTTTACTAAACACAGCGGAGCCCTACATTCGTCGTCCCGCGAGAAATGGCGTCTCCAAACCGCTACATGTTTATCCCCATTTCTATTGATAGTTTACACATAAACAGAAACCAATCCATGCTATATAATCTAATTAATCGAACAGCAAAAAGGTAAAAACAAATTCCTCAACAACTTTTTATTACAAGCTGTTTTGAGGTCATCACTATTCTAAAAAACAAGATAGCGCTCATAAGTTTCACAACTCAGCATCGCTCCTGTATAGACTGGATAAAGCTGGTTTGTTTTATACAACATGTAATTTGGGGGAAGTAATTGTACTAGTTTTCGGGAGATGTCTGTTAACTCCTTGTACTGTTTGAAACTGCCTAATTATTCGTATCGCATCAAAATTGGTAGCTCTGTTCCAACATTTTTCGCTAACTATTTATTTAATAATAATTTTAGTTTTCTCGATTCTCGATTCATGCTGATCAATTTTAAATGCTAATTATCAATACACCATTTCCGTCATTCATTGTCGAAACTCCATACTCTTTCGGAGTTATTTATTTATTTATTGGCGAAAGAACAATTCGAATGTATGTGACGAGTTTTTGTTGACTTTGGTTTATACTCCTTACGGAATCGGATAATGACACTCAATTTATCACCCGTAAAAAACATATCAATTTAAATATGTATCTAAAAGAACTATTGATCTCTGTAACCACCACTTTTCTTTTATCTACGTATGATGGTCACACAAAACTGCGATCTAAGCTTAACATTTATTTTACGTCTCAATATCACATGATGCACAGTGAAAGCGAGACAAACACAATATATACTATACGTGGGATAAATTTGTCAGAATATATTGTAAATAATATAACTTTTTGTGTATGTAATAATTTTATTTCGAAATCTGCCAAATCCACGTGTAATAAATAGGCTATAGCATGGGGCTGTCAATTAGATTTATACGATTATTATATTCCTTGAAATAACTACATTTATGAATGCCTATCATTACTAGCTGCAGGTAAGTGGTTTTCATTGCAAGTCCGTTATGCCGACCACATGCATGCAGATAGTGAAATAGGCCCTATTTGAAAAATACGAAGCTCTAGGTGAAAGTAGACTGTAATGATCACTATTTTTTATCTGTCTAGGTGGATGACCATCATAATCTAATTTATACACAAAATTAAATTAAATAGATATACCTATTGGCAAGTTGTGTAAAATAAATAAGCTTACTATAATGCTATTATTATGATGTCACTAGTTAAGTAAGCAATATAAATAAGGTAATTCAAATGATGTTGTTTAATTGACAAACAAATTTTTCTATGAAATAGGTACAATAAAATGAATAGATTCAGATCTACAATCATAAGAATAAAATAATGTAGGAAACATTTAACTTTATCACACCACACTTAAACGAGTATCAGAATCAGAGACAATAAATACATTACTAATGTATATAATTATGGCATTCTACTAATGATTAGTAGAATGCCATAATGTCGTTACCTTACTGCAGCAGGACTATGTATTCTAAATATTTGGAAACGTTTCGATAACATCAGAATTTGTCTCGAGCTTTTGTTTATAAGACAGAAACGAACGAAACGTTTTCAAATAGACGACCTCTGTGGCGCAGCGGGCGAGAGCCTGCCTGCGACGCAAGAGGTTGCGGGTTCGATTCCCGCCTTGGAACAAATTTGTGTACGATCTGCAGAAATTTGTTCCGATGGTCTGGGTGTTCTCTATGTATAATAAAAAATATCTATCTATGTAAGTATATAATGTGTTAAATATATCAGTTATCTAGTACCCATAACACAAGCTTTGAATAGCTTACTTTGGGGCTAGATAGTGCTGTGTGGATTATAATAATAAAATAAAAATAAAAAGCTTTATTACTTACTTACACATTGAATACACACTGTATACTAATACCTACTATATTAATGCTATTTAACATGTGTTTATTTGATTTCTAAAAAAGAGTTTAATTATAGGTGTAAGTACCGCCTAAAGCGGTAAAAGCCTCCTCCATTTGCCTCCATTTCGTTCTGTCTCTAGCAGCTCTAGTCCAAGCAAAGCCTGCTATTTTGACGATGTCGTCGCTCCATCGTTTTCGAGGTCTGCCTGGTCTTCGCTTTTTATCGAGGGGGTACCAATTTGTCGTTGTTTTGGTCCACCTGTCATCTGCCACTCGTTGCACATGTCCGGCCCATTTCCATTTTAAGTGGAGGATTTTCTTGATGGCATCTTTTGCTTTGGTCTTTTTTCTTATAACGCTGTTTTTTACCTTGTCCTTTAGTTTAAGGCCTACATAGCTCCTCTCTATTCCTCTTTGACATACTCTAATTTTTTCCAAGGTCTTTTTTGTAAGGGCCCATGTCTGACATGCGTACGTGAGGCATGGAAGCAGACACATTTCCATGGTATTTGTTTTCAGTTTGATAGGTAGCTTATTTTTGAAAATTTCTCTCAACGCCCAGTATTTGTTCCATGTGCTCTTAGTTCTCCGCTCTATTTCTTTTTCAGTTGATGCTTTAAATGTGATCAGGTGACCTAGATAAATGTAATCTTCGACATATTCTAGATTCGATGATTGTATGGTCATGGGAGCCTCATACCTATTTGTCATTATTTTTGTCTTGTCCCAGTTGACTTCCAGTCCTACCTTTCTACTAGCTTCACACAGTTCCGCTAAACACGTTTGCATTTCCTGTGGATCTTCTGAAAGCACAACAATATCGTCTGCAAAGCGTAAATGCGATAGATATTTTCCATGTATATTTATACCTTTACAGTCCCAGTCTAGTTTTTTGAATATTTCTTCGAGTACGGCGATAAAAAGCTTGGGTGAGAGGGGGTCCCCTTGTTTCACACCTCTTTCGATTTTGAAGTTAGGTCCTGGTTTATCTAGAGTTATTTGTGATGTACTGTTCTTGTATATTTCTTGCATCAGATTGATGTACTCTTTATTTACTCCTTGTACAGATAGAGCGTGCCATATGAAGTTATGTGATATTGAATCAAAAGCTTTGCTGTAATCGATAAAGCAGAGGTATAGTGGTTTGTCGTACTCACAATATTTTTCTATGATCTGCTTTAACGTGTGGATATGATCTACTGTAGAGAAGTTTTTTACAAATCCAGCTTGCTCAACCGGTTGGTTTTCATCTATGGTTTTTGTCAAACGTCTCAGTAGAGTGGTAGAGAAGACTTTGTACACGCAGGACATGAGACTGATGGGCCTGTAGTTCGATATCATCTTGGCATCCCCTTTTTTGTAGAGCAGTACTATGTTAGAGTTAGTCCATTGCTTCGGTATCTCATTCCTTGAGAGTACTAGATTAAAAAGGTTGGTAAGTGGTTTCACAAGAATATCTTTACCGGTACTAAGCATCTCATTTGTTATTCCATCAGGTCCTGGGCTTTTGTCAAATTTTAATTTGTTTAATGAGTGGTAGATTTCGTTTTCTCTAAAAGCTGGTACAGGGTCATCGTTTATGTAGTTTGCAGGTTGATTTTCGCTCCAACAATTTGTCTTTGCATATAGATTTCTGTAGAAGTTTGTAGCTACTAGCAAGACTTCGTTCCTGTTTGTGATTGTTGTACCAGCATCATTTTGCAGTTGACTCATCAACTGTTTTGAGTTACTAAGATGTTTGTAGGCTTTTTTAACAGCTCCCGACTTTTTTAAATAATTCTCGATAACGTCTAGTCTATATTTCTTTGTGTTAAATTTTATCTTTTTATGAATTATTTTGTAAAGTTTACTCAGTTGGTGTTTTTCTTGTTTTGTTTTATTTTGTCGGTTTTTCAGTTTGTGTTTTTCTTCTTTGAGCTCTATTATTTCATTTGTTGTTATTTTTTGTTTACGTAGATCTTTCTGGAGAATCTTGGCAGAGCTGCAGCTTCGTAAGATATTTTTCTCTATGTTGTCGTAATACTCTTGCACTGATTTGTTTGTTCCGTCTACGTAGTTGCCCTTGCAAAGTTCATTTGTGTATTTATCGCTGTCTATATTTTTTCCGGGATTTGTTATGTAATAGGCTCGTGATTTATTTTTATTTTCTATATTTAGTGTCACTCTTACTAGTCGGTGGTCACTTGGATGTTTCAGGCTACTTATAACACTGCAGTTCTCAATTATATGTGGCATGTTTGTTGCAATGTAATCTATTTCGTTCTTCGTATTACCATCGGGTGACATCCATGTCCATCTAAGCTTAGGCGATTTCTTAAACATAGTGTTGGTAATCATAAGGTTATGTTGGAAGCAGAAATTAATGAATTCTTCACCCCTTTTGTTCCTTTTTCCGTATCCATATCTTCCCATTACCCTACTTTCACATTCTTTTGGTTCTCCAATCTTTGCGTTCATGTCTCCCATAAAAATCAGCCTTGATGAGTAATGTTCCGTTAATTTTTCAAGGGACTCATAGAACTCTTCCATTTCTTTTTCATCCGAGCTTGTAGTAGGGGCGTATGACTGGACTAATGTAATTTTTTTTCCCCTGTATGCTTATAATCAGTAACGCCACTCTTTCTGTTATGCCGATAAAGTCTAACACTGTAATAGTACTTTGTTTCTTTACAAGAAATCCAACTCCATTTCTTCCTTTAGATTCGCCGTTTAGGTAGAGTCTATAATAACCTCTATCCTCTAAGGTGTAGCCTTGCCAAACAAATAAAATATATATAGGAACATTTAATGTAAGATCTCTGGCAAACGAAACAAGAATAACCGAATTAGAATACGCATTATCAAACATAAAATGGGATGTAATAGGCATATGTGAAACCAGAAGGCTGTGTGGATTGTCCAGCATTATATGTTTTAAAATATCCTCAAGATCAGCAAAAAAAGATCGATACCTACCAACTATCTTGCAGCTTAATCAATCTTGTATCCTTAGGTTAGGACATGTCAACGACCTAAGCGTTGATTACACCCCATGATTATTACACCTAACGAGTACTTTGGCGATACAGTGCGGATGACGTCATCCGCAGTGAACGCGCCATTCGGAATTGCTTTGAAAATACCGATACTGCCGATGCAAAATCCGGATGCAGTGGACGCACCCCATCGGTGTTTTTTAAATACCGACGCTCCGTCCGCTCCGTACACAGCGATGCTGATGCGGTGGACGCGTACCTCAAAGAGGCGAGACGGTCACTAGAATCAGTTTGTTTACTAGGCCGAGTACCTACCTCTTCGCCTGTTTACTGTCTCGCCACTGTTCTCGTTAGGTGTAATCAACGCATTACGAACAGTTCTAAAGACTAGTGTCCACTACTTCAGTCTTCAGTTTGCTAGCAAGCGCGCGCCGAAGCTGCATCGCGTCTGGAGGCGGTAGTGGGGTCGCCCCTGCGAGGGCCGCAGCCGCCGCTCGAGCTGACCGCGGCCTTGCTTTCGAGCGGGAGCCTTCACCACCTGGCAAATTGTGAATAATTTTTTAGATGGAGTAGTCCTGAGGATCGGAAAGAGGAAGTATGCGCTGGTGCTAGTTGCCTCGTCTGTACAATTCATAGGTATGTTTATGTACCTACTAATATTATGGTGTACACGTACAGAATGTGAGTTCCGAGTTTACGGACTCATTTTTGTGTGAAGTCGGTGACTTCTAACCACGTCCGCTGGGGCATCAGAAGTTGATGTCTTTTTTAGAATTTTAAAACTGGTTTACCATATTAACAAGTTTGATAAACAGAATGAAAATCATTTTTTTTTTCTTTTAATTTGTGATGTTCACTTTATGTACCTATCCATCCATTTCCCATTGGTAGGCAATGTGTCAGTGTAACCGTTCAAGCAATTGTTTTTTAATCAGTTTTTTATTCAATTTACCTGCAGCGGCATCCTCGTCTGTTTCGGCAGCTCCAAGACGTTTCTCACGAACTTGCTTCTTTAACGCGAGGAGCTTGTCCCGTTGCTGCTTCAGGTACTCTTGGCGCACTTTCACTTCTTCCTCGCTGACCTGATAATATAAATAACTAGTAGCGCCGCGCGGTTTCACCCGCGCAGTTTTAAAGTCCGGTATTCCCACTGGATAAAAAGTAGCGTATGTGCTATTCCAGACTATAATTATATCTCTGCCAAGTTTCATCCAGCTCCGTTCAGCCGTTCCGGCGTGAAAGAGTAACAAACATCCATCCATCCATACTTACAAACTTTCGTGTTTATAATCGGCTACATAGACTTAGCTTTTAGGCTTATTAGGGGCTTGGATGGTTTTCCTCGTTTTAGATGTAATTAATAATGCAGGGGTATGAGTCCCCTAGACAAATACCTACATCATTATGACGTCCCGTAAATAGGGATTTACGGGACGCCCCTTATTGCCTGAGATATAATTGTATATACCTATTGAATAGACTTCCTGTGATATCGATATAAGTAACAAGTAACAACCCTATGACGAGGCTGAGATCTTTTTTTTTTCATAGTGCTACCAGGGTATACCTCAAGGAGGTTACCAGACCTAGCACCCCGTCTAAAAGCTCTTACCTCAACCTTTCTAGGCGGTGGTTTCGGCGGTTCCATTGCAGTTTTCTTCACTGCTACAGTTGGGGACACAGAAGACGTAGTCTCGGAGATTTCCTTGTTTTCAAAGCTGTACAGCTTTGACAATAGATTCTTCTTCTCGGCCACAACAGCTGCTGGTGGAACTGTTGCAATATCTTCTGTTTCGTCAAAGGCTTCGACAAGTTGCAATCTGTAAATGTAGGTATTATTTGTGTGAACATATGCAGCTGGGTTCATGGATTCTTTCAGCACCTTGTTAACCTCAGTCAGTCTGTCACTTGTTATTTATTATTACGTCTACCTAATGTCTACCATAAACTAATTCTACAACGTAGTAGCAGATAGTAGGGTTAAAATGGTATAGATCTATGGGGAGAGAGAAGGGAACCTCTACTTACATTCCCTTAAGATTTTAAGAGTATACCTTGGTAAGTAATAAAGCTCATTGTGAAGGGCTCTTCCGGAGAAGTACCTGCTACCACCATGCCATTTTCTACCGCTAATCAGCTTTCCTGTGTTGTTGGTTCGAATAGTGTATTACAGGCACATGAGGGGGACGCAGGGCAGTAGGTAGGTACGTACATCGTGCTGGACTTTCTAGGCAATTCTTTGTTAAGTTTTTTCTTCAGAAAGTTGCATAAAAAATTTGAAAGAGCAGTTTTAAGCGTGCTTGGCATGATCAAAAGACTGACTTATTCTTTAACTCCGTCATCACATCGTCGCAGTCGGGCCAGGCGTCGCTTTCATCGCTTCGTGAAGTGTCAAGGTCCTCGGTGTCTGATGAGAAGATATTAGGCATTGTGCCGTATCTTCTTTCTATCAGTTCCAATGCCTGTAAATCCAAGAGGTTCTTGTATTCATTTACCTACATGGTAAGTAGGTACCTAACCTATAAGTCACGTCAGATGTAAAAAGGACGCTGGAAAAAAAAAAAAAAAAAAATGCTGGACAATCCACACAGCACTATCTAGCCCCAAAGTAAGCTATTCAAAGCTTGTGTTATGGGTACTAGATAACTGATATATTTAATACATTATATACTTACATAGATAGATATTTTTTTATTATACATAGAAAACACCCAGACCATCGGAACAAATTTCTGCAGATCGTACACAAATTTGTTCCACGGCGGGAATCGAACCCGCAACCTCTTGCGTCGCAGGCAGGCTCTCGCCCGCTGCGCCACAGAGGTCGTCAATTAAAAAAGGAAGAAAGTGGAAGGGGAAGTACCAACTCATGGGCAAACACAACTCCATCACTTTCTTCCAGCGTTCTTTTTACATGACGGGGCCCTGTAATATAGGTACCTGCAGTACCTAGGTACTACCTAATGATACGAGATTGTACCTGATAAGTAAGTAGGTAAGTTAGGTACCTGTAACTGAAGCTCTACATTCTTATGAGTCATCATCTTGACGAACATGTCGTAGTCATTAGCGGCCCAGATTTGTTCGAACAGCCTCCTGTGAAAATGGGCTGGCAGACCAGCCAAGTCCCGTGCAGATAACTTACAGGCCGCTTCGAATTGTTCTGCTGTAATACCGATGTCGTCCATAAATGACCCCAGCATGACATCCACCTAGAGTTGCAGAATATTTTAAAATAGGTAGTTGGTAACCTACCCACTCTGGCTGGAGTAACACCAGATGGTTAAAATCACACAGGCAGGTACCTAGGTTATTATAGGTATTATTTACCTAATTATGCACTTACCTACAAGGTCTTAATGGAACCTACAAAAAAAATACTCACCAAATTCCGATATTCATCATGTACTTTCTTGTATTCTGGCCTGTCCAGCACTTCTCCATTATCGGTAGGCTCGAATGCTAAAAATATGTAGGTATATACAATTGATGAAAAGAACATGAAGGCTCTGCACGGTGGTATGCACACCTAAGGTAATTTTCCTAACTCACGTAAAGACTTTTCTTCAACGAAAGTCTGCAGAGGCACATTCCACACTGGGCCATGCAAGAAGCCCACCAGGGAGTCGAACACCCACGCATTACCGTCTGCACTTTCCATATTTTTTCTCTGATTGCGTGTTGAAGAAAAACACTAACTAGGGAAAATTACAGTCATTGACTGGGGAACAAGGGGTAAAATACTGTCTGACGAGAGCTGGGGAAAACTTTCTGACGTCTGTTCCGTCTGTTTATGTTTTGTGTTGCTATGGCTTCAAAACAATGGACGATCTACTATGAAGTAGGTATGGTAGGTACTATTCAAGGCTAGTAAAATGTCAGGCTGTTTTTACTCGGTTCATACACAGAAAAATAAATTCCGTGGGTTCATATAGGTACCTGGTGATACCTAACTACCTAACCTATGTAGTAGGTACCTAGGTACCTACCTAACCTAATCGTTGCAATAGCGCAGTCAGGCAATCACCCAGTCCTTGAGTCTTGCAATGTAAATACCTGTTCAATTAGCTGACAACACGATAAGTAAATTAGGTAGGTATTACCTTCTAACATAGGTAAGTACTTCTTCAACTGTTTTGAAACGGTTGGTGAACGTGTGGAGAGAGGATATATTTTAATTTTTATATTAGGTACCTATGTGCCTCAAAAGTTAATTATGTAAGTACGTACCACCTATTGCAAAAGATGGTCTAAACGTAACTAAGTAGTACCTATTCGGACATGCCTCTGTTTAGCAGGGAAATGAATACTATATTTTATTAGACACTGTTTTTATAAAAAAAATAGTTTCTGCAGCAGTTTTTGTAGGACAAAATTGGTAACTGAAAAAAAGTACATCTAGACGAGGTAGTATGAATATAAGACTTAGGCATGCTCTGTAAAGGTAAGAAAAAATACATTACCAACTTGTCAGTGTCAGTCAAGTCATTGAATGAAGCGATGGGTCGTACTTGTATTAATCACGTACCAGGCCTAGGCAGCGCTTCCACCTTTGCGTACCTTGTTCAGATACCAGGTCTTCAAGTACTTGGATAGTTTAATGGACTGACTTGGATCATAGCATAGTACGTACTCAGCCCGCAGCAAGCACCACCATTCCCACGGTATTTTAGTACTTTGGAACTTCCAATACTTAGCGCAATGCGCAATACGTACATACGTAAAGTCCGCGTCACGCAAAAAGAACGCCGGAAGGTGTGGGGGGGGGGGGGGGTTTGATGCCGCGAGTATTTTGTATGCGCAAACACATCCCCTCCAATGTTTTCCAGCGTTATTTTTGGTTGACGCGCACTATATATATAGGTACTACGTAACGTATATCCTACCTACTAGTACTACACATACCTACTTAAATAAAGTACATAGGCGAACTTAATGTGTAGCGAGCGTAGCGTTACCTAGGTATATACTCTTTGGTGTGTAGGTAGGTAGGTATGTAATCAACTCGGGAATATTTTTTTCCTAAAAATGAAGGACTTGAACGATGTACCTACCTACCTACCTACGCGTTTTTCGCGACGCGGTCGGGCATATTGCCGTCGGCCTAAACTTTAATCCAGCAGTGGAGGCCCAGAGAGTTCAGAAAAAGGTGGGATACGCTTGTTGAACTCTCTGAAGAGAACTAGAAGAGGAAGGTACCTAGGTACCATAACTAAGCAAAGTTAAAACTCCTAGGTATTTAAACAGTTTTTATAAGTAAGGCTGTAAGTTTGTAAGTAGGTAAGTAAGGTACTCACAGAAGTTAGTAAAAATGACTCATTAGGTACCTACTGCACACACAACACAACGCACAATAAATAAACTGACGAATAAAAAAGGACCGAATTTACTCAATTTGAAAAAAAAATCTAAGTACGTGCGATAATGTATCTTATTCTTATGGTATTAGAAGGAGTCATATCTGTAATATTATAATGGCACTTGTACGTTTTCATTTTGCAAGTTCAAGAGTTCAAGGTCTTAAATCACAATCAAAAATGCGTCTTATGTATATGTATCTACCTAGCTACTAGCTAGCCTGCATAATACAGAGCGAGGGTGACGTATCATTCCTTCTTACTTGCCCGTGAACTGCCGCCGCGTGGCGCGGCTCGGCGACGCGACGGGACTCGGGACCTGACCGACCGACATCTCCTCCTCCCTCCTCCTCGCTCATCGCATCGCCCCGCGCCCGGCCTTGTTCAACAAGGTTTGCGCGTACCAGGGCGACGCGATGCTTGCCTCGAAGTATCAATGAAAATACCTGGTATTTATACTAGGTCGAGTAAATACGCTTCATCCCTACAATCGACACGTACCGAGTCATGCGAGTACTACCGGTACCTTGTTCGACCCAATAGTCGAATTAGGTACGCGTAATCGCATGGAAATACCTGGTATTTATACTAGGTCGAGTAAATACGCTTCATCCCTAATCGAATACACAGCCAGCAGCCGGCTCGCTCTGTCTGCGCTGCCGATGCCGCGATGCCGCTGGCGCCAAGCTGCGTGCCGGGGCGTGCGTGCGAACTGCGACGAGTCCAAAGAAAGAGTATACATAACCATGGGTAACTCACTCAAAAATCATGATCTGCAGCGCATCAGCTCATTTATAGTCTCGAGCTGGAGCTGAACCGCGGCTCAGACAGCTCAAAATTGCAGGGAAACTTCAAAAACTTCAAACAAGCACGAAGATATGACTTTGGCTAGAATTAACCTTTGACCTCATTATCCATCATTTGAGGGGTAATTGAAAGTCACACTAACCTTACCAGTCTTTGTAAAATAAAGAATTTTATTTTGAACCACTCAACATCAGGTGGGCCATCTGTATGTGTTATATTTTTAGTAGGCATGGTCAATTTTACTAGATTCAAACAACTATCCTATCCTAGCTAATTTACTTAGTTATAAATGCGAAAGATGTTCATATTTTGTGACTAAACCTTGTAATAGATAGGGAATAATTATAAATAAATAAAATAAAAAGCCTGTTTATTCCAAAATAAGTTGTAGGTACATGTGTGTTTTAAGTTTTCACTTTTGTATATAGGTAGAGTAGATATACTACTAATTATAAATAATAAATTCTAAGTATGTACTTAACTAAGTTTATTTTATTCTAACAAATTATGTTAGTTAAGTTACCTAGCATGCAAACCTACTAACTTTTTAAGAAGACTTTCGTGGGAGTTTCCGAAGTTAGAGAAGAATGATAACTACAAAATAAATTTAGACATAAATATACCTAATTTCTTATGTCTACTTTTTTTATTAAATAGGTATCATATTTTACTATTGTTTAGCGTTCCTAAACGGGAAAAATCCTTCAAAAATAATGATAGCAAATCATGGCTACCTAACGCGTGAGTGAAGCCACCGGTAGCCTAAGAAATCCTCAACTTTATAAAAAAAGAACCTTATTCACCAACTGATGCAACAGAAAATCTTGATGCAAACTATTTACCGCCGTACCCACCCAACAATAAAACATGCTTTTCTAAAATGAACCGTATTACTTACAAATCATTCCTACTCCACCATCTAGCGCAGATATTACTTCAAATGATTCAACCGACAAATTGTACGTATGCGTATTAAACCACTCAATTACACAAAACGTATAAGTAACTCAAACGGTTCAAGGTTCTGTTTTACAATGAAACCACTCTCTGAACCGTTTGAGTTGTGTTCATCATTTTGTGTTTTGAGCTGGTACAGCTCAACCACTCTTGAGTGGAAAAATTTCTGCATTGCAAATTAGACCTTATTTCTTAGTAGTAAGAGTTTAAATTCTTTTAGCAAAAAAAATGATGCGAATGGCTTTTTTCTGAAATAGACCCTATTTGTACTGGGTTAATATGTATATTAGACTGGCATGTCCTAATAAAATGAGTCAGACCTGGTTTTTGAGCCGCTGCGAATGGGGTAGAGCTGATAATGAAGCACACACGACGGTGTGACGTGCTGCATATGCATGCGTCTCACTCATACTACCCACGGTTAAGTATACAATACAATAACTACGTAACGAGTAACGAGTCGTCGTACGAGTATCGTATCAACTTATTGTATTGTATACTCTTTGTCGTCGACCGACGTGTTGTTCAAAGTGATGTTGTGTTTTATGATGTTTTCTCCTGATTTTTAAAATATAACATAAAACTAGCATAACGCATCTTACGCATCACGATAGACTACCTTATTATAATGGAGTGTGAAAACGTCAACGGCATAAAACTATCATTAGACATGCAAACCGGGTGCTACACAAACGTTTCGACCTATTCGCCGAGATCTAGAAAATTTACCATTATTTTTAAAAGTGAGAGAAACAGGAGCTCATGGTCAAAAACATCTTTAATTCTAGCTATTCTATTCAATATTGTGGTGTTTAGTTACATTCGCATCAGTTTTACATCGTTTGCATACATAACACTCATATTTTCGTTTCTCACATTCTTCTGGATTACACACAGTGTTCAATCAGGTAAATATATAATAGTACCTACCTATTTTAATTTTTAGTAAACTTCCCTAATGCTGACCCCCTAGTTTTTGAAAGCCCGATCAAAGCTAATCAGCTGTCAAGTCACTTGCTATCTCTATCTTAATAGAAGTAAAAGCTGAAATAGCAAGAGACTTGATAGCCGATTAATGTTGATCGAGCTTTCAGAAACCGGTCGTAAACGTACTATTTCTTGTTTAAAGGTACCTACCAAATTATAGACAGATACCTACTACATAGGTACTTGTGCTCTTCTATAAATAAATGTTTAGTAAATATCCTGTTGTGATATTATTAGTGTATACCTATTTTATTTCCAGAAACACTTCTTGTCATCCCAACTGTGGGGTTACAAAGCACTGTGAAATATGTTTGGGGCAAAGAAGACACCTTTATATCATGGACCAGTATTGATGATGTTATCATTAACGAAGTTGTTCAAATGGTGGGTAAATAGGTAGACTGTAAAAGACCACAAAATGATTACCAAAATATGTTGATAAAACCCGGTGGATTCCAAATATAGGTTGCATCACATAAATGTATTGCTGGAAGGAGAGGGAGGTGTGATAGGGCGAGTTATTAGTATGTGTAAACACATCCACTCCACTGATTTGCAGCATTCTTTTTAAATGATGCAACCTCTACCACTCTACTCACTACTAACTCTAATTGAGTCATTAAGTTCACCAACGGGCATAATATATTGTATTGTCACAACTATTGTGTCTAGTTACTAGAGCTACTAAGAAATGTTACTTCTAAAAATTCCCTTACTATTGATTCTTGTTGATACAAAGTAAGTAATATGAGAAAATGCTGACTTGCCCTGCATATGTTTGTGTTGTTATTTAATAAGGAATGGTATAAATATTTTTGAGCAATTGAACTACTTAGTAACTACATTTACGTGTAGTGTGTCTTGGCCATTTTTGAACTAATGAAACTATTTGTTTTTTTTTCAGAACCG
This sequence comes from Plemyria rubiginata, assembly GCA_963576535.1. Taxonomy (NCBI): domain Eukaryota; kingdom Metazoa; phylum Arthropoda; class Insecta; order Lepidoptera; family Geometridae; genus Plemyria; species Plemyria rubiginata. The sequence continues at coordinate 5,713,769 of OY754925.1, read as the reverse complement.
TGTGTTATTTTTCTTGACAGTATTAGTCAAGCCCAATACTGAAGTGAACCCTAAAGATATTGTCAAGTTGGTGCCCATTTTCGAGGTATGCATTTTTACATGAATGAATATTAAAGAGTAGTAGAGCTCTTCGTGAAGGGCTCGTCCAGGGAAGTAGATACTACTACCACACTAATAAGTGATGGTAACAAATGACCATTAAGGAGGCTATCTGCTTGTTCCATCAGGAAGTAGTAGTATAAAGAGTAGTAAAGCACTGCTAAGGGTTTGTCCGGGGAAGTACTTCTACCACACCTTTTTTTGCAGCCAGCCAAAAAGTGTTGTGTTTCGATTTTAAGAGTGTGGTCGTTGGTGTAATTACAGGCACATGAGGCTTAACATCTGCATGTCTTAAGTTTATGGACGCAGGGCAGTGCATCGTAGGGCACATTCCTATCATGTGTGACTTAAGAGGCAATTCTTTGTTATAGGTAATGGTTACTACTTAACATCAGGTGGGCCATCTGCTTGTTCCATCAGCTAGTTGTATAAAAAAAACGTAGACTTAAAAATGTTACTAATTCCTTTAGAGTAGTTGTAGGTATTGATTTTGAGACCTAAGTCAGTCTATTTTTATAATATTTCAGAATACAAAACCACGGCTAATGATGCTTGAGAAAATATATACAGAACTTCAAATTTTGATGAGAGAAATAGTGAGAGATAATGCATCTGGTGATACTGGATAAGACCACATTCTCTTGAAGCTGTTTGAATGGAGAAAGCAGATGATTTTAGTGAGAAAATTACATTCCATTATTATTTTAAGCCAAAGACTGTATAACTTTTAAGGCTCTAGTCTGCTCGATGTTAATGGCAGAATATGTTTATCATCTGATTATTGTTTATGCTAGTGCAGTCAGCAATAAAAGATGCAATCATAGACAAAAGTTACACTAGTAAAATGAGGCCTTTGTCATTGAAAAAACTAGTAATTACCACTTCCACTAGATGTGTTCTCTGATTCTTGATGGTCGATGTTGTATAAATTAATCTATCAAAATAATTCAACAGTTTTTTTTATATTAGAAATTTCCTAATCGAAGTCTGATCATTTTAGGTAAATTAATAATTAGACTGATAAATTGATCATTCAAATCTGTGTAGACATAAACTTACTTGTTAAGCAAAATGATTATGAATGAATGAAAATTCTATAATGCACACCATGTGTCACACAAAATTGTAACAAATTATAACAATTATAGAAAAACAAATGTACAATGGGCGGTCTTATCGCTAAATAGCGATCTCCTCCAGACCTCCACAACCGTTGGATGGAGAGGAGCTTAGAATAAGATGATTGTGTTTGCAGTTGTGATAATAAAAAACAGCTCGGCCAGCCAGTCCATATCTTGACAATGACAATGACAGGACATTTAATTTTATAAAGTAGGTAAGTACTTTGAACTGACTATAATAAAAATATACACAGCTTCAAGACTTTCATCCCCAGGCACGGTAGATAATCCCCGAATCACACTTCTGACAAAAATAAGCCATCTATTAGGTAAAAAAATGTTCTTTGTAAAGCGTCATTCTTGGAATAAGTTTAGGAAACTTATGTATGATGTACGCTGATAATTACTTTTACCTGTTTAATTGTTACAATTATTTCGTTTTAATTAAGTAGATTATAAGATACATTATAATATAAAAAGACTGTACGTAAATTATTATTTGGTTTTTGGTTAAATAAACTAGTCAATATTACCTATACCTATATATAAAAAAAATTTGAAAACCCTAGAAATCTAAATAAAAATTATCTCTCACCTATTATGATTATTATGGATTTTTTTGCTCTCATACCTATTCAACATTTTACCTATTAGGTACCTACTATGTATTAGTAAGAATTAAGATATAAAGCACAAATGTTCGGAAAAATCTGTTTCTAAAAGTACGAATTGAGCTTTATGATTGTGCATTAGAGGTAGGTATGTATATCAACATCATTATTAGTTAGTACCTATCAGAAATTTGAAAAAAAAAGCTCGAAATATTCTTTCGTCGAGCGTAAACCATAAACTTTTTTTGGTGTCGCTTTTTATCCAGTTCATGTACAATATTGATGAATTAATAGGACATATTTAAAAAAATTGACGGCTGTTAGATATGAAGAATATGTAGGTAATATTCTTCATATCATCTTCATATTGCTATAAGTAATAAAGCTTTCGATCGCTACTTTTGACGCTATCTATACATTCGTCATTGAATTTTATCTATCAGGTAAAATAGTCACTTCTATTAAACTTGGTATTTTCCAATTGACATGACAAGGTATAATCCATAGGTATACATAGACACCGTAGAACCAACTGCACGAAGAGCACTGGTAGCCACTAGGCTACGGTACGCCTTCTGATCCTAAGATCATGGGTTCATAATGAGTGTGGTATGTACAAGTCATTTTAATTTTGTGCATAAATAATATCATTAGGGAAACACAGTTCTGCTACCACTAAACCGAAGCAGGCAGGATCGCTCGCTTTCGTCGCAAATTTTATTTCCTTGTTCGCCTTCGTTTGTGTGCGTTGGCTTCGTTTGGTGATGATGATGGCAGGCACAGATGTAGCAGTTTCCTACCATCGAACGTTAAATTTAATAGAATTCACTGCAATTATCTGAGCAATAACTCCCAGCCGGTACGTTTCACCTGGCGACACGTGAGAAACGTGTATCTACCTACCTCATTTCATCGATTCATTAGTGTATGTTTCTGTAATTGTGTTTCGCGTACGTAATATAGTACAGTCAATATTAGAAATTAAACATTTTTACGCCAACCTTATAACAAAGTTTGTAGGTAGGTAGGTACCTACCTATTGTATACCTACCTTTACATCACATTTACATGTTTTACTTCCCACAGTAAGAACAGTAGGTACCTAAGTACACACACAATACAATGTAATCCTTGTAAAACTACCTAGTAGCGTGGTGACTAAAGGGAAACGCTCGTTAATTGGATTGCAGATTGCGGCCTAAATTAAATAAATATTCGAGCTCATTAACAGCCAAATGTAAATGCATGTATAATGTAATAAGGTAACCTCAGCCACAGGGCATCATCTCATCTCATTATGTCATCTCAGAGACAGGATACGAAATGAGGTCATTCGAGAGTACCAGAGTACCAAGGTCGTCGACATAGCCCAACGAATAAGCAAACTGAAGTGGCAGTGGGTCGGTCATGTCTGACGAAGAACCGATAATCGCTGGGATAAACGAGTTCTGGAGCAAGCGTAGTGTGGGACGCCCTCCGACTAGATGGGACGACGACTTGCGAGGGGTAGCGGGTACAGCAACTGGATGGTAAGAGTCAAAGACCGGGCTCAGTGGCGCACCATGCACCTATGTCCAGCAGTGGACTGCAATAAATAAATAAATAATGCTGGGCAATCCCAGCACTATCTAGCCCCAAAGTAAGCTATTCAAAGCTTGTGTTATGGGTACCAGATAACTGATATATTTAATACATTATATAGTTACATAGATAGATATTTTTTATTATACATAGAGAACACCCAGCAATAGGTTGTGATGATGAACCTCAGCTACGAATTTAGGTAGTTCCATAAACTAGCGATGCGATGTGTTAATTTCTGGTCGAGTATTCTCAGTCCAATCGTTAAAGCAATGTAGTGTGTTGTTCCTGTTTTCGGCAGTGCCGGGGTGAGCTACGCATTACGGACAAATTGGGAAATCGTTGCCGAATGCGCCAGTGAAGTGCTGCAATATGCAACATGCCTTTGTGGAATACTTCGAAATTAATTGGCAGGTTTGGTTCACATATTTCAAAACTGAACGTATGGGTCAATTGTGTTGCAAACGGAATGTTTAGTTGATGACCACTTATTTATCAATTTTCTGGGAAGCCTTTTCGCGCCGTAGACAAGTCTACGTTTACAAAGACATTCGCGCTGCCATTCGCGTGGACGGAAATGTGGCCGGCCATGTCAGCGGCAGCGTCACTGGCAACGGGTGTTCACATGGGGAGCCAATAATGCACGACATGATAATGTACGGGACGATAATGTACACCCCAATAATCGGTGTCCACTGCTACTTTTTCAGCTGGAGTTCTAGTTAGGTTGTTAGGTTTTGTTTGGAGAAAAGTACCAAATTGGCTTCCAATTATCGTGCTGGACATTATCATGTCGTACAATAACCGCACTCTTCACATGTAGCCCGGTCACCTATAGAGCATGAGCAACGCGGACATGGAAGTGGTCTGTTTACATTCTCGCATTGCCCGTGTCCCTGCCTAAGTCCCTGCATATTGCCATGGACATGAGCTGAGTTAAACGCGGTATAACACGTGTCGTAGGCAATCATCTACGACGTAGACGGTCTTCTACGTCGTAGACAGTCTACGTGCTATCAGCTACGTGTCAAGGTACTGACACACGTGCTCAGAAAAAAGCATGCTTCTTTTGAGCATGCTCAAAAATCAAGGTGCTAGGTGGTGATCTCCTTTGTATTTTTTAGTTTGTTCCTATAAAACTACTTCATCCATTCCGCAAACAGCGCCCTAAATAAAAAAAATGATTCTTGAACATTTAGTAGGTATATAGGTAGTTTATAAATGTTAATCTGCATAATTAATCTGTTGTAAACAGTGTTGGTACCACAAGAAGTTATTATTTAGTAACCCAATACTTATAAAACGTATGTTTTTTGTGTTGTTTGTTTAACAAGACTAAGGAAAAATAAAAGCAAAAATCATTTATGTCGAATGGCGACCATAAACCGTAAGAAGCGTAGAACGCCCACCCAATAGACCCGACGACAATTTAAAGATAGCAAGACTAGACAGACTCTAAGTTAGGTTGGAGAGAGCTCAGAATCGTTTTTTCTGGATATTTAGGTATAATACGGAGGGCTTCAGGCTTATAGTTATGATAAGTGAGTTACGTCGCTGTTTAACACATAAATGTCATCATTTCAATATTGCCGCAACATCCGACATGATGCAATTACGTAGCAGATGCTCTGAAAATTACTGAACTTCGAGTACGTCGCAGAATACGTAGCAGTCACTACCGTCTAAATCTAATTAGGTAATTGAAATCATTCGTCGGTGCGTCCCCGAATGAGGCAACCGTTGCTCCCTGCATCACCAATTAGTTCGCACCGCTCCCGCTGCTTGTACTCAGGGCTGGATCTAGGGAAATATAGGGGAAGCAAGGGTAATGGCGACCATGTCGGGTAATACCGCTCACTCCAATAACTTATAAAATAAGATGCCTTAAAACACAGCCAGCACGCTGCAGCGCAGGGGTTGTAACGCTTGAGCAGGCAGAGTATCAAAACCTCAAAACTAACATAAGACAAATGAAAAAACAAAAAGAGAATTTACTCTCAGGTGATCGGCATTCCCCCATCTTCCCGTACGCCTCAAGACCTAGGTCTTTGGACAGCTTCTAAAACGAAGTGGAATTTGGACCCAAGTATCTAGGTAAAGTTGAAACGTTATTAGAATTGGTGCTACATGATTAATATGCGTATGTCACTACTTAGAACAGTAATAACTTGTTTGTGTTTATAATAAAACAAGCGAGCGTAAACAAAATGCGACTGACTATCTCCTAAGACATCCTCAAAGAATATTGAGTTAGTAAGTACTTGGTACCTACCTAAGTACCTACTAAAAATCAGCGAGGTTTTACAATATTCTGAAAATCAAAGTCAAAAGGTATTTATTCAATAAAATCACAAGGATCACTTTGAAAGTCTTAAAGCTAGGTGACTCTAGGGTCGCTAGTTTAAATCGTGGGTCGGAAACGGGTTAGACTGGCACACAATCGTGGTAGATGGAACAACAAGGAAGGCCCAGCAGTGGGTGAAGTTGGGCTGTTGATGATGATAGTGGTATTGAAGAATAAATGTGACGGGATATTGCGGTGCCGGTGATCTAAGCCGTGAAGCAGTTATTTAATAAATTTTCTTTTGTTTCAAACTAAATCCGACCCTAAATTTACTTCCACCTGTACGTACATACCGGCTGTGACTGTGCCATTTAGCCAAAAGCACATTTCCAGATGGTGGATCGCTCAATGCGTGCAATCTCGGATGGCCTAATTGACGGTAGCCCGTTCGATAGGTTCCTACCTATACCTAGCCTCAAAGTCACACTTTGAGATGGAAAATTGCACTGGAGGACTTCAAAAGTGACACATTTTGACTATTTGGAAATTATTCCCATGCACTCGATTGAAATCTGCTAGAATATGCGAACTCAATTTTATCAATCAACGCAAGTCAACTAACTACACTTGACGGCTTTCATTTTGCAGCCTCACTGGATATTACTGTTCTGTACTCACTGCCTCGCTCGCGCCACAGCCACCATCAAGAAAAATAAGGGCCAACATTGGAACAAACTTCAAGTGGTAACCTAATCCTCTTTTTAACTTCAGACAAAAGATCAAGGTGCTTCAAGTTTGAGGGACGCAGAGCTACCTACTTGATATCTGACACTTAATATCAATAGGTATCTATCGACGTATACATTTATGTAAGAGTAGTAGATAAGTATACCATAAGTAGGGATGTGTTACACGTCCTAAGTACCTCAAGTCGTTTTTGTTCATTGATTCTTTCTTTTAGACTTACCTATTCGACAGGTTATTTAAAAATTACCTACTTAAGTTCAATTTTTATTAATGATCTCAACACAACTGAAAAATAAATCCTACTCCTACTAATATTATAAACGCGGAAGTTTGTAAGTATGGATGGATGGATGTTTGTTACTCTCTCACGCCGGAACAGCTGAACGGATCTGGATGAAACTTGACAGAGAGATAAATTATAGTCTGGAATAGCACATAGGCAACTTTTTATCAGGGATTTAAAACTGCGCGGGAGAAACCGCGGGGCGCAACTAGTGGTGTCTTATATACGTCAGTGGATGTTTCTCACATCTTCATTGATTGCTAATAGACCCTTATACCTGCAATATTATGTGATAAATCACCATTACATCCTATTTATGTTAATTATGTAAATTAGCCGTAAGTAGATAAACAATTTGCATAATGCGCGATCGTTTGTGTTGTTTTTTTGGGTGGTTTTACCATATCAGAATAGCGTAATGGTAATATTTTTATCGGTAGTCAAAAACAAAGAAATTTAAATCAGACGGATGTTATTTACGGTACAAAATCCGACATAAAGAAATCTCAATCTTCTACACAGTTATGTCTTAATCTTCTTCACATGTAGGTATTCACCATTTTTATATAAACTGGAATATCCTACATAGGGATTGAGAATTTTATTTCAATTACAAATAAAATCTATTTCCGTTGGGTGTGGCTGGTTAAAACTTTTTGCTGAAAATAGTACAAAATCGACCCCTTCTATTTTTATCAAACTTTATTTCCTTGAATGGAAACTAGCCGGGGCAATGGTGTTCCGATAAAATCAGAAATAAAGACGTTTACAAAGTTCATTGGCGTTCGAAACTTTTCGTCCCCGGGGGTACTTGTTTGACAGTTTGCTTTAACTTAAAAACCCAATAAATAGTGTCCGCACCCAGGGAATTTTAGTTTTCCATTATTTCACTGACTTTCATGATCGTAAAAGCTCCTATAGGAATAAAGTTAGAAGCTGTTTAACGAAAGATAGCTTGAAGTTGGTAAAGATTCAATCCTTTCAAAAAATTAAGTGATTTTTTGCCATCATTTCCAAAAATAAGACACGCAAGATAATAATAATAAAAAAAAAAAATTAAAAATTATAGTAAGTAGGGTGATATTTTTTATTTCATGGCATAATCCTGACTGTATCAATTCATCAAAGTAAGATTACAGGATTTACAGGCAATATTTAACACACAACAAATTCTTGCGTAGCTCCTCGTATGTACTCGTACGCAGCACTTTATTTTGATTGTTTGACGATTTGGATACAAATATCTGGGTGGGTTGCTTAGCCTAGCTAGATCGTTTTATCGTTCCCGAAACCCCCTGCATACTAAATTTCGTGTAAATCATATGAGCCGTTTCCCAGATTCAGATTACATAGAAATAAATAAATAGATATGCAAGAATTACCCCCGGTTTCTGAAAGTAGTTATGTAAAATCGCAATTTTTTAATGCCATAATTTAGCGTTAATAAAATTTTAACCCAAGCATGTTTTCATATATACCTACCTAAAAAATTTAAAAACCTTGTCTCATTTTAAAGTGTGAAAACATGCTTGCTTAGTTTTTAAACTAAGCAAGCCAATCACTGTTGCTACAGTACAACCCGTTTTGAAACTTAAAAACGGGCTCACACACAGGACTCGAACATCAGTGATTGAAACTTGGCTTGTATATTCCCATCACGCCACTAATCGAGCAGAGTATCTACTCGGAGTGTAGATGCTCTTTTATTTAAAATTGTAATGAAACTCCAATATAGACCGTCCTCGTGTCGCATCACTGGGGAAATCACTAGCGACAGTAATTATTATGGGGCTTATGTTTTTCTCTCTTGGTGACGGCGGGCGGTGGATGCAGCGGGTGCGAATAGATGACATCTATTTGTTTGGATGTCAAGAAAACTAGGTTGTTAAATCTGGATAGCATAATTTAAGATAGATAGGTCTCATTATTGATTACCACGATAAATTATTTGTCGTGTTTCCATCTTTCTATCTAAGATCAGCTAAAACAAAGCAGATGTTTATAGTTTCACCCGCGCAGATTTAAATCCCGGTGTTCCAACGGGATAAAAGTAGCCTATGTATCTCTCTGCCAAGTTTCATCCAGATCCGTTCTGCCGTTCCGGCGTGAGAGTAACAAACATCCATCCATCAATCCATCCATACTTACAAACTTTCGCGTTTATAATAGTAGTAGGATAACTACACCCACTCTTTTGACTTGTTGCGTTCTTTTAGGTGCCATAGTTATGTTAAAATATTGTAAAGTATAATGTGATGTATGTTATCGTTTTGGTGCTAAAGCTTCAAAGATGAGAGGTAAATAAAAAAATAAAAAAAGTCTGTTGATGTCTTATTAGCAACATCGAGATAGGCAACGATTCCTCAGGGACGTCGGTGGACTTGAATCTACAGTCAGATTAAACTCGGATAACCGAACGACACTTTGGGACACACTGTCGATACTATACTTTAGAAACGGATCTTCTCATGTGGTGTCACTAGTTTGATTTAGAACTTTTTAGGTTCCATATCATGCTGGTTTCCCCACAATATTTTCTTTCACCGTTTGAGATTACCTACTAGCAGTGCGCTCCAAACTGATTCAAGCGGTGAATGTGGTAACGATGTTGAGATAAAAATATTACCCATAACAGTGTTATGTGAGCATTGTTCGGTTAGATAAGTGGTGTTGATTTAGTTGAAGAAGAATGTATGTATGTACCTAAAAGCCTATCCGACATTCATAGACAGAAAATATTTGGTTATCAAAAGATCTATCATCTGGCGTGCATGAGTCATACCTATAAAGTGATTTTAAAGTGGAAAAAACGTGAAATATCAGTACCGAATGATCCATGACATATTGATCTGTTCAAATCTTATCAATATCTTTCTGCTATAAAACCTGTGTTCGATAATGTCTCGTTGTCACTAAGTCAAAGGCTCGCCAAGATGAAAATCGCTGTCGTTTTGTTCGCTATCATCGGCCTTGGGCTCTCAGCTCCTCAGCCTAGGAAGCTGTTCCATGAGCACTTCGATGATTTCATGGCCATCATTGGGGAGGAGGTTGGTGAGGATTTGCGAGACCTAATGGAGCAATACGTCGAATACGATGAGTTCTGGGCGACCTTCAACTATATCACGACCAAGAACTTCAAGGATCTCGTGTATGAGATGGAACACCTTCCTGAGTTCCAGGCTGTGAGTATACTCTCATCGCTCTTCAAGAAGAAGAACCAAATAATTGTAACTCAGGTTTGAAATCCATAGACATCAGCAAGCCAATGCAGTGTCGTCTCTGAGCTTATGGATTCACTATATTTGATCGAAGTTTAATCCGATTGGTGAGGCCATGATTGAGCTACGAACATCCACTTTTGCATTTATATTTTTAATAGGACTAGCTGCCCCGCTGCTCGCGTGCTATTTGCTATCGTTTTCTCTTTTTGGGGTAGTATTTTTAAAAACTCTTTTCAAGCGGTTATAAATTACCGGGATAAAATTTACGTGCCTGACTTATCTATGTGCTAGCACAGAAGAAATAATAGAAGCTGCTAACGAACTGTTTAGGTACTCAGTTTCATCGCAATGGGTTTATTGGTTGGGACGTGAGTGCCACACTCACGTCCCAACCAATCAAACATCAAAGCATCATTACCTTCTCATTTATAAATTAGTAGTATATGAATTAGAAATGGACAATGGATTTTAATAAATCTTCATGTTACAGGTCATAGATTATCTGGAAAATGACAACATCGACATCCATTTCTTCCTGGATCGGTTAGACGAGATGCTCGGTAAGTGAAATGAAGGAAGCGACAATGTTGATTGATACCCTTTCAAATACTGTTATCTAATCTTGAAGGATATTAAAATGGGCTCAGCTGCAACTTTCGTCATAGATTAGCACCGGTGATTCAGTGGCACTGACCTGTCTTACGATAAGGTCGTATGTTCGAATCCAGTCGTGCACCAATGAAAAATATTATGAACGCATTGCCAAACGGTGAACGAAAACATCGTGAGGAAACCAGTTAGTATTCTTACAGCGGCGATGGGTCTGCAGCATGAGTACAATGGGCGGCCCTATAACTTAGTAGCGATCTCTACCAGACAACCATAGGATGTAATGGACTCATGAAATTAAGACGGGAATCTTGTGTGCGTAAAGATAAAAAAAGAATACTAAGAGATATGTGGGGATATCAACCGTGCATGGGGGATCAAAGTCGTATAGATGTTACTGCGCATGTTGTTCAATGTATTGTCACCACAGCAGTTCCTCATCGCCGCTTTTAAAGGGTCAGCAACGCGAGTGTGACACCTCTGGACAAACGTCCATAGGCTGCGGTAACCGCTTCCCATCAGGCGGGCCGTATGCTTGTTTGCTACCTTGGTAGTATACAAAAAAAATGTTTGTTGTTTTGTTTATGATTAAAAACTCCGTCACCGAATCGGCCACTAGCTCACACGAACTCATTATTACCTACAGATAATATCCAGAAGAGGTCTCGCGCCGGCACCAGCGGAAAAGACTTTACATCCTACATCGAGGACTGCATCGCTCTCTTCCCCAAGGACAAGCTATCAGCTCTCTTCGACCAGAAGATCGCTGAAGATGAAGCATTTGCTTTGGCTATTGCGAACTTGAAGTCTCCTGAATGGAAGGCATCTTTTGACGCTCTCGTGAACAATGATGTGTTCAAGGCTGAGGTGGACGCCTTAGCTGCCAATGGAATCGACATCCACTTGTTATTTCATGAAGTTATGGCTATTTTCGGTCAATAAAATTTTAGTTAAATAAAATAAATTAAAAGAAACAGAACATTTATTAACTAACCCCCGGTTTCTGAAAGCCCGATCAAAGCTAATCGGCTGTCAAGTCACTGATTTATCTTTAATTGTAATTGTAACAGCTATTGTTAGACCGGAATGGATCAGCAAATAATTAGGTACGGGACAATTAGTAATTAATTATACTTACTATCGAATAAGACGTGAGATTTTCAGATAATTTATGATTCAGTTTTAAAACGTTGCACAGAACTTTTTAATATTGGGCGGTTGTACTAAATACTGAGCGCAAGTCACACCGAGTCAAGTTATTTTATTAGAAGTATTTTTTTAAATATAGTCATTACAAACACTCCAGGAGAGTCATATCGTTAGAAAAGGTCTTTGTCAGACAACCTATTGAATAATAAAAAAAAAACGTATGTGTACGTATGGATGCGTACATCTTTACAGCTTTAGCGCCAAAACGATAACATAGTTCACACTATTTACAATATTTTAACATAACTATACACACTTACTTAAATACTAACATGGCACATAAAAGTATACAAGTAAAAGTAATAAAGTGGTTAAAACGAATTCCTAGATAAATAGTAATACAAAAACAAATTATGAAAACAAAGAAAGATTTTCTACGCACTTGTATATATATTCTTTGTATCAACGTGAACAAACAAACAATGCTAGTATCAACACAATAATTCCATTCCAATAGTCATCTTAGAGCTAAACGGTAGTCTCAGACCAATAATAGTCTTACAGACTTATTTCTACAGCTTTTAAAGGAGCGAGAATGAAGACAGTCTTTGTTGTTTTAGTTTTGTTTGTTGGATACAATTCCGGAGTTGTTCCTTCTGTTATTTCGAAGGTGAGTTATTATTACCTAAAGGATCGACCACACCTGCGACCAAAGCGGCTTTTTTTTATACAACTAGCTGATGAAACAAGCAGATGGCCCATCTGATGTTAGAAGTGGTAACTATCGCCTATAACAAAGCATTCCTTCAGCCACACACGTTAGGAGCGTGCCCTACAATGCATTGCCCTGCGTCCATCAATTTGAGGCATTCAGATGTTAAAATCTTCTGAATCTAATTAACTTTTTGTTTTAGGCAATGAAAAAATCTAACTTGACTTTAAGTTCGACTAGTACAAAAGAAGCATCTAAAGAAATGAACTTGCAGAAATCAAACAAAATACCCGAAAAGGAGCTACTCCAGACATCGGCCGACAAAGAAAACAACCTGAACGAAAGATCATTCATCTTCATCAACCAGCGATTCAAGAAACCTCTGAGAACACAGCTTTACAACTCACAGACGCACAATTTAAATAAACCTTTCACGATAAGTGAGAGATTATCCAAAGTGATTCCTAGATTTTCTGCGCAAGTAAGTCCCCTTAAAGAACTTTTTATTCCAAATATAAAAATTAAGAAAGGTAACGTCAATAAGCAAAATACTTATTCTAGTAATCAAAATCTGCATAGAGAACTGAAAAACATGTTTAAAGATCAGAAATATGCATTACAAAGAAATATGCAAAAGGACGTTAAAAAGCCAGCCACTTTCAGACCATTGCATAAACATGACAGCAAGAAGTCGACTGGAACAGCTGATCCACACTCTCAAGACTCAATCAGACATTATGAAATGAAAAAACATCAAGAGATGAATGCGTATGCTAGGCATAGGATAATCTACAACTATGGTTTCCCATTGTTCGAAAACATAGCCAAACAAGACTTATTCTCAATGCCAAATGACAAAGATGGAAATTTGGTGTCGGAAAATATCGAAAACATAAGTCCTCTAGATTTAACTGATGAAAATGACAAGCTTCTCGAACGATTTATTAAAGAAACACTAAACGTATTCGATATCAACAACTTGATAGATTCTAATGATGCGGAAAAGTGTAAAACTAAAGAAAACAGTAATGGAGCAAAAACTGGCAACTGCGATGGTAATGAAAGGCAAAATCCTAAAAACTCAGATACCGATAACGACACAAAACAACAGGATGATAAATCACCAGTTAACTTTGCAGCATCTATTGAAGACGATAATTTGTTTACTAATCTAGACTATTTGTTTCATTAAATTAATTTTATACAGTGGTTAATACAGTCAAAAAGTTTCAGTGTTATTGATTGAGTTAGCGAAGCGAAAGAAAGCTTTTGTCATCACAGCACTACACAGAAACCAAATAAAAATATTTTACTGTAGGTATTTATTCACAGACAACAAACCATTTCACATTCACAATGCATCACAGTCATTCGTTTCATTTGTTAGTTTGCGTGTGGCTTTATTTGGCTAGATACTAAATTCCACCCTTGTCTTTTCTAAACATTAAATAAAAAAATATTGGTGGACTTTCCACACAAGCACTATCTAGCCTTAAACTAAGCATAAGCTTGTGGTATGGGAACCAGATAGCTGATATACCTACTACTTATAATACTTTTTTGATATAACACCCAGACAGAGAACAAACACCTATGTTCATTATACACATGTTTGTTCACGGTGGGAATCGAACTTACGACCTACAGCGCAGAAGGCAGAGCTACTACCAACTGAGCTATGTAGGCTGTCAACATTGCATAAATAAAATATTTTGAGCTGACGGAAGCAGGGCAGTGCATCGATGAGCACGTTCGTATTGAGCGTGACTCACGATGCAATGCTTTGTTACAGGTTTTGGTTACCACTTAACATCAGGTGGGCCATTTGTACTTTCCATCAGCAAGTTGTATAAAAATACTTCAAAGGTTAAGTTTAAACGCCTGAAGTACCATGAAAATGCAACAAATTGAAAGAAATCCGAAACGAGATGACGTCGTGACCACTGGCCACGCATTTCAAAGGCTCTAAGTGCAGTTGGGATTGCAAAGGACACGCTTTTTCCCGGTAAAGTGCGCGGGTAGATCCGCGATAGCAGGTCAAAGCTATCGCGATTGCGATCTAGGCTACACCCCACGAGCACACGAGTAACAAACAGCAGAAAATTAAATAGCAGATACTATAGAGACTACAGTATACAGACATATCTACTAGGTAGTGGTTACGAGTGGCGACTTCATTCGCATATTATGGACTTTGTATTCGAGCAGTGCCCAATAAGATTATTTCGTCGGCTTATTGCTAGAAGTCACTAAGCGACCAAACTTTTGATTTATGCCAATTATGTTGAATAATGACTTTAAGCAGGTGCCAATGCCATATCAGCGAAACTAGAATAGCTAGAAAATGAATGGGTTTTTGATTATTGTAGAGCTAATTCAGGCAAGTGCGCCGGCGCGCGGCGCCGGTCCAATAAACAATATGTTAAATAACAATTATGTTGAATAGTGACTTTTTGTTATAACACATATGTATAAATACTTATAACAATAAGCCGATGATTTTTTAGAGTAAGTATTACAACAGAGCTCTTTTTTAATGACTCGTTAGGAAAGTATTACCAGCACCGTACCTTGAATTATACCTTAGGAAACCTTTAGACCCTAGGCCCTTATTCATAATGGTCACTGAGCGCGCCAATAACATAACCTGCTCTCTCTTTTCGTTGGCATGAAAATGACAGTCAAACAAGAATACTATAGAGCCACTATAACATTTCTCCAGAATTATTTTATGAGCTCTCTCTCTGTAAGTATCGTTCCTTACTCGTGTCACTGTAAGCAACCGTTTGTTGCTGCAAGAAATGAAAAGCAAACAGTGTGCGCCAACAGATGTCCAAGATAGCCAATACGATGCGCCGTGAAATAAAGATTGACCGTAAAGGACGCTAGATAGCGTACATTATCCAACCTTTTTAGTTGTGTACCGTTGTTTTAATGCAGGAGATTATTGTTAAGAAAAGTAAGATAAGATACGGCCTGCATACATTTTCTTTACGATATTAGGCAAGACTTTAATAGTATGCCAACCTTGGCCTGTTTCCATGTTGATATACCCTATGCAGAGGGTCAACCGCGATCTCTTGAAGCATTCTTTTTTCAATATTACTTTACTTTTTGATCATAAAGCCGACTCTATGCAGTTGATATAAGACATTGACATAAAAGTAATATTAAAATAAGAATGCTATAAGAGATAGCGATTGGCATAGGGTATATCAACATGGAAACAGGTCAAGGTTTTAAATTAAAAGTCTTGCCTAATACCTAACAACTATATATCTTACCTTCACTATGTGTAGGTAAGCAATACATGCTGTGTTATATCCAGTAAATTTATTTCCCCGGTTTTCTTAACAGTATTTGTAGAGGGAGATGACTTCGCTCGGACTTGACCATTGTCGAGAAATGTGTGTGCCATCGAACGGGCGTTTCACGATTGCACAAGACATATTGTCATGAATATTTATTCCTAAATTAACTTTTAAGCAGTTTAAAAGCTTTTAAGGACTATCTCAGTGGCGCAGCGGGCGAGAGTTCACCTGCGACGCTAGAGTTCACCTGCGACGCTAGAGGTTGCGGGTTCGATTCCCGCCTCGGAACAAATTTGTGTACGATCTGGTGAAATTGGTTCCGTTTGTGTGGGTGGTTTTTCTATATTTGATAAAAAAAGGTCTATCTCTGTAAGTATATAATGTATTAAATATACAACCTTTTGGCTGCTGTATCTGTTTAATAACCTCACAGCACCTCAATCGTTCAGAAGAAGAATATGATTTTTAATAATTCGAATACCCTTGAAAACGACGCTATCCACCAATGGATACAGTAATTATGTAATAATTATATTTTATAGAACGATTGTACATTGCCATACGAATAAATAAATAAATTAAATATATCAGTTTTCTAGTACCCATAACACCAGCTTTGAGGCTAGATTGTGATGTGCGGATTGTCCAGCATTATTTATTGTTTATTTATTGAAATGACTTTATCTAATATTGAAATATCGCCTCAAATCTCAGGACAAATAAACAGGTAGTGGAGCCTAACTTATTTTTTTTAAATAGTGTGTATGTAAGTGTTAAGTTAGGAATAAAATGCAATTTAATTTTTTATATATTTATTTTTACAATAAACTAAAAAAGTTTATTATATTAGTTAAAATCAGAAAACCTTCCTTTTACCTTCCATGCTACTCGTTAATTAAACGTGTGTTACGGCATGATAACTCTTTCCGTTCCAAATGCTATCAGTCGTTAGATTTGTAGTATTTCGACAAGATTTAAGTCGGAAAATTAAAAAAAAACACATACAAACAGACGAAAAGTATTGAAAAGGTACGGATAAGATTTATAAAAAGTCGTATGGTCGTAGAGGACCGTAGGTAGGTCTACGTAGATGCGTAGAGCCTCTACGCCGTAAACAGTCTATGAACTGTAAAAATAAAGTCGCAACCAGAGTCACGGGTATTCCACTTAACACTTACACTTCACAAAAGCGTATAAAGCGATTCATCCATCACAGTTGAAAACAATCCCATAAACTCATTGCCAGTGCTCAAATTTTCATGTAGGTACTTAGTTTTGAAGTCCTCAACAGGTTCCAAGTTTAAAACTTTCTGAGCGTCATTCCTGTTTCGATGTGCATATTTCATTTCGGAAACTTCACGGCTGAACGTGGCAACTTTAGGCAGAAGACTGTAAGTGGAGGCCATCTTGTTTTTTATTCATAGTTTTTGGAGTTTACGAACTTTCGAGACGTCTTGTCATTTAAAATTCTTTAAAATGGTTCTTAATTGTTTATCGATCTAGAATTTAGTTATTATTAAAATAGTAGAAAAAGCTATACTTTAAGCTTGAAGACATTTATGAGTACAAGCTTACGCTCACGGTTCGCCTCCCGTAGTACCTAAATAATAAATAGGTTCTAGGCTACGTTCGTTTAATATTATACGTTCTAGGTTTCATCTGAATCGATACAGTAGTAGAAGTCAATTGTGAAGATGTGTACCTACAGCCTAATGCGTAACCGTTTGTAGATGATTTTAGACGAAATAAGCTTGACCACCACCCATTCAATTTTGTCGGCTTAATAAAAAAAAAATACTGACTGAACCGAGAACTAACTAATCTAAAATCTTGAGTAGCAAGAGTTGACCCTAATTCTTTCACACAAACTATGCCACAACTAATTTTCGTATGGATCTGTTCAAAATTTCACGAGTATCATGTAAAATTCCGCGCCCGCTCTTCCTGTTGCGTCCTAAATCCCGCACAACAGACTCCTATTTAATTATGCAGATGCAAATGATCGCGCTATTCTCTTGTTTTATGTCGATGGCAATGTCCCCCTTGAGATCGACAGCTTTATAAGACGCTCATATATATATTTCAACTTATAAACAGCTGTTTGTTTGCACAAATTTTGTTTGTAAAACGCTGTAGAACTTTGTGATGTTCTTTTTATGTTAGACAGGGAAGTACTACTATTCCTTTTCTGCTGCCAAGCTGCGGCAAAAACTCAACTCAACAAACGAAACATAGCATGCTGTTTCGTTTTGTTGAGTGAGATTTCCGGTGGAACTAAATGCAGGGCAGTATATCGTATAGGGCACGTTCGTATCGTGCATGACTTGCGTGGCAACGCTTTGTCATGATGGTTACCACTTAACATCAGGTGAGCTATTTGCTTGTTTCATCAGCAAGTTGTTTACAAAAAATGTGACATTTATTTGGTGACAGTTTTCAATGAGATTTGTAAATAAATATAATCGATTCAGTTTCAGTTTGGAAATACTATGGGAATGCTTTGTTTCATATTTCTGGCACTCAAAAAAATACAAACTGTTCCTATTTTCATTGGGAGCCAGTAATGCGCGGCATGTTTTTGTACGGGATGGTAATGTACACCCCAATAATGCATACCCAATAATTCGTGTCCACTACTTTGTTAGCTGGATGGAAAAAGAGGACCAAATTGGCTTCCAATTATCATGCTGTATATTATCATGTCGTACAATAACCGGACTCGTGGTCGTAAGATTTTCTGAGCTTCACTTGTTTTCTATAACCTTTACAGTTCACGTTCGAAATTCAAATTATGTTCTAAAATCAAATCTGGTTTTTCTAACGTTGACGATGACGTCAGATATGCTCGTTTCTTGGCTCGTATCACAGACTAGTAGGGATGCTAGCTCGCATAAATACAAATCCACAAAGTAGGAATAGTCGAAGGGGATTTACTTATGTTTATTTTGATTGCTTGAGCTTCCCATAGCTAGGTATAACCCGTTGAGGAGGCTGATCGTCACAGAGCAGTAAATCAGTCAGTTTACCGACATGTCCAAGTTCGTGATGTATTCGTGTACTATTGCGTTCGACATTAATTGCGATATTGAATTCCAAAATGAAACCGATGATGAATGAAGTTCCTAATTGACTTACATAATTACATTGGAGCCAGGTTATTGTGGAGGTAATGGGCCTCTACCATTAACGATCGTATAGCCTCATTAGCTTGTTTGATTGTGATAGGTAGGTAGGTACAGGTTACCTCGATGGACGGACGACATTTTAAAGATCTCATGTAAGCCGTGATTGGAGAAAAGACCATCTTCCTTATATATTAACATCTGTATATTAATCCTTATTGTATGTCTTCGCATATTATCTATATGTTATAGAGGAGGTATAAGTACCATGTGAGCACCGGTGGTCTAGTGGGAGTGACCCCGCCTTCCGATCGTAAGGTCGCAGGTTCGAATCCGGTCGTGCACCAATGGATATCTATCGAAAAATTTATGTGCGCAATGCCAGTGCTCTTAAACGGTGAAGGAAAACATCGTGAGGAAACCAGTTAGTATTCTAACAGCGGCGATGGGCTTGCAATCTGTCACGTATGGAATACTAACTACTGCAAAATGTGGGTATGTGCCAAATGTAATGTTTGGACGTACCTCTGACTACCCCCTTAGATATCCTCAAAGAATCTTGAATAAGTACCTACTTGGTACTGGGAGATCTGAAGGGATATCTACCGTGCCGGGGGATCAAAGTCGTGAAGCTGTTTCAGTTTCAGTTTCAGGTATAAGTATACACATCCATTGCTTGTCTTAGGACAAGCAATTTGGTAGGCTGATGATAATGATGATTAGGGAAGCGACCAATATAAGGCTGGCTATCCGCGTGTTGTTTTGTTATCTATAATATATTCACACTATCGTCAGTAAATCTATTATTAATTTAATATTTTCATAAGAAGAAAACAACTTCATAGAATATAGAGAACGTACTTGGTACTAACAGATCGGAGGGGATATCTACCGTGCCTAAGGATCAAAGTCCTAAAACTTTTAGTTTTCATAAGAAGAATTTTGAGCGTTTTCCTCTACAGTAACAGTACCTAAAATATGTTTAGGCCTAAAAGATTTTGAAATTCTAAATCACATCTAGTATCACGTGATTCAATAATAAAAGCATCTGAAGGAATGTAGACGAAAAATATCGCCAGACAAAGGAGGTGAAATCTCAGACGACACATGTCTGAGCGAGTTTGTCAAACACTAAGCTTTATAGTAGTCGCGTTAGACGTCAATTACTTCCTTAACGCTAAACTTTGTGGTAAGGATGGCTTTGCCTTGTTAGTCTTGTAAACGAGGACAGGAAATTACTGTAGGTCGTAGGTTATTCAAACGAAATCCGAATTACGGAATATGAAATCCAAAATTCGAAAACACAAGTTTTCAGAGGTCAGGACAGTACGTGTGACAACTGAGATAACGATGAAAGAGGAAAGCGAACAGAAAAACCATGAAGTGGTAAAAGGCAAGATGATGCAAAATACTTAAGGAAATCACAAAGATTAAAATATATCTCAAAAGTTAATCTCCGAGCGGGATCTGAACCCGCGACCCTTGATACGGGGCTGCACTATCCGCTATCAGAGTCCAATCACACTCGACGATTAACAAATAAAAAAACTCTAAATCAGTCTCAGCGAACCTCAAATGTTTAATGTGCATTTTGTAGATACTAATATTCATTGTAGTTATTATTGGAGTACCTACATTGTTGTGTTTCCATTTAGATCCGCACGTCCTTTGTTACCGTGTGCAATAAAATATTTCATTACTGTGTGATGCGTCCTGGGGCGCGAGCGTACTCGCGGTTTCGCTTCGCTAGCGCTTTTTCGCTCACTTTTTTGGTGACATGCATTCTATGAGAATTGTCACTTTAGTCGCAGTGATGTGGGCGCCGAGTGGGCGCGCCCGAACAATTTAGGGCAACGTTTCACGCTGCTTGGATTTTATGACAGGTACCTATTAAAAAAGTAAAATTTGGAGTGCGGTCTAGAACTGGGACATGCATGACGTAAGACTTTACCTGCGTGTACAATTTATTTTTATGGTTTTAGTTAAGCATGAAGTCTGGTGTTACCTTGTATTTGCCCCCAATACCTGTTAACTAAAAATTGGAAGGGTCTGCTTGCCAAAGTACTAAATTACAAAAGTTAATACACCACGTCTGACCCTATTCATGAATTTGAGTGGTACCTACACTAACTGCCATATGTGTTGCGCTGCTGATGACGCCGCTAAAGGAATAATGAACTAGACTGTACCTACCTTTAAATATATAGACGTCAGAAAATGACAGCTGTGTCACAAGTATGCGCGGTACACCCGTCTTAGTTTATTAACACAGTTATTTAGTTGCCTGAAATAGGGTTAATAAGAATTTAAGTTTAGATATTTGATGTAAATTTTATTTGGTGTTTTAGTGTTGTCGCTTCAGCCACAATGGCCTTAAAATAAATAAATAAAACTTTGATTATTTTTATAAATATATAAGAGAGTTATAAGAGAGTATAATTATATTTATATATAAGAGAGTTGATTAGTTACTTGATCGTGGGATTGAGATAAAGACATGCGCATGATAAAAAAAACGGGGCATTCCTCGTACCGCACCTAGGCGAAGCGCACCCGATTCGAAGAAGTACTTGGGTGTAGGTACGGTTCATTTAGGTGCGGTTCGAGGAATGCCCCAAAAAACAGATTGCTCAAATTCGTAGTAACTATAAGTTGGTCTCATAAAAATTTGGCGAAGATCTGATAAGGATCTTCAGCATGATGAACAGGAGAGCTCATCAAACAATCGATGGTTTTCAATCAAATTTGAGAGAAAGACAAAGGACTTATTTCTACACAAGATGATGCAAAAAAATCAAAAAAATCACAAAACGGAAAATGCACTTGCACATTACATTCCTCAAATAGCTCACTTTTAGTATGCTCGCGAGGTCTACAGCTCCCAGAGCCACTAGTTTGATAGGAACCATCAATAAAATTCCAATACATATTCCCCTCAAAGTAGCTGCTTAGAGTGAATAAAGGAAAGGTAAATTAGTATCAGGATTCTTATCAGTGAATGGGGAACCTCGCATCAATCAATCTGGCGTGACGGGCAGATATTGAAAGACTGCAGAGGCGCCTTACTAAATTGCTAGAGGGGTATTTTTCTCAGGTGTTAAAATAATGAATGATATCGTTTCATATCGCGTAAAATGTTAGATTGGATTCTACAAACCCGATTAAGTACTGGATACAGAAGAAAAGCCCGGGTAAAAAGAAAAACCATAATAATATCAACACAAATATACTTGTCATTAATTTGATGCAGTTTTGTTAAGAAAATATATTTATTTACGACACATGAGATAAGTAATTACAGGCACATGAGGCTTAACATCTGTATGCCTCAAGTTGATGGACGCAGGGCAGTGCATCGTAGGGCACGTTCCTATTGTGCGTGACCTACGGGGCAATGTTTTGTATTTGTATAGGTGATGGTTACCACTTAACATCAGGTGGGCCATCTGCTTGTTCCATCAGCTAGTTGTATAAAAAAAAAAGTACTGGGAACCAAAATAAACAAAAGTTTGTGCGTCGCAAAACGGACGACGAAAACAAACAGATTTAGAGCTTTTTAAGGTGTGTCAATTTCTGAGAACTTTTATTCACAAATGCTCCACCTTGGTACCAAAAAGTAACAATACGACCATTCATTTTGCAACTCTTCGTAATAACAGCCAGCTTTTTCCAGACAATCTTTACCTTCTAGGTAAAGATCAAGACATCTGAAGGAATATCTACTGCGAGGATCATAATGGGTAGAAGCTTCAAAAAAAGCCAAAGAAAAGTGAACCTTAGTGCCAAGGACATAAAAGCGAGCAGTGCGAGCGTGATGCGTATCGGTGTGTATGACTTGGAATCTCTTTTTTTATTTGCGTATTAAAATGAAACTGCTTCAAGACTTCGAACTCTACTGTAAACATCTCCTTGAATAAAATTTATGACACAACTGACGGTTAAAAGAACTTCCATCTACCACGTTACATATTTTTAAATTGTAATTATTTTATTTCCCTCAATCTTTTCCCACTCCAACAAAACTCTTTTTAGCGTAGCATTTTATTAATTGGTTCAGATTATCGACGGGTATCGTCCCGGGACTTAAAAACTGAAAATTGAATATACCCGGCTCGTTCGCTGCGAACGAGATGAGCTCGCCTCAACGATCCGGGACTCAATAACCCACGATTGTGGCTTGGGACCCGAGTTAACTGGACTAAACAGGACTTTGGCCCGTTTGTTGGTTGCTTGCTATAGAAATTATTGTAGGTACGTTAATGTATGTATGTAGATAATATATTATTAGGTTTGCTCGGGGATAATGAGAGGATTTTGTTGCTTCTCTTTTTCGTTCTTTTTCGTTTTATATCTACAGAAACAGCCTCAGGACGATGTATTTCGGGTTAGTTAGAGGCAGGTACGTATAAGAATTTAATTTTGCTCCTAATTACATTTTCCGGTAGGTACTTCATACTTATTTAACTAAATAAATAAATAATGCTGGACAATCCACACAGCACTATCTAGCCCCAAAGTAAGCTACTCAAAGCTTGTGTTATGGGTACTAGATGACTGATATATTTAATATATTATATACTTACATAGATAGATATTTTTTATTATACATAAACACCCAGACCAACGGAACAAATTTCTGCAGATCGTACACAAATTTGTTCCGCGGCGGGAATCGAACACGCAACCTCTTGCGTCGCAGGCTGACTCTCGCCCGCTGCGCCACTGACGTCGTCAACTACTAGTTAGTAGGCTACTGTTACGCCATACTTGATAGGAGGTTGCAAGCCTATCACTGCTGCTAGAATACGAGCTGGTTTCATAAATTTGATAACTAGTAGTTCGAATTATCACAATCTAAATATATATAACTCAAAGGTGACTGACAGACTGACATAGTGATCTATCAACGCACAGCCCAAACCACTGGACGGATCGGGCTGAAATTTGGCATGCAGGTAGATGTTATGACGTAGGCATCCGCTAAGAAAGGATTTTGATCAATTCTACCCCCAATGGGATAAAATAGGGGATGAAAGTTTGTATAAGATTTTCAAAGTAAACGAGCGCGAGCAAAGCCGCGGGATCAGCTAGTAATATCATATATGTGAAAGATTGGATGTTTATTACTCTATAACGCCACTTTTTATCCCGTGGGAATACGGGATTTAAAACTACGCGGGTGAAACCGCGGGTCGAGTAACATGTAACAAGAACATGAGCGTTTTTCGATTATATATGAACTTACGACATTGTGCTGATCGCGAGAAGTCGGTGGATGCGTAGGGCTCATAATCGCCCTTTCTAGAAATTTAGGGAAGGCTTTCTCCAGCTGTGGACTTCTCAGGCTGATGATGAAGATAACAACGATGTCAAATCTGATGTTTATATATTATTTTCATATTATGACTGCACGAGAAATGTTGCGGTCCCTTTCTAATAAACTGCACCGCAATCATTATATCTCTCTCTACATTGATGTTAATAATAGTGTGCGAGTAGGTGGATTACCGCCGCCATTTTTAATTCGGTTCTTTATTTGCAAGAGTGACTGAGTACTACTGTTGCTCATTCCGTTTGACAACCGTACTTTACGTTCGAATTTTGAAAGTAATGGGGATTCGAACTACGAATCCCCTAGCTAAAGTATAACTAACCTTCTTTTGGAGTGCAACAACGTAATCTCAATAAGTCAGGTGTAAGTTGCAACAGTCTCAAGATCGGTAAGTAAATACGCAATGAATCACTGAAACCGTTTTCCGATAAGACGAGGCCGAGAGTTCCGATACAGGCGTTGAACCTAGGTATATGTGCGCATGCAGTCGTTTTAATTGGTGGTTTTAAAGTACCTACTATTTAGTATAATAATGTAAAACTAAGTATGAGCATTACTTAAATGAGAAAATTTATATAAACTATACCGCTGTCCTTACTTAGAAATCAATTTACATTGGGTTTTTTTCAGGTCAGTGCTGACTTGTCTCGAATTCGAAGTCAGTCACTTGTATAGGTAACCTGTATAAGTTGGTAATCCTGCCATCATTTTGTTCTGTCATATTTTGAAGTAAAAGATTTTTACTTCAAAATTTTATTCAAAAGGATTTTTTAAACCCGGCGTGAAATATTTTAGTTAAAATCCGGTTATCACATTGTCAAATATCTACACTTTAGTTCCAAATCCTCTTTCTTTTTGTGCTATGACTTCAAGTTAAAACACTATACTAATTACACAATAGTATAACATAACAAATAATACAATAACACTAGAAATAAAAATTAAAAAGCTACGCACCAAAGTCAAAGTCAAAGTCAAAATATGTTTATTCAATAAAATCACAAGGACCATCTTGAACCGTCTTAAAACTAGGTGACTCTAGTGCCAGTTCCACGCGACCAACACCGAGAAGAACAGGCAACAAACTCGGCTTGGTATCAACTTCTCGGATTATAGAAAACTATTAATCAAGCTATGACTCGTGGTACCTTGGAACTTGACACTAACCTTCCCAGTCGATGACAATTTACCCCAAACGCCATTTGAACCAAACTTTTTCAAAATTTATGTTTATTTTACAAGTCTGGTTTTGGATTGGTTTGGTCTGGGTGGCATGCATCGTGGAGTAATATTCCTTGGCATCGTGCGTGCATCTCATGTTATCGAAACCGCGCGTTACCGACCCACGTTTGCTGGAGTCCGTATCAATAGTAATAAGGCGTATGGGTACTCCATCGTGAGGGCTGATCTTCAGCGGGCCCTGTTTATTGTGCCACTATTTTCAGTCTATCGCCAGCCAACGCAGTTCGGGCGGAAGCCTAGATAAAGTCGCGCCCCACTGTAATATACAACCTTGTGAAGAAGGCTTAAGCTATGGACGCGGGACGGATGCATCTATGAATTATAGATTAGGTAATTTGAGCAATACCTATAAGAAAAACAGAGCTGAAGTACCGCTTATATCAGCTACCTATCTGGTTCCCATACCACAAGCTCTAACTTAGTTTGCGCCTAGATAGTGCTGTGTGGAAAGTCCAAAAATATTTATTTGTATATTTGCGTATCCATATTGTTCGTGTTCAAAAATTGACAAAATATAAGCAAATACAGTCACATCGTCATATTTGGGAGAATATGACGCATGAGCGAATAGTAAATATGGTGAAGATGAAGATGTCCTTCGAGACGTATTCGTCAACTATATTTGTCAACAATCTCTTCCAGACGACCTTTGGATGCAAAGGAGCGTAAAATAATAAGAAAAAGATAAAGATATCCCTTGGTTAGTTGGTTCATGGAATACTTTCCACTGTGCTCGGTGTGCCGCCGCCGCACCAACTCGCTCCTTAGGGCAGTTTCACTTTGAATAGTTGTTCATCTGCTTGTTTTTTCTCAACTCCATCGTAGTTAGCTTGATACAACTGCAGTGCAGATTGAAACTTTTTGTTGTATACAAAATCGTTGCAGTTTGTAGAAACAGTGAGTAAATGACACTCATGCAAAGTGCATGAGTGTCATTTACTCACAATTGAAAGTATTGAGAAATCGGTGGTGGGTCTAAAACAGGGCTGTCAGGGCTAGACCAATGAATATCTTCATGTATAATATACATTTATCTAAGAGGTGTTTTCTCTTCGCATTATTTTGCTCTTTGCATTGGTACACGATCGGAGTCAAACCCACGACCTTAATCTGATCAAAAAGCGAGGGGAAGGGGAACTCCCATTAGACCATTGGTGCTCTTTTGTAATACTAATATGCTACTCGTATCATTAGTATTACAAAAGTAGTCAATCATTATAATATCAATCATAAAGAAAACATCATAGTTTTTATGCAATAGTAATTTTATTTCATCTGGAAAGCTATTGTCAACTTATAAGCTATTTTCGATACAAGTGATTTATGGGATGTGAATCCAACATTTCGCGCTTTGGTTGGATGCGCAGACGAAGACCAATCAGTGCGTGGCGTGGTATGCTTGAATGACATCTTTAAGCCTTAGTCACATCCGAATAATGTGACATCATTCTCAAATCAAACCAAGAGCGACGTACTGATGTCAATAAAGAAGCGGTGTTGTTCAAAAGTTCATGCAGACTTAGTCCTCCGATATTCTTTGTGAAGTCTGTAATGTCTTCGCGATCATACTCCGTGTAAGAGTTCGCACTTTTTTCTAGATCCTGCAGCATTAACTTCGTTGAGTTCACTTGTAGCCGCATTACTTTCAACTGTTCTTGTCCTTCTTCAGTATTCAATCTAGTAGTAGTAGTAGCGTTCAATTCAGTAGCATTTTCCAAAGGCTTCGATACATCATTGATGATCAACGGAGTAATTGTCTTCTCCAGTTCCTCACTAGATTCTACGAGCCGCTCCAACGCCATTTGAATCACAATTAAGATAAACCGTCTTCTCATCATGGGTATCTCGATGAAAGATTTCACGAAATAGTACACGTCAGATTCATTGAAGTCAGTGGTCCGTTCAAAAGTAAAGCTTGTCCGTGAGAGTACTTTTATGTACTTGTCCTTTGGGCAAACCTTATAATGCAAAAGTTTGTAAACCAAGTTCTCGTAGCTGGCGGGCAAACTTTTCATATGATCTTCTGGTCTCATGTATTCGTGATTGATGTCAAGTATAGGATTTACAGGCCCATGTCCATGAGCCCCTAAATTCAGCTTGGGATGCCTCAGCCTTATCCGTGCACCCCCTACAAAAGAAATAAACACTTTTAGAAAGACCATTAATTATCAATGTAATTCCACTAAATCATATTGTTTATTTCGATAGCACAGAGTTTTTAGAGATAACACAAAGTAAGTTCACAGGATGGCTTCAACAACACCTGGGGCATTATTAACTATGACAAATACAACCGCGTTTGCTTTTAGATCACTTTGTAACGGTTAGAGCAAACTATCTTCTATGTCTTATGGAATAAAATCCAAGATCATTTTGTGAATTAACATGGTTTGGGGCAAGGAATCTCCTATGTCATAGATAATAATGCCCCTACGCGTCAGTAACGCGGGAAGTGGGCTCGATGCAGGAGCGTCAAATTTGAAACATCATACATGAAAAAAATTGTGTTGGTGGTGGTAAGTGTGCATAGCGCCATAGATAAGATATGAGTAGCGTCCGCCGCGCGGCAGACGCTCCCGCTATGCAGTCGCTTTGGTCGCGCCAGGTGTGGTCAATCCTTAGACTAAACTGTTCCACGACTTTGATCCTCAGACACGGTAGATATCCCCTCAGATCTCTTAGTGCATCTAGCTCATGAACGTCAGAGCGACTGTCGATACTTCGGACGGTGAGAGCCAACGCGGAGGCGGTATCCATTTGAGCATAGGTAGCTATGCTAAAACGGCTAGCTTCCGCGCATGTAGCATGCAGCCTAGCAACTCGGCAGTTGAGATAGTAGCTGCATTCACAGCAGACATCGAAGACTACGCGGCCATACGCCGACTCTAATTCTCACGGGATATTGACCATGATTTTGAGAGTTTGATTAAAAATTATATAACTAGCAGACTATATACTTGAAATACTGAGGACAGCCACGAGCAAGACGATCACAGTTCTACTCAACATTATGATAACACTTTCTGGACACTTGTGTCTTCCGTTGTTTCAGTTTCAGCTTATAAACAATTTGCTTATCACTGAGTTACGCCGATTTTACGCCAAAATTTACAATCAGCAATAGAAAAGGGTCAAGTGTCATGTAACTTCTAGCTGGGTCAGCCCCAAAAAAACTTATAATCAAGATGTCACAGGTTAATTGAACAAAATAACCACGCGATAAAGAGTTTATTGTTTCTTTCCATGACGACACATCTTTAGATAATGAACCTTAGTCATCGCTGAATAGGTACCTAGTACCCAACATGACCATTTTTATCAGAGCGGGATTTCCTTTACGGAATGAGGTATGTAAATAAACTTATTGGTGATTTACGTTTTAATTATACAAAGTTGTAGATAAACTAAGTATGTATATTAAAGAAGAGATAATAACGTTTACCTACAGGGAAAAGTAGGTTGCAAATTACTTATCTCTATGATGAATTACTTGAGACTTTTTTGTAGGTACTGTTGTATGTTTATCGTACAAACGAATTACTTTCAAAATTAAGTCTATTTTTCAGGTAGGACAGGAGCTCATAACATGGTTACTCTCTTAGCTTGTCCCTTGTTATTATAGGTAGAAGCAAAGATGTTATTATAGGTTGGCAGAAGGGTTCATCAGAGATTAAGTTTTGATACAAGAGGTATTTTGTTATTATAGAGCAGTGTTTTTTGTCTCCGCTATCCAGCTGTTTTTCTGTACTGCGACATTTAGTTGTGTTTTGTTACTTGTTAGTTATATAAACAAGGTACTTGTTGAAGTCTCATGTAGCACTACCATCTACTCCTCATAACACAATGGTTAGCTGAAAGAAAATGCAATAAGTTCGCCTATTATGTGCAATAAAGAATTTATCTTAACTTATGGCCTGCCTGATGGTAAAAGTGGTAACCGTCACCAAATACAACAAAGTATTGCCTCGTAAGTCACGCATTAAGAACGTACAATACAATATATTTATTTGAGTATAAATTAGTCATGTTTGTTAGTTTTTCTTACTCGGACGGGTTTTCGGGAGGGGTGGGATACAGGTAGAGTATTCGTCTAAAATCGTACATTCGACAAAATGTAAATCGTTATAAAATACACTGTCTTACGTCCATCAAATTGTAACATACAGATGCATTAAACCAAAACAGCTGCAGCTGCTTTGCATAAAAAAAGGCACACTACCTACCTAGTAGGTATTACTTCCCTACACGAGTCACTCAGAAAGAATTCTCTATTAAAATGATGGATGTTTGTAATCTGAAAACGTTTACCTTTACACCGTCCTTACTCCATAGTTAATATTTGCTCTTTTGTGACATGGGTTGCTGTACAATGTATTCTTTATCTTATTTTCCTACAAACGGCATGTAAATCTTTATTTGAACCCCAAAGTGTGCTCAAAAGGATAACATTGACAGGCACGTCTACATCCGCGTAGTTATTACCTAAGAACAACCAATAGCGATAGCAGTCAAATAAATTGTTATTTCTTGATTTAACAAATTTTTCATCACAGGTAGTAGTTTAAAGGAGAGCTTAGAACAGAGGCTTGCAAACTTTTTTTTACACCGAATCAATTATTTTTTATAACGTCCCCCTAAATTATATCACAACGGGTTGCTCCACACTTTAGGAAAAATAATCAGCTGTCGTCTCCTAAACCACTACAATCTCCCCCCAACTTCCTCGCCCCCTGTAGCCATCTAAAGACCAGAGAGACAGGGCGTGTCGCTTTATTCGAGAAAAACTGGCTTAAAAAAAAGTTGCTAAAATCCAGAATAGGGACTAAGACTGGGAGAAGAGGGGGAAAAGACAGACTAGGACTGGACCTAAGCTCTGGGTTTTGACAACTGTTTTTTCAATTTAATATTTCGTTTCGCCCAGATTCACTCTTATAATTCGAA
Organism: Plemyria rubiginata; assembly: GCA_963576535.1. Classification (NCBI taxonomy): domain Eukaryota; kingdom Metazoa; phylum Arthropoda; class Insecta; order Lepidoptera; family Geometridae; genus Plemyria; species Plemyria rubiginata. The sequence continues at coordinate 5,683,404 of OY754925.1, read as the reverse complement.
ACAAAAGAATGCTGCTAAAAGTCAGAATAGACGTACATGTCGCTCTAACACAGTGAGAAACTCTATGCTTTAATGACATCACGACATTTTCATGATTAGATAGCGATATCGTTGAAATTCGTTAAATAAAAAAGCAACGTTTTATTTTACCTATACTGCCGCTATATTTTGTTCTAAGTAATAAGCCTGGTTCGAAAAGCTCAAAGGGGCACTGTGCGTTGCGTTTGCGCGCCAGATGGAAACTGAGAAGGGTACGTTGTCAAAGTAACAAGGGATAATGCACAATGAACAACGTTGCCTATTTCCAAGAGACTGGATAACTACTAATAGCTAGTAAAACTAAAATGTACCTTCAAAAGATGGCGCTGCCCTCGCGGGTAATAATAAAAGATGACTCGTTTCTTTGCAATAGCAAGAATTAAATTAAAATTGTGCCTGAATAATTATCTAATACATATTTAGTATTTTTTACACTACAACGTCTTTGCTTTTTAATACAGTCAGCGACAAAAGTTGTTGCCAGAAAACTCATAAATTGAGTAGCACGTTTTGCATTGTAATAAGCTTCAGTAATTTGTTGATTAGATTTAGTGTCGATAAAATCAATCTGAAAAGTATCTACAGGTAGATACGGCCTTCAATATTTAAAAAAGCTGAAAGCAACGATTGAATTCGACAACAGTCGTAGCGCAAAATTAGACGGCTCTGCGTATTTGCCTAATGCAATCTCGGTGAGCGGCGGCAGTTGCAGACGAAATAAATTGCTGTGAAATAAAGTGAATTCCAATTCCAACATCTATTCGAGTGTGCACTAAACTATGTGTTTTTGACTGGTACTTCGTTTTGATATGTAACCTACCTATGCAATCTATCGTATGTGTATGGTCCTTGACGTTTTGCTATAAAAAACATAAGACCCTACCTTGAAAAAATTAAAGTTTTATGGCCTAATTAATAAGGGATCTAAATGCTAGTTTTGACAAAAAAAAAACAGCTTTGACTTTGATCCCCAGGCACGGTAGATATCCCCTCAGATCTCTTAGTACCAAGTAGGTTCTTACTGCAGATTCTTTGAGGACGTCAAAGGGGGAAGCTAGTTTTGACTCCAAACCAAAATCTATTGGACGCAACAGAGAAAAGTTATATAGCCCTGAAATTAACATAAGTTTTTCGACCGAATATCAAAAACAAACAACCATGCTGTTTCGGTACATGTTTCGCACATAGTCATGAAGTAGTAGGGCGATCGTGTTGACTCACATAACATTCACAGAGTTGCAAATGGGCTCTCCCAGGCATCGCGGTTTGGCCACAATATATTATTATCACTTAGCCGTTGCGATCCCACTGCAGGGCAAAGGCCTCCCTTCCTTGTTTCCACTCTTCGCGATTTAACGCAGCTACAGGCCACGAGCTTAGTTGGCAGTCAAGCTCGTCTCTCCATCTCATCACAATATACTAACTCAGATATTGAAGCTATCAAAACCAAACATCTCCTACAACCTACAACACGACCTGTGCAAACGTCATCAACTCAAAAAATCCATTACCCCACGTTATTCAGGGCGAGCAAATGGATACACAAACACGCAGTGTAGTGGCGCAGTGTGCAGTGGCATTCTTCAGAGATATCTCGGTGCATTTTGCGAGACGGCGAAACGCGACGCGACTTAAGTGGCTGCTTTGTCGCCTGCATCGCGCCGGGAAATCCCTCATACGTACCGCATTACGTACAAACGGTAGAGCTTGTAAGAAAATTGGATAATCGTAAACGTTTTGCTGCTTGCCGTAATGGGATGTCCTCTTTGCGCAAATATTTTGAGAAGAAAGGAAGACAGCTAAAAAGAGAAATATATGTATGAAGATTTAAAATTCTATAAATATTTTTGAACCATGGACCTTTGGGAATAAGCCAGAAATATACCTGCCTAGTCTGGGTTAATCTTTGTAATGGGACATGTTTTCAACTTGAACATGACTGTATTCAATCAGCGAGCTATTTTATTAGCACACAAGTAAATTGGAGGGTAGTTATTTTCATAAGAAAACTATGGCTTCGGTACGTGCTTTGCATTTTGCTAAAATAAGTTCGAAACCATAGCCTTAGTGCCTATATTTAGACCAATTATTGGCAGTAAAGTCAGGCAATTCTCGTTATCAGACAATTCAAACAGGCGATATTTTACGTGCTTCATTAAACTTATACCATTAAAAACTGCACCGCCAACTCAAGCACTTCCATATCACCATTCCGGTTGATTTGATTCAAATTGCGTCATAAACTCCAGTGCATCTCGAACTGCGAGTAGGTACGAAATTAAATGTTAACGAGGGTTGACCAGAAAATTAACCACGTCGGGGAACGCAACCTAATGCAATTCTGCGACGCGGCGAGCGCTGCTCCCCCTGCCTTTTTACTCAGTTGTTTTTTACGAAAATGGTTTGTAATCGCTTTTGTTGAGAACTGTTGTCTTTTACCAACGACCAGCCATTTTGCCGAAGGATGAACCAATACAAGAAGATTTACGTTTTATTTCGAATGTCTTGTATCGTTTCCATTCAATACAAAAACGATTTAAGTTTTATTTTGAATGTCATAGTTCGTTTCCATTAATGAGAATTCTACAACTATTATAAACGCGAAAGTTTGTAAGTATTTATGGATGGATGTAGTAGTGCCTTCTAGTACATTCTATACCTACGGTCGATCGATTTCCTGTCTTAAATATTATAATCTGAAATTAACTGCAAACTGAGGTTGACCAGCAAATAAACCGCGTCGGGGGACGTAGTAGGCTCTGAATAGTTCTAATGTAATTCCGGGCCCACGCGACCGGAAATGTTTCATTAATAAAATGAAAATAAATAAAATTGATGCTGCTTTTTACAGAGTGCTTTTTTATTATTCAAAAACTGTGTAAAATGCTTTTTACAAATTTTATCTGCTATACGTTAATTGTTTTAGTTCAACTAAGTTGATGGAGCTTTGGAAAGATATTGTAAGTAGGTAAATATACGCTTTAGGTTGTGCGTACGGTTCTCACTCATCCTGCTATCCTACTAATATTATAAATGCGAAAGTTGGTAAGTACGAACGGATGGAGCCATTTTGGAGTTATAGAGTAACACTCTATAACTCCAAAATGGCTGAACGGATCTTGGTGAAAATTGGCACAGAGATATATTATAGTTTTACTACTTTTTATCCCGTAGGAATACTGGGATTTAAAACTACACGGGTGAAACCGCAGGGCGCTACTAGTGACAAATGTTTTTGTGATGAACTGTGTTTGGGTGTATATGTAATAGTGGTTTGTTAAATCACCAACTATCAGTATTCGCTAATTATTGGAACTCTATATTTTCATAAAATGTATTTCATTTCATGCTCAGAGTATCTGGATATCATGGATAGAAATATTTTTTTTATTCTTGCTATTCTGTCCGGTGTATAGTACCAACTATGACAAATAAGTTCCAGAGATTTTAATATTTCAACTAAATAGTTAGGTTTAGAAGACCTCAAGTGCCTAAGGTCCCACTAGTGCATTTAGAGCTTGGAGCTTCGTAATAAGCTTTTCAAATTCGCTATCCACGGGCTATACCAAAGCACCAACCTACTAACATAAGACTCTTACGTCTGGCTTTAGGTACTCCTCTGAAGACGAGGTTGGACTCAGGACGGGCACTAAGCTATTTTACATTGTTCTATTCATAATTATAAATGACTGAAACTATAAAAGTAAATAATAAATAAATAATGCTGGACAATCCACACAGCACCATCTAGCCCCAAAGTAAGCTACTCAAAGCTTGTGTTATGGGTACCAGATGACTGATACATTTAATACATTATACATACATACTTACATATTTATGTATTTTTTATTATATACATATAGAAAACACCCAGACCAACGGAAAAAATTTCTGCAGATCGTTCACAAATTTGTTCCAAGGCGGGAATCAAACCCGCGACCTCTTGCGTCGCAGGTAGACGCCACTGAGGTCGTCAAAACAAAAAAAAAGGATTCTCATCTCCCTTGTTTTTTCCCCTTTTTCGGCAAACATCTCTTAAAGGACAATGGGCAACATGGTACCCTGCTCCAATAGATATGATTGCGGTGTCGTTTAAAAGGTCTTACCAAAACGAACAATATTAGCTCGGGCAGCCAGTCTCAGATCTGGTTGCGTTCGGAGATAGACATACATCTTCAAGTATATAAGCACCTAATTAAATGAGTTCTAATATGTAATATTTTCTGCATTTAAGACGAAGACAAGAGCTAATGTGACTCTCGCTCGCACGTTTTGACTTGTTGAAAGATATAAAATCACTAAACCCATTTTCGAAAAATCGCAAACAATTATTTTGTGTGCATTATTACATTGCGCACAGTTTAGTAAAAAAATCATTTTGATCGATAGAAGTTTTCCTACTTAAAAGTTTGCTTTTCTAGTTTTCGTACTCAAGCAAACTTTTGAGTAGGAAAACTTGCATCAATCAAAATGAAATTTCTACCAAACTATGCGCAATGTACAAATAGTTGTTTGCGATTTTTCAAAATTGACCCTAGTGATTTTATATCTTTCAAAATGTCGAATCGTGCGAGCGAGAGAAATATTAGGTGTTGTCAACGCCTTAATTTTTTTTTATCAAAATCGCTTTTACGTAAGACTACGCCATGTTCCCCATTCCCCACCTTCTACTCGAGCCCTGCTGCTCCAGAGTGATGCTCTATCAAAATGTTTATTTATTGACATAGTATATAAATTATGACTATTGGAGCGGGTACCATGTCCGCATTATGAAGTCGACATTGCATATAACTTTTAGCAAGAAAAAATCGTCTTCAAATGCACTGGAAAATAACTCAAAAACTACAAATCTCAAATTAAAATGAGACCACATGACAAGCACCATCTTTCGTAAAAAAAGAATCATTAAAGTTGGTCCAGCCAACAATGATAAAAGTAATGAGGTAACAAACATAAAAAAACTGTCGAATTGCGAACCACCTCCTTTTTTTGAAGTCGGTAAAAATAGCTCTGTATTATTGTTATAACCATAAGAATCGCTTGCACATTTTTAACATATTCAGAGCTAGAGTCTTTGCCCTAAAACGTTGTGGTTCTATTTATTTTGGTTGACTATCCTGGCGCCGTCTCTGCGGCTAAATATAACATACTCGCCCACCTTTAAATTTAAATTCACCGAGCGAACGTAATCAGATTTACGGCGACTATTTTAAAACTTTAATTTAGTTGGCTTTATTACCGACTGTGATTGGCCATCTTACTGAAGGGCTGACACCTGTCAAAGTACATTGCTTCACTAGTTTCAGTATGTACCTACGTATCCAAACTTTTGGGTAGAGGAAAACTTGTTTGGATCGAAATGGTATTTTTGCCTAGTAAGATTAAATGATGATTATGAATTATACGATTATTTTACGGCAGTTTTATTCGCCTTAAACGTAACTGAAATTTCAAAATTGTTTGAAATTTTCCTATATGTATTTCAGGATAAAAGATTTCATACTAATGCAAAATATTATTCGTAGCATAGTTATTAGGGTACTGATGTGCCTACATCAGACAGTACGTAACCCCCGGTTTCTGAAAGCATGATCAACACTAATCGGCTTTCAAGTCACTTGTTATTTCGGCTTTTACTTCAAATTAGATAGAGATAGCAAGTGACTTGACAGTCGATTACTGTTGATCGTGCTTTATGAAAACCGGGGGTTAGTCACCCGTAGTACGTTAAGATTTTGGTAATTATAGTTTGTGGCAGGTTGCTGTTGGGTTTCCTTACGACAGAAGATTCTATTTTATTATTTGTTTTTACCGCTCTGGCAGTATCTGGTGTTCGAGCAGAAAACTATGTATGGTAATCGTGACTGGACTGTTCAAAAAGTGTCGACGATATTCATATTTCAAGCGATATCGGCGCTAGATTCTACTGTGAATGCGACTGCAGTACGCCATACTTATGTGAGGTTTTTCGCACTAACGATTCCGAAACATAGCGTTTGAAGGGTAGGGTTGAAATTGCCTTGAGATGGTTGTTTGAAAACGATGAAAGGTAGTCGGTTTCAGAGCAGAAGTATGCAATAAAGACGTCAATCCGTAACGACGGATGCAGCTATTATCTAGTAGATGCACTGAGTGCTTTACGATGTAAACGCGCAACGAATAAAGATGAACTCATGCATGTAAAATTGCTATGGCCTCAGTGCGCTTCGATTTGCTTCTATCACTGCATTATTAAGATGATACATTTGTTGCATTATATATGTATTTATTCGCTATATTCCAAAAAACAATAGAAACAAGATGTTGTGACGGCTTTTTTTTAATTTTAGTTTATTGACAAACTTACAATGCACAATAAAACTTTAAAATGCACAGGGACATGCAGTTGTAAAAATATCGTGTTCATTAGTTATTCAATTTTCTAGGAAACATCTGCCTTTTGTTTTCCAGAGGAAGGAGAGAAGAAAGAAGTGTAGTAAAATCTGTTTTGTTTATACAGGGTGTGCGGAAGGTCGATGCAAAGCCGTGGGGGGGGGGGGGGGGTAGGTCACCTCGTTACGCATCTATTCAGGCTAGATTACCTTAGTCCAATGTCGTCGAATTCCGAGGATTTTTGAAAAATTTACCAAAATCATATGCTTATTCGTTCATAGTGTTCAAACAGACAGTTACTAGTACCTAACAATTTGTTTGTGTCCTAGCATGATGGGTATTCAATCGATAAACACCAAAAAAAAAACCTGAATAGATGCGTAACGAGGTGACCTACTCCCCCCTCACGGCTTTGCATCGACCTTCCGGACACCCTGTATAATTGCAAGAAAATCACGTTTCAGCTGATAGCCAAGCTTTATATAGCCAAGCTATAGCCAAGCTTTGCATAGCAAAGCTTTACCTTTGCCAAGCTATAGCAAAGCCAAGCTTTAATATCTTATAGCTTTATCTTGTTCTTGTTGTGTCTGTTCTTTCGAATCGAGACAGTCTGTCGAAGTTCTTTCGAAACGGTGTGGTATGAGGATTTACAGTGCTCCCCAAACATGCATTACACACACATATGCACACAACATTTACCTTCACCAATAACTGTGTTATTATAAAATATGACATCATAATTGTCAGATATCTAAGAATGATCATTTTGCAATTGTATTCACAATTTTGAAAATTATGTCATTTGTACATGTGCGAGCGACAGTATTGTGCCAGTTTACCGGGGGTAGTTTGCGAACTTAAAGAAAGCCAGTCGTAAAATTGATTTAGCAAATATCCTATTCCCCGCACCAGGCTTGTCCATGAGCTGTACAAACTCTAATACAAACTCAATTCTAACTTTAATGCTTTGGCTTCTTTGTTCTCAAATACCAAAACAGGGACGCGTCGAACACCGCAGGTTGCAAGGAAAACAATAAAAAAAGAATCTCTTTCCTATTCCCGAAGATATTTTGCAAAACCACGGAGAAAACTACTTTATATTTCTTGGAGTTTTCTTTTTGGTTGCAGTTGTACCTTACAGTGCTTCCAAACTGAGCGTCAGCGACGAAATATTTAAAGTTCTTTGGTTTTTTGCTATTTTGCTGTGGATTCAGTTTAAAGTTATGGTTTACACGAAGCCGCGATTCACGTAATTTGTTCGTACCACAGGATAAACATTTGCTGTTGACTTTAGCTGCAACCATTTTTGGACGCGCATCCGCTCTGTAAACCTTCTTACTCACATTCCTTTGTAAATGTAACCGGTATAAAACATAACGTCATAGCTGCCAACGGAATTGAATTCTGCGAATAATTTAACCGTGAATTTTGGGATTATAATAATAACACGGGTTGATAAAGGCTTTCGGCGGAATTTCAAGTTTGAGCGTGAAAATGCTGTCTTGTCGAGAAAGTCGTAGGGAAAGTTTAGATCAGTTTCAAAACGTTTTGAGGGTAAAAACTGTATAAAAAAAGTAACATAAAAAAAACTGTTCATAAGATTGGGGTTCGTTGTGGAAAAAAAATCCTTTTGCTTAGATTTAGATTTTAGATTTAGATTTATTTATTGCCAACATGTACATACATCAGTTATATTATAGCTTAGGTCTAAGGTAGCTAATAAGCGAGTACATGTACCCTGTAGGGCGCTGCAATCTATGTAGAAATAAGGTAGGTACAATAATTCATTAATAGGTACTACTTGACTATAGGTACTATAATAGGTAGGTAGGCCCACAGTATACAATAGCATACAAAAAAACAAGTAAAACAAGTAAGTAGTGCAGCTACAAAAAAGTAATAAGCAAAATGTCTCGATATAATAAAGTCAAATAATCATCATCATCATCATCAACAGCCCACCGAAGTCCACTGCTGGACATAGGCCTCCCCTATCCGCTTCCAGGAAGAACGATTCTGAGCCCTTTCCATCCACCGACTACCCGCGATCCTAACAATGTCGTCAGTCCATCGGGTAGGAGGGCGTCCCACACTTCGCCTTCCTGTTCGTGGTCGCCATTCAAGAACCTTTATTCCCCATCGGTTGTCAGTCAAATAAGGCAACAAGGGCAATAAGGCAATAAGGTATAAATAAGTCAAATAAGGTAGGCACTAATGTCAACTAGGTATTCGATTAGATAAATTAAATTTAAATTGTCTATTTTACGGAAAAGTCACTCACAAGTTTTTTATCGGTTAAGAATTCTTCTACGGAGTAATAGCATTTAGATAAGAGTAGGTTTTTTAAATTACTATTAAATAGGGAGTCTTTGGTTTCATTTTTAATTATGTCAGGAATTTTGTTGTAAACTTTTATTAGTCTAGAATCGGGACTTTTGTCAAATGTTTTCAGTTTTGTAGAAGGTAGGATCAGTTGGTTTTTGTGTCGTCTAATATATAAAATGTTGCTTTCTTGTTTGGAAAGGAAAAAATTACGGTACTTTCTAACGAAAATGGACATTTGCAGTATATATTATATACACGGTAACGTAAGGAGTTTGTTTTGTTTGAAATAGGGTTTACAACTTTGTCTTGATTTGATGTTCAGTAATATTCGTACTAGTTTCTTTTGTTTGACAAATACATCGTTAAAATCTACACCATCACCCCATATTACAATGGAATAGTTGAACCAAGCATTGGCGTTTGCATAGTAAGCTGAAAGGGCTGTTTCGTAGTTTGTGTTACATTTAATAATACTTAAGGCATAGGTACATCTAGAAAGTTTAGTTTTTAGTGTATATATATAATTTTTCCAATTGAGGTGGGTGTCCAGTGTAAGTCCTAATAGTTTAAATTCATTGCTTTCTTCTATTTGTAGTATTTCTGTAAGTTTTGTTAGATTTAGTGTTTTCCTTTGGTAGGTTTTGAACTATAGAATTTTTGTCTTATTTAGATTAATTTCCAGGTTGTGATCGGTAAGCCATTGTTGGGTATTTTCGAAAGTAGTTTGTATGCTTTTAAATGTTAATGAGAAGATGCGACGGAAAAATCTATGACCTACCTTATGTGGAGCGGTTTCCGTTGCTCAACCATTGCATGACCAAAGGACGTTCACCGAGTCTATTGTGTATCTATCGTTCATAAAAACGTTGTCAACACGTATCATATTGTAGCTGAAATCAAATCAAAGGAAATTAAATATATTCCTCCGACCTGAAATATATTCTCGACGACCTCTGTGGCGCAGCGGGCGAGAGCCTGCCTGCGACGCAAGAGGTTGCGGGTTCGATTCCCGCCTTGGAACAAATTTGTGTACGATCTGCAGAAATTTGTTCCGATGGTCTGGGTGTTCTCTATGTATAATAAAAAATATCTATCTATGTAAGTATATAATAATGTATTAAATATATCAGTTATCTAATACCCATAACACAAGCTTTGAATAGCTTACTTTGGGGCTAGATAGTGCTGTGTGGATTGTCCAGCATTATTTATTTATTTATTTATTTATTTATTTAATGTCAACGGAGAGATCTTTGGTGTGGAACCAGATTTCCTATAAATAAAAAATATTTGTATTTATAATAAACATTATTTTGTTGAAATAGCATTTTAGTACGTGTGAATGTTCATTTCAGAGCCACAAAATCCATCACACGTGCGAAGCTCGTAGCTACATGTTCGTACACAATCAAGCCGCATTTGATGACGTCGTAACAATAGGTGTCAGGAACAGTCAGTTTCAGTCCCGGTATTACCTAGCGCGGCGCGGTAATAGCAAAGTGGCCGTGTTACGTTAGGTGCGTGATAACGGGATAAGCACCCAGTTTTCCAGTACTTTGCTGTAGAGAAACCCTATTATTGAGCATGTAAGGATAAAAGGCCACTACGCATGAATGATAGTTAACTGGAGTACGTGGTAGAATAGTGTTGGAAGAGGTTTTAAGATCTAGGTTTAGATGTGGTTAGTCGACACTAGATAGGTACTCGACACTCGACATAATTATTCCTGAGTAAAATTTAAATGTTGAAAAAATGGGTTATTCTTTTTTTCCATTGTGTCACAGTGTGACTGAAAGGTGTTACTCAATGAGAATAACCTGAGCCAGGATTATTCCCCTTGAGTAACCCCTGTTACTCAACGGGAAGTTTTCGTCACATTGTGTCACAGTGTGACTGAAAGGTGTCACACAACGGGAATAACCCTATAAAAAAGTGACCTGTGCGAAGCCAGGACGATTTGCTACATTTCAATATTTTACGAGATCACGTTTTAATTTTCACGTTTTGATTCCTCATAATCAGCATCGTCTATATTAGTTATTTCAAGATTCTAGTGAAATGTTATTACTATGGAGAATATTCCATGAAACGTTAATTTACGCTTTAAACAAGCCTAATAACTTACAAAATGTAGATTAACAGACACTGAAGGAAATTTACAATTCACTTGGATCATTGAACGTTGAGACGCTAAAACTTTACAATTTATTTTCGAAGATAGTGACGATTTTATTTACTTCTATAGGTATAATGATAAATAATAAATAAAGCTTTATTTGAACCTTATAAAACTAATTATAAACTTACGATATTATATATTATTATGTAAAAAAAACTTTTTTCTGATACTAAAAACTGTGTTAAACCTATATAATTAAATACATGTATTTTTTTCTATTATTAATTGTAAGGACCGCTTGTTAGCGGTATAAGTCTCCTCCAGCTTCTTTTTATAGGTATTCTTCTATAGGTATAGCACAAAACAGTTTATACAAACAGAGAACTGCAAAAGAGTTATGAAAAAAAGAAGTAAAGAGGATAACTGTGTACGGTGCTTCTATGGAACTAGGCTCCAATTAATTACAAAAACTAAAAAGATAAGTACCATAATTGTAAGAAGAGAAGATCATAAAAAAAGAAGATCATAAGAAAAGAAACTAAGTTAGTTTATAGCCTTTTCGGGGAACTGGTGGAAGATTCACATAATATAGACTAGCGACCCGCCCGCGCGCCCCTGCTTCGCACGGGTGCACATTGTTTTTCTACTATATCATGCATGTGTTATACATATAAACCTTCCCTCTTGAATCACTCTATCTATTAAAAAAAACCGCATCAAAAACCGTTGCGTAGTTTTAAAGATTTAAGCATACATAGGGACATAGGGATATAGGGATACAGGATAAAGCAACTTTGTTTTATACTATGTAGTGATGATAACAGACGTTTTAAATAAGAGGTCCTTGTGATTGTACTTTTTGATTTTGAGTTAGCTAGGAAAAGACTGGTCTTTCGTCAGGGCCGTATAAGATGCGTTTGCATTCCTACTAGTCTGTGCGTATAAGTAATGCCGCGTGTCAAATATCCACAAAAACTGCTAACATTTTATTCAAATTTTATGTTATTATTACGATGTTATGTCCAGTAGTTGAGGCTTCTCGCAGGCACATATCTGCGCTCACGAATGGCTGGCGGCTCTGTTTATCTCAGTGTTCCGCGATATCTTGCCACAAGTCTACTGAGTTATGATTTTCATCTGTTTGCGAACATGACCTAAATTACGAGTATGCTAGGTTATGTTTGATTTTTCAGTCATGATAATTTTGTTTATAGCAGAAGTAAATCATAAAAATATGTATTTTAGTAAAGCCTGCCCTTGGTTGAAAAGAGGTTCGATTATGCGGAGTTCATGATTTTTAATTAATGATGTATAAGATTTACCGCTGGTTTCTGAAAGCACGATCAACACTAATCGGCTGTCTAGTCACTTGATATTTTATCTTTTACCTCAAATTAGATAAAGATAGCAAGTGACTTGACAACCGATTAGTGTTGATCGCGCTTTCAGAAACCAGGGGTATGTTTTTTTTTATAACAAGTATTGACAGAAATTTGACATAACCAAAGCCTTAAGCATCTAGAACCAAACTAAGCTTGTTCTATGCAAACTAGATACCCGATCAAATAAGGAATATTTAAAACAATGAACGTGTGAAATACAAGAATAGCACTCTTTCCGCCGTTTCTGAAAGCTCGATCAAAGCTAATCGGCTGTCAAATCACTAGCTGTTTCAGCTTTTACTTCAAATTAGATAGAAATAAAAACCTGTGTTGAATTTCCGTTTCGAAGATTCGCAGCCACGAACAATAGTGACATCCGGACAGACGGAAGGAAGGAAGGACGAACTAAAGCCTCAAACATAAGACACCCCTCGTTCTAGTCAAGGGTTAAGAAGGATCAACGTCTATCAGAGGGGACATTTCAATACTCTAACCAACTTCTGCCAGTACAAAATATGTCAAAAATGAACAATGTTTTAACCATTTCTATCTCTTACCAGTTAGTAGTGAGAAACAGATGTTATGTAGCCTGTACTATGTAGCCACAGAAGATGCTGATAGAATCACGATGATGCAAGTATGATGTTAAGTAGTAACCATCGCCTATAACAAAGCGTTGTCTCGTAAGTCACGCATGATAGGAACGTGCCCTACGATGCACTGATGATGAGGCATACTGACTGACTTAAGGCGTGATGTCCGTTTGTCTTACATCAATACCAAATCCATTCCGTGCCGAGAATTTTCTAGAACAAATAAAAAGTAATTAACTTCTTTTCCGGAACCACGGAATTGGAATGAAACTTGCCGACGATGGAAGTCTATTACCAATTACAATAATCTTGTGCTCCAGGTCAGACAAAGCCCTCCAGCTCAAGTATAAGTGCCAGCCTGACCGGCAAGTTTGAGCAAACAGCATCTAACTGATTGGGGCTTTCACTCTGTTTGTCGGACGCTCTGGCCCACTGCCACTGAGTGATATTAAGCTAAATTGGATATTGGTCATTGTGATTTCAATCATCTATTGAAAGTGAATTTGGGATTATCACAGCTCGATCGAATTGGCGGCAGTCAAAAGTTTAAAGTTCTTTTTCATCATGACGGTTCAAGCTAGGCTTAAAAAAAACAAGCAAATGGCCTTTAACAAAACACTGCCTCTTAAGTATAGCACGGTAGAAAAATATCAATATGTACATAGATGATATGATGACTTTATTTCTAGTTAACTTTTTAAGTTACTAAGCGATCTGTAGTAGTTTTAAAATCCTCGAAGCGTGATATTGATTCCATCAATCAGGACCGTAGTGCGGAAAAGTGGAGCTGAATCAAATTGCGTAGGTATTTACTAGCTTTACTGGATTTTTTATACCCTAGAGGATTTTCATTTTGTTAATTTCACGTATAAAATGTTTCGTTTTGAACTTTTGAACTATTTTTAGCGACGATCTGGACTTTGAACCGCTATACCAGTCGTATATTGATAGTGTTTCTGGCCACTTCTTTAAATATCCTCAAACATCTTGTCAGCTCTTCTTTTTGAAGTTCTTTTTAGAGTTCCGTACCCAAATTAAGGGTAAAACGCGAACCCATTGCATTGTGTACATACATTTCTGAACAGAAAAACTCATTGGTGCACGGCCGGTTTTGAACCCACGACCTTAGAAGGAAGGCGGGGGCGCTACGACTAGACCACCAGTGCTCTCAACTGGTGGAACTCTAAAACTGCAAAAGTAATCCATAAAAATAGTTGGCTAAGCTACTTTAGTTATTAACAGGCCTGTTCATTACAACGCTGCCCCTTCTGCCTCACTATGATTTATAGGGCATTTAACTTTCATGGTGCCGCTAAGTGGGCCTTTCATAAAGAAAACCATCTCTACACGGAAAGCAGGTTATACCGGCGCTTACCGATGCGAACACTCGCTCGCTTTTTATTGCGACTTCAACCTTTTTTGGTCATTATCAATCTTGATTGACATGACATGACATGACAAATGATTAAATGATTTCAAGTGGATACATTAAAAACCAAGGATTCGTTTCCTGTCATCTAACGAAGCAACATAGCATTTTCATTTTAATTGTTTTTCTAGTGTTATTTTGAGTGATGTTGTGTAATTTTGGTGGTATTTTAACCAACATTACTTGTAGTCTTAGCACAAAGTGTAATAATTTGAAATGAAAGTGTATTATGTGATATCGTGATTTGACCGAAAATGTTTCAAATGTTTTGAAGAAACCGCCACCATTTTCTTCAAAACAATTGACTGACTCGACTTTGGACTGACGTGACTAGAAACATAACTACAAAGAGTATAATCTCTGAATCACTTGACATTGGCAAGATTGTCTATGACAGGAAAACACATTTATTTTTATTTTTATACAACTAGCTGATGGAACAAGCAGATGGCCCACCTGATGTTAAGTGGTAACCATCACCTATAAACAAAACATTGCCCCGTAGGTCACGCACAATAGGAACGTGCCCTACGATGCACTGCCCTGCGTGCGTGCCCTGTAATTACACCGGCGACCACACTCTTCAAACCGAAACACAGCGTTGCTGCTTGGCGGCAGAAAAAGGCGTGGTGGTAGTACTTCCCCGGACGAGCCCTTCACAAAGAGCTCTACTACACATAAAACGAAGAAAGAAGAATTAAAAACCAAAACAAATAAAAACAGAAATAAGTTCACGACCAAGATTCAATACTCAAGATTCTTTACGCGGAAAGCGGGCGCGATGCAGGGGCGTCAAAAAAGTCAAACGTGAACAAACTTGCCCGCGTTGTGTACGCCTAGGTGTGCAAAGCGCCATAGATAAGATATGGGTAGCGTCCACCGCGCGGCAGACGCTCCCGCTTCGCAGTCGCTTTGGTCGCGCAGGTGTGGTCGATCCTTGAAGATGGGTTACAGAGGTTTAAATACTATATTTTACACATAGTCTTACATTAAGTAGTAGTTAGTATTAAAAACGTAGTATCACATACCAACTAACTGCTAAATATGAGTAGAGTCGAATTGATTATTTCGATGTATATACTTATGCATCTTCAAGAATCTTAAATTGGTACTATTAAGAGATCTTTAGGGCCATGCATGAGGATAAAGTCATAGAGTTTTTTGTTTCTTTAATACCCTGTACATATACTTAAATATACAGGATATAATCAGGTTTAATATAAAACCGGTTTACCATATAAATGCGCTCTGGGGAAACTCATCTCGGCTAATGTAAGCTGAAAAGTTAAACAAATTGTCCCTTCTGTAACCTTACTACGTTAACCTTCGCACAAGAACTTTGCTTCGGACAGAATACGTTTGAAGAGGGTAAAGTTCAGGGGTAAATCCGCAAGAAATAAACACAAATTTATAGATTTTAGTCAATAACTTTTGGTTTTATATTTATAAAATTATATTTAATGAAATTGAGTTGAGTTTTGTTGACAATTAGAGCCGAACCAGACCATCGATTTTGATGTCCCTGTAATTGAACAGGAGAGGTCAAACAGTGACTTTTTTAGGCTGATAATGATAAAAGCTACCCGAAATAATATTAAAAAACACAACACGCAAATTGGAAAAAGAAGGATTTCAAAGATAATATCCGCTATACACTAATTGTATTTCATCATTTTGATATAAAATAATGAGCAAAAACTCCCAACGTTTACGTTGACCTCGAGACGGTTATTTTTGTACCTAATGGAGCCAAATTACTTAAGTAACAATGAACTTTAATTATATTTTTCCTGACAAACGTCCGTCTTGAGTGTTATTGTAATGTTTAAGAGGAAAGAAAGTGGGGTCTGGAATTTCATGCAACATCAATTTTAATGTTAATATTTTTTGGTTGTAAAATAATTATACAATTGCTTCAGCTTTGAATAGTGGTTTTTACAGTATAGCTGTGAACTTCCGGCAAACCTCAGAATTATAAATAATAGTGCAACTGAACCAGCAATCCATGCGGTGGGTCTGTTTCGTAGAACGGCGGTGCGTTCTAGCTATGAGCACACCAATCTAAGAACCTGAACAGCCTGCGCTCTGAACAGCCGTACCGATCGATAATAAAAATAATAATTTTCGGCGCACCGTGCGCCTTACGATCGAATATGGTCCGAGGGTGCAACACGTTCGTGGTCGGGTCGCACCAAGTTCGATCGTCTATTTGAACATTATATATGTATATTAAACATAGTTACTACTATTAATTATACATACAGGGTGTCCCAGAACTCAACGTCAAGCCGAAACGGGGCGACAGGCTTACAATCAATCCTGTCGCCCCATTTCGGCTTGACGTTGAGTTCTGGGACACCCTGTATATCGAGGCGACGCGACGCATGACCCGAGGGCCGGGAGTGGCTCAGCGCAACAGCATTGCCATTCACTGTGGCAAGTCAAGACACTGGCTGCATCTTCAACTGGTTTCTGATCAGTTGAGCTCAACTGTTTCTTATGTTTTTGGTACATTATGTAAATACTTGAATGTTAATTGTAAATAAACTTACTATTCGGTTCGACTAACATGACTGGCGTTATCATTCTCTGTATAAAATGAATAGACAGTGTGGTTCTACTTGAGAAGAGAAAGTGAGCTCGCACAGGCCCTTTAGAAAAATATAAGTGTAACTAAATAATCCTGAGTAGGTACGAATTTCCATATTTTCCGCTGAGTACGCACATTTTATATAATAGCTGCGTACCCTTAGCACCGGTGACTGCCGCATTCGACCATGGATAAGCGAATACATTGGAAGTAGCTTTATCGAAGAACTGGCTCCTACACTTGCATAGCTTTAAAAATATTCTAAGTGATTCTTATCACTTTAAATCTTATATAGGCTATCTAATCTAGGCGAGTCAAGCATTAAATTAATAGGGATTAATAGCCAATAAAAAAAATTTGTTAAATATATAGTTGCAGTTTGAAGTGAAAAAAAATTATTATTTTCAGTTTATAATTAGTTTTGTATGGTTCAAATAAAGTTCTTATCATTATTATTAATAGCCAATAAAATTAATGCCTTTTGACCTTGACTCTGTAATACTAACTATTTCTGCAATGTTTTTAAATTCATTCGTTTGTTTGAACCAGAATTATAAAAAAAAACTTGTATCAAACGCAATCGTGCCACCCTTTTGAGAATTCCCAAAACTGGTGCTAAAAGTTTCAACGCTTTCATAACTTACAGTACAAAGAAAACATTTTTTCCAGCAACTCAGTTTTCTCAACGCCATTTCAAAGTCAGCCAACCTTAGCAGTAATAAAATGAGAAATGAAAGGGCTCGAAAAGCTTTACATCATCAGGAGTACGAAAATAGAACAGCAACTATATTTATGCATAAAAACTACACTCTGAAACTTACTGAAATAGCTTTGGTTACGATAACTGTAATTAGATATCTATTTTAAAAAACTAAATACAAAAGTCTATGACCATAATATTATCCTTCAAGAATAATATATCGACCATAATAGTACTATTAACGTACTGAGTGTGCGAATACATATTTTTATTGGATCAATTGCAAGACAATTTGTCTCTCTTGCTCTCTTTTTGTTTGTTTTTTTGTTTATGGCTCCTGTCTGTACCACTGATCTGTAATAAACAAGAGTCCGTATCAAGGAATTGGAATACATATTCCTTGGTCCGTACAGACAATATTGCCAGTGTCAAGTGATATAGATAAAATAGTTTCAAGTCAATCCATGGTCAAGTAAGTCAGCCGGTGGTTTTCTTCAGTCAAAACATTCGAAACATTTTATGTCAAATCACGATATCACTTAATACACTTTCATTCTAAATGCTTACCATGTGTGCTAAGACCTCAAGTAATATTGGTTAAAATACCACCGAAATAACACAACATCAAAATAACATTAGAAAAACAATTAAAATGCTGTTGCTTCGTTGCTTCGCAAAATGTCAGAAAGCGAATCACTCTTTTTATTAGCTTCCTATTTTTTCACACCCATTGTTTAGAACATAGTTCTAATTTTCAGGCATTGTCAAATTTGTAATTAACATTACGAGAACAGCGAAAGCTACTGTTTGTACTGACGTGCATGTACACCCGTCATAAAAGCCTATTCAGAGCACATGCATGCAGTCAGTACCATTTTACTTGTAATTGAAACATCAACAATCACTCTACATCAGAGAGAGTCAGCGGAGCGCTACAGGCACGCATTCGAATGAAGGCCACATGGATGGTTGGGATAATGCTAGTCTTTTAGCCAAGTTGCGAGTACATTCTGCCATTCCTTAACCAAGTTTAGCAGTATATTAATGCACTAGTGTAGTCTAAACTAACCTTTAATACCGGGTCTACCGGGCGGAGAGCATTGCGCTAGCGCTTTGCGCAGTAGAATACTGAAATTCAATTATAAAAAAATACAATATGATGTAGGTAAATAACATCATCGCACTGGAATTTCGCAAACACAATCATGATTTATCTGAAAAATAAATCAATTATCCTCATAACACAGGCAAAATTGTCAGTAATCATAATTTATATTTACTTTAAATAATATAATGACAATAAAATAACATGATCGGTGTCACTAGCGGATGTCAGCTAGACATGAAAATAAAGATTAGGTATACTACTTTCATATAAAGCTGAGTTGAGCGTGCTGAGGGTCATACACTACATCGCGTAGGATGTGTTATTTGAAAATAGCCCTGTGTGATGGCCAAAAACGATAAAAATAAATACTAGGCGAGCCTAAATGCACACGAGGTTCAAAGGAGCATAAATATTACCTCTCTGACAACGATTGTTCGCGCATGCCAGCCAAGTGGAAGCTCACACAATGCCGCCAAGGCGCTCTGATTAAGATAACGCCTACGCTTTGCGAGCAAATCTTCCTCAAAAGAACTGCGTTTCAAAGAGTTACACGTGCTTTTCAGCAGCTTAGAGCTTTGCGTCGGATGGTCTCGGCAATTGAAATGGACATGACACTTTTGAACTGTAATCTGTAGATCGCGCGCTTTGAGAATAGGTTTGGTACAGACAGAGTCTGTTTTATACATCTTACTGAATAATGGAACAAACAGATGGCACACCTGATGTTGAATTAACCATCACCTGTAACCATACTATTGCTTCGTGAGTTACGCACGATATGAACGTGTCCTACGATGCACTGCCCTGCGTACATCAACTAGAGGCATACAGATGTAAAACCCCATGCATACCTGTAATTTCACCGGCAACCACACCCTTTATACCGAAACACATTATTGCTACTTGGCGGCAGAAAAAGGCTGAGTGGTAATAATTCCCAGGACGAGCCATTCAAAAAGAGCTCACTCTTCTTTTTATTAGAGAACTCCATGCTCTTAAAGATTGTTCAAATACACATAAATTACTAAGAAACATGCCAACTCTCAGAGACATCTCGTAGAAAACAAGCAAAAAAACTGTGTTGAAATGTTCAGAATCTTGTGCAACATTGTAAGGTAAAGAAATGATACCGCGAGAGTCGTTCTACAAAGTTAAAGTTTTTAAATTAATTTGTTTATTCACTACCTCCTTCAACATAAACATTTTGGAATGAGTTTCACTCTGTTTATATTCAAAACTACATTTTATGAAAGGAAAAGTAGTTAAAAGAACTTTTATAGTAAATATACCTTATGCTTTTAATTAAAATAAACTTTATAAATTTACTATCCTACTGTAGTTGTGAAGCATAAAACTGCTATCTTACTAATGTTAAAAAAAAATAGTTTGTGAGTGCAGTGTGTAATTTGTTTCCACTTTCGTGAACAGCTGATAATTTATTATTGTCATTAAAAGCCATCAATAATACCCCACTGCTGAGAAAATGCATGTATTAATTAATTTTATTTGGGCTAACACGTTAACAGCCCGCCTGATATAAAGCGGTTACCATAGTTATAGACGCTTGCCAGAGGTTCAAAAAGCGCATTACTGGATAAAAAAATCCCCCGACGCCTTTAGGGAAAGCCTAAGCTGGTTTAGATCGATTCTATTACAATATTGTATTTTAGTCGTAGTGATTAGATCTATGGATTGAAAAGTACAAACTCATGCTAACTCAAGCAATTACTGAGTTCAAATAATAATAAAGTTCTAAATGTTATTTATAATTTAAATAAAAATGTTATAATCATCTTTAATTATGTACCGTTTAATCAAATGCAAATTAAATGAAATTTCCATAACGCTATATATGTCACGGGTTAGAAGTAATTAGACTACACAATAGGTTGATAATTACTCCGTTCTTACTCCACCTGTCGGGATTCCTCGAGCTTACCCTTTTTTATAGTGAGCACGTGACTGCCGAGTCGTGAATCCACTTTATTAGGTGGATAATTACTTTGAAGACGTTTCTGAACGCGGCTCCAGGCTAAGACCATTTTCCAATACGAGCTAATCTGCTACTTGTTAGAACTATTATAATAATTTACTGTGGCGTAACGAATATTCTTTCTCTAAGTATAAACCTTTTTTCATTACTAAGACTTGATATTTTGACGACCTCTGTGGCGCAGCGGGCGAGAGTCCGCCTACGACGTAGAGGTTGCGGCCTGTGGGCTCGATTCCCGCCTCGGAACAATATTGTGTACGATCTGCAGAAATTTGTTCCGTCGGTCTGGGTGTTTTCTATGTATAATAAAAATATCTATCTATGTAAGTATAATGTATTAAATATATTAGTTATCTAGTACCCATAACACAAGCTTTGAGTAGCTTACTTTGGGTCTAGATGGTGCTGTGTGGATTGTCCAGCATTATTTATCATTTATTTTATTTGGGAAGCTCGAAAAGTTAATGGTCAGTTTTTTAGGATAACGTATTCTTAGTCAAAATGAACCTTGTAGTAATGTAAACAAAATGTTAGCAGATGTGCATAGATTTGAAAGTCAAATGCTGACTGAACTTTTCTTCACTTCAAAATAAAACTGTTTCTACACTTGCCCCAAGTTTCGAAGGCACCACCAGAGTTGCGCCGCAGTTTATTTCGCCGTGTACGACCGTTTCGTGGCGCTAACAATAGAAGCAAGCAGCCATAAAGGTGCGTGCATAAAGAAACGGGATCCTATTACAGGCAAGTCGGCGCGGATCGGTACCGATCAAAACGGTTCTTACGCTATCAAATGAAATGGAGAAAAAGGTCGATTAAACAAATGAAATGGAGAAAAAGGTCGATTAAACAACTACCCCGGACCGATTGATGGTTAACGGCTGATGTAGTTTCACTAACAAAATCAATAAGAGATATCAACTAAAACAAGCTTTGGACGTCTTGTCAACGGTTAGGCATTACTTTAGTTATACTACATCCTACTACTATTATAAACGCGAACGTTTGTAAGTACCTATATATGGATGGATGGATGGATGCATGCATGTATCGATGTTTGTTACTCTTTCACGCCTGTTATATTTATTTTCATTGTTCGTAATGTGACTAGTATTTGATCTACATAATAAGATAACCTTGCTATTGACTGACAAGGTTTACACAGCTTGTGAATCTAAAAAGTTCAAAAACAGAGTCACTCTATTTGAGAGAACTAGTAACCCAATAAGAAGAAGAAGACAGTTATACCATTTTTCTTCACCAGTCGATTTACCGGCAACAATCGGTACCGAGCTGCGCCATGACATGGTCTGAAAACCAGGTTCTGCAAGTACCCTAAAACGACACAGTGACACCTCCGAAATGACCCGGCAGTCGCTTTCAATGTACGCATTGTTCACTTATGCTGCTTTTTAGTTTTCAAGGAAAATTTGAAAATGTTGAGAGACAAGGCGACGTTCTGCAGGACCGGTTGCCTGAGAGATTGCTTAACATTGTTTCGTCTTGGCGTTGAGATGTTTCGAGCAACATCGTTATCATCATCATCATCAGCTTATTGCATTCCACCATTGGATATAGTTCTCTCCCGCGCGTCACTGAGCCCGGTCTTCGGCTTCTCATCCTGTTTACCCACGCGAATCTAGTCTGAGGGAGTCCTACACTACGTTTGCATGAGTGCCCATGTGCTTATATGTATGCCTTTTTTTGTCGCCAAGCAGTGTTGTGGTGTATAATTTGAAAAGGGTGCTTGTCGGTGAAATTACAGGCACATGAGGTTTAACATTGTATGTCATAAGTTGGATGTAATACCCAGGCAGTGCATTTCTCCGTTTCTCCGCTCCGCAGCCTCGCTCCCCGTCAGTGGACAGGTAGCCATAAGAGGACGGTTATTATTTTATAGGCCCAAATATGTTTTTATTAATCATCCTTATATATGCCAAGAATAATTTCCAGAATGGATTTATGTGTTTATTATGATTTTTGTCGAGCATTTTCTAATCAAAGCTGTTGACAATTGTATTTTGAGAAACAAATTTGTGAAAAAACATGTGAAACTTTCAACAATACGATTTTGTGGAAATAATTTAAGTTATTCGTGTCATAAAATTTTGCAGTGGCGCCTCCAACAAAAGAATGAGTAATGAGTTTAAACAAAGTTGTAATTTTAAACTTCCTCGCCACTACAAGGGGCGCTATCTCATGATTTGTGCTTTCGTTTTCCGCTCCCGTACTAGCTTACCTTCTACGCTTGAAATTTAATTATTATGAAATACTAGATTAAAATAATAAGAGAATTAGGAAGTTGCAGAGTGAAATATTAGAGTTCATTCAGCTTTTACTTTGTATTTTAATCTATCTAAGAGTAACTGGCAGTGTTTTTACCAGAACCCAACTGAATAAAAACTTTTGGGAACAGATTTGTGAAGGAAGATTAATCAGATGCTTGAAATTTGAACTTAGTTAATCACCTAGGACATGAGGATCTGGAAGAATCTATCTTACCGTATGCCGTTTGCTGCTAAGCATGTTCTCAGTGAAAGGGTATCTAACAGCTGCTGAAATCTTGTAGAAAAAAGAAAGAACATAATTTAACATTCACTGCAGTAACATAGAGCCTTTTCAAAATGCTTTACATAAAAATGTTACCAGTGTTTTTATTCAAATTTTGCGTAAATTCCACGAGATTGAACAATCACGGACGCTTGTTTCACACAAAGTTACAAAGTACGTGTAAAAAAGTATTACGGCAGCTCACTTCTCGGTCACTTCTGGATAAAGTTAGCTGAATTAATTTAGTTTAAGAACTGGCAGGTA
This sequence comes from Plemyria rubiginata, assembly GCA_963576535.1. Taxonomy (NCBI): domain Eukaryota; kingdom Metazoa; phylum Arthropoda; class Insecta; order Lepidoptera; family Geometridae; genus Plemyria; species Plemyria rubiginata. The sequence goes on along the minus strand of OY754925.1, from coordinate 5,659,943 downwards.
CACTTCCTAAACAAAAAGCAAACTCCTTCCTTCCCCCGGTTTTTAGTGCGCAAGATTACAACACTGCTTTAATTTATTCTCAAAATTTGTCTCATCGTGAAAAATTTGCCGCAATCGCCAACAAAAGGATGACTAATGGCTTTATAAAACAAAGTTACATTGAACGCAGTGAAACTTTCAGCTTTCAAGGGCTTGAAATATTATCTTACAGTTTTCTTTTAATATTTTGTTAAATTATATCAAGCTCATTCTTAGTGAAATGTTTATCTACATGAATACAGTTGTGTAGTCAACTAAATGTTACTAACGAATAGTCTTATGCAAGTTATATTTAAACAAAATATTTGCCAACTAAGTGAAGGCACTGCTGTTTGGATGAATCAGGCTACAAAATAAATATTTAATATGCCCGAATAGTGTCGCAAAGGGGCAGAAAGGTTTGGCATTTCCGTTGTTTACAAACACGGAATTTTTCGTAGAAAATGTCGATGTAGTAAGTGAAAATAGCAAGTCACTATTTACAGAAATGTGAACAAATTGCGGCTCTAAGTTTGGGGATAAGCCAGTGTCAATTACGTATTGAGTAGGGTCTCTGGGATGCGACAAATTGAATGGCCTAAGATGCTGTAGGAGACCGAATGACTGGCAATATTTACCACTAAAACATGGATTATTTGCTTATGTGATGGTATATTTTCTAATACGCAGACATCGAACGTTTGATGGTTTTCAATATCAGACGTTATTGGAGACGGTGGAGACAGCTTACGAAATTGATATGAAAAAATAGATTTTCTTGCTTCCATTCCCAACGTTTATTTTTACGAGTTTTTGGTATCTCGTATTTATGTTGATGTTACTTTTGGGAGTAGTTTTTTAAAACTTTTATTTAATTTTTTTATTGAAAAAGTTGGCACGTCATTTGGATTTAAATTATTCTATTGCAGTATTGATTGATTTACGAGAAAGCACCATTTAAAGCTCAGTCAAATTCAATTGCTTTGGTATGTCTTTGCCTATAATATCTATTTATTCAGCCTGTGTTCTGGTCACTGCTGAGTATTAGGCCTCCTCTCTGTCCGGCCCTGTGATATAATATAAGAGAAATCGCTATTAAGTTTTAAATTCTGAAAGCGTTGGAGATTCTACCTGACAATACCATTAAATTGTAACTGTCTACTTTATAAAGACAAATCAAATCATATTTCAATTCTCGCAAACAACAAACACCGAATCAATTCGAATGGCTAAAACGTTGTTTGAATACCGAACTCGAATATAAATTTATTTGTCACGAGGTGTTAAAACCCTTTAGCGGAAGTTGTAAAACAATGTACCTGGGATTCTGGAAGCAACGCAACGTTGGAGCTGAAACAACAGAATGACTAATAAGGGATTAAAATATCTTAAAACCTTTTTATTAAGTTAAAACCCAAGTTTTGGAGATTAACCTAATTACGCCAGCTTGCTGTTAGCAAAGACTTGGACGTGGGCCGGACTTCAAGCCTGGGGCATTATTCTCTATGACTTGAGATTTTTTGTCTCAAACCGTGTGATGTCACAACGTGATCTTGGGCATTATTCTTTATGATATAGGAGATACTTTGCCCTAACCGTGTGACGTCACAACGTCTTAACGCAAACGTGATTGGATTGGTCTTATTGAATAACGCCCTGGACTAGGGGCAATTGATAAAACAGTAACATCGCCATCGGTTGCTGTGTAAGTTGTATGTAACTTGTAAGATTGCTATTGTTACAATTTGCAATATTATTTAAATAAAGAGAAGAATTGATTTCTAGACACAAAGGCACTGGTAATCGAAAATAAATAAATCTGATGCAAAAACTGTAGGCCCCTGTTTCATTGCCTGAGTACTATGCTGAGTTCGTGAATTTAATCTAATAATTCTGTATATAGCCGCTTCATTGTAATACCTGAGAGTGCTGCGGCTGGTAGATTTTTTATATGCTAATTTTTATACATAGCATTAGCTGGCCTACTTTTTGATATGGATGGTTTAAAGCCCTGGAATAAGTCTAACCTTACGGTATATGGAAACATTTTAGTAGATTGTCAGATTTGCGAGTAAAGGTACTAACACACGTGCTTATTTTCGAGCATGCTTATTTTGAGCATGCTCATCGACTGACACGTGCTAAAAATAAGCATGCTTATATTGGCATACTCATAAATAAGCATGCTCAAAGAAAGCTCCTGCTCACACGTGCTTTTTAGCACCCGGCTCGGACCAAATATAGGGTTAGTGAGCTAGATCGGCGGCCACCTTCGGTTATTGTCTTCATATATATTTATTGCCTAATTTAATGGTGGTTAGGTACCTACCTATTTTAAAAGTATTTGTTATCCGACGTGGTAGTATGTCTGTCTATATTGGCTTCAAAATAAGGCGAAAAGGCATGCTTTTGGCTTGACAATAAGCACGTGTGTCAGTACCTTAAAAGTGGGACAGTGTGATAACCTTTGCTAACGGGGAATATTTGACCAGTTACGGTTATGGTACTATGTTCCAAATTTTACTATATTTATTGAATTGCTCTCCTTAATATTCCACGTGCACCAGAGCCAGATTTCACCACAGCTACAGACGTATAGCAGTTGCAAATTGTAGGAATAAACATTTACCATCTCATTATGTACATGTATTCTGCAAATATACACTTTGACTTTGAAAAAAAAATTGACAAAGCTTAAAAAATTTACACAAAACAAGAAGATTAAAAAAATATGTTTACATACATACATAAAATCACACCTATTTCCCATCGGGGTAGGCAGAGACCACGGATTTCCACTTGCTACGATCCTGACATACCTCTTTCGCTTCATTCACTCTCATAACATTCTTCATACATGCTCGTCGGTTTAGGGTACTCTTGACCTGTCCTAGAAATATGTTTAGATGTAATACTTTATGCCTATAATGACAACACTTGTATATGAAAGGCTGAAAGTTTTTCCGAGAGATTTTCACTCGATCGATTATAAAATCAGCCACAAATACTGTTACATTTATTTTATTTACAAAAATTATAGTAAGGATACTCCACGCAGACCTTAGCAACGGGTTTTTATTCATTTTGAAGTATTCAAGTGGCGCCAACGGCTAAGTAGGTAGCAATGTGAGTAATGTTATGACCACTTCAGGTAAAGAAAACCAACATACACTTCTCGATTAATTACCGAGAAACTGCCTTTTAAAAAAGCCTATTGACTTGTTAGCAAGTAGAAATTCCTACGTGATAAGGTCACACATAGCATTGCCATTCATGTGGCAATGTTGATTTATAATTTAGACTAGTTATGTTTAAGGTACCTTGAGTAGGTACCTACCTAAGTACCTAGTTGGCTAGGTACTTAATATGTAGGTATAGATCTAATAAAATATCATATTTTCCGTAAGTGACTTGTTTATATCCTTTCAAGGTTGCCTGGAAGAGATCGCTCTCAGCGATAAGGTCACCCATTGTTTTGTTTTTTTTATGTATGCCTTGACCCTGTACTATATTTCTGTGTGGTGAACAGTAAAGAGTTACCTATCTATATATCTATTCAACTATGTATATCATGGTGTATTTTGTACGTTTAGTAAATAATGTAAAATTTAATTTTTTGTTATTATTAGTTTTTCAAAAACATAAATAACTAAACATCGTTGTCGCTTAAAGTAAATAGCTGTTTTCGATTACTTATTTTTTACTGCACGGTATCACAAAAATTGAATTGGGTAAGACTTTCCTGCCTCGCGTTTTATTGATAAGAGTAGCAAGAGAGATATAAATACATATAGGCACTTGGGCGCATACAAATACATTTAGTTGAACCTTCTAACAGCCGTTGAGTCTCCACTATTCGGGGGCTTACTCCTTTTTTTACTTCTTCAGGCATTCATCCATCACTCCAAACACGAGGGAAAGTACTACCACCATGCCTATTTCTATCGCCAAGCAGCGATGCTGTGTTTCGGTTTGAAGAGCGCCGGTGAAATAACAGACATTTGTGGCCTAACATCTAATATGCCTCATGTTGACGGGCGCAGGGCACGTTCAAGTCAAGTCAAAAGGTATTTATTTAATAAAATCACAAGGAACAGTTTGAGACGATGCCCTGTTTAAAGCTTGGTGGAGTAGACCCCCAGAATTTATACGTCTCGCTTCAAATTTGCATGACACGCTATTTTAGTCTATGGCGGAAGCGGCAAGATTAGCTCCGGCACGAATCCGTCATAAACGTTTTAGGCCATCGATAAATATCATAGGTCATTCCGGACATCACTAGCAACAGACGTAGTTGGCAGACTTGGCAGGTTTGGCACTGGCAATCACAAGATTAATTAGCCGACAACCGTTAAACATCTCACGGTCAAAATATTTCAATCCCATTATCCCACTACATCACACTAAAATCATAAATGTTACAGTTTGGATGTATGTATGGATGTTTGTTACTCAATAACGCCAGAACGACTGCACGGACCTGCATGAAATTTGACACAGAGATAGATTATAGTCGGAGACTGAAAAGTAGCCTAGGTACTTTTAATACTTTTTATCCCGTGCAATCCGAGTAAAAAACAAATAATACATAATAATAATATAACTACTTTAAAATGTAGGTTTGTGCCAAATATAATATTTGGATGTACCTGACTACCCCCTTAGACGTCCTCAAGGAGTCATGGAGTTATTACTTGGTTAGTACTTATATTTCTATGGGGTTATCGGCCGGGGATTTTAGAAACCAGAAGTTTTAGTTTTCAGTTTATAATAATGATATTATTGTATCAAATGAGCTCCAATAGATATCCAAAAAACTTTTTTTCTTATAATTATACTAACACGTAAAACGTTCAAACCACAGCGGGCTATGTAGGTTAATCGTTAATCTACCTTGTCTCTACCACACCACAGCTGATAATAAACAGCTAATTCAATCTAAACACTAATTACATAACGCACATACTGGCACAAAATAAAGTTGCAAAGAACAAATAAAAAAAACTAAAAAAAACAGATGTTTAGACTTTAGTATATTATTATGTAGCCGTAATCTGACCGTCATCATCATCATCAGCCCAAAGAAGTCCACTGCTGGATAGAGGCCTCTCCTGTACATTTTCAGTAAAACGGTTCCGAGCCCTCTCCATCCACCGACTTCCGTACTGTTACTGAAGAAATTAAGTGTTTTACATATTTTTTAAAGAGATCAAAACTTGCTATTGTATGAAAAAATAATGAACATAACATTACACGACCATAAAAAAATTACAGCGAAGTGAATAAGGCAGTCTTAGCGCTATGAGCAATCTCTTCCAGACAATTTTAGCAGTACCTAGTATTCAGGTATTTATTTTATTGATAGATTTCCTAGATAATTATTTTCAAGTGTCAATCAAACGAAATATAACAAAAATGACAAATATGACAGAAAATTACAATGTACTCGTATGACAGAAAATGTAAAATATACAGAAAATAATGAACCATCTTCTCCATTGTTGTCCTAGTTGTTAATGCCTATGGCATAAACACCTAATGATTGACCGCAATTGAATCGATTCCGGGGCAATGCATAATCGGACCCGTCGGGAATATTCAATTCGGACCCGACCATCTGTGCCCGCACTAATAATGGAATAATTGGTGCAGTTTCTACAGAAAACCAGAGCTATGAGTTGAAATAATATATTTATCGAGCCTATGATATCCATCGATAAAATTAAAGCTATGATATAACTATTTATCGATCCTATACATCGATAAAATGAAAATGAAGGGTGAAATTACAGGCTCATGAAGTCAAACATTTGTATGCCTCAAGTTAGAGCTTTGTCCAGGGAAGCACTATCATCTGCTGTCAAGCAACGTTGCTATGTTTCGGTTTGAAGGGTGTGGTTGCCGGTGATATAACAGGCACATAAGGCTTAACATCTGTATGCCTCAAGTTGATGAACGCAGGGCAGTGCATTGTAGGGCACGTTCCTATCGAGCGTCACCTGCGATGCTTTGTTTCAGGTGATGGTTACCACTTATCATCAGTACAGTCATTTGCACGTTCTATCAGCAAGTTGCATGATTTTTTTGACATCAATAAGTATCAAGTATTATTTTATAGCCCAAAGGTTCAGTCCAAAAGTCACACGATAAAAGATTACTACAGATCAAACTCCAAATTATCAAAATCCTGTGCTCTGACATCGGTTGTCACAAAATGCTTTGGGTCTTACTACAAAAAAATAGGCAAACGTTAAACACTGCCTAAACTTTTGACATCTTTTGCCATTGCATAATAGCAAACAGTGACAGCGCTAATTTTAGACACTGTTTAAAGTTAGACACCGTTTTGTAGTAAGGCCCTTTCTGTCTAAACATATTGACAGGTTTGTACGCAGTCAAACTAACTGCCCGTTAAGGCGTTGGTGTGACCGTCGCTTATGATTTTAAGTAAAGTTAACGAGAACTTGAGTTCGGTCAGCGCACTAATTTGAATTCGTAATTAATACGAGAGTAAAATCGACCTACTCGTATAAATGAAAGCCTTGAGTGGGCTATAACGATCCCGTAACGCGAAGCTTCAAATTGAACGTTTTTTTTCATTTCCTGTAAACTTTTTTGCGCTCTTAGGCGGATTTTGAGGACTTGTGGTCTAGTGGTAGCTGCCCCGCCTTCAGGTCCGTTTTTCTGTTCAAAAATGTATGTGCATAGTGCCAATACTCTTAAACGGTAAAGGAAAACAAAGTGAGTCCATGATTTAATAAAAAAAAGGGAACTCTTATCGATATCGATCCAATATCGTTCGTCTCATCGTTGTTTTTTTCGTTGCTTTCACAGAACAGTTTTTACAACTTGGTAACCACAAATTAAATTATAACGTATAGGGTACGATTTAAATAAAATCTATAATAAAAAAAATCTTAATAAGCCGCCATCGCAGCGCACCATGTTTGAAAAACTTATAATTAACTTTTCATCCCTGTATAATTCTAGCCACAAAGTGATTCGCGAGGAATGGATAAAACATCGTATTTGATGAATATCATAAAAAATTAGAAAATGGGGTTTTATGTATCATACAAAAGTATTCTCAGCGATAAGCCCGCCCATTGTACATTTATTTTTATTCCTTATTACTTTTGGTGTACTGTTACTTTGTTTGGTGTACAAAAAATAATTTTCATTCATTCTTCTATGTCAAGTCCTCCTTAATATTAAATTAATACCTTATTGTACATATCTTGCAAGTGTACAATTTATTACCATCGGTATTTTATATTAATGGAAAAATTTTAAATAAGAGAGACACAATAAATAAATAAATAAAATAAATAATGCTGGACAATCCACACAGCACTATCTAACCCCAAAGTAAGCTATTCAAAGCTTGTGTTATGGGTACTAGATAACTGATATATTTAATACATTATATACTTACATAGATAGATATTTTTTATTATACATAGAAAACACCCAGACCATCGGAACAAATTTCTGCAGATCGTACACAAATTTGTTCCAAGGCGGGAATCGAACCCGCAACCTCTTGCGGCGCAGGCAGGCTCTCGCCCGCTGCGCCACAGAAGTCGTCAAGACAATTTTTTGTATTTTATAATCCCTTCCTCAAAATCACCCCCCCGGCGCTTTACTAAATATAAATAAATATTTGGTGGACTTTCCACACAGCACTATCTAGCCCCAAACTAAGCTTGCTAGTGATATGGGAACCAGATAACTGATATACTACTTATATACTTTTTTTTGTAAATAAATACTTACTCGTATAATAATATAACACCCAGACAGAGAACAAACATCTATGTTCATCACCCAAATGTTTGTTCACGGTGGGAATCGAACCTACGACCTACGGCGCAGAAGGCAGAGCTACTACCAACTGAGCTATGTATGCTGTCAAATAAAAAAAAACGTCCAAAACACAATTTCAAAATATACGAACAAGCGCTTTTAAAATCGCATCCACCGCTTTCTAGCTTCACCCGGCTTACCTGAAGGTGGCGCCCGCCCAATCCGCCCAGAAGGTATAGGTACTACAGTAGATCGTTCAGTACACCGCGCGGAGCGGCCTAGGTCGCACGCCACGGCCCATGACCAAACGTATGACGTCACGTAACCTACTAACAAACTTCGGAGTGTGAAAAACAAAACAAAACTCGCGTCACTTCAGTGTTTGTGAAAGTTTCAACAGCGGTTTTATACGGATGATAACACCAGAGAGGTTAGAACATGAAATTTAAGTTTAAGTAGTTTTTTGCATTTCATATTACTGTGACCGCATTGCTTATTACCTTTCAATGGAGAAAAGCTCATTTATTGACAAGGTGTTGGCGTTAAGTTTATTAATGTATTATAATATTCTTTCTTTATGTATTCTTTTTATACACAATATGAAACATTACATAAACGATTTTAAACCGGCAACTTTCGATTCGTAGATTATAAAATCCTACTAATATTATAATTGCGAAAGTTTGTATGCATGGATGGATGGATGAATTATATTATAGTCTGGAATAACACATAGGCTACTTTTTAACCCGTGGGAATATCGGGATTTATAACTACGCGGATGAAACCGCAGGGCGCTACTAGTATTTCTATATACAAGAGTTTGAGTTTTCATAAAAAGAGATATAAACATATATTAGCATACATGGCTAATGCCAGAGTATTTTAAAATGCTGCTATTAAAAGGCAAGTAATAAGAAATCTAAAAATAGAATTCTCATTTTTTGGACGTGTAGGCATACATAGTAGGTATTTTATTTATTTATTTATTATTATTATTTTATTTATTTTTATTTATTTATAGGAAACCTGTATTCTGTGTTCGTTATGCTTCCCATAGGTAAATAGCTACCAATTAATATGTTTGAGCCTTTAATATGAAATTGCTAAAATAAAAGATGAGCGGCGTACTCATTTTTTCCACGGTTCAGTGCTGTGATGGTGAATTCTGGTTGGACTTGGCACCATCCCACCTCCGACATTGTCAACCAAACAAGCTATGCAAGCTCAAAAATTTTATGGAATTTATGATTAACTTAGAATCTTTAAACCAAAGATTTTATGGCACAAAAGATCCGAGACTTTCGTACTTATCTTAATTTGGAACCCTTTTCAAGTTTTGGAGACTTTTATTGAAACACTATTTGCGCCCCGCGGTTTCACCCGCGCAGATTTAAATCCCGGTATTCCCACGGCATAAAAAGTAGTCTACGTGCCTATCCAGACTATAATTTATCTCTCTGCCAAGTTTCATTCTGATCCTTTCAGCTGTTCCGGCATGAAAGAGTAACAAACATCCATACTTACAAACTTTCGTGTTTATAATACTCGTAGTAGTAGGGATATAAAGTGGTAAAAAAATACTGCCATGTCCAAGGCCCTTCAATCACAATATATTAGGAGATACCCAGATTTTAACGAAAATTTAACGGTTACAAAAGATTTAGGTCATGAATGAAACGAAAAGACCCAATAAATGTAAGATCGCATAGCCGAAGAGTAAATTAAAAAAAAAATAGATTTCATCTAATCTAACTAATATTAAATGTGAAAATTTGGATGTATAAATGTTTGTTACTCAATCACGCCAGAATGGCTGAACGGATCTGGATGAAATTCGACACAGAGATAGATTACAGTCTGGAACAGAACATAGGCTACTTTTTATCCCAGTAAAGTGTATGTTTCCCGTGGCATAGATTTTAAGGGGGGGGGAGTTAAGTGGGGGAGGGGCGGTCAGGAAAGGACGACAGAGAAAAAGGACCCACTTTTTAAGCAAGTGACACGGGCGCCGCTAGTACTAGTCGATCTGAACTTAAAACTGCTATGTCAGCATACCATGCATATGCCTACGCCTGGATCCAATACGGAATAATTATTTGGGGCAACAGTGTCGACGTTCATCAAACAAAAAAAGTGCATTACGTATTCTAAGCAATATAAAAGTACCAGAAACCTGTAGACCGTACTTTGTAAAACTAAAAATCTTAACTTTAACTTCAATACACATTTTAGAACTATGTAAATTTGTGAGAAAGTATCCTCAATCCCAACTAATCCCAACTAATATATTATATATTTATATATTATACTGTCTGTCTGTCTGTCTGTTACGCTTGCCCGCTTAAACCTCTTAACCGATTTTAATGAAATTTGGCACAGACAATCTTTAGACCCTGAGAAAGAACATAGGCTACCTTTTATTGCGAAAAAAGAGATGAAGAGATTAAAAGTACGCAGACGAAGTCGCGGGTACCAGCTAGCGACCAACCCCGACGTTTCAATAGTAGGTACGAGCATAACCTAGTACTACCTACATCCAAATTAAGTATACACAGCTCGAGCCCAAACGTTATGGCCGTAAAAATCTATAATAAGATTCCAGAAAAAATTAAAGTCCTAGAAAACTATAACACATTTGTAAACAACTTAAAGGATATTCTATTACAAAAATTTTATTACATACTAGAAGAATACTTAAATGACTATGATGCATGTCTTTAGCGTTAAATAAATTTGGATGATTGTTCATATTGGTCCGCTTCTCTCTATTGCAACACCCTAACGGGGTACATTATGTATTGAATTAAAATTATTTAGTCATAAGTCCTGACAATGTAAAATCTACATACATACATACATAATAATTCAATAAATATACTGAATACTAAATACTGAACTGACACAAAAAATGCCATTTCATTTTGTTAGTCCTGTGTTTCATAATTTTTCAGCAGTGTCACCCCTCGATTGAACAGATAGATAAGTAGCACCACAAAAGCTTTGTTTCGTTCTGACGCCAGACTAAGATAAAAGTGTCGCTGCAGAAGAAAATATATCAAAAGCCACAATCCAAATAGTTTTTATATAACAACTAAAGCCAATGTAAATGCGTTGTCAACATGGCTTCCCACCAATTTCCCTCTGTAAAGATCAAACAATTTCCTCCTAAATCCACGTTTGAATAAAATCTTGCGTAAAATTGAACGAAACCCACACATGTACATTCTCATGAGCTGGTAGAATGCGCATAAACGTTTTATAACACTTGTACGCCTCAAGATGATGAGCGCAGGGCAGTGCATCGTAGGGCACGTTCCTATCGTGCGTGACTTACGATGTAATGGTTCATTATAGGTGATAGTTACCGCTTAACATCTGGTGGGCCATCTGCCTGTTCCTTCAGCTCGATATGCTAAAAAACCTTCTAATTTGCAGATTAAAGACAGCATTGTAAATAACTCATGTTTTGTCCAGCTCTGCACCTGGTAATTCCTATTTGGATGAAACTTGGATTAACTAGTCATCGGAATAAGTTTTGTTTCCGACGACCAGTCTTAGCTACAATTCGTTAAAATTATCTAGATGTCCTGCTCTTGAATGACCACTAATGAAGTGTACCTACTGGAGTGTAGGTATGTAGGTATAGGTCGCATCAACCATAAAGAACGCTGGAAAACAGTGGAGGGATATGTTTGCGCATACAAAATACTCGCTCTATCACAGCCCCTCCCCCTTATCCGGCCGCTTTTCTTGCGAGACGCGCACTATACTCTGCCCGACAAAATAGCCAACAACATGGAAAACATTTGGTTATAATTGAAAACTGATCGCAGGTAAAGCATGGAAAAAAAATAGCTTGCTATACCAATGATTTTGGCTAAGCGCAAGTCACTACTACAAAAAAACACCATGCAACATTGAACCTTGTTATACTTGGTAGTGGAATAGCAAAGAAGCTATTTAATACGAACATCAAGCAAAGCCGTGGGTTAAATGTAGTGCTTCATAAAATACTCAGCGCTATTGACTCCCTGCCTGAATTCGATTTAATACCTAATACTGAATGCACTTTGTCACAGAACAGAACCCATTGTACTATTCAGCAACATGGAGAATTATTAGTAGCGAGCATCCGCTTAGAATCAGCTAAGCTTTCTCCACTGTTTCCACGGTAAATATATAGAAACTTGACACATATTACTAAAGGTGAATATTTTTCGTAATAATTTGATTCATAAGCCTGAACTTTTTTATGTTTTTTCTTTCAGCTCAATTTTCTTTTGATCTGATTAAATTAATCATCAATTTTTTTATTGTTATTATTTTAAATTTCTGTTTTTATAGTTATTTGTTTGACCGCAATTAAATTATGATGCAGTCGACCGACGGTGTAGCACGTTTACTTAAAACCCTGTTCTAGATGTTAAATCCGAAATCCATTATCTGATAATAACAGTTCCAGTTCCGAATGTTGCTTTTGACGAAACTTAATAATCATACGCCCTTTTGCATTTACAAATTTGCTATCAGTATGGACTTTTCTAATTAAATTTGAAGTTCACCTTCAACCTTCCTATAGCAATTTGATGGTTTTTAAACAATTTCATGCCACTATGCCACTGACATTCTAGCCGCCAGTAGCTCGCTCGTGATCAGAGTTGCTGAATTGCAGCAATTAGTCGCAAAAAAGAAGCTTTTAACTGCTGATGGCAACACTTAGGTCTACTGTAACATTGTGAGTTCAGAGCACAGTGGGTCCAAAATCAAAACTGTCTTTATTTCAAAACTGTCAAAACCTGAAAGAACAGGCACGATGTTGAAGAATTTAAGAAATTTGAATCTTGAAAAATAACAGAAGTAATACATTGGAAGACATTTCACACAGTGCTTGCTCCAAACTAAGCTGATTCAAGAAATCCAACAAATTCGCATACACAGTCTTGTTCTTGAGTCCTTTATAAAACCCTGTGTCGCCCCAAAGCTATTATTCTTATGATATTCTTCAAACAAAAGAAAAAATATGGCAGACAAATAACTAAAACGTGAAATCAAATATTTGCAGATCAAGGAAACATAGATTATCTCGATTATCTTTGTTAGAACGGTCTCATCATAGCTCAGTTGGTAGTAGCAGGTAGTAGCAGTGTCTTCTACTCTGTAGGCCGTGGTTTCGATCCTCACCGAGGTAAAAAGTTTGTGTTATTAAAAAATTATATGTGTGTTCAGACACACACATAATTTTTCGTGTTATATTAATTGAATGCATTTAAAAAAAATATAATATTATAATATAATATATCGATCCTATCAATAGGTATGTAAGCTTTCCTTGGTGGAGGATAAATAAAGCTGTGTCGATTTTCAAAAAAAATGCTTGAAAGTATGAAGATAGTTTTCATAGTTGCACTAAGCTATACTGAGAAATAGGAGCACAAATGTCTCCTAAACTATAAGCTCTTGTACTCACAACGGTTCGTTTAGTCTCCTTTGATGAAGTATTCGCTCCTTGAAAGCTATTGTTAAATTTTTCTTCGAGAAATTCCTTTTAAAATAAACACACTGCCTCCCGTTAAGCGCTGGATTGCAGCAGAAATTGTAAACTTAAGGTCTAGTCTCACTTCAATAACACTATAAGTGTTGTTCCTCACTTCATATTTTGCTTTTATCCTTCCTGATTCTTCATTTTCTTTTGTGAACTTTTATTTTATGTTTGTTTACCTGTCATAAATACAAGAAGTACCTATACCTAGTTTAAAAATTGTACGATAATAAAGAGTAGAATAGAAGGCAACGTGCAACTAGTACTTAGCCTGTAGATGTTTCAAAGAGACCATTGTGACTCAATTATATTATATATTTATGTACTTTATGTACAACATGACGCAGGAACCCAATGATAGTTATATTCGTATTGAATTTGAAAGAACACAATGAATGAAAATTATTTATTGCAAACCTTACAAACTAACGAAATAGGACACCTTATATTAACTCAATAAAAACAGGTGTGCAATGGACGGTCATATCGCTTAAAAGCGATCTCTTTTAAACAACTTTTACATGGAGAGGAGCCTAAAAATAAGATGGCTGGTTAGGGTGCACTATAAAATTAAAAATATCAAGGTTAGACATTTTAATTGAATCCAATAAATAAACGGATTTTACAGGATCAACTCGGTCAAGCTTACTTAGTTAGTTTAAGATTTATTACTATAGCTTAAATGATTAGTAAATGCTGGATAATAGTTTTTACTAGGAAATAACTTCACGACTGTGATTCCCCGGCACAGCAGAATTGCGTCCATCTCTCAGTTCTAACTCAAGATTCTTGGAGAATATCGAACAGACGCTTTACTATTTGAGCAAGATAAAAATACAGCTAGATAAGGTACGATTCAAAATTATACCATCCCAAATCTACACGCTTGACATTATGAATTCCTACTATTTGCATAGACTAAATACAGCGATACTCTACATAAATGAGGAACTATGTACTTTTGTTGCAGGTGGACCGAGACCGCTTCGCTAAAAGAGTCCTGAATAATTCAACGGGATATTTAACCGTGTCCCGAAACTCCCGCGTGCGTGACACAACTATACTAAGGAAAATACATTAAACATAATACGAAGAGACGATCAAATATTTAAAAAGGCACTGAAACATAAATAAAATTGAACCTTCCAATCGATGGAATGTCTGACCATAATCTATTCGTAACGATGTGTTTAACAATGAATAATGGAAAAAAACCTTTGTAACGTAATAATTATCAGAGGTTGAGTTTGACATTTTAATAGTAAAGTTTGATAAAATTTGATTGTATAAAATGTTGCCAAATATAATTAAATACGAGTACATATTTCTTTAAATAATTAAGTGAATATGACGATGTGGAATAGTGTTGGTTTGAAGTCCGTGCTTCGGTGTGTATTAGTAGCTGCCATGTCGGCGTTAGTTGTTGGCACTGGAGAGTGGAGCGAAGATGCAGAGGATCTAGGTAAGTTATAGTTCCAAAAAGTATTAGATTACTGTAGCGTTTTAGGTCACTTTTTACGGTGGCGTCATACAACAATTAAAGACATGCCTGTAAAGAAAAATGTTGCTGAAAAAACAAGATTGAAAAAGATCTGCAATTATCATGAGTCCTCATTCAGGCGAAAGCCGCAGCACAAATTACCGTGGCTGTTCAAGGAACACGCCATTCGATCGTCTGATTGTTCGAACATTGATACGCGAACACCCGTATATCTGTCAGAATACGTTTCGAATTCCAAGAGCGCATTCGAAGCGTTGAACAAATCTACATTTTTATTTCGGACACTCTTATCGGAACAACAAAAGTTTGCAATGTTTTAGTGTTGCCATGCCTACATTAGAAGTCACCAAGAAAACTACAATCCCCCAAAATCACTTCAATGTAAATACACAATATTAATAATATAATACAAAATCAACAATTGGCGAATCTGCTTGATTTTTTTAGGCAACATGAAAAATTGAAAATATACTTTGAAATATCGTTCTAAAACTGTCTAACCAAAGCTTGCTGTTGGGCTAGAATCTAGCCCAATGAATTATAAATAAAGTTACTGCGTTTATCTCGTAAAGTTGCTAGATTTAACAAAAATGTGGCAACACTGACAGTGCATTGTCCCCATTTTGAAACAGAGCAATCTTTGATCGGCTCGTTTCCTACCATCCCATACCTGTTAGTGCCTTACTGCAGGTTTGAAAACGGCTGGCGACGCGCCAGAACATTTCTTTGTCTCTGTCAACTCCTTCAAGTATCATAAATATTTCTATTAGGTATTGGGCTGAAGTTTTCAGCTGATCGTAAAATTGCGTGTTTTGTTAAATTATTAAAAGTAGACATAACATTTGTATAATTTATAGACGATTTATTTCACTAAACAGCTTTTGAATTACGATTTTTTGACCGATTGACGACCTCAGTGGCGCAGCGGGCGAGAGTCCGCCTGCGACGCAAGAGGTTGCGGGTTCGATTCCCGCCTCGGAACAAATTTGTGTAAGATCTGCAGAAATTTGTTCCGTTGGTCTGTGTGTTTGTATGTATAATAAAAAAATATCTATCTATGTAAGTTTATAATGTATTAAATATATCAGTCATCTAGTACCCATAACACAAGCTTGAGTAGCTTACTTTGGGGCTAGATGGTGCTGTGTGGATTGTCCAGCATTATTTATTATTTTTATTTATTATTAATTAAACTATGTACATATTCCTAATGCGATGTTATTTTCCAGTTAACAGATTACATTTATTACACATTTACATTTAGTTATATTTGATACCACAACTTTTTTGTTATCATGATACAATCTTTATTTTGTCTACGAAGAAGATTACTCAGTCTCAGTATATCCTTTTCCAATAAGGAAAAACGTGAACAGCTTCACGAATTTGATCCTCAGGCACGATAGATATCCCCACCACAGATCTCTTAGTACCTACCAAATACTAAGTCTAGATTCTTTGAGGACGTCGCAGGGTAGTCAGAGGTACGTCGAAAGTTTGGACGTAAACTACGTTTACGTGTCATGTTTGGACTCCAAACATTACATTTGGCACATTATCCACATTTTGCAATAGTTATCATTCCATACGTGACAGGTTTCAGTACTGAAAAAAAGCTTAGTCAACCCAATAAGGAGTTTAAACTTAAATGGAGACGCTAATTTACACCTTTCATGAGTATGAGTGAAAGGTAACTATGGTCAACAAGTACTGAAAGAGAGAGGGAAATATAAGCATGCTCCTTATTTTTGTGGGGTATGAGCCCAGACTAGTCGCCGCGACGCTAACAGCCTTATAAGTGACAGCTACGTCACCCCTTCTATTATAATGAGTTTCGCTAATTGATTTTTAATGATGCTTCTTCTAACCTTTCATAGCAACTATCGTTCCTCGCGCTTTTGTACCACTATACATACAAAATTCTTCAAAGGCTTCAGGCGCGGTTTTAATTAATAAAGGTGTGAGTGAAGTAAAAGCTCTTTCTAAGGTTTCAATGGATGGTAAAGGTCGCGTCATTTCAAAAGAACGCTGGAAAACAGTGGAGGTGATATGTTTGCGCATACAAAACATCGCGCCATCGCACCCCGTTTCCCTCCTTTTAGCATTCTTTTTACGTGACGCGACCTCGTATATCAGTTTGAGTGCGATAATCGAGTTTGTCACAAATAAAAAATATCAGATTATAAAAAAACAGCGAGGTTCACTTTTGACTATGCGTAGTATGTAGTAAACGTCTAAAGGAGTAGGTTTCATGAAAACTGATAAAATTAATCTATTTGCGGTTTCTCTGACGAAATCACAAAAAGCGCTTTAATGCTTCTTATTTAACTGTAAAATAAAATAAATGCAATCAAAAAAGGCACTTCAACTGTTATGACGTTACGTCAACTATGTCAACAATCACATTTTACGTACCTACAATAGATAACCCCAAGGAATATAGTACTTGTATTCAAATTCCTTGGGTAACCCAAATGCATAATACTTCCCTAGGAATTTGAATACTATGTTTTATCTATCTATATACCTTGATACTTCCCGTGTCCGAACCCCGATGAAGCGTGGAGGTTGGCCGCCGCTATTGACAGTCCGATTTGAATTATAAAATTTTATAGACAGATTTGAATTTCCCTTCACTAAATTTCGACTATGACGTCACAATAGGCGTCCAAAAGAGCGCATGCTTAGTTTCAATACAAATCGTGGTATTCTTTCTATCTCACTAATATCATAAATGTGATAGTTTGGATGTTTGTTACTCAATCATGCCAGAACGGCTGAACGGAACTGGATGAAATTTGCCACAGAGATAGATTATAGTCTGGAATAGCAGGT
Organism: Plemyria rubiginata; assembly: GCA_963576535.1. Taxonomy (NCBI): domain Eukaryota; kingdom Metazoa; phylum Arthropoda; class Insecta; order Lepidoptera; family Geometridae; genus Plemyria; species Plemyria rubiginata. Next base: position 5,642,241 of record OY754925.1, on the reverse strand, counting down.
GTCGTTTTGTCCCGTGGTAATACCGATATTTAAAAATACGTAGGTAAAACCGCGGGGCGCAGCTAGATTACATATATATCAGTGTCAACAATATAAATATACTCAGCTCGACATTGAATATACTGTATAGGTAGGTACTTATTCTGTGATTAGGTACTTATTATATGAATCTGTTTCGGAGGTAAATAAGACGTGGGTAAATAAAACAAAGTAATCCACGTAACACAACAGCGCTGTTGTAGTAAGCCCTAGAAATCTGAGATACTGGAGCTTATTTCCTTTGTGAACTATAAGAAAGGAAAAGCCCAAAGTTAAACCTTGAGGGATGGAGCAAGTGAAATACTACTTACGCGTAACTAAATGTCAGAATAAATGAACTAAATAATGTTGAAATGAACGAAAGGTCACAAACAACTATGTTTTTGAGAATATTATTACGAAAATTAAAAAAATATCATTTTAATTCAAAAAATTCCTACCCATAAATTATGCTTAACTAGTTTTCTAACTTGTTTCAATCAAAATGGTACTTATTTTAGCTGAACCTTCGTAATGGTGCTCTACCTTCAACAATCTTGTTTTGTTTTTCGACAATGTTGATATTTGCGAGCTGTAAGTTGTTTAACGGGTGTCAGCCCTTTAAACGAACAAAAGACTTAGATCTCGAAAACTTAAGTGTAAAAAGTGCAAATAAAGTACAATTAGTAATACTTAACTATTTTCCTTTTTCAAGAAACATAACATTTTTTCTGGACCGTTCTGTTCCATCGTCTGCTACATCGTCCTTTACCACCGTGGTACCAGGCAAGATCGTGGCCAAAGAACGGTCTGTTAAGTTTAAAAAAAACATAGAAAGAAGAAGAAGTAGGGCGGCTTGAGATGAAGTAGGTTCTAGTTACTGTTCCATTTATTCACGAACCCAAGACAGTGTAAGACGGCGCTCCATATAATGGAATGACGTCAAAATAAAGATCGCGGGATGGATAAGCTCCTTGGTTTTTCTGGAAATTCGTGGGTAATATGCAGTCTCTGTGGCTGATGATATAATTTTGTATTGAACTAGTAAAGTCATAGAGAATTGCTCCAAAAAAGAGTCCGAAAGTTTTTGATAGTATCTAGTTTCCAAGGTATTTAGCAAGGCGATGTTAGAAAACAGCGATTAGCGTAATCTATATGAGTTTGACTTTCAAACTTTGCCACGTAACAATATCTAGCAACTACTTATCCAGGTTAATACCCGTGTAACCTCATTTATCAAGTTTTTCATCCTTTATTCCTGTAATTTCTCATCTCTCATTTTATGACAGTCCTGGGTTTTGGTGTCCGTATTTTTTTATGTCTTCCAGCGCGAGCGTTATCGATATAATCTCGTTATATTTCTTTGATGAAGTAGGTTTTCCACTTAGCTAAAGTAAGTAATAACCGTACAAAATACACGGAAAAACAAATAGGATTTTATAAGACATTTAACACATTTTCGAGGAAAAGACTCTCATTTAAATTAAATGTTCATTTAATTTTAAAAACCTTACTAACAGCGGAGTTCTTTAGATCTTTTTGGAAAAAATAAGTCTTTCTTTTATTAAATAGGTATTAGATTTTATTTACCACTGACCTATTTTTCAAAATCCGTTAAAACACATGTAGGTGAGAGACACTTAGGATCCATCAGTTGTAGAAATGTTCGTGACGAGACAAAGTAATTGTTTGGCGTGGCGCCAACGTGCCAACATAGTGAAGACGGACAAGGGCGTACTCAGGACGTGTTCGGGGCCCCCAAGCTATGTCAATTGATTAAGAGCTGATTAAAACATATCTAAGAACTTTTAATCAGTTACCATGCTAACCTTTATACGTTACAATAATATCATAACTTGTTTTAAACAAGTGTATAGTAGAGTGTTATGAGAAAGATGACATGGGTCAGAAAGGAATGACTGCTGAGATGACAGATAATAAAGGAAAGTTGAGAGGGAAAACCTGTTGTGTCGGTCCCGAAGTGAGATACGAGCAAAAAGATGATGATGATGATGAGACGAGGATTTCATGTATAGTGTAGTGCTTGAAAGGAGCCTCTTGAGGCGCACTTGAAATCCTTTCACTACACTGTTTCGAAAGAAACTAGTGACACGATAAGAAAATGAAGATGTGTATAGTAATAATAGTGTATCAAAATTAAGCGTACCTCTACGTGCATGTACGTCTTTAAGGTCCCTGGTGGGCATTTGAGAGGAATGGTGTATAACCCGCGAGTACTGATGTGTGTGGGGTTGTATGTGCCAGACAAGTACGTGCGTGCGCGCCGTCACAAGCTCTTAGCAGTCCCAAAAGCCAGAACCAACCTATTGAACGAAGCTCCCATGACAAGGGCTCTTCGTTTGATCAATAGTTTGTGCGAAGAGGAAGATTTTGACCTTTTTGTGGTTTCTCTGACAAAGTTCACAGAAAGAGCCTTGATGTCTATTAGTAGATAAGTTAAGTAATAGTTATTTGTTGTGTATTGATTATGAGTGTATTTTAAATTGTTTTTAATGTCGATTTAGTATTTAGGTATTGTTATGGCATTGAAAAAAGAAATAAAATAAATAAATAAATAAACATGACTGTCGACGCAGTGCATCGCCACATTATGCATGTCATCAAAGGACGTGATCTGTGAGATAATGGGATTGGTAAACTTGGAATTTATAAGTGCCATTTTTATCATAGACTTTTATTCTTTACAGGATATATTAAAGTTTTTTATTAATGAAAGACTTTTATGAATCGAAACGAGATAACAATAAAATACACATTTAAGCCCCTAAAAATCCTAGATTACGCCCCCAAAGAAGGCTTGGTATGGAAATCTGGCCGAGGCAGTTAGAAACTCTTTCGTTCGTCTTCAATTGCAGTTGGGATATATTGTGCTTGGTTATTGCCTTTTCGGTTCTTACTTTGTCCACTATCTTTTCTAGGCTTGATTTTCAGCTGAATTGTGATGATTTCATAATAATGTTGTATGGCTGGTTACTGTATTTATCGTTGGTGTACCAGGCAACCACTATTTGCGTGGATCATTTTTCTGGCAATATATTAAATTTCACGTTAGCTGTAAAAACAAATATGTAAATCCATTTTGTCTCAATATCGGTAGGGTATCGCAGTGCATGCACCTTCAGTTTAGGAAGTAATTTTCCTTTTTAAATTTGTGAGAATATTGATAGAATAAGGTTCATAAAAAATCTTAACATAAAATAGCATAAAATATACAAGAAACACCATCTAATTTATGAAACTTTTCAGTAATCAACATAAATAACATATGGTAGTTTTCACGAGTGCAAACCAGCAAAAACTGGGTCATATTGAGTTGCACCGACTGCTGAGTACCCTGGACTATACATAATTACGGGCGCCGCAAATATGTAATTAATTTACGGTGCTTAAACTGTACGATAAACAAATATTATGGTAGCCGCTAGAATCCGGCAACCGGTGACTTTATTTAACTGGGAAGTTTGGGTGCAACCGTCCAAAATTATGATTTTCGCGTAATGCGGTTGAAAGCATTGCTAGTACTGCTGCCTCGATTCCCTATTTAGAAGCACGTGTTCCAAATGTCTACTGAATTATATCGAGCTGATAGCACGAGTACCTAGTCAAGTAACTTACATCAAAAGTAAAATAACGATTTTGTATCATCTGTAAGTCTTACCGCTGGATTCTGAAAGCTCGATCAAAGCTAATCGGCTGGCAAGTCACTTGCTATCTCTATCTTATTAGAAATAAAAGCTGAAATAGCGAGTGACTTGAAAGTCGATTAATTTTGATCGAGCTTTCAGAAACCAGCGGTTAGCCGTTTTCCATATTTTAGAGATACGCAGACCATAAAAAAGGTTTTTGTAACGGAAATAAACATCAGTGAATATTCCAATAGTGCTGACTTGCAAGGCAGTATTTTGGGATACAGGTGATTAGATACTACTTAACATAAGGTGGGCCATATGCTTCATCAGCAAGCAGTATAAAACTTCTACTGGTTCCACGAGATGTGATGTATTTTTGGGATCCCCTGCTCTCGTTTTTGTAAACTTGTTATAACAATTACATACACCATCTTCGAAATAAAAACAGACCTGAAAAAACAATTCCGGAAACTGTTTCTGCGTAAAGGTAGGGTACTGAGCAGTATTTAACGTGATGAAGTGATTTCAATTATTCAAAACTTGTTTATGTAATATTTTTTGGAGTGATTTCACAAATTTCAAAAATTGTGAAGCTGTCGCTGACGCTGTAGATTGGATTGATGAGAACCCACGAACTAAGGATTGGAAGACAGGGACTCCCACTAGGCCACTGGTGTCCGACTTGTTTTATTTTTATCTTGTTAAGGTACCTACGTTTTTCTTACATTAATAAGACTTTATTATACTACTACTTAATAATTTATAAATAAATTGCCAATTAAAGCAAAGGAACTTCCTCATTAATAAGAGAACTGCACAGGATCACATAGGATCTCAAGGTTCAACGTCTTAAAGTTTTTTATTGTATGCTGTGTGTTCTTGTGGCCAATAAAATACTGTCTATGTCTAAGTTGTATGTATGTATGTATTTAGTTATATTGTAGGTGAGTCGAAACCAATGTACGTAATCTCTCATTGACTGACAAGGGGACCAAACAAGTGACGGTTGAAAAACGCTGCGGCTTAAAGCAGCGGTCACCGCGCTTTGTTACACGTCAGTTGCTCGCTAACCCCTATTCTGATGTACTATTTGTATCCAGCGGTTTGATAGCGCCTTCGGATGATATAGCCCTACTAATATTATAAACGCGAAAGTTTGTAAGTATGGATGGATGGATGGATGTTTGTTACTCTTTCACGCCGGAACGGCTGAATGGATCTGGATGAAACTTGGCAGAAAGATAGATTATAGTTTGGAATAGCACAAAGGCTACTTTTTGTCATGTAGGAATACCGGGATTTAAATCTGCGCGGGTGAAACCACGGGGTACAACTAGTATTTCATAAAGAGATATCTGTCCTATTGCGTATTATTTTTTGGAATTCCAATTTATTGAATACGAGGATAAAATTGTGTTCTACGCCATTTTTCTATGAAATGAAGCTTTGCAATGAAATGAAGAACAAAAATGTTGATAATACTATATTGTCAACGGAATTTCAATAAAAAGCCGATGGCTCAGGTAGGCGTGTTCAGTTCAACGCAAAATCGTTACAGGTCAGTGGAGCTGGGGCCAACACTTACGTAAAAGAAGTATCATTTCGTACTTATAACCTACTTGCGCCTTGCTCTGTTGGCTGGCTGATCTCTGACCCTGATATAAAAGAGGTTTTGCTAGGTTTAGACCTTTTCTATGTCCGCTTTAATGTTTGTGGTTTGTTTTTTATGTTGCTAACCTTTTTGACTGTCTCGTGTGTTATTTTTATGTTTTTGCTAAACTGCTTGCTCGCGGTTTCGCTCAAAAGTGATTGCTAACAAACTTATTTAAAGCGTTTTTCTTGATGGAGTTCATTGTTTCCTTCCCTGTTATGCAAATATTTGTAAGCTCACGTTTCGAAATACTTATGACGAGATTAGTATACGCTCTAACTCCACTCTTATTCTTTTTTTTATACAACTAGCTCATGGAACAAGCAGATGGCCGACTAATTTTACTATTTATTATTACTATTCGGAAAAAGAGTAGCAGACATTAGTTATTCCAGACTACATACAAACCATGCATATTCCAAGTTTCATCCAAATACGTGCAGCCGTTATGGAGATGAGTGAGAACAAACTTACAACAAACTTTGGTATTTATTATTTCGGATGAGTATTATTATGATGTAATACATAAATTTAAATCAAGTCAATACTATAAAACGTACTTCAAGTCAATACTTGAAAACGTACTACTTTTAATCCAGTAAACTGTCTGCCAGTTCGTAATGACCAAGAGTCAGAGTGACCCTAATATACGGTTTGCGAAACACGATTAAATATGTTGGCTTTCAATTCCACGCTCATTCCAACACTAGTTAATTCCGTTGTCACTGATACGCAGTTTGTGTTTCCACTGAGTGGATGCCTACACTTGACTACCATGGATGTACCAAGGATCACTTCGTTAACTGTCATACTGTAAGTATCTATTTCGAATCCTTTCATTTACCCTTTATATTTGCTGTTTAAATAAAAGGTTTATCTCTCTTCCTTTCTTTGTCTAACACTATCCAGAGTTCTTCTTCTTTATTATGTATTGTAATATAATAAAGAAGAAGAAACTGTCTGCCAGTTCATCTTTTTTATTACGCATTGTAATATATTTTATACGAGTTGCACCCCACGGTTTCACCCACGCAGATTTAAATCCCGGTATTCCCACGGGATAAAAAGTAGCCTATGTGCTATTCCAGACTATAATCTCTCTGCTAAGTTTCGTCTAGATCCGTTTAGCTGATCCGGAGTGAAAGAGTTACAAACATCCATCCATCAATATATTATATTAGTAGGATTAAAATATTGAGATTCTATTTATTTTATATAACTAGAACGGTTGTTATGTAATTTATAATTAGAGTAGTTGGTCTTTACTCTAATTATAAATTACATTCTGGCTACTATAATTACACATTGAAATTAATAAAGAACAAAATATAAACAATAAACTATGTCAAATTACACAATAAAAAAAATAATAATAAGTCAGTAAGTCAATAAATTACACACACATTAACAATATGATATGATGTGTGTCTATGATGTGTGCTAAGGAAGCTTGCGCTATGGAAAGTTTAGCTCACTTATGCTAAAAAAAATTGAATTATCCCTTCTATTTCTGATATACTTTTTACACAGCTCTATCACCTAACTAATAGATTATTATTAAGCTTATATTTATAATGACGGTACAAAAGATCTGATCACACCTATTTGTCATCAATAAGGATTGATCCCACAGTCACTGTGCATAAGTTGAAGCCAGATGAAACAAAACTTGAATCTCCAAAATATACAACAATCAGTAATAGATCAAATTCGCAAATTTTGTCAAGTGGACGTGGGAAAAAATATAACAGCGAGCTAAATTATAAGCCGTAATATAAAATGAGATTTAAGTAGCACTAAAAACGTTGATTGCCATCCGACTCAATTATTTTTGAGAGTTTTATAATGACCACCTTCGTTTCGTAACTGCCTCGCAAAATCTCATTCAAGAGGTAGATTTTAGTGAAGCATAAAATGTTTAGGGCATAGTGCTGCCAGAGGACTCCACCATCGAATATTATAAAACAAAAGAAGGAAAGCAACTGACAGCGACGCAAAATTGCCCTACATGTTTTACATTTTTTTTTATTAAACCACTGTGTTTAAGGGGGGGAAAAGTTATAAACAGTTGACTACGAAACAATGAACCGATATTAAACGTGCTTCAACGTGAAAGTAACTATTGTTATAGTTATAGTTAACTTGTATCAGACAAATCGTTGTCGTGCAGCTTGATAGTACGACATCATCATCGGATCGATTGAGCTATCTTTAGATTGTGTTCTGTGGTCTGCAGATTAATTTTTTCATGTGTTTTTTTTTTGCATTTTGTTTATAATTGTATTCATTAAAATTTCCAAAACCTTTTTTTTGCAAATAAGTGTTATGTATTTATTTACAAAAAAAACCTATAATTGAATCGAGCAGCACTCCTAGTCTCCGAGATCCTAGGTGACCCGAATCCATTTCTTCAAAGTATATCACACCGAATACGTCAACAAATATTAGATTCAACCAATGACGAAAGAAATTAACTCTTTTATGTCACGCGTAAGTTTCGCCTTGGTCCCGCATTGCCGACGCCGCGCCGTTAGCAAATTAGATAAAGGCCGGAAGCAATTCTTCATGACTTTGCAAAGCTTTTACGCGTTCTGATTTGTAATAAAATGGTTACCTTTGTTCGTGCCGGTTCGATGCAGTATCACATGGCCTGGAAATGTCATTGCCTACAGCGATCTTATAAAGGGGCTACAAAATATACGTTTTTACGATAAGCTTTTCCATTGTTACTAAAGTTTGATATCTAAATTTTATTTTAATTTACTTAGGATCAACCGGGGACGTATCTAACGATATCAATCAACATGCTCCTTACAGGTAACTTACGTAACGCATTCCTTGCTGGATATCATAATAGGGTTAAAATGCAACAAATTAAGCCAAATAATAACAAAAATTACTCAAAAAATTCAAGCTAGCCGGTTCTGTAAAAGTTTTGAACTTACTTATTCCTTAAAATTGTATTTCCTAAATGAGCTTGTACTTCTAGTAGCTACCCATATTTAATACGTTTTCTCTCCATCTGAAGGTATAGTATGTATGTGCGACAAACAAACGTATTTTGACTTGTTAATTTTTTGTTTTTTTCCTCCTTATAGCATGCTTTACGTGCTTAGATATGGCTTAGATGTACGTAGCTGTACCATGCGTGAAGCAAAACTGAGCCTTATAACGTGCGTGACCAGATATAGCATAAAAGCTAGTTGTCACAGGAATACGAGAAAAGCAGCCAGCAGAAACTAGTTTACATTATAAGTCTGATATTTCGATACATTTTGCCACCGCCTTTGTGTCGTCAAAGGTATTTCTATTAAATTCCTGCTCAATAATGTTGATAAAAGGCTTTAATATCTTGCTAGGTATTTCGTAGGTTGCTTAGCATGTCGATATCAAGCTTTGAGTTAAACTATTTTCAAAGTAACCTGTTATGATATCAACATGATAACAATCTTGAAAAATTCCACTGCTGAATAAAGGCATCCGTTATTTCCAGGAAGAGCTTAGAAATAAAGCCAAATTAGAATTAATTACTTCCTTATTTTAAAATCAGCATAATCATTTTGGAAATTGCTATGATCTGAACAGTCGCTGTATAATTACGACCTCCGTGGCGCAGCGGGCGAGAGCCTGCCTGCGACGCAAGAGGTTGCGGGTTCGATTCCCGCCTTGGAACAAATTTGTGTACGATCTGCAGAAATTTGTTCCGATGGTCTGGGTGTTCTCTATGTATAATAAAAAATATCTATCTATGTAAGTATATAATGTATTAAATATATCAGTTATCTAGTACCCATAACACAAGCTTTGAATAGCTTACTATGGGGCTAGATAGTGCTGTGTGGATTGTCCAGCATTATTTATTTATTATTTATTTATTTAATTTTAGACGTATCAATTCTGAGAAATGTATTTTAATATTTAACTAGCGACCCGCCCCTGCTTCACACGGGTTCACATTGTTTTTCTACTGCATCATGCATGTATTATTATACATATAAACCTTCCTCTTGAATCACTCTATCTATTAAAAAAACCGCATCAAAATCCGTTGCGTAGTTTAAAAGATTTAAGCATACATAGGGACAGAGAAAGCGACTTTGTTTTATACTATGTAGTGATAAGATTATAATAACTACACTGCGTTAGTGAAGGAATAAGGTTAGAAGAATCGTCAGGATTATACCAACATTTACGTCCCTAATACAAATACGAAATATTCAAATAACGTAGATGTATTTTACAACTTCGCCGTGTTTCAGATGCTTATAATTGGTTTACAAGTTTGATAGAAATTTTAAATTGTATTGCATAAATTAAGATGCAGGCGTTGAGTTGCGAACGCGATGAAATCACCCGGTGAATACTTCAAAGAGTGCTTAATTAGCGTTTCTGAAGAAGTTAATGAGCTGAGTCGACGCGACGGGCGGAGCATCCCTATTCCGAATTAAGATATTCAATTATGCTTTAATTGGAGCGCCCGAATAGAACTGAACTATGAAAGTATTTTGTTTGACACGTTACTTTAATTCACGCGGAAAATTTGGTTCTAAGTTCGTTATTTCTTTCATCTAAGATTTGCCAAAATTAATTGCGTAAGTTCCAATTATGAGAAGAAAATTAAGACACTTTGGCATTTTTTGGATTACTTTTTTGAAGCGGATTCTTTCGCAGTATTTATAAAAAATATAAGGCCTTAATACAAAAAAATTGCCAAACGATAAACTATGCTTAAACTATTGCCATCTCTTACCAAGGCGTATTGGAAAACAGAGGCAGCGCTAATTTTAGATATTGTTTAAAGTTACGCATAATGGACCACCTTAGAGTCTAAATGCGGATACAGGAGTCCAACACAAGTAACAAGTAACAAGTTACGCACTGTTTTGTAGTACGAGGAAGCATGTCTGGTCTAGGATTGAGAGGGAAATATTTTTTTTCTCTGGGATGATTAGAATATCACAGAATATAATGCCATATGTCACACAAAAATATTACTATTTTGGCTTTCGACAAGTCCAATGTATAAGTACGAATGTCAAACAATAGTTTATTTATATTTTACTTAATTTAAAAACACTTAAAAACATTGATAATTGGTTTCCTTCACTAATTACCATTAATCACAGAGTTTGACGTTGTTATGAGTTAATAGAGTTAATTTGTGACGCAAAGGCAATACCCATCCATCATCGCGGTGCTTATTGATAAATCGACGGTAGCTTATCAATCGAGTGGAATAAGTCTGAGAGGTGTTAAGATGCCGATAACCGCCGAACAACTTCTGAAAACAACTGAAATATTACTGAAGGTATTTTGTCCAAATACGAGTACGTACGACAAACAACCTTAATCTGTGCCCGTACCAATAATCTGGACCCGTACCACCATCTCTTGAAGCATTCTTATTTCAATATTACTTTACTTTTTGATCATAAAGCTGACTCTATGCGGTTGATATAAGACGTTGACATAAAAGTCGTATTGAAGTAAGAATGCTTCAAGAGATGGTGGTACGGGCCCTGGAGTTCGTACTTCTGATTCAGGTTGAATGAATCTGTTTCAGGTTTTTTAGTATTTCCTTATTTTTTTATTTCATTGTTGTTTAGTACTTCCTTGATTCAAAGTGATCCTTGTGATAGTACTGAATACAGACTGTTTTGAGGATTTTAATTTTGCTACGTTTTATTTTTCGTTAAATTTTACACAACACCATTTCGGGTTGAAATTCCGAGCAATCGTTTTTAGTGCATATTTTATTTCCCCTGGCATTTTAAATTTAATCACAAATATTTTACAGGATTGTGGTTGACTTGGTATCCCACACCTTGACATTATTTGCACATATATTTTTTTCTAAAAAATCTATTGTTGTACACTACCATTGCCTACAACCGGACCGAACCGAAAAGTACTGCATCCTATATAAACGCGAAAGTTTGTAAGTATGGATGGATGGGTGTTTGTTACTCTTTCACGCCGGAACGACTAAACGGATCTTGGTGAAACTTGGCAGAGAGGTATAGTCTGGAATACTTATATAGGTAGCTACTTTTCATCCCGTGGGAATACCGGGATTTAAATCTGCGTATCTCTAAAACAAAGAATCTACTACAATTTTATTTCACATAGGTGTGGCTACCACACACCCTGTTTTGTGTGTGCATGAATTCTAACACAGTAAACTCTGTCGCCTGTATTTCTAGAAATACTTACTTTTGACTCAGACCGTAAATCCCTAGGCCTATATCCAGTGGAATTAAGAGCTCAAACAAATTGGCACTGAAAAAAGATAAGACAAAGTTACGCCCATTATCATTACACTTCGGAGTTGTTAGAAACTTTTGTAAAATATAGTTGTGATAATATTATCGCGATACGGACGGCAGTAGGCCGAGCCACAGATTCAGTTGGGTAAAGTTTTGGCAGCATAACTAGGCTGCACCTGAAAATTTGTAGGTCAAGTATTTGCTCCTGAAACTATGGTTTCTTTTTTGGGTTCCTTAGAGATCGATAAGCACGGTTACTATCACCATAGGAGCATTTTCTTTTTAGGATTGAGAGGGTACGATCATGCAGTTGGTCTTCGCTTTAGTCTTAGCCATTACAAAAGTCTAAATGAACCTTGTTTAGGCAAACAAACTTGCCTGCTTTCCCACCCTATCTGCGCTCCGCGCGTCAGTTCACTTACTGTCACTGTCATAAGCAATATGGCGACACTTCCCTTACGAGCTATGGAGCAAGCAGTCACGTCTATTTTTACCTATTTTTATTATTTTCATCTTGTTACCCTAAGAAGTACATGAAACGGAGAGTAAACCCATTTGTTAACCAGAATCCTGGCATTTTATATTTCGGAGGAAGAAGCCCCCATCAACAACAACCTCATTCAACTAGAATTAATCAAGGTTTTCAAAACGACCACAAAGAAGGAAGACGAGTGACAAGCTTCCTTACCCGATGGACCATTTTGATGATAGCGGGAATTCGGTGGATGGAGAGGGTGTGCCCTTTTCTTCGTTGGAATGCTTAGAAAAGGCTTTCAGCATTCAGCAGTTGCCATAAAATAAGACGCCGAAGCAATCCTTGTAAAGTTCAAGTTTATTTATTCATGCCCAGATAAAAGGTACCTCATATAAAAAATCGATAAAAATCTCAAACAATAAAGAAATAATACAACTATTAAATAATGACAATACGATTTATAATATCAGATAATAAATTCGTCAAACCTATAATAGCCTTAGTCAATGAATAGGAATAGGGTAATAATGTACTGAATTATACCCCAATGATTTTGATTTATTAAAGCTGATGATGATAATTAAAACAAGAAGTAGATATCAAGTGACGCAGGCTTAGCCAAGTTTGGGAAGCACACACGTTAACTTGTGACGTAGATCAGTCAGAGCGCTTTGATAAACTGTCTTTTGTGTCCCTTTGTGCCTTCGATAATCCTCGCTCACAATGGCTGAACTCCACGTGATATACGGGCCGCGTCTTCCTACAATAAAATCTCAATATAAGCCAGGGTTCTACTCAAAACGAAGGTTTGTATTGATATTTTAAGTTACACTGCGCGTTACGAGCAACACGCTTCACAGTTAAGCTGACGTTGCCGCACAAACTGCGTAGTGTAATTCAAATTGTCAGATTGAGCCTTCATTCATCGATTTATAGAGTAGACCTCCAGGAAGTGTTTACTTTTTTCGATAGAGACCAGGTGCTGCTATTGTCGTGTTCCGATTTGAAAACTCTTTCTAGCGCAATTATTACTACAATGTTTCGAAAGAAACTAGTGACACGACAAAAATAAATAAAATTGTGTTTGTTTCGTCTCCTATGCCGATGGTTACCTTAAAAATGTCAGAGATACGTTAGGTAAGGTAAAGCATACACAAGAAATTACAGACTCGTGAGTCTTAATTAACGTTAAATTCACTTATTATTATGGCACAGCCTCGGTGGACAGGCTCTGCAAAATAAAAAAGTTGTTATTGGTAAAGATACCTGTACCCTTAAATAATAATAGTATTATTACTCGTCAATAGATATCAGGAAGAGTCATATTTTGTAGTTTATGTTTTTCATTACACACAATTTCATGAAAATAGCTTGAAGCCGCTTCCGAGATTCAAATTACATTTTTAAAGGTATTAGACAAATATATAAAAAATGTCGTCGCTGGTTGGCGTCGATGCGTTGACGGCCGCAGTTGTACCAGTGCCGTTCGTCTGTAAGAGCGCTTAGCTTTTGAAATTGATTTGATTTTAATGTCATGTTTCCACTAATGGTTTTGGTAGCTTTCATCAGTCACGCAACGTTTAATTTTTATTTTTAACTGTTCACAGTTTACTTACCGTTTTGTCAAAGTAAAAGCTATTAGATTTATTATAATCAAACTTTATAAATCCATACGGCGTAGATTATTTACTATTCATCGATTTTTGCCTTTCATGCTAGCCAATGGCCTTCATTTTTTTGTCTACATATTTATTGTTACATATTGTAATATGTATAGTGTGCAGTACAAAATGTTGAATTGAAATTTAATTTATTGGCTATTGGTATTTAATTTCTTTTTGCAAAATGGTCCAAGCAAGGCGCTTGAGATCATTCCTAAAAATGCATCTCTCCCATTCAACTCCCAAACTAAATTATACACCGTTTAAACAAAATCATAAACCAATAAATCATTTTCTGTCTGTAAGTAAAACAATTTCGTCAGGCCAGCGCAATTGTTATCCGCTGACTGTGAAAATATTTATATTCCCCCGAGCCAAGGAAGTTGCTCTAACTTCGCTAATGACTTCTTTCTGAGTAGAAACTTTTACGAGCCGTTGCTTGAAAGGTTTTTGCTATCTGTTTAAACAATACAGTTTCTTCATTGTCGCCCAAATTTTCCGGTGGTAATTATCGGCGCAGGAGACGCGGAAATTGCAAAGTTTGTGATAAGCAGAATAGGAAAGCCGCGAAAATAGTAAAATGATATACATAGCTTGGATTCCTCGAAACAAGCCTAAATCAAATTAATAAGGTACTTGGTTCTCATTAAATGGTGATAGCGACCTGTTCTGATGATGGAGCCAAGGTTAGTAGGTGGCAGCCAGAGAGTCCGAACACAAAGTTTGGACTTGCCTCTGACTACTACTTACTTATATTTTCGGAGCGTTTGCGTCGCGTCATGAAATCTCAGTTCGGGGCGAACTACTAGTGTTATATATAAAAACGAGCTTAACCCTGAAATGAGCTTTCTTCCTAGTTTTGTTGATGGTAAACATAGTGGTGTTGTATTAGTAGTTTAGGTATAATTTATAATGTAGGTCTTCGATGATTGTGTAAAAAAAAGTTTTTGCTAAAAGAGGCAGCGATCGATGACCCGATATTTGGTTTGCATATTTAATCTACATCAAACCTCGTTCCAAAATTCATTTCTCATGCCAAAAAATAAAACTACAATAAAAATATTTGTTATAGATATAAAACGGTATTCTATTGTGAATATAAAATTGTTGCTTACAAATAAGCTCGATTCGCACATGAATTTTACGTGCCATAATTCCAGTGTACTAAATGCTCAATAAAAAAACGAAGGGCCGTTTCTCGGTGGAGGAAGGAAGACATTCGAGTGACGTTAGTTTGATATACGAGCGGGCGTCTTTTGTGCGTTAGTCGTTAATACAGGGGCACAATGCCAAGCCGACAGCCCTCAGGAGTTACGCCCGACTTAAGAAGGCTGCCTATTACACTACCGCGTAACTGACTGTAACTAGGCCTTTTGATACCTTGATTCATTACAAGATTTATTGGTCCGTTTCAGGTTTTCTTTCTTATGTAATTGGCAGAGGTAATCCTATTGATCCTTTTTGTGGGATGTCGTTAGGTGAGTATTGATTGGAGTTCAGCTAAATTTATCGGTAATTTGGCTGGTTATGTCAATAGATTTAGAACTTGCTGGCAAAAAATTGTGGTCTATTCTCCGCTTTCTTAGCTGCTTTTTTGTGGTATCCGAATTATATGTGCTCTTATGCTGGTCTAATCCAAGTAGGTAATACACTAATATTCAATATCTTTTAAATTGGATCAGTCGCTGCCACGTGGTTCAGATAGACAAGCTCTTAATGTTGACAAGTTTTACATAATGGTTTTAAAACATAGTTTTTTTTATGTTTCTATGCATGCTGCCTCAAACTGACATTCCTAAATCTAGCATTTCTTTAAAATAGTGTTAGACGGATTTTGACGTTATGTTTATTGCATGCCTTATTTATGGATATCATTCACAGTGTTTTGCTAATTTTAACTTTATTACAAACAATAAAACTTTAATATTTTACAAAATTTTATTTTTAAAACAGAATTTCCTACTGTAGCGAATCAAATTTGCACTGTTACGCTGCGAGGCAACACAGTAATGGTCCGCCTTTACCGTGCAATTTTACCTCTGTACTTAAGAGGCGGTCGACTATCAAATAACTTCTTATTTCATCAAGCTATAGGTGATAAAACTGGTTTCCATTAAATGTTAGAAGAAATAGTGTTAGCATAGTGTGTGTAGTAGTAGTGTTTTTATGAGTAGTAATTAAAGCTCTTTACAAAAGGGCTTGACATACAGAAGGGAATCGGGGAAGTACTTACTACCACCACGCCTGTTTCTCCCGCCAAGCAGCATAGCTGTATCGGTATGAGTGTGGTTTCTAGTGTAATTACAGGCACAGCTATGCTGCTTGCGGGCAGAAAAAGGCGTGTCAAGCCCTTCTGTATGCCTCAAGTTGAAGGACGCAGGGCGGTGAATCGTAGGGCACGTTCCTATCGTGCATGACTTGCAAGGCAATGATTTGTGGTGGGCCATCTGCTTGTTTCATCAGTATTTGCAGCAGTTTTATAAAAAAAAAATGGTATCAATAGTATTGTCACAAACTTTGATGTTTGCAATTTTGTCTACCTTCGCAATGGTACTCGTATTTTAAAAATGAAATATGTAAGAGAAGTTGATTGGAGGTCGTCAGCCTCTTAAATTGCTACCGTACTTAAAATTTAAACCGGGCACAACAAGTGACCCTTAACCTTGGCCCTATTTCAGGCTCGCATTTATATTCACGCAAAATTGCTCGTATACGTGTAACTTCACACGTCCGTGTGAGAGAATAGTTAATTGTGGTAGCTGTCAGTGTCAAACCCTACACTTGTTATACCACTCCGTGTGGGCGTCGGAAAGAAATCTCACTGTTTCATTTGCGTCGCAAAGGTTTTATTATGTTGGATGTGGTTGTCTGAAATTACAGGCACATGGGGCTTAGCATCTGTATGCCTCAAGTTGATGGAGTGCATCGTAGGGCACGTTTCTATCATGCGTGACTTGCGAGACAGTGCTTGCTTGCAAGATGATGGTTACCATAACATTAGGTGGGCCGTGTGCTTGTCAAATACCTACTGTGCCTGTATTTTTAGCTGATGGAACAAGCAGATGGCCCACCTGATGTTAAGTGGTAACCATCACCTATAACAAGGCACTGCCTCGTAAGTCACGCACGATAGGAACGTGCCCTACGATGCACTCCATCAACTTGAGGCATACAGATGTATGCGTCAAGTTGATGGACGCACATAATATGAGGCTCAACATCTGTTGAGGCTCATATTATGTGCTTGTAATTACACCGGCGACCAGACACAGCGTTACTGCTTGGCGGCAGAAAAAGGCGTGTTGGTAGTTCTACCCCTGACGAGTTACACACAAAGAGCTCTGGTACTCTTAAAAATGTATGAGTAGCCGTAAACTAAAATTTAAATACATTAGGCAAAAAGCGTTCTAACATTACCCAATACACACACTACACAAACTAGTATTATCCTTGACGACCTCAGTGGCGCAGCGGGCGAGAGTCCGCCTGCGACGCAAGAGGTTGTGGGTTCGATTCCCGCCTCGGAACAAATTTGTGTACGATCTGCAGAAATTTGTTCCGTTGGTCTGGGTGTTTATGTATAATAAAAAATACCTATCTATGTAAGTATATAATATATTAAATATATCAGTCATCTAGTACCCATAACACAAGCTTTGAGTAGCTTTCTTTGGGGCTAGATGATGCTGTGTGGATTGTCCAGCATTATTTATTTATTTATCCTAAACATACTAGATGTAAGAATTCTATAGTTCAATCATGAAGCCACACTAACACACGCTGATTATAATATAATCACTATGTGTTACATCCAGACAAAAAAAAAACAAAACTTACCAAAAAACTTTCAATTTAATCGATTGAACATATTATTATGAGCTTTCAAGTTGTTTCCCGTCCGAAGCGACGAACAAAAGCTTTAGAAATAATTGTATGCACATAATTATTTGTGCAACGCCTGTTTTGTGCGGACAGGGGAACAAAGCGTGGAGAGATGCGAGAAAACCTCATTCGTGGCATTAAAAACTTGTTACTGGAATCGACAAGACTTTTTCAGCACTTAAAAAACAACTGCGTGGACATAACATTTGTTTGTGTTTAACTCGTCAAAGGTCGGTACAAATCGTAACCGATTCATAGTTTTTGAAACATGATAATAAAATCTTTACAATTTGCACGGGTACACAGTGTCTTTAATATATTAAGCTTGTATTATGCATGATAAACCTTGCTCTTGAATCCTTCTTTTTTTAATTTATTTCGCTTTATGTCGCTGGGCGACCACACTGCCCTTTGAATCCCTCGATCTATATTAAAAAAAAAACACGTCGTCACCCGTTGCGTAATTTTAGAAATCTAAGCCTACAAAGGGACAGACAGACAGCGGGAAGCGACTTTGTTCTATACTATGTAGTGTAGTGATGTCATATCCAGTAATAGCAGTATCGTCGTAAAAATACGACGGAAACCACAGGTGTTTCATTATTCCGTTTTAATGGCGTCAGCGCCATCGGGTTACGCGTCAGACGGTCCGTGACTACAGAATCATCTGAGGGTAGAACAAACAATTTACATGAGTGAGAAAATAACTATACAACTCAACCGCAGCGAAAAGTTTTCTTGTAGAGGGTCTACGCTGCTACGCAGAGTGCTACGGCTACGACGGTGTGAATGGAAAGTTTATAATTACTTTTAGTATGTATGTTATTTGGTTTAGGTTAGGTGGTGTACTATTTTTATTTGTCATATAAGACTTGTATTTAATTTGTAAACGAATAGATTTGCAAACGAAGATTGAAAGATAGCTCACTGGACATCTCTCCTCACATGTCAATTGAAACAGAGACAACAGATTGGATTATTGTTTTATAAACAGATCGTCAAGAAGCAGGATGTAAAATTAACAACAAAAAGATTTAAAAATTGAGTCATACTAAAACCGGTTGCTAAGAATTTGGTAAGACTCAAATTACAAATTTGACAAACGGATTTCCTGTGGCCTTGAGTTAAGTATTTTTACAGCACAAAACCCACATAAAAAGTATACAAGTGTTTATTTCATTCAAAAAATCCCTATACCGACATGGGACATATTTTTCACCGGAACAAAAGATTCACCTGTATATTTCTAAATCGCTCGGTAAGCTGTAGCCATAAATCATCAAGTTATTGGCCAACCAGTCTAAATTACAACCGTTTTTATGAACACAGCTATCAATGTCGACGGTTTTTAACAGAATTCGACCAGCAATGTAAACAATGATAGAAAAGAAAGAAATAAAACGCGTTTGAAACCTTACATAACAAATTAATATCACTATCACTACATAGTATAAAACAAAGTCGCTTTCTCTGTCCCTATATCATCATGTCCCTATGTTTGCTTAAATCTTTAGAGCTACGCAACGGATTTTGATGCAGTTTTTTTTGATAGATAGAGTGATTCAAGAGAAAGGTTTATATGTATAATACATGCATGATATAGTTGAAAAACAATGTGCACCCGTGCGAAGCAGGGGCACGCGGGCGGGTCGCTAGTTATATAATAAAATCAATAATATTTTTTATACTTGGACAGTTCAGGCAATGGTACACTGGTAAACTCCTCGGGTATACTCAGCAAAAATGCTGACAGACGTGTTAATATCTGTACAGCGCTGACAGATGTAGGTAAATGAATTAGGTACACGCTACATCTGGACAAATAGTTTTGAGCACGTGGTTGTATTCTGTGCATTTTTGGCTGGTTTTCTAACAGTGTTGGTTATCTATTGATATAGTTACCGACCCATAACATCAACTTAAAACAGAACTTCTGTGAACTGAATTGTGAATAAGTTTCTAAAGTAACATTATGCTAATATCAAATTCTAGATCTATGTCTAGAATATTGTATCTTTTGACTTTCAAATGTCCGATAGCCCGGCAACTTGTGACCTTTTCACCATTTTAACGATTAGTAGTTTGTTTGAAAATTACTTAAGTGATCTATTATAGTAATTTAAGTAAATTAACCCCATTCTAACTTTCGCTAACTTAACTTTTGTCGTACCGAATCCGTTAAACATTTTGTCCTCGTAATTTGTCCGCAAGGTGCCCCAACAGAAAGTACTTTTTTTTTAATTTAATAGACCGTTCTTTGGCTACGTTCTCGCCTGGTGGTAAGCGATGATGTAGCCGACGATGGAACAGAACGGTCCAGAAGACACCTATTCACTCTTGCCTTAAAGACACCCATAATGTAGGAATCAGGAAAGACATACGACGGCAATGAGTTCCAATCCTTGGCGGTTCATATGAAGGTAGAAGCAAAACGCTTAGTGCGAATGGGTGGTACTAGTATTGAATAGGTGCTCTGTGGGTATTTTTTTTATGTAAGACACAGATGGCCATAACTAACAGTACCAGTGGGAGTGTCGTCGATGCGTTGCCTACCGAAGGATATATCATTCGATCATAATGTTATATTAAATGTTATTATCATAATCTATTCATATTTAAAAAAAATTATACCAATAATTTAAAAAAAGATGGTGTCGTAATAATCATTTCTTCCCCATACCCATAGGCTGTGGAATGAGTTACCATCAGAAGTTTTCCCGCCAAGATTTAACATGAAAAGCTTCAAGAAAAATGTTAATAAAGTCCTTCAGGGTAGGCAACACACCGACAACGCCCCTGGTGTTGTTGTTGTCTATGGGCGACGGTGACCGCTTACCATCAGGTGGGCCGTTAGCCCGTTTGCCTATCTTTTACATAAAAAAAAAAAAAAAAATTAGTGTTGGGTTTTCACCTTTGGTTTAACATCAGTATCTAATTATGACTTAAGATTGTGGGTTGAGATTGATTATCTAACCCCCGGTTTCTGAATGCTCGATCGACACTAATCGGCTGTCAAGTCACTTGCTTTTTCAGCTTTTGCTTCAAACTGGATATAGATAGCAAGTGGCTTGACAGCTGATTAGTGTTAATCGAGCTTTCAGAAACTGGGGGTCAGTCTGTTGAGGGTGGCAGGAGGGTCCACGCACATTTAATTTTAACTTTATATTTTTATTGTTTTTAAAAACGATATTAAAATCCATATTAATTTTGATTCACGGGATCACAAATTGTTTTGAGGTATTTCTTGTAACTTATTTTAAAAAATATAGAGATTTTAGGCAAATTTCAAGTTTCCTTTTATCGTTCCAACTGTAGTCAAACGTGTTTCTAGCCCCATTAAAAAATACTGCTATATTTATATATTTTACTTTACCAGAAAAGTAATTGAATTGGTATTTACAACTCAAAAAAACTACTTTACATCGCTCTTTACATTTACAACAAATACATACGACATCGTGATATTTGATTACCCATTTTCAAAAACGAACAAAACATTTTATTCTACAACAATGCAGTATTCATGCGTCGTTCAACTCTATACAAAATACTGAATTGTTTGCAATACGCGATACTTGCCACCAAAGGGGAATCAATCATCATTGACACAACAAATGTACACAGATCTTAGTGATATACCAATATTCCCGCCACCAGGCGGTTCTCAGGAAGATAGCTTGGTTAACTCAACACCGTTGTATTTCATTTGTAACCCAGCTTATACGAAACTTTTTGGATCCCCTCACTTTTTCTACATCAGTTTTTGCTCCGTTTGTCTTGCCTTAATTGTCTCGGTGAAATTCTGCGTTGTCAGTGCGTAATGGACTCGGCAATAATTCTGCCTAAATAACTTTTTCACCACACTAAATTAACATATAAAGTAAAAATGCTGGAATTCCCGCCAGCATTGTATAATTTATGACTCTGTTACGACCAATAATTACTGGGAATTTAAATTGTAAAACTGCAATAGCCATACGTTTAACGAAGTGAAAGAGTTAATTTATTTATTACATCAATAGTTTTAGTTGGACTTTTTTAAAGCAGCGCAAAAAGTCTAAAATACATCAAATAAAATTAAATAAACCTATATGTTTCCTTTCTTGTAAAAATCTCTCAGTTACTGTGTCATTTGTTTCTTTTTTTAGTTGTTTAAAATCTGTTTGTACTGTGTAAGTGTATATTTGTTGTCT